>CM031871.1:5713464-6088039 GCA_018697195.1 Certhia americana
TGAGGCTGGCTCTCTGAGGAGTGATCCCAGAGGTGAGGCTGGATCTCTGGGGCAGGCTCCCAGACACACTCGGTGTCAGCAGTGCCGGGGAGGACAGAGCCGGGCGGGGTGCGGGCGGCGGGCGGGGCCGGGCGGAGTGTGAGCCCCGATGATGTTTTCTGCTGTGATGACTCATGGTGTTCTCTCTTGTCTTTAGATACCAGCCTGTTGATATCATTCAACCAACCAATCATGTATTGCCAGCCTCATTCGGGGATTCTGATTGGTACTTTGTCACAGGCATCTCTCTTACCTCCACCAATGAGTCCTCACGTAGAAAACCACCACAGCATGACCTGCAGAAACAGGGAATGCCAGGTGAATATTGACTCTTTCTCCTCCGTCTTTGTGGTACTCACAGGCCCACGGGCCTCTGTGTCTTTTTTTTTTCTCTCTCTCTCTCCTCTAGATCACGAACTGCTCAGGCAAGAGCTGAACAACCGGTTTTTGGTTCAGAGTTCGGACCGGGCCGCTGCCTCACTTGGCCCGGTGCCGCTGCTGAGAGCGGAGTTTCACCAGCACCAACACACGCATCAGCACCAACACACCCACCAGCACACATTCACTCCTTTTCCATCCAGCTTGCCCCAGACGCCGCTCATGCCGCCCTCTGCACCTCCCATGGTGCGTACCCCAGCCCAAAATGTGAGGATAAGTAGAGCATCTCTGGTCAAAAAGCTTAACCCACTCTTGTCAAACAAAACCCAGCCCTCTTCATTTCTGCCAGGTGTGCTGTCCCTGCCCTTTTGACCTGGAGGCCAGCACTCCCAAAGGGACCCCCTTTCCACCCAGAGCCCCCACACCAAGCCTCCTGGTCCTCCCTGCTGCTACCCATGAGCAGATACAGCACCCACGAGACAAGTCCAGAATCTTTCAGTTTCCTTTTCATGTGTCCTGCTGTGTATTTCTGTTCCCCCTTTCCCAGAATCAGATGCCTTGACACATCAAAAGACACCAACCAGGATGCCACAGGATGGGTGACTTCCAGCCCCAAATGCTGTCCCCACAACTGCTAGGGGCAGGGCAGACTGTGCTGGTTTACCCAGAGCTCTCACCACAGTGCAGCATCTCATCTGATAGCAGTTCTGTCCCTCTTCCCCCTAATACCTGATCTGTATTGATTTAGGCATTTTATTACTTGATTACATCAACAAGCACTAATTTGTGTGTGGCTGGTTCTGCTGGGAGAGACCCTCCTGGCTGTGTAACAAGCATTTGGTCATTGAATTTGCTTGTAACACAATGGGACTTGGCTGCAGCTGTTAAAAAATTGTTAGGGATCTGCTACAAATGGATTTTGTCGGTACTCTAAAATGCACTCTCTTCCCATTTCTGGCAATTACTTTGTGAGATTGAAAGCACAAGATTGAGCTTTTTTCCCCCTCTCAGTTTCACACTGTGTCCAAAATGCAAAAACAACCCTATTTAAGGCCAGCAAGAGCAGCCTTTGGGAAGAACTACCAAGGACTCAAGGAGCATAGTGTTTCCCCCTTTTCTTTCCCACTGCCAACTGCTCAATGACATTCTTGGGTTGTAATCTGCTTAGCAGCAAGACAATTAAAAGCAATATCATCCACCAGAAATCCAGCCCCAGGTGTTTGCTCAGTGTACTTGTATGTAAACACCTTCCCTTCTTTGCTTGGTCTGTGTAAAACAATCCTGAATCTTTTCTCAGAAGTCTCCTGTGTTATTTAAGAACTGTGATACCCAAGCTTGGGAACAGCTCCCTCCTCTCCACCCGTGCCCACTGATGTTAGCTTTCAGACCAAAAACAACTTGCAAGGTTCTTTTGTTATATTTCACTCACATCTTCTTATATTCCACTAGATAAGGTCTGCTAATCCCAACACCAGAGAAGAGTGTTGAAATTACAGCTGCATGTGTTTGGTAATTTATGGTATTTACACTGGAGGGGACATGGCTCCAGTAATAACTGTAATTAATGAAATTACAAATCTACTCTCCTGCACATAGAGGAGTGTGAAACAGCAGCTGACTTGCCAAATAAGCAGCTTTTCCTGGGGTCCTACAGCTCCCTTCCCTGCCTTCTTCCCCATTCCCTCCTCCCCAGCAGAATGTACATACTGTTCAGAAATGCAATGTGTGTGTGTGGTTTGGGTTTGCTTCCAAGATGGTACAGGACAAACAGGGCACAGACTACACACATGGAGGTGTTAAAACCCCATGCTGGAATGGAAAATGTTTACAGTCACCTTTTTCTCTGGGGAACTCTCCCTTTGGCTGGGGAGGGGAAATGTACCGAGATTTGTGTATCTAAAGGAATTCATGCCTTTCCCAAAGGATTTTGGTGCTTATGGGAACCCAGGAAACTGGGAATTGATACTGACTGCCCCGCAGTAGATGTTGGGGTCTAATGGAAAATGTTTCTTACATGCTAGTCTGTGATCTAGTTCAGTGATCCAGGGGCAGATCCCAGATCTGGACCTGGACCCGAACTTCCCTGTGTTTCACTGTGCTGCAGTATGAGCACTGCTCTCTTCCCAGAACATGAGCCTGTTCATGCAGTGCCTGAGACAGGGTTCTGCAGTGAGCCTTGGCAGTGCCCAGCGTGGCCTGGGGGCTCCTCTGTGTTAGCCTGGGGGAATCATTCATCTCCCTGCTGAGGGAGTGTGGAATAACCAGTCAGTTAAACGTTGCTCTGTTAACACTTACACACGGGCCACATTTTTTTGTCTATGTTGAAATCCTGATGTGTCTGCTACTGCCAAAACAAAACAAAACTCACCTGTTTCCTTTTTTTTTCTCTTTTCTTTCCAGTTTGACAAGTACGCTCCCAAATTAGACAACCCTTACTTTCGACATTCCAACGTGAGTGCTCACCTTTCTCGTTGGTTTCTTTGTTAATGTTTCTGCTTGCTCTTCTTTTGCTTGTTTTCAATTGATGAGTAGTGTTTTGATCCATTCATTTCTAAAGCTCTTTTTCCGTCTTGATTTTTATGTTTTTAAGGTACAAAGTTTTCTTTGGGCTTATTTATTTATTTATTTATTTTTATTTTTTTAAATTCTCTGTCTCCTGCATTTTTGCTGCTGCGGCTCTGTATCGCTGTGCCTGGGATGGCAGGGAATGCGCAGGAATTGCTCAGTCAGTGGTCATTGCAGTACCTTTGCAGCTGGTGCTTCTCCCAGTGCAGCAGCCCGGAGTGCATGGCTCTTTCACAAGGTTTTGCTCAGGTCACAGGAGTAAGTCAGACTGGTGGTTTCTTCCTGGTGCTCCCCACTGCTCCAAAGCACAAAAAAAACTACATGTTTTGGGACTTGTAAAACTGCTCTGTGTGCTCAGGAGAGGCCTAAGCAAAATTTCACCCAGCCTACACAACTACAAGGTGGTGTGCATGTTGCCTGTGGTTAGAGTGCAGTGCAGCATCTTGTGGTTTCTTTTGCTTTAAAAATTAAAGTAGGTCACATTTCAAAACATGATCAATTTGTTTGCAACAGCAGAAAAATGCAAAGTTAATGGAAAGTGAACATAAACCCCAAATTATGCTCTGTGCTTCCTGCAATAGTCCACAATTTTTAAAGGCACACTCGTTCAGCACTATCTAGAAAATTTATCAGATGAGAGCATTTTTCAAGTTTTGGCTTTGCTCTTAAAATTTTTGAAAGCAAATTTATCGTGTATTTTCACTGTGGCACCTGTTCAGCACAGTACTATTTTTGTATGTGCCAGGCTTGGCACCTACCTCCATTATTGTTCAAGTCATCCTGTGACATAAGCATCTCTTTTTCTTTTGTAGTTCTTTCCAACCTATCCTCCAGCAATGCCTGGAATGCCACCCATGCTTCCACATTCAGGTCCCTTTGGGTCACTTCAGGGAGCATTTCAACCGAAGGTACAGACTTCTTCTTCTGAAGGCTTTGTTCTTTTGCTGGGAGAGAGAAATTGTGTTCAGAGTCTTGTCTCTGGTGATTTTGCAGCACATGATTTGAATAGCAGAAGTGCAGCACAGGGTTGGAAAGGATCACCCTGCAGAACTGTGAGCATCCTCTGCACAAAGCAGCCAACACTTCAGCAGAAATTTTCTCTTGGCACTGCAGATCCTTCCTTGGAAAGGATGTAGTGGTTCACTTGGGAGGTCTGCTGAAACTGGAAGAGAAGCATGAAGTGAAGTGCATTATTTTGATTGAAATATTTACAGCTCATAATAGACTGATGAGTCCCAAATCATTTTATAAATTTAATGGTCGGAGATTGCAAAAGATAAACTGTGTTTATTCCCAGAAAAAAACAATGAGAATTTGACTGCACAAGTGTGGGAACAATAGGGAGAGACTGCTGGAAATGGGTAGAGCAATTTGAAGGAGCTGAATTTTTATTCCCAGCTCCAGCACTGTCTGACCTTGGGCAAGTCGCTTAAATCTTCTGTTCCTCAGCTTCCTCATCTATAAAGTTACCTTGCAGTAGGTTTTATAAGGGTTGATTAATGCCTGCAAGCTTTTCTCAGATAATGTGTTTGAAAGGTGCACTGCAGCTGTAACATGTCATTATAACTAGCACTGATTGGCATTTGGAAATGTTGCCATCATAACCCCCCATTTTTTGGCAAATTCTGTGGTGTGCACTGCTTTTTTTTTTTTTTTTTCCCCTCACAGACATGTTCTTTTTATTAATTATTTTTAAATTTACCAGACCTGTTAAATCTCTCCAAAGAAGAAATAATGGATTGTATCTATATAGCATTTGAAAATGGAGCATGTACTCCATATATAAGGTGACATGTTCAGCTTCCTTACACGGTGTGATTTTAGAGATTTCTTATCTTGAACTGCATTTCCATAGAACTCTGCTACTGTGTAAGAAGGCTTAAAGGACCAGCACTGTAGCCAGGCCATTCCTGTTTGCATTTGGAAGGTGATTTCCATACCCACACCAGGCAGGTCTGAGGGATGTGCTTCCCTCAGCAGTCTCACTGACATCAGTGGAAGTCAGTAATTAGCAACTGCTGAAAATAAGGCCTTTTACAACCTTCCTTAATGCTTTTAATGGAAGCCAGAGGATTTCCTCAGTGCCTGTCGAATCCTTGTCATTATTTTGTTTTAGGAATACATTACAAATAGCAAAGTCTCTAAAATGGCTTTGTTCAGAGTTTTGTATGTGGTGGCTGCTGGCCTGTAGAAGGAGCAGTTCATGGAAGCAGAGGGAGCAAGAGGGACAGAACATGGCCATCCCTTGATGGAGTTTGTCTGCCAGTGTTAATCATTGTTACTCTTGCAAGGGATGACAAGGAGTCCCTACAGACCCTGAGTAGTCAGGGTATGAACTTGATTTTCCAAGAAAAGGAGCTGCAGGAATAAGATGGAATTGGACAAATTTTGCTCATGTGCAGCCAGGGCTATTTTGCCATAAGGCTCCTTCCTGTTCATGAGGAGCTGCTGCTGCACCAAAGGCACCTTCTGCTTTCCATCTTCACTACAGAGCATCACAGATCCCATCTCACTGTAAAATACCATCAGGCCAAGGAGCAGTTACATAGTGAGAAAGAGAAAGTGAGCACAGACCCTTTACGTTTCTAAGCAGTTCCTAGTTTTGTTATAACTAACTTTTAATTCATTTTAGATACGTCCAACATTTGCTAGCTTGAGTTTAAGCAGTGCAAGGTCACACTCTGGTGCTGTGGTTAATCACTGACATCATTTGATCTCTGCACAGTGCAGTATTTACATGCAATCAAACATCTGAAAAGAAGAGGGATAGGTTGAAAAATGGATCTGCTGCTTTGGCACATTACTTTCTAGTTTCCCAGAGGAGGCAGAGCTGAACTCTAGGCAAAACTCTCAGTCATCATTACTGCATCATTCCACCATGGTCTCTCCCTCCCAAGCTGTTTGACTAAAGCCTGCATAATCACTACAGACCTGATGATTTGGCTTTGGCACTCTGACTCCTGCACTTCTTGCTTTCCAAAGCAGAGATCTTGGTTTTGTTTTTCCCCTTCCCATGTCATTTGCCTACAGCTGTGCGTGTGAGTCCACTGCACATAAATCCAGGCTGACGGTAAATTTCTCAGTGAGTTTCCCGAAGGCCATTTCTTACAAGCTAAGAACTTGAAAAGGTCAGAAGTATTCAGTTTACTTTGCTGGAGGAAGCTTTCATGTCTTTCTCCAGGGGACAAAGGGACAGGATGACACCATGCTATTAACATGTTATGATCTTAAAGCTCTTGCCTGTATGAGAGCTGTAACTTACTTGCCACCTTATATCTACCTCAGCTGTCAGAGAGGCCCTGAGAGCTCCAATCTGCCTGGGGAGTGCATTGACTTACCTACACACACACACGAGGATTCACTTTTTAATGAGTCTGGAAGTTACGTAGCCTTAGACAAACTAAAACCTACCTTCCCTCCCACACCCAGGATTATACTTATGCCTTTTACTGTTGAAATCTGCTATAATTTGACCTAAAACATCAGAGAAATAATCTCCTGGGGAATGAGGTTTAACCCCTCTGCACTCATCTGTGCGGAGGCTCCAGGTGCAGTTGCTCTGGGAGTGGGAGATGGATGAATGCCGGAGTGAGGAGATGAACGAGTTCTTGGGGATCATCTAGGACAGGACAACAGGTGGGATCCAGAGGAGGAGGAGGAGGAACAGGGATTCGTTCAATGAGGTGTTTAATTCTTGCTGGAAAATGATGGGGTAAACAATGCAAAGCTAGAAAAGACCCACAAGCACCTTCTAAGGTTTCTCATTTTTGCCTTGTCGAAGCAAATAGATGGGCTGTTGCTGGTTCAGGCATTGTGTTACCTGGCCCCAGTCAGAGAGGGGCCATGGTCCAGTGTGTGGAATATGGGACTGGGATGCTCGAGTTATTCTGTTCCTGACTGCTGTGCTGGTTGCTGCCTGGAGAAAGGAGGGAGTCAGGCCACCTCTCTGGTTCTCTTTCCTACCTCCTGCCTGTTTTGTCTAAAGAATAAGCTTGGGGGGCAGGGACTGTCTCTTCCCATGCACAGCACAAGGGGTGTGATCTCATCAGGGCTTAGGGGTGCTACTGGAATACTGTAACTGCTGCTCAATAATAATAAATGACATGGTGGTTAAATGCTGTTGGCTGTCAGTAAGAGATAACACTTAGCACTAATGTAGCAATATGCGTGTTCAAAGCGCAGTGCAAACATGGACTAATTAATGCTGTTAACATCAGATAGAGATGTTAAATATACCACTGGTGTGATACAGTATTATTCACGCTCTCTTCTTGTCTTTCAGACTTCAAACCCTATTGATGTAGCAGGTAGACCAGGCACAGTCCACCATACGCTGCTGCAGAAGACTCCAGGGGTAGGCAACAATATATAAACTTCTTCTCCGCTTTTCTGGGTTTACAGTAGACACAGTGATTGATAATAAAATAAAAGAGAGCAAGCTGGTGAGAAAATTTGCCTTCTAGACAGGGAACATGCAGTAAGGAGAGAAGTTGTCTTTTTCTGGTGAGACAGTAATCTCCATCAGTCATGAATTCAAAGAGATGTATTGCCTTCTTTCAAAAGTCAGAGGAAAACGGGGCAAGAAAACCCTTCAATGTCTTTCCTCTCAGTATTTCTTGGAGAGTAGTTTTACGCGCTCCATTTCAGAATAATTATAAGGTTCAGAAAAGCACTGGCACTGTTCAGTTGCTGGCGTGAAGCTGCTTTGTTTATCATAAAATTCTGCTGAGTTTGGTTCAAGGAATGAAAGAGAAGTTTTAAGCCTTCTTTAAGCCTTTTAGGTTTCCCATGTCACAGGGGACTTCTCTGGAACATTGCTTTCTAAATGCTTTTACTTGTTCAGAGGAAGGAAGTTCCCCACCTTTCTGTATATTGGCTAGTTTTAGAAAGACTGATTGTTCTATTTCTGCTTTTTCCATAGGTGTCAGACCCTTATAGGCCTCCAGTAAGAGTAAGTAAGGTTTGTGGGGGATTTTATATACATATTTATATACAGACACTTGGAATATTGTGCATGTGCTTTTGAAATTTAACATGTCCAGTAGAAAATTTCGTACTTATCCTTTACTCAAAGCAAAATGTCAGTTAGCTCTTTGCCACTTCTGATTAATAACATTTAGGTTGAAACCCGTCCTTCTTTTGCATCCATTTATGTGCATTAATAGTTCGTGGTATGAAATGAGGGTCACAGAAATAAATGACTGTGAGCATGGGCAGACATTCACCAGTGAACAGATTCGTGGTGGCTTAGGTCAATGTGCTGATGTTCCACATAAACAGTGGAACAGCGAGTACCACAGCTCAGCTAAAAATAGGGACTTGTTCAGCTGTGGCACTGCTCATCCTGGGGATTGTTTGTCCCTACCCTTTCCCTCCCCAAAAGCCAGTAGCCATAATAACCACGCATGACTTAGCCTGCAGTGCAGCAGGGGTGAGTGAACAGGGCTCTTTTCAGAAACAGAACTCTCAACCATTAGTTGCTTTCTCTTAAACATGGTGTGCTGTTCTTTGCTGCCATTCTTTTCAATTTGGGAAGGCGGGAGTGCAAGTAGAAAAGAACAAGGCAGGATCTCAGATGTCCATGAGATGGGGAAGATATCCCACATTCTTCCTGTTTCCTTCTTAATTTAACCATCATCTGCTGCAGTACAGAAGAAAATGTTGATCACCCATTGTGCCATTTTAGTAATCAGCCTTTCTCATTGCTTAGCTGCCTGGTTGACAGTAAGGGAAATGAAATGTTCTATCTGATGTAGATTGCTAACATATAAATTAATCTAAATTCTTGTGCTTTCCACTGCAGAAACCCGGGAAGTGGTGTGCGGTTCATGTACAGATCGCCTGGCAGATCTACCATCACCAGCAAAAGATAAAGGTAATTCAGATGGTTTCTGGAACAAAGCCAAGTCTTTTAGCTTACAGATTGTATTTGAGTGAGTAATGGGCAGGAAGCAGTTACTGTGCTGATTCTCGAGCTTGCCTGTATTGATTAACTAATACTTACACTCCTTTAACATTTATTGTAGCAACTGTAAAGTTTATCTGAGGGCAGAGGAGCTGGGTGGAAAGGTGTACAGCCAGAAAGAGGGGGGGAAAGTGAGGGGCAGAGTAATTTCCCCAAGTCAGTCTGTTTTTTTACAAAGCATGCACGTTTAATGTCTCTTCCCTTCTGCATTAGTACCTCCTGTGGAGGAGGTAATGAAATGGCTGAAGCAGCGAAGAACATTACAGAGCAGAGAGCAGGAGAGTAGATTGATAACATCAGTGATAGAGATTGTGGGGCTTCCTCTGCTGCTGTGATGGTGGGTAGAGGGAGGGGGTTTAACACTCAGGAGGTAACAGGATGGAGGTACCCTGAGGTGCTATTGCAAGCTTGAGCTCCCTACGGCTGGTAGAACAGCTGATAAAGGGACTCATGTAGGTTGGGTTTTTTCATAGCTCCTACAGTAGTTTTTTTGTCCCATTAATGCAGGCTATTCTCTGGTTAAGTAGGTGCTTCTGAAAGGGGTGTATGTCCATATATTTTTATTAGCAAATACAGTATCTTTAAGCTATTGATAGGCTTCTATGACTAAGGTGCAGTTCTGGCCATGCTCGCTTCTACAGGGCAAGGATAAAAACAGCCTCTGGAGGAGCCTCATAGTAGCTTCCTTCATCCTTTGCCCCTTGCCTGCACACTGAGCTGTCCTGGCTGCAGGAAGGGCATGATATGGGCACGTCTCACTCAAACTGGAGAGGCAGAACAGACAAGCCCATCACTCAGGCTTCTGTCGGCAGCTTTGTGCCCACAGAGTATTTTTCGTCAGGCCAAGAGCACCGACTGCTCCTGGGGTGCCGTGCACTCGGTGTGTGGTGTTCCTGCTGCAGTGTGTGCTCAGGGGCTGAGTGCTCCCTGCAGAGTGCACCCAGCATGGGGCAGGCAGCTGAGAGGCTGCGGGCTGAGATGGCCCCACAGAGCCTGGCAGAGCATGGCCACGGCTGTGCTGCGTCACCGGAGAGGCTGCCGTCACTGTCACTAACTCTCCCTGGCAGGGCTAAGGAGGAATGAGCTTTAACTCCCTCTCTTGTTCTCCCATAGAAAAAGGAAGTTTATAATGAGATTGGTTTTATATCATTTGACAGCAAATGCAGCTGGATCCCCACAAGCTAGAGATAGGTGGTAAACTTGACCTGTTCAGCAGACCTCCTGCCCCTGGTGTGTTTCCAGGCTTCCATTATCCACAAGATCTTGCCAGGCCTCTGTTTTCTACCACAGGTAAGGGAATATCATTCCTTGTTGATTTAAAAATTTTTAAAAAATGAAACCAAGAAACAGTCAGTGAATGTTATGCATGTCTTTACAGCTACATATGCCTCAAAAATAGAAGCAAGGTTGGTTCAAGGGGTGCAGAGACACTGCTGTGGCCAGGGCTCTGCCACCACCTCCAGTGCAGGATCCTCTGCACATCACTGAACTGCAGCAGCTGGCTCACAGTCCTGTCTGTGCAGCTGGTTCTTATGTGCCTGATTAATAGGCTAAAGAGTGATTATTTAAAAGTGATTTTGACAAAACACTTGAAACTGTTTCCATTGCACAGGATTGGAAGTGGCCCCAGTCTCTTTTCTTGCTTTTATATTTGCCATGTTATTCTTCTCAGCTCCTCCACTCACCAAGTTTCTGTTTTCTGAAAACAAGGGGTTTTTGTAAAAGGAAAAATTCAATAGCAGCATTGAAAATATCACAGAAGGTGTATTTGCAAAGTGTTTTTTTTTTAAATAGAAAACTCCCCTATGTGTTACAAAGTTCAGCAAAGTCTGGGGCTTAAAATGATGTATTGAATTTACAAAAGGCCCCAAAGAGTTAAATACAGTTTACACTGATCGATTGTTTTCCAATCTGTTGGAGAAGTAATTACAATTATGCAATTACCAAAAGACAGTAACCTTCACTGTGTTGTTCTCGATGGCTCTGACCATGGGAGATTGCAGCTCTCACATTCTGGTCTAGGAGCCCAGTGTGGATTCATGTGGGCATCTGTCTACCAAATGCCAAATGTTGTTTTTATTCACAAGCTTAACTTTCTCCTCAACTGCTTCACAATTTCTCTCTGTGTTTGAGATGTCAAAGTCTGCATTCTGAATGAGCTGCATCAATTGACAAGATGTAACTTAGCTCTTTATGTATGTAATTAATTGGCAAATAATATAATTTTCTTCCCTGATGTTACTCTGGTTTTATGATGCAGTATTGCACCATCACCCTAACTCAGTGCAGACATGGTCATATTCAGACTTGGTTCAACCCTGTTGAAAATAATGACATCAGAACTGCTTTGAACTCTGTCCCAAAAATGACAGAAAAGCAACAGATGATGATCAAGATGAAATTTCTGTGAGAATTGAGTTTCAAATGCAGATGCCAAATGGCCTTCAGGAACTCCACCAGTTCTTCAGTCTGTCTTTCTGATCTTTCTGTGGATGGAAATTCTTAAGCATCAAATGCACATTCCTACCACACGTCATCAGTGCTGGTACCAGCTCTATGTTGTAGGGTGCTACCCTGTATTTTGGTCTCTATAAAGGTGTTTTGGTAGTACAAGGCCAAGATACTTATTGCATCTACTTGGATGCATAAGCACAGATTATTTACAAACCTCTGGCCGTTTTCCTGTGGCTTATGTTTCCTTATCATTGTCCTTAGTCTGTCATGGGTTGTCATTACGAGAATCTTGTTTCATGTTTGGTTTTGCTCCTGAAGGCTGTTCTGGACAGAGTTACCCTAACAGGCAGAAAAGCACCAGTCCAGTTGGTAACTGGAGTTTTTTCCCTGAAAAGATGCAAGCATGGCTTGCTTTTCATTTGTAAAAGCAAGAGGGAAAATAGTATGAAATAGAAATATTAAAGAAGGCAAACTAATAGAAAACTTTCAATAGAGAGAAACAACCTTACAACAATTTTTCTGTGAGTATATTAATCACAAGAGCCATCACATGGTAAATCCAGGTAAAGAGTGCTGTCAACGTGAGCAAACACTGCAGCTGGAATACGTGGAGGAATAAATCTTTTACTCTGGAATATCTGAGGCATTCTTTTCACCTTACTGAGCACGTGTGCAATTGATGTGAATCATTGGTTCTGCTGCATTGCCTGGTTACTGGGGGAGACATAAGTTATCTTAGGGCCACCTGTCTCCGGGATGGATGCTGGGCTGCCTGGCAGACGGTCTATTTAATAACTGCCTGACAGCCTGCAATGCTGCTCCTGGCTTTCTCCAGAGGATTTTTTATTATCAGCCCATGTAGTGGAGTTTGTAAGCCGTCTGCTTTGAAGAAATCTCCCATCCATTATACATCTTCTGAAATCTTAAAGGATTAGAAAGATGACAGTCTCCATCCATCTTGAAGCATTGGAGCAGTCAGAATGTTTATAGAGAGGTACTAGATAGGTCTCGTTGCCATGGTCTCTCTTAAGTTTCCTCAACTCATTTTCTGGCTGCTTAGGTTTGAGGTGCCCAAGCTGGTGAGGGACACAGAGTTCTGTCTCCCTCTCAGGTTTCACAGTTTGCTCGTGTTTTGGACACATGAGTGTGTTTCACAGCAGCCATCAGAGTTTGGGCTCTGTCTCCAAGGAAGGCCAGGTCAGGGCTGACCAGGTACCCCAGTGACAGGTGACACCAGTGCTTTTCACTCTGAGATTATGAGCCTGTTCAGATTCACATCCACCTCCCTGCAGAGGAAGAAAATCTCTCATTTTCTCCTCTGAAAAGAGAGCAGTTTTCTGCATGAGCCTGCTCCACCTTGAAATACAGGGCAGACCTGCTTGTTTCACCCCCTTCTTTCCTCAGCCTTGTGTAATCCAGCATGCTCAGCAGTGGTGTTCTTTCCCACGAGGAAGAATGGCACCATGGCAATGAGCAGTGTCTAGAAAGGAAAAAAATACCAGGGGGGAGCCTGTGGATGCAGAGACAGATGTGAGAGCGTAGCTGGAGCTCTCGTGGGAGAAGCATGATTGATGTTCCCTGCATGCCTGTCATTAACTGGTGTTTCATATAGACTCTAATCAGTCACTTCCGAGCACCTTCTGTCCAGGCCCATAACCTGGGCTGACCCTTTTGAATGTAAACATGGAGTAATGACTGGAAATGTCAGACAAAGAGCTTGACTCCCTCATTATTCCAAGTGAACAGCAGCTCTCAGTGCAAGGTGTCCTCCTGCCTCCCAGAGCCCTGTTAGATCCTTGGTAGGGCTCTCGGGATAATCCAGCCGGTTTGCTCTGCATAGGTTTGGGGTCTTCCCCTGCCTTTGTTGTTTAAATGTGGCCTTTGCATCCAGCTCTTGACTGTGATGGCCAGGAGCTCTGTGTATACAAGGAGTCACTTGCCCCTGAACTAAAAAGGGACTGTGTTCTCACAGGTGCAACACATCCAGCCACCACCCCTTTTGGTCCCTCACCTCACCACAGCAGTTTCCTGCCTACGAACCACTTGGCAGGTAAGTGTAAGTAACCCTGCCTTCACCTCTGCCCCCTTCCTGGCTCTCAGTGTGGTCCTGCACTGTAGCACTAGGGGAGGGAAAGGCTTAAACTGCCTCAGGATCCAGAAGCTGGCCAGCTTCTCATCCTTGCCAGCTCCTCGCACATGCCCTCACTGTCCCCCCCAAAGGAGAGGGCAGTGCAGAGCTGTCACATCTGTCACTGCAGGGACACAGCACTGGAGCTAAAATGTGACCTGTTGAGTCCTGTGCTCCTGAATGTGCCTGAAGAAATGCGGGAAATTTATGCAAAGATACCTCAGACAAACCTCAGCTTAAAATGGGCTCCTCCTTTACCATTTTCCGCCTATGAAAGGTCTTTGCTAGGTTCTTTAGGAGTTCAGGGTATAGTTCCTGGCAAGTAGATGTTCTGCACATTTTGCCAGCCTTTCAGTTTCCTAATTGGCAGTAAGTAGAGCCTGATTTTCTCAAATTTCCTCATTTTAGAAGCTCACAAGCAGCTCATTGCCAATTAAAGTTCAAGCTCTGTTGATTAATGTTTTAGTAACATTAATCCAATCAGTAAATGTGGCATGTCACATGACCTAGTAGACTTTTTTCCTCTTGCAAATACCCAGATTTACATCAATTCCTGAACATTCTGTCAAAATTAACTATCTCTTCCAAGTCACTCAGCCATTTAAGATCAAAGAGGAAGGGCAAGAACATCTGTTTTAAAATAAGTAAATAAGCAAATAGCTGTTTGCTTAAAGATATGAGCTATTTGTGCCATTTGCCTTGATATTTTAAATGTGATATCTGTGAGGAAGTGGAGAGCAGCATTACCTCCTGTAACATGGCAAGTTAAGGGCTTGAAGGGGACAGTCAAAAAGCCAATGGGCAAGAAGAGGAATTGTTTAGAGATGACCAGTAGGAATAAAAACAAGTACACTGGTGGGATTTAACTCATAGCTGGAGTGTGGAAGCCTGAGATGGGCTGTGTGCTCTCAGAGAGAAACCTCTTCTGGTGATGGGTGCCTTTAATGGAAAAAAAGTGCAGAAACAAGGCAGTCACCTCCTCGATGCTGGCCGAGGGGCCTGCTGAGATTCTTCTTTCAAGGCAATTGCAATGTTGCTACTATTAGTACTGATAAGGAGAGAGAGTTATAGCTCAGCAGCCACCCTAATTTCAGCTATTAGACCTTAATTTCTAACTGACTTCTGACTGCATACAAAAGTTTATTACAGCACCTGTTTGCAGAGTGAGCACTGAATCCCTTCTCCATTTTAACATGATGGGAATTTTCTGTGCAAAGAACCTTGCAATGAGAAGGATCAGCTTAAAGTCTGGCCTAATCCTACTTGGATTCAAACCGTTAAGAAGGGGAGGGGTGCGTTTCATTCTCCAGCATTCTTGGCTAAATGCCTGCTAAATCCCTGTTTGCCTTTCCAGATCCATTTAGCAGGTCAAGCACCTTCAGCGGCCTTGGGAACTTAGGCAGCAATGCCTTTGGAGGATTAGGCAGTCATGCTCTGAGTAAGTACTGGCTGGGTTACTGCAGACAAACATCCCTTCCAGAAAAGCCACATGCTAATATTTACAGCAGCTGGTGGTAGTTTTTAAAGAAGTTTAATTCCTAACCTCCATTCTCCTATCTGAAAACACTGCACCTAAGATTTCCAGGTCTCTGCGGTGGGAGCTTTTCTGCATGTCACAGAGATCAGTAGCTGTGCTCTGTGCCTCCTCACTGCTGAGGGCTGGTACCTTGTGTGCTCAGAGAGACACTGGAGCTGCAAAACCCCACTGAGCTCTGGGACCCTGTGGGCACCTAAAGTAACACCCCTCACCAGCGAAGATGCACAGCAGAGCAGCTATTGATACTTCTAATTCTTGTAGACATCCTCTCTTGTCTGAAGTTTAAATTACCTGTATGAACTAATTCTACTTCAAAAACATATTACCTGTAGGAAAAAGATGCTTGAGAGCCACACATAAGAGAGCATGCTTGTGCATCTCATGGTGCAAAAGGAATCAGCTGAAGATGGATGGAGGAAAATTGAGTGACTGTTCTGAAAAGCCTACAGCCAAACTCTGTGTTTATACACACACATACATACCACCAAATAGTCTGTGTTCTTCAACAAAAAAGTCCCTGAAGCCTCAGCTGCAGGCAGCTGATTGCTTGTAACTACCCACAAATTAAAGTTTCTGCCAGAGAGCAAAGCTGAGGAAAAATACTGCTTTTGTGCTGGAGCCCTTGCCTGGGGTGGGGGGAGAAGAGAAGCTGGGCATTTTCAGTAGTCTCTGAGTTATTGAAATGTATAAACATTCCTCCAACAACAGCCTTAAAAGAGCTGGTGGATCTCTACACCCAGTGTTGGAATTATCTGTGTCCGCTCACTAGTAGCTCCCCCTCACCATTAAAGAGCCTTAAAAGGACAGTTCTGGTTGTGACTAATACTGTGAAAAATGTCTGTATCATGATTTGCCTTGAATTTTTTTTAACTCTTCATCCCCCTGCCATTATTCTAGCTCACAACAACATTTTTACTCACAAAGATGGCCCAAACCTGCAGAATTTCAATAACCCCCATGAGCCATGGAATAGACTCCACCGGACCCCACCGTCCTTCCCAACACCTCCTCAGTGGCCCAAGCCCACGGATTCGGAGCGAAGCTCCTCAGTGACAAACCACGACAGGGACAGGGACCGGGAGCGGGAGCCTGACAAGAGGGATCTTTCTCTGAGCAAAGATGACAGAGACAAAGAGAGGTGAGCACTGAGGGCTTCTCACTACTTCCTCCTGGGACTATTTTTCCTCTGTATTTTTTCTGTTCTCCCTAAAATGTTGCTGATCCTTAAAGCAGCTGATAGGCCTTTTCCTCAGATAAGCACGCAAGTACTAGCAACACCAAAAAAATTCCTCTTTGCCTTTTAGGATTTGTGATCTGTGGAAATACAGTAACCCAGTCCCTGCTAGTCAGTTAACAAAACGGACCAGGCTGAGGAATTGAGTGTGTTGCTGTATTTTCAGTGTACTGAAAACCTGTTTTGTTTCCAATGCAGCTGCTTTAGGATTTCTGTGTATTCTGAAACTGTGATGGGTCCTTTGGAGACATTCATAGTTCTCATTAATGTACAGATATGCTGATGAATTCAAATGTTAGCTGGACATTAATGAGATAAAAATGCAAATGCCTGTATCTGGAGCAGTGTGCATAAATCCATTAGCAAAACTGGTTTAAAAAAATTGCATTGTGGGCAAACCCTTACTAATGATGACAGGCCTGTATCACCTGGGCTATAGTTACTTCATTAGCTCCCAGTTATATGATTTTGAAGCTGTGAAGCCTTTTATATTTCAGAGCCCAGTTGTCTCCAACAGGCTACTTCTTTGTAGGCAATAACAACCTGCAAGTTTTAGACATGTGTGCTTGACTAGTAATAGGAGTTCATTGTTTGCTAGAGTGCTTTTAATGAAATCTTCAGGCAGTACCTGTGAACAAGATTATATGGAAGCAATAGGCTGAAAATCTTCTTGCTTTACATGCTAAATTGTCTGACATGCTTGCATGGATTTCATTCAGGTAGTGATGGTATCCCTTCTTGGCTCTAGTGGAATTCATTTGCAGATCAAGGTTACTTTACTCTCAAGAGTGTTCACACAGGGGTTAACAGCTCTATTACACTTCTATTAATTTAGCTTAGGCTGTCCCCAGCATCCCTGTTTGGCCATGGTTTTAATAAACCACGTCCTTGACCAGCAATCAGGACTACCACAGAGGAGGAAAGCTGGGTTAGCAAATGTAATCATAAGGGATAAATACTTACACAGCTCCCCTAAACACCTCCAGCTTTCAGCACGCAGGTATTACAGCTCTCAAAAACAAACACAACTTAAAACTTAGGCATCAGTGAGCCTCTCAGCTGCATAATGCAGTTCTCTCAATCACACGATCATATTTTGCATTTAAAGTGTCTCTCATTCAGAGCAAAGTGCTTTTAGAAGGTGAGCATTATTTATTCCCCCGTTAAAAAGGTGGGATTAACTGTGTCTAATTGACTTGCTCAGAGGCAGAGGTGCAATTGGAAATGTAAACCTTTGTGCCTCTCTTTCTAAACCATGGATGTTGTCATCAGACCCCTTGTTTATCACAGCAGGTCCTCTTGAAACACAGCTCAGTTGCTCAGTTTCATGGCTGATTCAAGGATGTTTCTCCTGAAGCACCTGGCTTACCTGCAAGAACTGCCAACAACAAAAAGTCTTGGAATTCTATAGGAAAATCAGCTTCACCTCATGGCTGCTTCCAGTCAGTGAGGCTCACTTGGGAGGGACCTGCATACATTTCTATAGGCTTTTGTTTCGTAAGCCTGGATCCGTGTTTTAGGAAAGGAACCCAAGTTTTACAGCTGAGAAGGTTGTTGTCTGGCAGCAAGATGTACACACGAACACATAATAAGCTTTTTTTAAAGAACAATAAGCTGTCTAGAATTCTTCTTTCTCAGTGAAATGGTCTTAGGGTGACTATGGTATTCTTCCAGCCACATCCCCAGCTTAGTCCTACATTTGTGAACGTTTAATTTTTTTTTTGTCTTTGAAGTATGTAAAGGCAGCTAGTGCATATCGCTCCACACAGCATCACAGCTGTAGCTGATGTTTGTAGAGCTTTCCAAATCCTTTCCTTAGCAATCTCAAAGTGTACAACTGGGCACAGCACTGTTGCATGCCCAATATCACGGGTGTGTTTGTTCACACATAACTAAGGGTGTACCTTCGTCTTTACAGAGACCTCATGGATAAAAACAGACATTCGAACAGATCCTCGCCGGCATCAGCGCCAGTGACACACCAGATCAGCAATCTCATCCGCAGCAACAGCCAGAGCTCCAGTGATCCCATCAGGCAGGTCAGCCTTGGGGACAGGGAGAGGTCCAAGGAGCCCGAGCGAGAGCACCCTGACCGGCTGAGAGAGCCACCCATAGCTGAACACAAGATCAAAGAGAGCCGTTCCCCAGTGAAGGAGACTCCAAGCCATGATAAGAGACCCTCTGAGGACAACACAAAGCCAGTAATCCAGTCTGTATCCCCATACAGCAAACCTGCACTAAGTGAGAGCCTGAAGCTTACCAATCTAATGAGCAAGGACATGGAGAGAAAGACAGAGCTTCCCAGCGACCTCCAGAAGATTAAGAATGACATCAAAGTCAAGGAGGAGAGGAAGGAAGACAGTGATGTGCTAGTGGTTGGGTCTGAGCCTTCCCAGCACTCCCGGTCAGTGGAGCATCCCCCACCACCCACTCTCCATGGATTATCATTGCCTCACTCGATGGCTGCCTCCATGCCCATCTCCATGGGCAGCGTGCACCAGATGAACAACATGAATGTCCTGGACCGCAGCAGGATGATGACCCCGCTCATAGGCATGAACCCTTTGCCAGGAAGAGAGAGGCTGCCACATCCCGGGTTCTCCTGGGACCCCATGAGGGACCCGTTGCGAGATGCCTACCGGAGTTTAGACCTGCACCGTCGAATGGACTTCCAGCTCCGGACAGATCCTATCCATAGGTTTCCTACCACCTCTGGCTTTTATGACCACGAGCGTTCCTACAGAGACAGGGAACCCCACGACTACAACCACGAGAACCTTCTGGAAGCCCGCCGAGAGCAGGAGCGGTTGCGGCAAGTGGAGGAGCGCGAGCGCTTGCACTTACGGGAAGAACTCGAGCGTGCCAGAATGCACCACTTGCACTCGTCCCCCATCGAAAGCCACCTGGCACACGTGCCATCCTTCATGCCTCACTTGAGCGGGATGCATTACCCCAGACTGAGTCCATCCACTGCCATGCACAACGGGATTTTGAACAGGAACCCGCCGACCGCAGCGCTGAGCGCGCCGCCGCCTCTCGTACCAGCCAGCAGCACCAGACCTGCCTCCCCTCGCAGGACTACTCCACTCACAAACTCAGAGTCCAGGGACTATTCCCCCTCTAGGAACCCCAAAGAAGTAGAGGCACGATAGTCCCCAACATTGAATTTTAAACTCACCTGTACATAAAACAAGCAAGCAAGCAAGCAAACAAACAAACAACAAAAAAAACCCACAAACAGGAAAAAAAAAAACAACAACAAAAAAAAGAAAACAACAAACCTTTTACAAAATGCACTGCTGTAAACTTTTTTTTTTTTTAAATGTAAAATTTGTAGAAGTTAAGCACATTTCCATAAATAACGGGGTTGGGGACTTTCCAACAAGAAGGTTGCTGAGAATGGGAATTTAATATATAGGTATTGATTTTTGGTTTTGTTTTTTGTTTCTGTGCTAAAAAAAAAAATGAGTTAAGAATATCAAGTTTGTACATTTTTTCCCAAATGTGAGAAACATTTTTAATGGATTTGTATTTTTTTTAATTTTGTGCTCTTTATTCACTTAAAAAAAGAAGAAATTTTGCTTTTGTTTTTAGTTAAATTTGCATTTTAAAGGCCTCAGATCCTTAAGAAAAAAATACCCAGGGTTTCTTAAAAGTATTATTTATGGAAATACTGTAGTTTTACAGTCCACTGTGAGGTTCCCTTCTGAGGCCAATTGATCACTTACCTTGGTACTTTGGAACCGAAGTTACAGATATATATTAAAATATTAATAATAATAATAATGTACAAAACTGTTTGTTTTTTGCCTTATTATATTATGCAGAAATTTAAGAGGAATTTTTTTTGACTTCTTGTTTTAAACAAAAAAAAAAAAAGAAAACAAACTGTAAATATTCTGTTAATATAAATGTACACCAATATTAAATTCTTAACATAGGTAGACTTTATAAAAATGGTTTCTAGAACCACTCTGGTTATTTGTTAACATGGTTACAACTCATACTCTTGTCACAGTCAGAAATTCACACTCAGAAAGCTCAGTACGGCATATATACTTCAACTATGCAAGAACTCGGAGGCAGGTCTTAGTGGATGTTGGGGGGAGGAAGGTTTTAAAATAAAAAAATAAAAAATATAAAAAAAAACAAAAACAACCCAAAAACAACCAACTCGCAACTCTGGAGACAGAATGGCCATGGCATGTGAACAGGAAGAAGGATACTTGTGTTTAACAAAAAAAAAAAAAAAAAAAAAAAAGAGACTGAATTTTTTTGTACAAACACAAGGGACAGTTCGTCAAGGAAAGAGAAAGACACACGCTCCTGGAAGGGAATTTTGGTTTCCTACTTTTCAAGCTGGCAAAAGCAGATGGAACTGGCACAGTACCATGCGGCAGACCCTTTCCTTATTTTTTTTTTCCTTTTTTTTTCTCTTTTTTTGTGTTGTGGGCAGGATCGCTGGCAAGCAAGGACAATTTTCCGTGGACCCCTTGTGCTAATTGTGCAGTGTTCTTATTGGAATCTGTATACAAGACAAAGTAGAATTTTAGGAGTGCAAAAAAAAAAGTCTAATGGTTGATTAAAAAAAAAAAAGAAATTCTGATATATTATCTATAGTACATGAAGACCATAAGCAAATGTTTGTTTCAGTGTGGTTCTGCCTTGAACTGCTTTTTGGCATGATTTATTTTTTATTTCCAATTTTACTTTTCATCCATATGTAAATTTTGCCATGTTTTACTTGCTGTACCATCCCCCCTTCCCTTATTTTATTTTTCAGTGTCCATGTTTTATATATCCTGGGCTTTTTCTCTCTAGTTAATTCAGCCATCCGCTACTATTTTCTTGGCTCTGTAACTCTTGTTTCCCCCCCCTCCCCGTCCTCCCCCCTGCACCCCCTGTAATTTTAAACATTCAGTTTCCTTGTAGATCAATGAAGATAAATACAACATTGATTTTGGATGAAAAAGGCAGTTGAGTGTTTGTGTGTGGTAGCCAGCGCTGTTGACTCGAGGCTAATGGTTTATTGACGGCTGGGAGGAGGCAGCTGGCGGAAGGGGCTGGTGCTGGGACAGGGATTTATTTCTGCCTGTGAATCCTTCCCAGCAGAAGGAACACGGCCCGTGAACGCCTTGGAGGTTGGGATGTGGGATTTTGGGGAGGAGAGTGGAGCAGTGCCCCCAGCCCTGCAGCATCTCCACCCCACAGCCACGGAGGCTGATCCAGCATCTCCTCCAGGGGAAGGAAGGACAGCAAAGGAAGCACGGCCTGTGTGCAGCAGCTCGTGTGGAAGGGACCCTGCTGCCAGCATCACCACGGGAAGGTTATCACCTCCAGCACTGCTCTCCACTTCCCATTTGCTTCCTCAGCCTTTCCTGCGGGGGGATGGAGCCGTGCCCCAAACCCCTGGTGCCTCAGCAGCCTGTGACAGCTTCTGGGTTTAAGTTTGCGTGTGACTAAATTACTGGGCGTGAAAAAGTAAAATGAAATAAAATAGCAGGGTCCTTAATCTGATGAAAGGAGGCTTAAAACAAAATAGGCGTTAAAAATCAGCACCTGCTCTGCCAGCTGAAATTGGAGGAACACAGAACACATGGTGGATGTGAAAAGCGTGTTGGACTCAGCGTAAAGATTCGTAATGTCGGCTCAGGGGGATTGTAATTCTCCTGGTGCCAGTGTCCAACATGGGATCTTGTTTTGACATCATCTCTGACATGGACCTGCATAAATGAGCCCCCCTAACCTCTGTTAGAGTCCATAGCTGCATCTTCCCGATGCAGGTATGTGTGAGCATGGAGGCTGTTACTGCAAATTTGAGAAAAAAATGCAAAAATGGGCCATACCCTTTGGAAGCATTTGGTCTGAGCATTAAATCAATGCCATGCTCTCCTGGCATTCCTGAAGGATTGCTTATTGCAGCCACCCTGGTGCCAGAAGAATTCATCATGACTGATGTGGTGGTCTGAATATTAAAAGAAAATCAGTGGTTTGCCATTTACTGTATTAGGAGGCATTGCTCTCACGCCTTTGGAGGATGACCCATCAATAATGCTGCACTACAGTGGGATTCCTGTGGAATTACACAGTGTCGGGTATCAGCCTTCTCACAAAATGGTTCATCATGATTAATGGTATTATTACCTAAACAGAGAAACTAATTAATTCAGCCTTATTCCTTTAAGCCACCCCAGCTGAGCTGCCTTCTGCTAAAAGAACTGGTACAGAAGGACTTCCTGGGCTTTATGTGTTTCTACCACTGTTCAGCTTTCATTTTGTGCCGTTTTCACCATTTTTATTCTGCTTTTGGCTGTCTCCCCAAAGACTTCCCTCAGTCACCAAAAAAGGGTGGAATTTAGCAAACAAATGACAGTGGGTGGGAGGAAGAAGATGGGATTTGGAAGGTCCATTGCTTGCCTCAGGCAACCTGTGTTTAAAGGAAGCCATACGGAGGGAGTCCAGTGGTTGCACTTACATTACCTTTTGTCCAAAATGCCACACGCCCACTGGAGCTCCATGGAAGATGTGTGCACTAGCTCCAGTTAATGGGGGTCACTCTTGGCCCAGTCAGTAAAACAGACAACCAGGATATGAGGGAGGGAGGGAAAAAGCCAGTCTGTAAAGCTGTAACGAATCCTCAGATCACTTGTCAAAATTATTAACTGTTCCTTGACAAAAAGATACAGTGCTTCCCTAAAAAGCCAGCTTTATTGCCTTAAAATAAGCATATGGGAATTGTCCTTTCCAGCCTATATAGATACCATAAATGTGTAGTTAGCTGTTGGTGACCTGGAGTTAGACAAACAGAGGGGTGATGCAGGGGAGCCCAAGGGCTCGGCAGCAGGCTGAGCTTCCACTGTCAGGTCTGCAACGCCAGCACCGCCCAGGCCCAGAGGAGGGAGAGCGTAAGAAGCCAACTGGTCAGGAATGCAATATCCTGAGAGCTTAGGGAAGAGCAAGACACACCAGCTGTGCTTCAGGCAGCCCAGCAAGTGCCAGAATGAGAGCAGAGGTAGATCAGTGGTGTGCAGCTCAGCCTGGAGCTGAGAAATTGTCAACAGAGGGGGAAAACAAGGTTTGTGTTTTCCTTGGCTTGTGCCAAGCAAAAAAAAAAAAAAAAAAAAAAAAACAAAAAAAAAAAAAAACCTTTCCCTTACCCCCTTTAGGAAATTCCTTTTTGCCAAAGTCTTAAGAAAATAGTTGTCTTGCAGTATTGGGGGATTTTGGTAATGGTCTTGTGAGAGGCCAAAATGGCATTGCCTGTCACCAAAACCCGGGTATCCCTATGCCAACACCCCTTGCAGAGCTCTCCCCAGTGCTTCTTGGTGCCCCTTTGCATAGGCAATTGGCTTTGGGGAGCATCCAGCTAAGAAAACAAAGAGAAATGGGGCTTGGGCAAACAGATTTAGCACTTCTCAAATCTTGGGGAGCTGGTAGCCTGGGGCTTAGCTCAGAAACAAGGTGCTTTGGGAAGAGCAGGGCAGGTCGTGGGCTCAGCCTCAAACTGGGCATCACTGTGGGCAAACAGCATTGTCTGGGGGACCCACTTCTTGTCCACTTGTGTCCAGCAAAATGGCATCGCCCTGCTGAGACCACGGCTCTTCACAGCACCGACATCAATACTTTGTCAGGAAAATGCCTTTCCCAGTAGTGCACTGTATTATGTGAAACGGAATAAAAAGCAAGGAGTGGGGGAAGGCTGCACCAGGCCTAAATTACAGGCTCCCATTTCTGAACATAATGGAGAAAAAGAAAAATCAAACGATGTTTTGAAGTTTAACTTGGAAAATATTTTTCCAAAGCCTTTGAGGGATGTGTGTGTGAAGTAAAAAGGTCGGCTCCCCTCATCCCAGCCCCTGCTGCTGCGGCACAGCTGGAGGCTCCCTGCACAGCGGCTGGGACCTCCTTGCAGGTGTCGGCACGGCAATTTCTTTGTCTTCTCACAAAAAACCTTCTGCTCCATTAAGCTTCCCTAATTGCTGCATTTATCATCAGCCATTTTCTGCTTGTTCTCTTCCTCATTCAGCGAGGATGTGTCAAAATAGAGAGAGATCCACCCCGCCGTCCCTGCGAGATGAAGCTGTTCGAGGCTCCGGTTGCTCAATTGGCCGTTCCGCTGAAGGTCCCTCATTACCGGCTCGGCGGCGGCTCCGGTGTCACACACATCACAGCAGCCGGGCTGTGCTGGCCGGGTGTCAGGCCCTCTGCGCTGAGCCTTGATAAATAGCTGAAAGGAGAAAAATACAGGGCTTATTTTTTGACTCAAAACCCAGCCAGCTTCCTCCTCCTCCTCCTCCAGCTCCTGATTGGAATTCACACAGCGAAGTGCAGCTGCCCGCAGCAGGGTGAAGCCCTCCATCTCCCCCCAGAGCAGTCTGAGGAGCAGAGGATGTGTTTGACACCCAAAGGAGATGGGGCCCAGCCTTGGTCACACACCAGCAGCAGGAGGAACCCTGGAAGAAAATCACTGCAGCTCAGTGGGGTGGGCAGGTTTCTGCAGCTGCTTTCCAGAGGAGCTGCCGTCATATACGAAGTCATAATTAGCTCTTCTGCAGCATTTGCTCACTGTTTTATCAAAAACACTTTCGTTAATATTATTATTTCAGGAAAAGGAAAAACCAGTCAAGATGCTGAAGGAAGTGACCAGCTTTTCAAAAATGCTCCGTTCCCTTCCACAGCCTCCCCTTCTCTCCAGCATTTCCAGCTGATGGAGGGCCAGAGCCCAGCGATGTTCCCCAGACACGCTGGGGGTGGTGGGATCACTCAGAGGAAATTGCAAAGCAGAAGAACTCTGCAAATCCAAATTCAAAGTGCTGGCCAGTGAAAAACACAATGGTGAGGAACTAGTTTGGGGAAGCTTTTAGGTTTCTTTATTCAAAAATCTTTGCTTCCTTTTTGAATGCTATATAAAAGCCTCCTCCTGTGGAGGGAACAAAGGAAAAGGGATTCATTTTATGGGGCTTTTTTTCAAAACTAAGATGGTTCAGGATTTTTTCAGGTTTGTTAATGGACACATCTAAGAAACTACAGAGAGTGAAAAATGTCTGACAAGGGAACCTCATCTGCAGGGTGATTTGCACTAAGCCACTCTGGACAGGGGAGGTGGTAGTACCATAAAACACACTGTTACAGCTTCCATTTAAAAGAAACCCACCTTAACTCCCAGCACATACCCCTCGTGGCCCTGAAAAGGCTAAAAGCTGTGCTCTGCTGTCATGGGACTCTGCAGGTGAACCATGTGTCTGCACTGGGAAAGCAGGGATTGAAAGCAGCCCAACTATTGAAGGAATTAATTCAGCTGCTGTGGCTGGCTCTGGAGGTCACACACGATCAGATTAGCCTTTCCAATAGCTCAGCATTTTCTGCCATGTCCTATGGAGTTTCACTAGTCCAAGTCTGCAGAATTTAAAGGTTAAGCTTCAGGCACGACACAGCTACTTTGCTGTCAGATACAGAATCAATGCAGCACACAGAATCTGGCCAGCACACAGGGGCATTGGGCTGCCAATGGCCCGTGCCCAGGACACAGCAGAGCCACAGGAGCAAGGACACCCTCTCCCACCTTGGTCTACAAAGTACACAGTGGCCAGTTTGGACCATTACTGACAGATCTTGTGGCAAAGGCACAGTATAGTTTTTCCACACCCTGCTCCAATGTGTTCACTGGATGACTTCACACAGCCAGACATAGCCAAAAATGTGCCTCTGTGAACTAATGAATTGGTTTAATTGTCTGCCAAACCTGAGAGCAGCCAAAAGTAACAAATTAAAGTTTACAATCCTGTGGTCTCATTTACAAGGGGATAATACAGCAACTGTTTATTTTGTGAGATGTTGGAGCGAGTTGGGAGAAAATTATAGCCCCTACATAATATTAATAATAATCAACATCATAAAAATACTTTCAATAGGAAACACCAATGGTTGTTTTGCTCCGTTAACTTGCACTATTGTTCCAGCCCGTCTGGCTGCCAGCTCACAGGGCAGAGGGTGTTGATTCCCTGGAGGCCAAGCTGGCCCCACAGCCACAGCAGCTCACAGCAGTTTCACACTCACAGTTTAATAACTGCTCTGGCTGCAGCACGGCAGCACCCATGGGAGCATCCACAGAGCCAGATGATGCTTCACAGGGCCATGGGAAGAAGATGCCGGGATGCCTGGAAGCTCCAGGGAGATACAGCCGAGTCCCCAGAAGTAGCAGGCTGGGCAGGGAGGTGGGAGCAGCCGCTCTGCAGCTTTTGGAAGATGAGCGAGCCACGCCCTTTGCCAAGGGATGGAGGTGCAAGATCAGCCCTGATCGTCCCTGCAGCCGTGTCCCCGGGCAGGAGGGAGAGCCCGGCAGGCCCAAGGACACCCCTGCTGCCCGGGCACACGCCCCGGGAGCACGCCACGGGCAGCTGGTGACAGCTCAGCCCGGTGGCAGTGGCTCTGCTCCGGCTGTTCCCCGGGACAGGGCAGCAGAGCCGTGACACTGCCAGGGCAGGAGCCGGAGCCCGGGGTGCGGGCACGGCCACAGGCTCCAACGCCAAAAGGTCAGGGGAAGCAGGTGACAGCATCCCTGCACAAGGACAGTCTCAGGCTTTCAGCTTTTTCCAAGCCACTGCATCGGAATTCCCGGCTGCCCCTTCCCTTGTGCACAGGCTGTCTGTCGAGCGTGGGGTTCCCCCGGGCTCTGGCGCCCCGTTCACTCCAGCCACGGGCTCCAGAGAGGTGCAGGCTTGCAAGACAGGCTCTGGGATGAGGGACAGTCCTAATATGGGAAAATAGCCATAACAGACTTGTTTTTCCTGCAGAAGAGATGAGGCCTGTATGAAGCTCAGCAGCTGGGTGAACGGCTGTGTCGCCAAAGGCAGTTGAACGGGAATGCAGGAGGGGGAAAAATAAATAAATATGTCTGAACATCCCCATGAAATGAATCCCTCCCTATTCAGCCATTTCCCTTTATTTCTTCCTTTTAGAAGCAAGGTTATCGGGTCTAACATCACATCCAAACATTTCAGCACTAGCATTATACGGGATGCTCCAAGGTCAGCGCCTGCAGCTGTAAACTCATTAGTCTTGTCTTTTGTGAGAGAAGAAAGCCTCTTCATTCCTCTCTCGCCCCCTTCCCCCCTAATTAAAATTAAAGTATTTCCTGGCCAAAAGTCATTTCTGCATTCATTCATCTCAATTCTTTTCTGTTTGGATAAACCACCCTTTGGTACTCCCAGGGTGTTATGTATACAAACTATAAACTCTTAATGGTCCTGCAGTGTGTTATGACTGGCCTAAAGAGCTAAAGCAGGCTCCGAAAAAGTGGTTCTTGGCAACGCTGTGTATGGAGTTCAGGCTCATCAGTCATATGCAATTAGAGATTAAAAGTGCTTGATGGACTATAGGGGAGACCAGCACAGGGGGAGATTAGGAATGTAGGAGAGAAAAGGCAAACAAAAGCTTTTATCTCGGCTCAGCAGTTGCTACTACAAAAGCAGCAATGGAAGGACAGTCCCCATTTTCCAGAGGCACCCATGGCCTTTCCAGCTCGAGGGCCCCAGCATGCCCCATCCCCATTCTGATGACCACCCACATCTCCAGCGGGGTGATGCAAGTCCTCGGGAACACCAGAGCTGGTGGCTGTTGCCCAGGGAGGGCTCAGGAAGGCCAGGCTCTGGAGCAGGCTCACACTGCAGCCCAGGCTTTCCAGATCCCGCTGCCAGCTGCCCGCAGGCACAGTGCCTGGCAAACCAAACCCCCTCAGGTGTTGGCAAGGACCAGTCTGCCCAGAACAGGGGCACCTGGGAGGCATCAGAAGCCTGATGGGTCTGTAGGGATGGAGGGGGAACAGTAGCTCTTCTTCTTAGAACAAAGGGCAGTTTCCCCATAAGGGTCCTCTTGCCCTGAGGGGGAGGTGGGTGGTTGGCATGTAAATGCTTTTGAAAGGTTTGTGGCCATTTATTTCCTGTTTTGCTGAGTGTGGGAGCCTGTTGTTTGCTAAAATGAGCTATGGGACACAGTAGCTCTTTGCTGTCCATCCCTGCTGGAAGACAGGAAGGAGTAGAGCACAGGGATTAGCAGGGACTGTCTTCCTCTCTCCTTCCACACCCTCAGACTATGCAACCTCTCCAGTTTTGGGCAGGCTTGAAATGCTAACACAAAATGTTAGCATTTTATGTTAACATAAAATATGGGCTAACATAAAATATGGGGAGACATAGAAATTATGTTTCTTCCAGCAGAGAAATGTTGGGGTTTGTAAACTGGAGGCAGTTTGTGCTTTGTGTAGGGGGAAAGATCTGAGCAGCTCTTCAGAGCACAGTGATCACAGTCTGATGAATTGTTTCTTACAGTAACAGAAGACACAGGTGAGACTTAGTGTCTTGTGCCCTTCTTGGTGAGGCTGAGAGTGTCAACCCTGGAAAAGCAAGGAGCCTTTCCTCCTTTCTGTGCCCACAGCACAGTTGTGCTTCCATCCAGTTGTTTTTCCTACCCAAGAAGAGAACCATGGAGGCACTTGGCCTGCCGAGCCTGAAGGAAGGAGCTGACTCCTTATGGAGTTTCATTATAGAAGTCTCAATCAGCCATTAGAGGTTCATTTAAATGGGTTTTCTTGAGCATTAATAGGATATGGTAGTGCATTCATAGCCAGCTTTCCTCGGGTTTTACTGAAAGTGGTATAAGTGGGTTTCTTCAAGTACATGTGATTGCTCATAGCCACTGAAGTTGATTTGAATCACTTGCTACCAGGCTCACCAATTTATCCTGATAAATTGTGCATTATTAAATGGGGGAAGGGAACAAAGCTGTGTTCTCCCAGAGAAGAAAATGCAGGATTTCTCATCAATGAAGAATGATTCCTCTCATCAGCACAGTCTGAAAAAGGCCATAATGAACCATTTGCACCTAAGAGCACAAGCCTTCAGTCTACTTCATTCCTGATAGGTCCTTGGGCTCTGAGATTCAGAGATGATGGGCTCTGCCCAGAGCCAGGACAAGGGCAGGTAAATCTGACCAGCAACTCCATGTGTTTAGCTAAGAGTGTGCTCATATCAGTGCTGCCTGGCTGTGCTCATCAGCCATCAGTGCTATCCTCTGTACAGGCAGCCCTGCCTTTCTGCTCAGGAGCACTCGCAGGCTGTGAACTGTCCATGAAAAGGGATGCAACCCCTCACCCCAAGCATCGGTTCTTGATAAAGGAGCAAACATATTTGGAAGGCTTTTTCTTTGTGTTGAATAGGAAGCGTCTGCCATGCAGGAAATAACTATCTGACTTCAGGGAGCTGGTCTTACCCTCAGCCACACAAGCTGCTTGCCAGTCTACTCGTGATCACACAGGAGGTCATGGATTGGGGTTTGGGAAGGGGCTGGTCCCCATTATTGCTGCAATGAGAGTATTGTTTTGGGTTGATGCTCTGAAATGCATTTTAGGTGGCTTCAAACACGACCCCAGCTGCAACAGTGTCTGGGTATGCAAATAACCCACTCAGTTTGGATGACACTGAATTCAGTGTTTTTAATATACTGCATACACACAAGGCTTTCTGGAACCCACTGCTCCATCAAGACTGGCATCTTGCTTAAGTGTCCCCCGCCTGCATGGGGCTGTGTAATCAGGTACCAGGCTGCATTTCCCCATCTCACCAGGGTTATTAAAGCACTCTGTGTGACAGCCCTGTGTGCAGGCTGTGCCCCGCGGGACCCCGGCTCCGTGCGGCTCCCGCTCACACTCGTGGCCTGATGGATGGACCCGTGTTAATGAGCTCCGAAGGGAACCACATGGAGCCCTCCTTGCTGGAGGCACAAGCCTCTAAGGGAGGGAGTTAAAAGGGGGCAAAAAAGAACAGCAGAGAAAAGGGATAGACTCCAGATAGCTCCTTTGGGGATGTGAGGGTTGTGCTTGATTAAAAGCAGTGCTTTATGAAAATGTTATTTGCTATGCTTGGAAGATGACATTCAGTGCAATAAGAGCGTACAGCAAACCTAATATAGTCCCTGTGGAAAGGTCTGGGGGGTGGGCCTGGGAATGCATCCTGTCCTCTTATCTTTGATCCCTTCTCTGCAGTAGCTGGGTTTTTCCTCCTGGTGCTGGGAGGTTCTGCTTTCTCCCAAATGCGAGGACATCCTTACTCTGTGCCAGTGCACAAGGAATGATGCAGAAAACCTCTTTGATGAGGAGATTCTCACAAGCAGAGGACTGTGATTGCCTCTCTGGGAGACAAGGATGACTGCTACCCAAATCTCAACCCTCCAATCCTGTCCTGAACTCACAGGGTGTATTTGTTTTGGCCACCGTCAGCCTGGCAACACCAGCACAGCTGGAATGAGCCTTTCAGAAGGTGATGCACAGATCTATTTCCAAGTAGTTTGCACTAGACTTTGTCTGGATGTGTTTGGTTTTTAATGCTTTCCCAGAACACTTGTAAATTTTTTATTTCTGCTGAGAACAGGAGAAACTAGCTGCTGTGCACAGAATAAAGTTGATTGTCTACAAAGTTTAATGCTGTTTTCTTGCTCTATTATTTGGCTGTTCTCTGTTTGTGAAAAACTGGTTTAAAGCTCACTCAGAGCTCCTGGGCTGTGCAAGGAAAGGAAAGGGGAAAAGTTATTCCTCTGCTCTGCCAAAATATACAAAATTTTATGTACCATGATGGAAAGTTAAGGTGAAAAGGGCTGGATCTGAGACAAGAAACATTTCTTTAATTTTCTCTACTTTTTTTAACAGGATTTGCTGTTGCTTTGAAAGCCTCCTGCTATTTTACAGGCAATAAAAAAGAGAGACTGAAAGCATTTATTTCCTGAGACCTGCTTGTTTCTTGAGCTCTGTTAAACTGAGCTTGCCTAGCAGAGGAAGGGAGCAGTATGAGCCCAGCAGAGCCTTCATCCAGCTGGGGAGACCAGGGTTTGCCTGCCTGGCCATAATAACTGAAAGTTTCATCCTGCTTTGCATCCCTTGTGCTGTGGCCTGTCCTGTGCAGCTCTGGGAGCTGCTGAGGATGGGAGCTGCCTCCCTGGAGCCAGGTGAGTTCCTGGTGCTGAGAGGCTGTGCAGGTGAGCAGCTGGCTCCTGTGTGCCTCCCTCAGTGCCTGCTCTTGGCTCACACACAGGACTGAAGATTTTACTCAAGCAGAGGCTGCTGGCTGCACCGACAGTGCCAGGCAGTGCCCTTCCCAAGGATGCCAGGGGTTGCAGGTAGCAACAAAGTCTCAGGTGTGGCCCATTCTCAGCCTGGGGAGGCACAGGTGCTTCTTCTGTGGCAGTGGCTGTGTCAGGGCTCCAGCAGGATGGTGACCCTGTGCTTCCAGGGAGTCTCAACTGTTGGCAAATCCAGGCCATGGACATGAAGGTCAAACCTGCAGCTGCACGTCAACATCCACAGACCTCTACAGAAGCATGTGCTGTAAGTGAGAGGATGTGTGAAATCAAAAATATTTTCACATGATTCTCGTACCGTTTAGCCTTCCTTTGACCCACAGCTTTACTTTCATTTACTGCCGTTGTTTTTGGCTGAAAATTACAAAGCTGAAAGTGCATCTGTTCCAAATAATGCCGGTCAGACTTCTGGATAACAGCTTGGCAGCTTCCTTCCAGGAGCAGTTGCTGTGGCTTCTTAATTACTCTAAAGTATTCAATGTTTTGAGGAGGATAAGGAAGTATCATAAGGATGTCATTATCTATTCGAAGATATTTATTAGCAAAAGTGATGGGAGTATAGCCACAAGTTGTACAAAAGCTAGTATTTTAGCTTTTAAACAGAATAAATAAATAAAAATAAAACCTATTGCTGAGTTTGTGACTTGATCTCTCCAGCAGCAATTGCTGGAGACTGGGAGTCACTGAACCTGCAATCCCAGGGATTGCTGATGGGATCTTGTGTACACAGACTGTGCTGGTCTGCATTCCTGCCAGATGGAAATGCACAGCAGTTTCCTTGTGTTTCTTAGGATGGGGCAGGAAGATCATCTGGTTTTCTCCTGATTTACTTTCCTCCTGGTTTCTCTGGTATCTTGGATGGCTCTTGTCTCTTGTTTGTGAACATGCCTGCAAGTTTCTCAGCATCTTTTTTTCTCCCTCAGTTCAGATTATTCCCTAGCTCACAGTACTTTTCTATTATCTATTCAGATGGTTAAACTAGAAATTAAATGGAGTAAAAAGTTATTACATTGCAAAAAAAAAAAAAAACCAACAAAAAAAACCCCAACAACCCAACCTTGTAATTTTTTGGCTGAATTCCCTTGACTAAATTATATGGGGAATTTATTTGCTATAGCAGGTCTCCAGGCTCCTGACTAATGGTGCAAAATGTTAATGGTTTCTCTCACTTTTCTGCACTCTTTCACACCCAACCAATATCATAGACTGTCCATCCTGAGTGGATTTTTTGGGTTGCTTCTTTTTTTAAAGACTTTACTTCCCCATGGCAATAATGTTAGTACAAGCACAGGTGGGCCTTGTAGTTACCCCTAGGCTGGCCCAATCTGTACCCTAAACTTCACAGGATGCAGGTTATCAAGGAAATTATAAAAGGAAAATCAGTCAAATTGCCATACTTGTCACTAATTTATACCTATGTGTAAATAAATATTTTCTTGCAGTCATGCTGCTAAGCCTGAAGGCAGACAGCTTCCAAGGATAAAATTGATATTTCCATGTTGGGCTATGAGATAGCACTGCAAGAAGTGAATTCTTGGGATACCACAGAGGAGCAGGCTGAAGCATGCCAGGAGGTTTTAGCCAAAGTGGGTGCCTGAAGGTTACATCCTCCTCTGGAGTGTTTGGAGTTTGGGAATAAACAGAGCTTCCTTGGCAGAGACCAGCCCTGAGTTAGGGACAGACACAGGGTGGGAGAGGCTTCAGGAGCCACTTGCCCGAAGCACAATCCCCCACTAATTACCAGGAAGGTTTCCATGTGCTCTGCATTCCAAGAGGCTTTGCTTGGCAGCCCTGTCAATCATTCCCAATGCACTCTAAGAAGGGAAATTTGGGCAGTTTATAATTCTTTGTTGCCTGCAGTGTGTTGAGCACAGACTTTTTCATCTGCCCTGCTGCTGGTGTACCAGGCAAATGCTTCAGGGGAGCTGCTTTGCCTTGGGATGGGACATGTGAACAGCTGGCAAAGCAGACTCATATCCCTCCCACTCCTAATTGCTGTAGAGGCCAAAACCTTGCTGAAATGTTCATTTTTCTAACTTCCTGCAAGATGTGTCACAGTCCTGCATTCTGGGGCCTGTCATGCACAAACCAGCTGCAGGTGGCGAGAGGGCAGATTAGAACAGCATCATTTCAAATCTTTGGGCTTATTCCCGTACCAAAAACCCTAAAATATTTTTTTTCCCTGGGTTTTCCGTGAAATGAAGCTAAATACTTCCAAGGCAGTGAAAAAAAAAAAAAAAAAAGGAAAAAAACCCAAAACCGAACAAAAATCCCCCAAAAAGCCCAACCAAACAAAAAACCCTAAAATACATATAATATAGGGGAATTGTTATTAGCACCATTAAGAATGAAGGATCCCACAATTTGAGCTGCATTTTAAAGACACTGCTCTAAAAGTCTAAGCAGAGCACCAACAAACAAACAAAAAAGGTGATTTTATGGGTATGACAACCCCAGCAACCTCAACCTGACCCTACAGTGACCTACAGAATCGGGGTTTAGGTTTGATCACTTCAGACTGAGCTTTCCAAGCAATGGAGTGGTGGAGGATGTTGGTTTTTTTTTTTCCTTGCCCCTTTTTGGCACTGCTGTAGGCAGCTTTGGTGTGAAGCAGCTGGACAAAGTGGCCTGGAGTTGCTTTGCATCCACAAAACATTTCCACAGGGACATGGAAATCACAGGAGCTAAACCCAGGAGTTTGCCACCACAGGGTCACCTTCTGTGAGCTGTGCAGCTCCTGCAGTACACCTGGTGCTGGGGTTAGGGCATGCCTGATGTAACTGGGATGGATTGGTGGATGTGGAGCTAATTTAGTGATTTATAGGCTGTGCCAGACCCTGTTCCAAAGGCATCAGAGGTTAACAGGGGCTGCATTCCCACTTCAGTTTGTCCCCCCGCTAGTGCTACCCTAAAGCTGAGGAAAAGGGCAGCCCTTAATGATCAGGTTTGGGACACTCACATGAACTTACACACAGGGGCAGCTGAGCCCCTGAGTTCCCAAAGCATCCCTTTCTGATGGGGACTGCCTCATCTCACAGGCATCCTTCCCTTTGTGCAGACCATCAGTCACAGGAAGGTGGTGAGGGGCTGAATTCTTCTGTCATGATAACTCCATTTTCATTCCTTGAGGTTATTTGTAGCCTATATAATCATGGCAATTACATACAACCACTCTTAGCTGCATAGCTTAATTACAATTAATGCACCTCATTTCAATTAATTTTAATTATATGGAAAATGTGAAGAGTCTGTTGTTCCATTGTTAAAATCATTTGGGACAAACAAGACTAAAGTACTAAATTTCATAGAGGACCTAGTTATTAATTTTAACTCACTAATGAATGGATGTATCTCTAAATTCTCTGAAGATACAGTCTCTACTTGAAGAGTCAGTGCTGTAGATTTAAGGATATGTTGGCTTGTACAGAGATATTCAGTCCAAGCTTAAAATACAAACTACTGCTGTCTCCAGCAATACTACCAAAGTTATTTCATGTTAATCAAAAGTAATCACCTTAAAATTAACATCCACTGTTGCTGAAATATCACTGTGTGGACATACTTCTGACAAAATAAATGTAGGCATGGCCATTTACTTGGAAATATTTAAGCTTCTAATTAATCCAGCAATTTTCTAAGACATTGAAATCTACCTCCTACTAGCTCATTTCTATTTAGTCTTTGAAAGAAAATGTTTCATGCTCCTCAGGCAAGTTTGCAAAGTCTCATTTATATTATGTACTATTTTTATCTGCTCTTAACAAATACAACTCCCTTAGAAATAAAATGTTTCTGGAGTTTGCTACATTAAAAGGAAAAGAAAACATAGCAGAAACTTTGAGTCCAGTTTTAAAGCATAAAAGGGTTTATCTTATCTAGAGCAACCAGTACAGGATAACCAGTGTTATCTTATCAACACATATTGATGTCAGGGTTTAAAAGGACTTGAGGCTGTTATGCTACACGGAGCAGAACTCCTACACTGATAAACACTGATAAAGCTGCAGTGCTCCAATCTAAACTACACCTTCTTTCTGCCCCAAATACACATGAGAAGAGCCAGAAACATTTTTTCCTTGCACAGCACAATCCTCCGAGTGAGGGTGGGCTCCTTGTCCCACTGGTGCTGCCGGAGAAGGTCCCTGAGCACAGCCAAGGCTGACAACAGCCTTGAGGAAAGAAACAAAACGTGTCTTCTAGCCAAGCTTTGCCCATGGGGATTGCTGAGCTGCTGCCTTACAGGAATAACCTGAACCAAAAGCACGTGGTTTGTAAAGGGTGGTGTTCATGTGAGAAGGTAATGAACGGGCCTGAACCAAATCCTCTTCTGTAAGTGGCAGCAGCCCTCACTCGCAGCATTGACTGCATCAGCTCCAAACTTCACCAGCCTGGCTGGAATCATCTGCGGTTTCTTTAGGAAGGGAAGTTCAGCCCTAAGGACTTTCCTTGGAGAAAAAGAGACACACACAAAATGAATCAGGTCTTGTGAAGTGAGAGCTTGTCAGGTGTGGGATGCAGGCTGGGACCCCAGGCTGCATAAGGGGTTTCTTCTTACCCAAGTAACGTGGGTGCCAGTGACTGATGTTGATGCAATCTTCCTGTGTTAAGCCATGGACTCAGCCTTCAAAGGGAGCAACACAGATTCCAGTTAATAGAAGGATGATAATGACTTCAGGGGTCCTGCTTTGCCCTGCACAGCCAGGTGCTGCACTCCAGTGTTGGTCACTTACAATACCAGGCTCTGGACATAGCCTATAGCTGGCCTAAGTTTGTTTCAGGCTTTGCTTCAGGAAAGGGGTTTCTCTGCAGGCTGTGGTGAAGGCATGGGTGTGACACTGAGGCTGTTGGAGCCAAGAGAAACCAAGTCACAGACAAGGCTCACCTCTGTCTGCACACAGCCCGTCAGTGGGAGTGGTGCAGTGCAACGAGGCAAAGGGCACAAGGGTGTACAATAGAAATAAGGACGTACAACAGCAGTAACCAACATGAAAGCTTGTAGCAAGGACCAAAGTACAAGGCAGAGATAGTCATACTGCAGATGTTCAAAATGCAGTACATAGGACACCCACACAATCTATGCAGGAACTCAGAGCTTGACACCTCTTGCCTGCTCATGCAATTCCAATTAAATTTGGGTGCATTAATCTCTTTATTCTTAATAGAAACTCACTTGCTTGCTCTCTCTCACCTCCATTTTCTGCCAGCTGCAGATAAAACACCCAGTCAGCCCTCTGCTTATTTGATCCTAAGGTGAAGCGATCAAACACGCTTGCAGCCTCACTGAAGGATCACACAGAATGAGAAAGTGGCCTGCAAGGCAGATTAGTGAAATCGCTTCCATTACAGCTCCAGGCACGGACAGTTGCTGTCTTGGCACGTTTCTTTTATGACAAGCCTAGCTTTCCCTACCTTTCCCTTCAGTCCTTCTGGGGCATTGGTGTTCCTTTCTCTGGGTGTTGAGGTTAAAACCCCACAACTGGAAAGCATGGCAGCCTTGAAAGGCCTGATGTTATACTCTTCCATCAGCTGCACCAGCTTCTTTTAGTTCAGTAGGCTGCTGCACCCAGATGTAGGTGTCATGACACATGTGGTACAACATACATTCTCTGTGGAGCCTTGAGCTGACAGAGTGTGATTCCCAGTTGTGTGGCAGCAGAGCCACTGCTCTACAGTCCTGGGACCAAGATTCTTCTCACTCTTTCCATGCTTTTTTATAAGCAATATGTGGCAATTTTACCAATTAAGTATGTGGGGAAGCAGCGAGTTTGGATCAGATGCACACAGCAGCTGCCACAGCATGACTGCGCAGCACAGAGAGCCTGCAAGCACTTAAGCAAGACAGAATTATCATAGCACAAGATTAGTTCAGATATCATAAAGCACTGTTCCAACAGCTCCCCACCAGGAAATCTCCACCCATCCCTGCAGTGAGATGTGTATCCATCTTACAATGTTAATTGTGCTGGCCCTGACACTTTGCCGTGGTTTCTGTAAGCAGCTCAACATAACAAACCTGGCAGTAAGGGCATCCCAGTGCTGGGGTGCACAGCCCAAAAAGGAATAAATATTAAGTCATGTAGTTCTGCTGAACCTGTGGTTTAAAGCTTCTAATTGCTAACTTTCATCTTTTACCAGCATAAATAATAAATATGGCATGTTCCCCATTTTCCATCACCACCACATTATTAAAGCAATAAAACAATTTCAAAGGTGTGGTTATCATAAGCTAATGGCACCTCTAGGGGATTACTAACACCTCGGGAGATTTCTTACTCTTAAAAAACCCGATACCTACTGTCAGTGTGTATTAGCTCAGTTGTGTGCCAGCACATGCACAGCAGGCCCTGCTCATGCGATGCCACTCGGCACGCAGGACAAGCCAAGTGACACAACTGCGGGCATAATTAGGTCAGAAGATGTTTCCAGGCAGACAATTAAATAAAAGAGTGGAACCCTGCAATCACGCACAGTTCAGATGAGGCACGCACACAGGCAACCCAGCTGCCTAAAACCAGCTGCAGCTCCTTCCAGCCCAGTTCAGAGCAAAGGGAGAGAATCCTCCTTACAGGGAGAACTGGGCAGCAAGCTGTCCCTGGAAAGCACTGCAGAGAGCTCTCCTTGCTGCACACCTGAGAGCAAGTCCTCAAGAGCAGGCTGGTGCGAAGGGAGTAAGTGACTTTGAGAGAGCCACCCTCCTGCCTAGAGGCATCGCTTGGTGGGGTTTTGTTGTGCTGACAGCAGAGCTGTCTCTGAAGACGAGCCTCCAGTCTGCCACATCGGGGGATTGGGGACCACTCCTTACACACCACCGCCTTGTGTGTACTCCTCCCTTACCTCCCCAGTCTCTGTAATCTTGGAATGACATCATCGGGAATTAGTTAGTTAGTTTTAGTATCTGCTGGGGCGTTAAGCCCAAGCTATTTAGCACATCAAAACAACAGCATTAGCAAACAGACCTTCCTTTAAGGTAATTATGCACCAAGGAGACTGCCTTATCTTTCATCTCCTGTTTATTTTGCTAACAGTCACCCAGATTCTTTAAGTAATACCTTCCCTGCTATCAGTTATCAAAGCAATGATGGAGGTAGAAGACAGCTGAATGCTCTAAGCTCTAACAGCAAAAGCCTCACAGGTGGGAGGAGGAGGAGGGACAGCTGAATAAGGATGAGGACTGTCTGTCTCTGCCTTTGTCTGCATGTCAGCAAAGCTAAGCTGGGAGTTCTGATCCTACAGGACTTTGCACAGCCTGGAGCAGGGATGAGATTTGGAGGACATGCCCTACACTCTGTCATGCCATGGAGGCTTCACGTAAGCAAAGGCTTTTGCTAATTGTTCTTCCAAATGATCACAGTGAACCTTCAACTTCCACTATGCCCACACTTCGCTATCATCCACAGTGAAGATAAAGGGGGCAAGAGTGGGAGGATCAAGAGAATGGTCATCAGGCAAAGCACAATGGCCTTGAAGATCAGTATCAGGCTAAGTAAGGTCTTTAGGTGAGCACTGCCTTCCTTCCCCCACATGAAGGATGAATTCACAATGTGTGGTAGGCAGCAGAAGGCACCAGTGTGACCAGTGTCATGGCCATATCATCCAGGAAGCACACTGGGAACTGAACTGCTTGACCCTGTGCTCAGTTTTAAAATAATAATGCACAAAGGAATCTTAAGAATATTTTAAAAGTCCTGCGGAAGGGAGCGGGGTGGAGTGAGTCATATCTCAGTGATATTAAGGCAATAGCATACTTGAGTTTGGGGAGAAGTATTGCGAACTGGGGAGGCTTGTTGTGGTTTCTGTGAGAACCTGATGGGCCAAGAGGCCAGCTGTAGAGGTAAAAATACTCTTCCTGTGACTTGTCAGAAGGACACAGTACCTGTGTCCTGTCTCTAAAGTGCATTCAAAAGGAAGAGCAGTGAAATGCCTTGAGAGAACAAGACCTTGGAGAAAATCATAGTGCAGGGCTCAAATTGCAAACCTGCCAGGAATAAGAGTGAATGTAAGACATAGTCTCTGTCTCCATTAAGAAGGGAGCAGAGGGAAATGGAAGCAGCTCTGGCTGTAAGCAGTTCTGGGACACCAAGGAGACAATGACATGAGCTGCTGGGCGGTGCTCATCCCTCTCCTCCTCACGGCCAAGCAAAGCAGGACAGACCAGCAACAGTCCTGCAAGCACTGGCATGCACTGGACTGCACTGGCCCTCTAGGCAGCTCTGCCATCGGTGTGCCCTTCAAGGGGAGCTTCACAGGTTGTCATAAAGGGGAGCTTTAGGGGCTGTGGCAGCCCCAGCCTCCAGCTCTGCTCCTTTTTTTCAAGACAGGTTGTGTAGCATTTGACCTCAGAGCACTAGGGTCGAAAATAACAGCATATCTGGATGAAATAAAGGAATGCTGACAAAAGGAAGCGTGTTTTGGGGACACAGTCTACATAGGCTTTCATCCTGAATTCAATACATGAATAAAACAAAGGGTGGGAAAAGTACTCTCACTCACCATCTCATTTCATTCTGTTGTTAGACATGATTGCTGCCATTCAAAAATTTTAATTTCTTTTATGGATTTATTTATAATATTATATCCATGAATTAAAGGACAAAAAAATAATTTCTGCTAGTTACAACTAAGCAACGGACAATTGATATTATACTGGCAGAAAATAGGGTGAAAATTAAATATCCAAACCAATTTCAAACAGGAATCAAAAGTAATCTGGAAGTTACTGTAAGCATATATTTAGTAAAATAATGCAGTTTCTAAGAGGAAGATCTTTTAACATTCAAAAGATAATGTAATTATGGCTGATAAGCAGAACAATTGGGGGATTTATTCTGTTTTTTATTGCTTTTTCATATGTGACTGATGGAAACAGTAATTTAAATCCTTTTGGGTATTGGCACAGTCATGCAGATGACAAAAGCATGAACTGTAAACAAAGGACTGCAGGAAGTGAATGCACTGTGTTACAGAAGGACATCCAGGAATGTGTGATTCATTCATACTTGAATACAAAGAGTAAATTGGGATACCAGAGCACTCTGCTGACTCCACTAAATGAGGAGATTTTTTAATGCACCTGGAGGAATAATAACAAAAAAAGGACATAGATAGACTAGAAAGCAACAAAATAGGGAGATTTAATGTGGAAAACTGTAAGTAAATCTGTCTAGGGAAAACTAATCCAAAACACAGATGTTTTCCTGGAGAGAGAAATCTTGAAGGCAATCATGTTAAAGCAGACAAGGAATGACAACAGAGGCAGTGGTAGGTCCCTGGTGCAACAGGCAGCACAAATTAGGCTGGGGAGTTTGTCTGCATGGACTGACAGCCCAGTGTTCACCATCCCTCACTCCTGCAGAGCACAGCTCTTGCTGTGAAATGCTAATTCTAGCTCTGCCATGGGCACAGAGAGAACTCAGAGGGGAGACAACCCTAAGAAGTAAGGTGTAAGACAGGAGATAAGCCCATTAATTCTGAAACTGAAATATTAGATGTTCCTTGGCATGGCAGATTTAAAAACTAAACAGAAACTAGAAACCCAGTGGCAGATCATCTCTGTGTTGCAGAGTTCAGGGTGTTCTTTATCATTCATCTGAAAATTTCCTCTTAAAAACCCGTGCATGACTGACAGATAAGACTCCATCCAAAGGCAACAATAGAAAAAGCTCTGTCTGTGACTTTTTAGTAAGAGAAATGCTTTCCTTTTAAAGAAAAATTCACTGGATTAAGGGTGATTAATAAAATGTCCAGAAACCAACTCTCAGAAATGTTATTCTGGACTCAGGAAAGGAAATGTTAACTATTTCTGTGCAGAAAATCTGCAGAAGGCAGCTAGTGGTGGCAGTGCCTGCTGGTGCCCAGGCTGGTGTGCCCCAGCACTGCCTGCACAGCTGCAGGTATGTGTCCTGAAAACAGCTCGGGCACAAATGCAATGCTGGCACATGGGCTGCCCGCAGATGGGGTTTCGTGCCCCATACTGTCATCCCAACAGCAGCAGGTTAGGCTGGGCAGGCAGATGCGGCTCCCCTCCCCAGCAACACGGGCTGTGGCCAGCACCAAAGGGCCCCGCCGCTGGCTGCGGCTTTTATTTCCGGAGATGGATAAAATCTAATCTGGGAAGAGAAGCGGTTGTTAGAAGCACAGGACACCCCAAGCAGCATTTCTTTCCACGTTTTGCCCTGGAGACCGCCGGAGGTCTTGCGGGTGTTAGAGGGTGGGATGCAGAGGAGCGTGCAGGGATGCGCGGTGCTGCCCGGGGGTACCGGGGTACCCACCCCGCCGGGCTCCCCCAAGGCTGCCGTCCCAGGGCTGCTGAAGACCCACATTGCCATCTAGTGCCGCCGGAGCACAAGGACAGCCGGGAGGCACCGCCGGCACTGCCGCTCGAAAGGCGGCACGGTAAACCTGCCAAATCTGCTGCCAAAACTCAGCAAGTCATGTGCAGTCCTGCCATAGATCCTGCTTTGTCCCACGGACACCGAACGGCTTAAGAAATGTGCAAGTAGCTTTGCTTAGGAGCAAAACATTATAGCAAGTAACAACCTCATCCTAACAATGGAGCAACTGAAGCAAAGTTCAGCAGTGTTTGAAGTATCTAATATTGCTATATTTTCATGGAGCTTTACATGCTGATGTCTCTCTTACCTACTCAGCCTGGCTGCTGTGGCCCTGCTCTGCCCCGGTGCCAAGCAGAGCTGGGTGGGTGCAGGTTTAGTGCCCACAGGAGCACTGAGGTGGTGTAGAGGACTTTGGACAGGTGACAGCTCTGGTGAGAACTGGGGCGCTCACCTTGGTGCCCTAGGCAGGATCCGGCTGGGATAGCTCATCTCTGCCAGTTGTGGTTTGCCTGCAGGGAGAAGGCAAGGGGAAGGAACGAGGCTGAGCAGGTTGGGTCCCGCCCTGCTCCTGGTGCAAATGCTGTGTGTCTGTCCTGCCAGTGCTGCTGATGCTGCTGAGCTCTCCACCCAGAGGTGAGCACCAGTAGCAGCAGTAGATCTCTACCTCCAAAAGATAAGATTGTAATTACAATATTTTCTGTGGCATCCTTCAATGCCAATCACCTTTATACATACATGGTGTATACTAAATATTTTTCATGGGACTTCCCACCATAGGAGATTGAACTGTAAAGTGTTATTATGTGTGTTACACGAACACCTAGAAGCCTCAGGTGAGACAAGGTTGCAGTGTGTTCAGTAGAGTATGCAAGTCCAATAAAACTCAAGGCTTGTCTCTGCAAAGCTAGCAATCTGATTGGGACAGGACACAAGAGTGAACACAGCACAGCGATTTGTTCCACATCATAAAACAGTTCAGTAGCTGACCCAGGTCTCCCAAGTTTCATCTTGCCAGCCAGTCTTTTCAGTTAAACGTTGTACATACTGGAGTTTGTTTATTTTTCAGACTGTGGTTATGCCCTTGTAACAGCGGACTCACAGAAAAAAAAACAGCCCCTTCACGGTTTCATGGATTTAGTGATAGAGGAGAGACCCTGCTCACTTGCCTTCCCTTCTCATGCCATAACTGGGAACTCTGAGTGCCACTTGGCAAAGGCAGAGAGATGTGGCACACCCAGATGTAAGGACTCCTTAGTGGATCCTGAAAATTGTACCAAGCAACTTTGTGACAGAGTGCGGTTACTACACTTCAACAGTGAAGTGACAATCTGTGGCCAGTAAGAACTCGTGGCTTCCCAGCAATGTAGGTACAACTGAGCTTTGCCATGGCAAAGATGAGGTGCAGAGCAAGCTCAGCCTGCTCTTGTCCCAGAAAGGAGGGCTGGAAGGGATGAAGCTTGAGGGCTAGTGTCCTCCTTGCATATCTTGGTCTTCTGTCAGGAAAATTCATCAAGAAAATGCCACTCAGAAGCATTACCTGATTATGATCAGCTACTCAGCCCTCCCTGGAGTGTATGTGCTCTGCAGGTCACTCATCAATGAAAGGGAGAAAACAATACTGCTTTGATAGTGGAAAGTTTTCAGGTGTTCAGAAGATTGGAAGGGGGGCTTAAACTCTTTCCACATTTTGCCTAGGAGACTGTCTAAGGTCCTACAGGTGTCACAGGGGGGAGACAGAGGGGTATGCAGGGATGCACAGTGATACTCAGGAGAGTCCAGAGATACCCACTCCCCCTTAAGTTACTGCTCCCTGGAAAGACATCACCTACTGAAGCCCTGTAAGCAGAACATCCTTTTATGGAGACAAGCAAACTTTTAGAAATCCAGTCACTGTAAAATCTTCCACCTCTAATATCAATTTTTCACTGAAATCTGTTTATTTTAGGCCTGCTGTGTCATAACAGATCCAAGAGCTGCATTTTCTTTTGGAAAAAGACAATGTTTTGTTTAAAAATATTAACTTTTCATGACATTCAGTCTCAATGTCTATACAAGCTTTTAAACTCTGGCTCTCTGGTGCAGATGAAGGAACAGCTTCTTCCTCAGTGTAATTCTGCCTAAGCCCATGCATTTACAAGGGGGGTGAATTTTGTCCATAAGGTTTGTGATTCTCAGGCAGAGGCTTATTGACAGACAGTGTGCTGAAGATATTTACATTCAGCAAGGCTCATAAGCCACTGAACATCTGTTCTCTCGTTAGCAGCCTCCTCAGCATTTGCCCTGTAGGCAATAATCTACAGGACAAGTTTCCCAGCATCTAAACTACTGTAGGATAATTCTTTAACTAAATGGAAAGCAAAGCCCAAGGCCCTGGGAATTCGCTTTTGTACAATAATCTTTTGTGTGCATACAGTGGAAACCAGAGGATTATGGAGTCAAATCATGAGAATTCAGGTCAAGTGAGATTTGGAGGGGGGAGGAGAAGATGACAGAAGCACCAGTGGGAAGGTAGTGATCCCAGGGGAAGTAACGTGACGCTTGCAGATAAGCCTGTTCTGCTGTCATGGTTTAATTTTACACATCAGTATTAAAATTTCTGAGCATTGCTGAACATCAACTCTCCTTTGCTGCATGAGGTCCTTTCGTGTTGGTTTTTTTCTCCTCTAACAGCTGTGTTATTTTGGAGTATCCCTGTGTCTGAGTTATTTTCTTGTGCTGTGCCTCCATTTTCTAGGTCTTTATTATTTTCTTCTGAGAATTTGTGTGTTTAAATCTCTTTGCTCCATTTAGCTCCCTGTTATTTTTCTCATTCTTGCACACTTAGGCTGGATCAAGGGTTTCAAAGATCCTCTTGATATACAAAGCAATTCATTTATCTCCCCTGGACATTTGCTTAATGGAAGGAAGGAAATGTCAGTAAAGAAAAGCACTATGAAAAATGCGATGCTGCTTTTTCTCTTTCTGGCAAGGGATTGATGTGGATGTCCAGACCAACACCCAGAAACTATTCAAATGTTTGTCTGCTCTTCCCACAATGCAGAAAGATCCAGCTGAATCCAATCAAATGTTTAATGTGCTCTTGGCTGGTTTACACTATAAGCTGATGGGAGGATGTGCTGCTGGGCAGTGACTGCTGAGAGAACAGTGAAATAGAAGGTGTTACATTAGACATTGGTGTAAGGAAAGAAGAAAACAGCATCCAGAAATATTCAACTTACTTCTGCAAAACTGAACGGGTGTGCAGCTCATCTGAACATGAAGATTTCCCTTACCTTTTTAAGAGATAAGAATATGGCACAAGGGTGATGTTCTACCTGCGGCCTAAAATCCTGTCTCAATTGCCAAATGTGAGACCTGGAACAAAATACCTCCTCTACTGCCTTAAGCAAGACACCGCAAAAAGCAGCTTTACTTTCTGCTCTCTAGGGGTGGTGGTAGTAGCAAAAGTTTGAGTCTCTAGGTGTTTGGAACAATGAATATGCTGCAGATTGGGAAGCGTAGAGAGAAGACGGTTTGGTTGGGTTTTGTGTTGATTTTCTTGGGGTTTTTTTTTTGGGGGGGTTATGCTTTGTGGGAGTTTTCTGGTTTGTTTGGGGGTTTTGTTCTGGTTTTATTAGGTTGGGTTTTTTCTTGGTCACAGCATTTTCGCACTTCCAAGAAAAGAGTAAATGAACCTGCCTGGATGGGCTAGACCTAAGGTTGTCCAATGAATTGTAATTCAATCTTTCTTTGTGTGTGTTATGAAAGACCTGAGCTGTGTGCCTACACAGTTTTCCTTAACACCTCTGAGATATTCCGTGTTCTTGCTCTTTTTTCTTTGTGTCCCATTTTTAGTTGTTTAATTCATGTGATCCAGATGAGGACAGACTGCATGCTGGGCCAGGGAGGGAGGCAGGAGGGATAATAGAAGTCTTTACGGGGAGTAACCCACAGTTTGGATGTCATATTTAAAAAGTATGGTACAGAGTACAGATGTTATGGGTTGTATTAACTTGGTCTGCAGGGAATGACATCCTGTATTGGATGAAATGGTTTGACCTCTTCTATTGAAATGCTAATGTTTGACCATTTCCTCCAGCAAAGTGAGTCTCATTATTTCTCATTGTAGCCTACATTTACCCTTCCTCCACTCTGCACCACCCTGACCCCAGAGTTTCTGCTTTTCCAATATGCACTTAAAATTTGTCTGCTATGTGATCGTTTTATGAGGTGATATCATGAAGCATAAGTATGTGTTCCAGCTGTGTTAGTGACCCTGCCTATAAACCAGGGAGGCTGGCTAAGCACTCTCTTGCCCTCTTGCTTAATGTGACTCACAACAAGAAGATGCAATGATCCAGACTGCAAATGTGAAAGAGAGTGAAAAATCCAGATTAGACCCTGGAAAAAGGAAACTCTAAGTGAAACTGACTTTTTATCTCTTTGTGTCTTCATGTTGACACTACATTAGGAAGGCTGACATCAGATATCTCCAGAGGCCCAAATCCAATTTTGAATCAAATGTAAAAGACCAGCTTGTAAAGGCCAAGAATGAATTGGTTCTGCCAGAAGAAAAATTAGCACAGAAACAAGCTTATTTCCAGAGAATCCACTGAAATAATGACATGATGCCTTAATAGGGATTGTGCTTGTCTGATTTTTTTTTTAAATTAGTGATAAGTTCACCCTTTGAAATGACCAATCTGTATAAGGAACATATCCATCTCCAAATTTGTGGCATGCAGTAATCTGTACTTAAGATTACTTAGTTAGCATTGAGACAGACTGCCCTTTTTATTCTCTGTGTCTAACATTAATCCCTGAACAAATACAAAGGCAAAACAGATATGTGCCTGTCCTATTCCCTTCCACTTACGTCTGTGAGAAGCTGCAGAGATTTTGTGCTGCTTAGCTGTCATGCCATTTCTTAGTGCCAAGTTCTCATATTGCTGCAGTTCTAGGCCATTTGCTGTTGCAGGAGAAGATTTAGGTTGGTGGTTTTTCAACATTTTTGATTTGTGGACCCCTAAAAAATTTCCAGAAGTAGTGCAGTCTCCTTTAGGAATTTCACATATGTAGATTGCTGTCTGGCACATATGAATTTTCTTTTCCTCAGTCACTTTTCTCAGACTCTTTAGAAGTTTTTCATGGGCTTGCCAGGCTCTGCAGGCCATAAACTGTAAACCAATGATTTAGGTGAGCTCTTGAACCATTGCTTCTCCACAAATACATTGCTGTAAAAGATGAGAATACCATAAAACGCGTAACAAGACCAATGTTTTGGGATTGTGACTTCCAGTATTTTACAGTCTGTCAAAGGTGAATGCAGGGTTCACATATGAAAAACCACATCGTGATGGTGTGCCAATACCTATGTTGTCCCACGCTCTCAGTGGCTGTGGATGTTGAGCTATTGGTGTTCCAACACTCCCATAAATCATAGCCAGTTACCTCCAGAGTTAGCTAGCAGGTAATAGAGGCTTTTTGGCTTCTCAAAGCCTACCCCAAATAATGGTCTCCAAATTGATTTCTTTAGACTGAGACCAGGCTTAGGAGGAAATGTGGGAAAATGGAACAAAGAAGTGATACAGACTGGAAATGTGGCAGGTAAGAGGTGGCCTTTAACTCCTAAAAGTTAATGAAAATGATAGACTGGATAGACTTGGGTCATAACAGATCTTGGAAAATTAATAGAATAGCTTTTTCCTTGCTGCACTAAGGAATCAAAGGAGGATTGTAAATATACAGTCATTTGGTCAAAACAGGCCACTAGCTAGAAAAAAGAATGGGGCAAAACACCAAATGACAAAACGAGAGACAATAATGCAGGACTGAAGATGCAAAGGAAAGAGAACATAATTTGGGGTTCCAGCTTCATGGATGGAGAGAAAACATGTATCTGATTTGGTTTACAGAAAGAAACTATAAATGTGGACATTTTTTGACCAGGAGTACCAAGAATGATGTCGAAGTAGAAGATGATGTCTTGACCTGCATTTCCTCTCCCTCTCCTTTACTTGGTCTTTGTTGTAAACCTACTATTCTCTAGCCTGACACTGATCTCAAGGTCACTGTTCTCATTCTGCTCTTATCCCTCCCACCAAGAGGTTTATAGAGCTTGGTGTTCCTTATAATGAAAGTATAGTGCCCATCAGCCAATACTTCCAGATTTTCAATTTTCTTTTTGGCCTCCTAAGGCTTTAATATGAAACCTTCCATCTCACTGTCCATCAGAACTACTGCTCCTGAATTATGGTTGATTTCCTCTTAATATCCACAGCAGGGATTTTTAAGAAATCAAATAACAAATAAAAAATGTTGCCACATCCCCCAGGGTTGACTCCCTGCCAATAGTAAGCCAGACAAGATGTTATGGGACCTTTTGTTTCTGTACAGGACATAGAAGACAGAGCCTTCCCTTTCTCAGGGGACAGTTCAGCATAAACCAGGCTAGTGTGCAAGCCTGCATCTACAAAGGTAATGCCAAACAAAAATGTCAATGTGCCTCTAGAATATGGCATTGGGAGAAAGAGAGGAATAAAGTAAAATGTTCCATTAATCCCAGTGTCTAGTCTGAAGATCATGCAATTTCAGGCATGTTATCATTTACAAAAAGCATTACTAGACTTCCAGGTATGTACTGCAAGTGGTTTCTGATTATTATCTGTTGTCTCTCGTTCAGTGCCTACACCAGGCACAGCTCCCTACACGATCACAGAAACCAGTCCCAGCACTCAAGGCTTTGGTTCATCAATTCACTGGGCTTCCACATCAATTCAAAGCCTACACAAGTGATCACATTTTAGCTGATGCAAAGATCAGTGCACTGATCACTGCACTGGAGTTCCACTGTTATATGCAGCTGAGAATTGAGTGAGGTGATTTTTTTGAATAATGACCATCTCTTCTGCATCTCAGTAGGGTGTTACCTGACAGCCTCGGGTCCAAGATCACTCTAATAATGGATTAATATCTTCAGGGTCTTCTTTCATTCTGACAATGTCCACACTTATATGATATTATGGATTAATTATGTTGGTTTTCACTGTTAGCGTTGACTGTTGTTGCTAATCTCAAGGTAGGAAAAGTAAATTTGCAAGAGGACAAATTAAGTATATATCAGAGATTTTGTCTTTTAGTATTGGAGTCTCACAGAAATTTTCTCTTTAAATACTTATCCAGCAGAAATTTTACTGTCAAGTAGAAGATAACCAGGCACTCTTTCAGTAATATTTCTGTGGGAACCAGAGTGGTGATTCTTGACTGTGTGATTATTTTAGCTGCTGTGTAGATAAAAGAAAAACACGGGCAGTGAAATGTTGAAAAGGTTTTGATATTATTATATGACTTCTCAATAATTTTCTTTTTTTTCTTGCTCCTTTGTCTGGAAATAGTGATTAGATCAATTTTCCTAAGAGTAAAGTAGTTGCCTGTTCAAGGCAAAGTTTCTGTTTTTAAGTGATCTCTATTTTTGCAGCCAGTGAAACTTCTCCTCTGCTCTAATGACATTTACAGACATCCTACTTGTAGCTGACATTCCCTGCAGACCAATAGAAAACCTGATGACACTCCTGACCATGTTTTCTCCAGCTTTTCTGTGTCATTTTAGTTCTTGTGTCCAGGTTTCTGTCCTTATTCATAAGCTGGTTAAAGCTACAAACAGCTGCCACTGCATTTGTTACTTCTTCCTTCCCCAAGGTCTCTTTTTTTCAAAGGCTGAGATGGATGCATTTCTCCAGTCAGCCACTCTTATAGCTCTTTTCTGAGGGATGTGTCCTAGCTGAACTTGGCAGAGCATGTCTGTGACATTAATTGTAGGACCAGTCAGCAGTTTCCGACTTCAAGAGAGTTTTACAAGTGAACAGCTGAAAAATTTCACTCTGGACACTGAAGCCTTTGGCTTAGACTGGAGGGGTGCATCACTCTCGAGGTGCTTTGAAATGCACAGGATGGACAGTTCTGTCCTTGGTGTGGATAACTCACACATTTTTATTTTCCAGTGCTGTTAATCTGGCACCCCCTGGAGGAAGTATGTTTCAAAACACTCAAAGGAAAGAAATATTTCAAAAATCCCCTTTGGTGCAATCAATTCTTTAACCAGAATGTAAATTTCCCCAGCTTTCTATGAAGTCTTTGTGGCAATACTAATGTAATTTTTCTTTAGGCAGTTTTTCATCCTGAGATAATACATGCAATTTTTTTTTTCTTCCTTAGACTAAACATGTCAATCTAAGACTTACTGGGGAAGTGCTGGAGGATTTCTCAAACACCATGAATTACATGATCAAAAAGAAAACTTGGACTGTCACCCATAAATGACAAGAAGAATCATTAAAAAGGTCTATTTGAATCTGGTCCAAGTAAAGTGAGTCAGTGTACGTCCATATGCTCATGGCTAGGGTGGGCTCCTGTCAGGTAAGATGGGGAAAGACTTTACTGTAGGGCTGTGCCTGGATCTAAAAAAAAAAACCCCAAACCCATGTACTGGAAAACCTAAGGCTATTAGGAATAGTTCCATTTTTCTAATCAAGTGGAATTGCTTTCTTTATTAGACAGAAGAGACCATCTGCTGGAGCTTGCAAGCTACCAACAGAGTTTGATGTTTGGAAACTAAAAAGTGCCAAAGGCAAGAATTTGAACTGCTTTCCCCCACCAGCATGGGGGGGGGGGGAAAGAAGGGTGTAAATAATGCCAAAAGGTGTATTTATCCTGCTTTAAAATTCTATTTGAATGTAACAAAATAGTTTTTTGCATTTTCTAAAGAGAAATGTCAATAATATTTCTTTTAAATCATTATTATTAGCTCTCTTTGGGAAATACCTGGCTGCATTTACAACGTGGGAATGTTGTTGATCAGTGCTGTATCCACTGAAGCTCACTGGGAAAGTGTGAACAACAATTGCATTATTTTTGATCTCTGTTTGCCAGTTGGGCACAGAGCAGCCTCTCCTCATTGCTCCTTCTGCCCCAGCAACAAAGCTCAGCCATGGCCCCTGCTGAGAGGATCTTCTCCCTGGGAACTGTGTTGCTTCATTAGCTCCCCTGTGCATGATTTTGGTGTGTTGCTTTTGTTTGTTTTCCTTGGAATGTCCTCTGAATTTCCTAGGGAGTCCTTCCTTTGGAAGTATTTAAACTCATTTCTGTTTAACCTTGTAACTCATGGGTAATTCCATGCTGGTTTTTCCCTACTCTGAAATAGTCCCAAACACTAGCAGTGGTCAGTAATGGATGTCTGGATTAACAGCATAAGAAAAAGGACATAAGTGACACTTTTCTTCTTTCCTTTTCAGGTGATGTCTCTGGCTGCCTTCCTTTCTCTACTGCATAATAAGGAAGAAATCTGGGGCTGGGTGCCTGATTTGGAAAACCCTTCATGTTAACAGTGTATTCTCATTTATGGCATAGCAGGAACAAAGATTATCTGCAGGTCTGGGGTATCAGTATTTGGAAAAATGCTTAAGTAGAAGCCTGTCCTTGGTATGTTTTCTTTTGCCCTACAAAATTGTTTTTCCCTTACCCTCAGACAAGCAGTCAGCAGTCAGAAACCACAGCTGAAGATGGCTGTGGGATAACATTACTCTAGCTGGCTTGGGATGATTTTAAATGCTTTATTTTCCATGCAGAACACATAGTTATTAGTTTAATCATGAAATATGTTTTCCAAGTTGCTTTTGCCAGATCTGATATTAAGAATTTGATATTGCTTTCTCCAGCGGTGAAAAAAAAATTGAGGAGAAAATTAAATAGCACCAGTCTTTCTGAATGTTATCTATAACAGGGTGATAGAGAGCTTCAAACATTAATGCAATACAAATGCATTTGAACATTTACAGTAGGATTTGAGTAGCTGCCTTCAGGTCCTTTTCAACCAACGCATTTTTACATTATACTTTGTAAGGATGTCCTAAATTTCTTTTGCTAGAACCAGTACCAGAGGTGACAGTTTCTAGCTTGTACCCCTCGATGCACTACAGGGTATTTTCAAACTCCTGGTATGTATATCACTACTTGCAGGGAAAAAAGAAGTAGCTTCATTTTCTCCTCATATATGTGTACCTACACAGTTCAGAGCCTGAAAACTAATTCCATCTAGACTGAGCTGGAGCCTAGGAACAAAGAAGAGGGGGAGGTATATTACTGAACAAACATTAACTGAGGGAGCAGATGGGAAAGGTGGTCTCTAGAAAGAGATCCTGTCCATTGTGCCCAGCTCAGGAGGGTGACAAGTACAAAATGGGGCTGTTGAGAGATGGATTATTTGGAATGTGGTATAAAACTACCCTGAGCTGGGAGGGAAGTGTGGTGAGTGTACATGGAGAGCAGTTACAGCAGTCAACTGCACATAGCAGATCAGTACATCTCTAATTATTATTTGTCTGGCTGGCTAAGCAGTGCAGCATTTAAAACCTAATTTGTTGTATAATTTAATTTTAATTGAGTCTCCTATCCACACAGGACTCGTTAAGCTAGCTGTATGTTTCACTTGCTGTCTTTTTACATGGATACTCTGGGAGAGCTTCAGGAGCTGAACCAATTGTTTGCTTGCTCTGTGCTATCACCGAGGTGCAGTAATTCCTTGGTATGATTGCAGAGGGATCTCTTGGCAGGAATATTTGGAAAATACGTTTTCTCAATGCCACAATATAACAAAACAACTTCCTCCCTCAGCTAATGCTACAGTTTACACAAAAGATTTGGTTGTTGGGCTGTTAGTTGCATCTCCCATGTGCTGGTATTTTCCTCTGCCACTCAGAGATAACAATTACCAGTCACTGTGAGCAGTAATAAAAATGAAGCACCATGACAATGCCTTTGAGTGATTGTAACTTCCATTGAGATGCCTCTCTTCAAATGTATAAAAGGCTCTATTCCTCAGTGAGGACAAAGTTGAGAGCAAGGAATGTATTTTACAGACAAATCCTTTTGGAGGAATGTAGACATTCAGGTCTCATAGAACCATTTTTTTGTACTATTATTATTAAGGGAAGAGTTATAGACTAAGGTCAATAGCACAAAGCTCTTAAGTACATGCATCAATTTTGACTCATGTGTGCTTATTTTTTTCCTCACCTGGGGCTCATGCAATTGGGAGTGTGGAGTAATACTGTGTTAGGTATGAGCTAAAACTGCAGATCCAAACACTGCTGTATTTGAATAATTTTGCTTCTATCAGCGTCCCCATCCAGCTGTCTTGCACGGGCTGGTGTTACTGTGAGGTTTCTGTGGCCGAGGGGATCTGCAGGGCTTCCAGGAAAGGTAAAAAAGCAAAATCTGAGAGCTCAAGCCTGTGAACCAAGTAGGAGTATCAATGCCAAGAACTGCAAGTGGTTTTGTTTTTAGTGTTTCTTTTTTTTTTTTTTTTTTTTTTTTTTTTTTTTTTTTTTTTTTTTTTTGTCTTCTCCTTTAATCCAAACTTCAAAATCATTTAAGTGAAGGGGAAAAAGGGCTCACTTCCTCTGTATATATTAGATGACTAATTTAAGAAGCGGGGACATCCAAGATAGCTCAGCTTCTTCTTCCTGTTTTGATGAACATAAAACTGTTCTGAGTCCTTCAGATGAATATGATAAAGGGATCCATCACTAAAAGGATGCTAATGTTTCTGTGCAGAAGGACGGAAATTCGTTTGGCTAGGAAGCCACTTTATACGGGGTGCTAATTGGCCTAAAAAAAATTATGCTGTGCTTAATATAAATGTCCCAGCAAAAAGAAAGGAAACCAGTACAAACAAGCAGATCAACAAGTAGACAGTAGTGGTAGTGTTTTACACAAAGGACCACCAAATGGAGGACATCGAAATGAGGTGGTCGATGCGATAACAAAGAGACAAGTGACGAGTCTTAAGGTTCAGAGAGTTCTCCCCGAGAATGCCAGGGTTTGGTTTGGAAGAGTCTCCTCAGCAAAACTGTCCCCCCCGTGCGTGACCTGCCCTCAGCGGGCACTGATCCTGCCTCAGTACGAGCTTGCTTTTTAAAGCCTGTCCCTGGAACAGCACTGTATGGGGTTTTTTTTATTTATTTAGTCGCTGCTGGCAAACCAATGACTACTCAACATCCAAGAGTTAAACTACAACAGTTTTTCAGTGGATGAGACCGCTGAAACGACCTCAGCACACACGGCGAGGACACGGATCTGCCCGTAACAAACATGGCGGCGCACGCCCCGCCCCGCCCACACCCAAGCTGCCTGCCCACATCCAAGATGGCCGCCGGAGCGTCGCCGCCACCTCAGCCCCTCATCAGCCCCGCTATTCCCTACGGGCGGCGCGCGGCTCGGCCTCACCGGAAGCGGCGGCGCTCCGGCCGGCGCGGGGGCGGCTCTGTGGCGGGCGGCGGAAGACCCGCCCCCCGCGGCGCGCCAGCCAATGGGCGTGCGGTGCCGCCCCGGCCGCATCAGCTGCTGGGGCAATGTCTGTTGACAGGAGCCGCCCGGGCCGCGGCGCTGCGGTGAGGGGGCCGGGACGGGCCGCGCTGCGGGGGCACCGCCGCACCCCGCGCCTCGCCGGCCGCACCCCGCCCCGCTCCAGGGAAGGCACCGGACGGACGGAGGCCGCCCCGGCTCGCTCGCCCGGCTCGTTCCCCGTGGGGCGGGGAGCGGCCGTGCGGGGTGGGGGCGCAGGGAAGGGGGTGGGCTGGCTGCGGGGGGCCGAGAGGGAGGGAGGGTTTTGCGGACAAAAGGGAGCGGCGGGGCCGGGGGAGCCCCGAGGGGGTTACGGGGCAGCGGCGCGCAGGGCCCGGCCCCGGGGATGCCAGGGAACCCTGTGCCGCCCCGGGTGCCGTGTGATGATGGGGTTTGGGTTGGCTTTGTTTGTTTTTCTCAGATGTGAATCCAAATGGAGCAGTCGGAAGGAGGCGAGCAGAGCCAGCAGCAGCCGCCGCAGCCCTGGGGGAAGCTGATCCGGTTGGGTGCTGATGAGGCAGAGCCGCACGTCCTGCTGCTGAAAAGGGAATGGACCATTGGGCGGAAGAAAGGTGGGACAGGGGCGAGCTGCGCTGCGCTGGGGCGGTGTTCGGGGGACAGCAGCCATCCCTCCTCCGGGCCTTTACAGCCTTGGAAAGGGGACTGAAACTAGTTGGGTGTAGTGCTTTGTGATGGGCCTGCTTGCCAGGACACCCCCTATTCCTCATTTACCCCTCAGCTGTGTGAATAAGTAGGTTTGTGCTGGCCTTTTCTTTCTCATTAACTTGTGATACGGGCACGTTTCAAAGTCGCTGTGCCCTTTTAGGTAGTCTGTGGCAGTTTGTACAAATAAGAAAACTCGATTGTTGATTCAGAAGTTTCTGTGCTTTGTTCCTGTTTACATTCTCATTTCGTTTCTGTGGTTAAAATGAGTTGGAACTGCAATGCAAAGCGTTTCGGTTTCACAAAAAGGAAAACACCCACATAAAAGCCCTTAATTCTTCTGGCCATATAAAGACTGCCAACAAGTACTGAAAGTTTCTCTGAGAGCCGATTTGAAAGCTTTATTCCCAGAGTCTAGGACTTGTACTACTTGCCGTTATTTTAAAGGATTTCATGCTTTATTTGAAACGAGGACTGAATTGTTTTAACTTCCTTTTACTCTGCTGTGACAGTGCTAATTTTCTTTTTCCTGGTCATCAGTTCAAGCTATTTGGCTGATCAGTCACTTCCTGTAAATTGTTGTGAACAATTAGATGCCATAGCTCTATGAGAAAGGCAGATAGTGTCTGGTAGGAAAAAATGTTTTGCAAATGTACAATTGGTGATATCTATTGAGATTGCTTATCATTAAGCTGTGGGTAAATTCTTCAGGCTGATGTCTGTTTGAGGGTTGTCTGGCACCAAAAAAAAAAATTAATTCTTTCTTGTTCAGTTGCTTTCTTAGCTGTTTGCTAATGGATTAATTAAATGGATGGTTACTAGAATACTAAATTGTGACTTTATAAGCAATACTCATGACTCTTCAGGAGCATTAGAATTGCTTGTTTAAATTAGAATTTCAAGGCTGCTGCTTTTCTTCTGTATCTGTTATTGAGCAGGCTGAGATGGGTTCACCCACAGTGTGGATAGGTGGAGGGGAATCGTGGTTATTAATTATAACTTTGGTGTTAGCAAGGGCTTTGGGTCATTTGTGAGAGATCAGTAGAGAACCTTGAGTGTTGCTTTGAATATTCAATGTTAAAGTGAAGTAAAAAGGCTGGATTTTCTCAGAGCCCTTAAGTTGTAGGTAGGCAGGTTTCTGTCACATCAGCATGACCCTTCTCCTGTGTATCCCTAAATCTTAGTCCTGGATTTGTAATTCTCTTCAGCTTTGTTAACATAATAATGCTGTCAACAGAGGTGAGGAAAACTTTCCTATTTAAAAATAAACAAAAGGCTATAAGATAAAACAATGATAATAATTTAATTTTTTAAAATTATTTTTAAATCAGTTATTGGTTCCTACTACTTCCTTCCAATACACCAGCATAAACCAGAAGTTAAATCAAATGAAACAGCATCACAATGATGTGGAAAAAGAGCTGAATGCTGTGAGATGTATGCTTTTAGGAGCTAAACTGAGCACTTCAGATATGTGTGGATTTATTTCTGTACCACTCTAGAGCAGAGTAACTGTGATTTAATTTCTATCCTTAATGCCAGGGGTGGGGGGAAAAAGGGAACTTGAAACCTCTTCAAATGGTAGGCCCTTGTGCTGATAACACATTTCAATCTCACCACTTTTATTTATGTATCTCACACTGGACTGTGTTGCTGCCTGTGTGGCAGTAGAAATTTTGAACTATTGCAGATGTACATGAGTCAGTTTGTGTTGCGATTATAGCTATGAAAAATGCTGATCTGACTGTGTAATGTGTATTTTTAAGCACATTGGAAAATCTGCTCTCTTTTTAAGGCTGTGACTTATCTTTCCCTGGCAACAAGTTGGTGTCTGGAGATCACTGTAAAATCATAGTGGATGAAGAGTCTGGTCAAGTGTCATTGGAAGATACAAGGTTGGTTTCTCAGAATATTCTTGGAGGGATTTTTGTGAAAAGCTCAGCCAGTATTTGATACTAACCCTAAGCTACCACAATAATATACTAAATTGCCTTCTGGGCTGTTGGAACAGGGGTTCAACATGATATCTTTCAAAACCTCAAATGTGAAATTTTCTTCTTTATCTTTGTACATCATGGGCACATTCCGCTGGCCTGCCGAAGGGTCCCTGGTGGCAGCTCTGCCCTTGCTTTGTTGTCATCTGCTGCTGACAAAGCTGATAGGGTGTATTCCCTCTCCTCTTCCATGTTTTAATTAGAGACAGGTCCAGGATATCCAGGATAGCTCCCTGGATAGATTCCTGCAGGGTTTATATTCCCAGAAGCTGTGGGACGGAATGCGAAATTTTTGGGGAAAAAAGATTAGCTGGGATGTCTGGGAAAGGTTTTTAGTTGTCATTCTCCAGTATAATCCTAAATTTCAGGGTGTTCTAATCAACAAACCAAGCTATGTTTGCCTATCATGGCAGTCTCAGAGTGAAGCTGTAAATCTCAGCTTGAGAAACTGTCCCTAGCAGAATTCGTTTAGATCAGTGTTATGACAGAACAAACTAAATAAATTGTGCATGATGCAGAAACATTCCTGCCTTTTTTTTTTTTTTTTCCCTTACCCCACCCCCTGAGGCAGAAGGTGCAGCCAGCAGAAAACTAGCAAAACCAAATAAAAGTTAATTTTGTGTATGGTATATTCATGAAAAAGTGAGGCTTGTTATGAGGTAGTGTAGTAGAAAGGCTGCACCCATGGAAAATTGCCAGGGAGCTGCTTGTGCCTCTAACTTGTGTATCTAACAAAGTAAATCCCTGGAGTGCTCTCCCTCCTGTGAGTTGAAGTGTGGCTGCCAAATGCTGAATCAAGAAACCAAACAGGTTTGATAGGACTGCTTGCAGAAGACTCTTCTGGTTCTTCTGGGTCTTCCAATGTTTGTGCCAAATAGCAGATGAGTCTAAAAAAAACAGACTGAAAGAAGATGATTCTTGAATGTTTGAGTTGGCAGTACAGATGCCCAGAGTCACAGAAAAATACTGCAAGGTCAGCTTTTTCTTCTCTGAAGTGGAAAATAATTTGGAAACATAGCTGTGGTCAAGCTCAGATTTTTCTGGTGAAGAGGAATGCATTGAAGGAGGCAGTGAGTGTGGGACAGTCAGACTGAGTGGACTTTGTTTCTCTGTTGTATCTAATCCAAAGAATATAATCAAATATGTATAGGCAGCCAACATTTTATCTTCTGATAGCGTAATGAGTTCTTGGATATACTTTGGAAAGAATTACCCAGAATTTGCAGGTGAAAGAAAATGTGCAGAGTATTAGAAATTATTGAGCCAATAAAAGTTTGGAAGTAGCAAAAGCCAAGAGTTAGCAAATAGTACAATAAAATGCTCAGACTCACCCTCTTTTGGGATATGTTTCTGCTTTATTTTCCAAACCATGCACTAGTTGCTTTATACTGCTTAAAAGAAAACAAACTGTACAAGCTGACCTATCACAGTGGAGGCAGCAGTTGGATTTCTCCCAGGAAAAGCAGTTTTAAGATTCTCCATTTTGAAAAAGAAATTTTAAAGGCAACTAGTGTAATTTCTTGATATTTTCTAGGATTTTTTTCCTTTTAAGCCTATAAGTAGTAGGTGGTGTTTCAGATCAGGAAACTATTTAGACAAGGCTGATACTCGTACAACAGGCAAGCAGATACTCCCTTTCTATGGGTAAATCAGAGGTTGATCTGCAGTTGGTGCTGGTGTCCCTTCTTCTACTAAATTCTCGTCACCCTCCAGTCAAAACTATGTCTATGAATATTGGAAGAGTGGAGAATTACAGTACAGAAGGGATTCTTTATAGAATTCAAAACTCATTTCAGTTTACAGTGTGTTTAGGATTATATGCCCTTTAATAACAGATAACTGTTAACCCAAAAGCTTTAATGTAAACTAATTCTTTTCCTAGATGGATGCAAATAATTATTAGACTGGCATTTTTTTTGGAAGGATATGAAAGTTTCTTACAACACATAGATCATTCATCTACTTCAACAGTAATCCTGTTGTGAGTGAAGCTGTTCATATCAATTCTGCACAGCAGATGGGATTGGGAAGTAAACAGAATTTATGGTTCATTAATGAAACTGTAGAGTCATCAACCACATTGGAATTGAGTCAAGGCCTCATTTTTTTCTGTCGCTGTTCAAAAAAGTGACATTGGAACCTTTTGTGCCATAGTTTCACAGCACAGTTTATATCTGATAGTACTGTTTTTCTTCTCCCCTTGAAAAATGGTACAGCCAGTTGGCATCAATTCAATACCAAGTCCTAATGAATGGCCTTCATATTTGGCATTCTCATTGTACTTTCTACTTATTTTATGGGGAGTTTAATTTGAAACATCAGAGGAATGTACAAATGTCATAATTTATCATGTGTGTCTGGTTAAAAAATACCCACAGCATTAATCTGGAATGTCACTATATCTGTTAAAAGCCTCATGAGAAAGACTGGAACTGGAAGTGAAAGACCAATACAATTATCTGGGATAGCTGAATAATTTTTTCCCTTTGGTTGTTGGCTGAGAGATAAATACAACTGCTTTAGTTTACTAATGCAATGAAGAAAAGCTTATGATTTTCTGTGTTAAGTGATATCCGTTTATTCCTACTTCATTTGAGTCCGTGCGTGCCAAGTAATTCATTAGTCAGCTCTCACTGAAGTCTTTGTAACTACAGAACTGAAAAGATCTGGCTGTCTGTAGTCAATTTGATGAGCAAGGTCTTGCATAGTTATTTCTGCATCTTGCTTTGTGAGACTAAGCCTGAGTGGTTACTAGATGTGTGATGTTTTGGGATTTTTCCTTTCTCTAAAAATTCCTGGTGTTAATTGTCCTCCAGAATAATCTTGCAACTTGGCAGTCATGACAGAATTATTTCATAAAATACATTATTTTGATATTTCTCCCCCCTATGTTTTGTGAAATGTTTGGGTTAGGAGTTGCCTGTAGAAGCTAAAGTTCAGTAAGAGACAAGTCTTGTTACATGAATTTAGCTGATTTATTACAAAAGATGGTCTAGAACACTTGGGGTCAGTGGGAGATGCCTTCTGGAAAACTGAGGAGGTCAGATTCGATGTTTGTTGACACCTAGCTTTGTTAAAGGACCTCTGATAGGTTTCAGAGGTTGGTGTAAACTTTACTATTTATCTGGCAATTGAAGAATTTACAATTTTTGCTTCAACATAATTTTTTTAAATAGGTTATCACTACCATCAGTATGAAGTTAAAAATCAGTATTGTTTTTAAGACAAGTGACTGAAATTCTGTTTTCCTCTTAATTGCTAAGCTTTGGCAATCCTTTAGTGATTTCTCTGTTCTGCTGGTTTTCAAGTGCTTATGTCTTTCAGCCTGGTCAACATCTGTATGCCTGAGGGGAAAAAGACAAGCTATAAGTAGTTTTCTTGCTTGTAGGAGAATCTTCAAGTTTCATCAATGTGACCCAAAGATTTTTTTTTTTTTTTTCATTTCTTGGAAGTTTGAAATGGCACTTCTGTTTTTTTGGTATCTCATTTACTTTTGGGTTAGTTGATTCAACCATATAGATGGTGGAAGCAGCTGCAGTATCAAGACCAAGAACTAATACCTTGATCAAGACTTGCTGTAGTGCTTCCAGAGGGCTTCTTTTTCCTTTTGAATTTTTAATTCGTATTTTTGTGTCAGAAAAGAGGAAGGGGAAGGTGCTGATTCCAAATAACTCCCCTGCAGAAAGGGCCAGTCTGCGGTGCCCTGGGCATGGGCTGTGCCTCCAGGAGGTGGCAGCACAGCTTTGCTGTTATTTCTTGCAGCTGCTCTGCAGAGAGGGAAAAGGAGATATTTTCTGCTCATTCGTATTTGGTACCAATTGCTGAGATTTTGAGTGGCAGAAGTCTGAAATTCAAGAGGGCTGCAGCCCTGAAGAATGCTTACTGCAAGTAAGCTGGAATTATTCAGTATTGAATAGCTTGACTTGGTTATAAAACATTAATGGCTTGTGTATACAGCATCACCCATAGTTAAGGGGATAAAGAAATTAATCAGCAATGCTCTGCATTTTCATTTTCCCTAGTTTAATTTCTTCTACAAGTATTGAATTTTTTATCAATATCAAAGTAATTAATTCCAACTCATCTTTCATTACACATCGCTTTTTTCCACCTTGTTAACGTCTTGCTTTCAAGTTGTAAACAGTCCAAGTAACCTCACAATTTTAGCTTTTTTCCTTTTTTAAGGAGGAGAGGGAAAGAAATTAACATTGCCTGGCACCCCTGACTGTACAGGAGAAGTTCCTGTGTCACAGAATGTCTTATGATATTCCCAGTATTAATTGGAAAACATGGCCTGGAACTTTTTGAATAGTACTCCTATTGTCACTTTGGGTTTTCTCCTTAAGGGTTGGAAACTATTGTACAGAAACAGTCATCTAATTATTTGGAGACATTGGCCAAATATCAGGGCTCTTGTCTGTCAACTGCCATCTCTTTACCAGTAGCTGCAAATGAGCTTTGAAGTTCAGTAGCTCTGCATTTCTGTCTTTGGGAGAAACTTTTTTGGTTTTGGACTTCCTTTTTTAAAAAATATTTTTTTAGTCCACTTACATTTGGGGGGGTTTGCCAATAGTTTTCCTTTTTCAAATGTATGTTGTGTTTTCCCTTCCTTCTCCCACGTAATTATGGAAACATTTATGCAAAGTTATCTTTTCTTTCTCTTTACAGTACTAATGGAACAGTAATTAATAAACTGAAAGTGGTTAAGAAGCAGACATACCCATTACAGACTGGAGATGTGATCTATGTTGTTTACAGAAAAAATGAGCCAGAGAACAGTAAGTGAATAAGACTTCTTAAATGGCATGCTTAGTCATTTTCTTTTGAGTCATGAAGGAAAAGAAATACCAGTATAATAAAATTGAGTAGTTCCGTTTTAAAGAGAAATATGTTTAAAAACAAGTTTCTAGAGAAGAGGTCATAGATGTTCCTGGTTTTACAGAGACTAATCTGAGCAACTGTCTGAAATTCAAATGTGCCTAGAAGTAATTTTGGTAGAACTAATGCATGGAATGGTAAGTAATGAGGTTCTAATCACATGTCCAATGCTTCTTTTAGAAGTCAAATTGCTGGGGTGGTTAGTGATACTTTATATATCTCAGTGAAGCAGTTTTTGGCACCAGTAGGAAAGGCTGCAAAAGCTTTTTGGTTTTTGTGTGTGGATTTTTTTGTGTGTATGTTGGCTTTTTTTGTTTTAAAGAGGGTAGACACAAAATGGGGGGAGATTGGGAAAGCCCTACAGGGAAAGTAGAATTGGTAAACCTGGAACAATGCTATATTTACGATTTTCATGAAGCAATAAACATATTAACTTAATTAAAATTAATTTTAAAATTCCATATACATACTCGCTGTTGAAATACTTTATTTATGGAATTGCTGTAATTTCTATACAGCAGATCTATACTGTCTGGTGTAAATGTTACATGAAACAGTGATTTTTTTTCTGTCTGTAGAGTTTATCTCACAAATCCTTTCTAAGTTGGCACTATTGTGCTTGATGCTACTTAGATGAATCACTCAGGAGAATTTTCCAGGCAACGAACTGAATCACTGATTTCCATTTGGGTTAATAAGTAGTTAAATTACCAAGCCTCCAGTTTTGCTTTTTCAGCTTTTCCATCTTTAAAAACACAGAAGAATTTAGAATTGGCATGCCTGTTGGGTCATTTTAAGTCCTACTAAAGGACACAATATTTTAACTTCTGATCAGAAAAAGGACTGCTACAAACTGAGACAGTCTTATTTGCTTGTAGGTGATTAGAGGTGACAAAAAGGTAGCAAGGTAGAGGAATTTTTATAACAATATTAAATTCAAGTAAGATTGGAAAGAAAAGGATGTTATCCAGTTGATTTTATTTATAGATCCTAAATTAGTTTCTGGCTGAAACTTACGGCATGTCCTAATCTGTATTTTTGAGAGTTCATGTATCTCGCAAAGAAATGAAATAATATTGATTGAAGAGGTTGAGAAGTGAGCTCAAAAATAATAAGCTTCTTCAAAGAACTTTGATTCAAGTATCTGTGAAAATACAGTCTGTTCTGACAGAGCAGATTTTAGGTTTAAGAAATGATTAAGCCTCTGGTTCCATGGCTGGCACAAGTTAAACGTCACACAAAAGCTGCTCTGCCTGGTTTCCTGAGAAGAAAAGATCTTGCTGTGCTGCTCCTAATTGCCTCCTAAGTAGGAGTATTAACATGGTACTATTGAGGTGACCCCTCATTTGCCTCTTCCATTGTCAGACACTTTGGAGATGCAGCCACTTGTGAATAGAACTTGTTTATGTGGGATTACGTTTAGTGAATTTTTGTTTAAAGAGCATGATTAATATTTTTAAATCTCTTTCAGATGTTGCTTATCTTTATGAATCCTTAAACACAAAACATGATGCAACTCAAGAACCAGTAGGTAAGGAAGTAATTCAAGATCCATGAAGAGGAGCTAAGCTCCGATGACTAATGTAACCTTCTTGAGAGAGTTTGATTCCTTGGAATTTTGAAGCCATGATGTGGTGACTGTCACACAGATATTTTTCTTTCCTTTCCCCCCTTCCAACTGTAGAAGTTAATGTAGAAAACCAATGCCATGTGACCAAAGATACCTCAAGTACAGGAAGAAGTAATGATGAGAGCCAAATTACCTCATCACTGTCAGCTACTCAGTCTTGCTATGAGGAACCACAGCCATCTACTTCTACATCAAACCTCTTTAATGCTTCTTCTACCTCTCCGGTTGAGTCTGCATCTGTTCAGCAGGATAGTCCATCTACATCTGGTGAGACTTGGGTCAAGTATTTAAAGTTTGATCACACAATCATAGAATATGCTGAGTTGGAAGGGACCCATCAGGATCACTGAGTCCAGCTCATCAACTGTTACTCCAGTTTTTAATTTAAACAGATTGATCTCTTAGCCCTGTCTTGGTCTTTAGAATTTGCATTGTAAAGTTCTAGTGAAAATACCAGGTGGATATGTGCATTTTAACTTTCTCTCTATGAGCAGGCAGGGTAAATACTGATGGATAAGTGAAGGAATTGTGAGAATTCCTTTATGCATTTGTCAGCAGTTCATTGGGACCTCATTGTCTCCTATGGAAACAAAGCTTTCCCTTTGCTGTGATCCAAACCTGTTACGTATGATCAGTATTGCATAACTCCCGCCTGGCATCTTTGTCAGGAAGACCTGGTGTGGATAATAGTCTTAAGAATAAATACTCCACAATTGAAAGAGGAATGGGGATTTTAAGTAGGGTTACACAACTAATAGGTTGTTTTACCCCAGGTCTTCCAATTAGTCAGACTGGTTCAGAGTGTGTTTAGTAAGTTATGCAGACTTTGGTTTTCTGCTCCAATTTTTCCTGTTCAGATTTTTCTTTTGGTGTGTGTGCCTCGTCAGGGTTTGAGTACCTTTTGTTTTCACATGTCCCATAGCTGTGTGCAGCTGTGTTCATGGTTTTGTTTTTATTTTATAGGATCACAGTCCTCAGTTGTCACTCCTGTGCCTGCTTTCCCCGTCTTAGAATCCATGTGTGTGAGAGCACTGCACAACAAGCATGAAAAGCTAGAAGCTTCTGCAATCACTCCAGAAATCACTGAGAAAGAAAATTCAGAATCAGATTCTCAAAGAACAGGGGAGGAGGAAGGTTTGGAACCTGCTAAGAAGAAACTAAAAGGAGGCTAGTATACTGTAGTATTTTGCAACTTAACCCTCACCCCCGCCTCTCCAAATTGAATTATAGCAGCTGTCATTAGTCCTTCATTCAGCCTGTTTCTTGTGTCTCACTTACTTGATTTCTGGTCCCATGAAAATAATGTCTTCAGTAGCAAAAGCTGTAGTGTGTAAGGCAAGAACCTCTTTTGGGACAGTTGCCAGTGAACAGTGAATCAATGCATATCTTTCAGGGATTTTTTAAATACTTGAATAAAACTAAGTTAAAGAGCTTTAAAAACTATCTCCTCTTGTCTTTGTAGATGAAGATACTTGTCCAAATCTTTCACCAGCAGCTCCAAGTGAATGTATAATTAAAATTGGCTCTGAAGATGCAAAAACATCAACTGTGAAACCAGATAAGATGGAAGAAACATTAACTTGCATTATCTGCCAAGAACTGCTGCATGACTGTGTAAGGTATGTAAGAGTGACAAAAGCTTTTATCATGTGGTAATAATGCAAGATGTTCAGTTACAATTGTTTGAGGAGGTCAGGATAATCAGCATTTTCACAAGCCTTCTTGATTTTCCTTTTCCTACCCCATCTAGTTAGTCAAATCAATGCTAAATAGTTTTTTCAGTGTTATATATGAATCTGAAAAAATGAAAGATTTGTATTTTGACTCCATTTGTTTGTTTTCCAGCTTGCAGCCTTGTATGCATACTTTTTGTGCTGCCTGCTACTCAGGATGGATGGAAAGATCTTCTCTGTGTCCAACTTGTCGTTGTCCAGTAGAACGTATTTGTAAAAATCACATATTGAACAACTTGGTTGAAGCTTATCTGATTCAGCATCCAGGCAAGTTGAACAGTGTCTGTGGCAGAATACTATGGATTTCACACATGAGCTGTGTAACTGATGTCTGGACGCACTTGTTGTCTGTAAAATACCTGTATGTTTTTTACCCTGCTGTTTTCTCTGTCTTGGCTTGTCAGAAAACAAGTGCATTTAACATGACATAATAACCTGCAGAAGGTGATTTAATACTGTAACTATGCTAAGAATGCTTCATTTTAATTTGTTACTTAAACATGAGAAGGATGCTTTGGAAAAATACACTTGAATATAGATTTAATTAATTTTGGTCGTGTCCACTTGAAAACAAAACTAAAGTTCCTGATTCTAGACTTCCTTAATAGAGAGGGGAATTTAACTAAGATGATCTAGAACTCTCTCATCCAAAACAAAATCTAATGGAAATGAAAACACAATAATGGTAACTGTGTTAAGGAGTGCAGATAAGGGATGTGAGGTGTTCTTTTCGCTTGAAATTTGAATTTGGTTCTCGTGCCAGATAAATGTCGCAATGAAGATGATGTCCGGAGCATGGATGCCAGAAACAAAATTACTCAAGACATGCTGCAGCCTACGGTGCGGAGATCTTTTTCAGATGAGGAGGGAAGTTCTGAAGATTTACTGGAATTGTCTGATGTAGATAGTGAATCCTCAGATATTAGGTATGTCCATTTTCAAGTTGTGTTCTGAATTAGATGTGGCTATGTTTGAATGCACAGACCCACAAAATGAGCTGGTTTCACAAATTCTGTTATTACTGATAGTGTTTCCATGATCATTGCCAGAATCATTTTTCAGATTAAGTTCATTCTTGACAGTAATTAACTTGGCAGTTTTGCTGGCCATCCTTCTGAACCTTCAGCAATCAGCAAAAATTATAACTTCCTAGAAGTCCGGCAAGATTCAGTTTGTGACCAACAGTTCGATGTTGAATTGTGCAACAGAAAAAGACAGGTTTCTGGCTAAGATCTTGTCAGGAGATAAAGCAGTCCATGATGCTATGAGTGTGTTTGCAATGTTTGTGCTTTCTTATGTGTATAATACCAAGACAGCTGATGCTTGACTCAGGAATTCCCAAGTACCAAAATACTTTATTTTCAACTCCAAACACTTTTTGCTCAGTGTCTACAGAGGAACAGAAGAAAGAAGAATTCCTGTAAATAACTACTCCAGCTTTGTTCCTTGCTCTTTTGGTCATGTTGCTGTTTTTTTTTTCCTTTTCAATTTGTTCAAAACTTCTTAAGGAATACTACAAAACCCAGAGTTTTTATCTGTCACAACTACAGCAGACTTCAGAGCTGTAAGGTTCTGAGTTACATGAACTTCCATCTGTTACCGAATGAGGAAATCCTAAATATAAACTTTGAGAGTCTGACCAACCTTGTCTAGCATAGTGATGTAAGTTGTATTTGCATTTGTTTGGTATAATTTCATATGACTTTATTTTGTTCTTTCAGTCAACCATATATAGTATGCAGACAGTGCCCAGGGTACCGAAGACACTCTGTTCCAGCTGTGCCTGGCACAGGCCAGGAGACAGAGGCAGGAGGAATGCAGGCTCTGGGAGATGCTCCATCAACCTCTGCCAACTTCCCTGCAGGTCAGTGTCACATTGCCTCAGCAGTGCAGCACTAAAATACTGCAACTCAAACACTCAGGGCAGAGTCACAGAATGGCTGGGGATGGAAGGGACCTTTGCAGATCCTCTCCAACTCCCCTGAGCTAAGCAATGAGTTGTGTTACAACGAGCTAAGTTAGACCTAAGCTCCCTCTCAAAGGGCTATGAGAGCAACTCTGCACCGTGTCTTTGCTGTGATTGTCCAAAATGGGTTGTTGATGGTTGATCAGATGGTTGAAAAGTTCTTAAACTTTTCTACATACTGAAATATTTTACACACCTGTGCGGTTTAGAAGTCTGAATGCTGTTTTTCTGCTATTTGATAGAATCTTTGTAAAAAGGTTGCTTGTTACTTCAAGATTTTTATGTTTTTAATATTCACTAAGAATCCTCATCCAGACTGCAGTTGTGTAAATTGGGTGTTTTGTTTTGTTTTTTAAACTTATCCAGCTGTTCAGGAGTACGTGTGTCCTGCTCAAGGAAGTCATGTGATATGCACCTGCTGCTTTCAGCCAATGCCTGACCGAAGAGCAGAGCGTGAACAGAATCCTCATGTTGCTCCTCAGCAATGTATGTACATTTTTCATTTTATTTTCTACAGAACTAGCTCTCTCCTTATTTATTATTAAACTTAAATTTACTTGGAGGACTTTTTTTTTATATAAATCTTCTTTATTTGTACTCTTGTAGTGACAGCATGAAAGAATCTTCCTTCATAGAATTTATTATTCCTTTAAAGAATGTATTTTGAATGAGAAAGTTGTACCTTTTTTAAACCAAGTTTTTTAAGTCTCTGTTGTTACTGATTTATGGGAATGGTAACTGTTGAGTTTTGTGTTCAGGTCCTTACAGGGATTTTCTTTGTTATTTTACAGGCACAGTTTGTCTGCAGCCCTTCTGTCACTTGTACTGGGGCTGCACTCGCATGGCATGTTTTGGCTGCTTGGCACCATTCTGTGGTATGTGGAGTAACTTTTTTCTTATCACCCTGTTCACTTTGCAGTAATGTCTGTCTGTGTTGAACTTCAAGTAATTTAAGAGACATAGATTAGTTTGTAACACAGTCATGCAAAAAGAAGCAGGGCCTGTGTTCTCACATCCCAAGCACAAAAAAATTGAAGTGGCACGTGTTTTAACATTGAAGACACAAAGTTAAATCTTCCCATACGGTATTTGGCTTATAAACTACACTTGCTGAGTAAAATTCTTACCAGTATTAAAAAAAAAATGGTGTATTTTGGTCTCGTAAGAGACTCATTCAAACCAGTGCCAAGAGCACTGAACATCTGATGGTAACAGATTAGAAAAGAACCTTGCCCTCTTAAACATGGAGACTTCTGAAACTCAAGGGTTTTTTACATTTAAAAAAAAAAAAAATTAGGACAGTTGGAATGGCTTGGCTGTAGTTTGGAGCTAATGGAATATGCTTTACTAGCACTGGTAATTTGTGTAGCTTGGTAGTGTTTGTGGACCAAAGCTGAAATGGTAAAATCTCAGTATCTTGTCTTTGCCACTTGAAGTTATAAATCACGTGCATTAGTAAATGTTGAATGCAGTCATGTACTTGGTGCTCACATGAGCCTGTGCTTGTTATTTCAAGAAACAGAAAAACCTTCAGAAAACATGTGAGGGCCAGGGGGTTTGGGTGAGAAATAGTAACTTTTCTTCTCCTTGTTCTGATTAGAAATAAATCTTGGTGATAAGTGTTTAGATGGCGTCCTGAATAACAACCACTATGAATCAGATATCCTAAAGGTATGTTTAAAAATCATTGTGTGTGCTAATAACAAATGTGCAAAGTTTAAGATGTACCCACTGATGAAATGGAAGTGATGTGCTGCCTAATGTTTACAGTGGCAGCACTGTGTCACTTGCAGAACCTGATTCTAACAGGCTGATTAAACAAGCTCTAAACTATCATCCAAAATATTATTTAAGATAAAAATAATTCAATAAAAATGTGCCAGGAAAGCAATACTCATTAAATATTTTGTCCCAGACAAGTTAAATTTCACACTAACTTGTATGGAAAATATTTTGCCCATACTGTAACAGGATTGCCTAAATTAGGTAAACTGGATGAAATCTTGATTTGAGGTAAATGAGTGTGTCTGAAATTAAGCTATTTGCAAACTTTTGGCAAAAGTGGAGATCTGAAAAAAAGATACTTAGTGGAAGATTTTATTGGTGGTCTGAATGTATCATGCTAATTAAATTACAGGTATTTAATTTTTACTTGTAGTCAGCATAAACTCCTTCTGAAAACATAGTTACTGATAGATTTGGAAATACTTGAGAATAAATGGTTTGCTTACTCTTTAAAGTTGGAGATTTTTCTAGATTAAACACTTAAATTGCTCTTTTCAGGATTACCTGGCATCCAGGGGTCTGACATGGAAAAATATGTTAAATGAAAGTCTCTTAGCTCTTCAAAGAGGAGTTTTTATGTTGTCAGGTATGTGTTGTGTTCAGTTTGCACATGCATGACTCCTTGTCTGGGTGTAACTCAGCAATGTTATCAATAAGTTTGGAGTTCTATGTACAGAACCAGTGCAGTCCTGGCTCTTTAGTTGAATCTGATTTATTAAGCCTCACATTTTTACCAACTGTTTTTCTCCCCAGATTACAGAATTACTGGGAACACAGTGCTTTGCTACTGTTGTGGCCTTCGCAGCTTCCGAGAACTTGCCTACCAGTACAGGCAGAATATTCCTGTTGCTGAATTGCCAGGTGGGGATTGTTTTGCACAGTAAGGAAAGGAAAAGTAATTTAAAGAGTTAACATCAGTTTTATCTTTGTGTCTTTCTGCTTTCATGTAGCCCAGTGCAAATCTTGTTGCAGGGCTAATGTCTTACACTCCCTGCTTTTCTTGTCAGCTGCTAAGCTTGTGTATAGTTATTTTCAGACTCCCTAATGGAACCTCTTATTTCAGTATCATTTCTCATCTGTGGAATAAGTATATCTGCAGAGTGAAAAGAGGAATTCAGTAAAATCAGTATATAGTCAACAGGAATCGTTTGCTGTAATTAAATTTATTTTCCCATTTTAATACATAAAATGATGTATCTTTTGAAAAATTTAACATTTTACCAGCTCTCAGCTAGGAACAAGAATGTTTTCGTAAACTGATTCTAAATCTTTGCATTTACAGTTTTAGTATAAAATAGCATGCAAACAACTGTGCCTCCTTCAGACCTAAATTTGTTTGGAACAGAAGCTGTTCCAACAGTTTGCTTTTAAATATTACTTCTGTCAATTTAGTTCTTGCTGTTAGCAACAGCTTCCCAGTCTTAAGCTGTTGAGAGCTCTGCATGTGCTGCTGTGCATAATGAGCAAAAAATTGTGTACCTGTTTTGCCCTTGGCATTGCTTTTCAGTTCAGCTGCTGGACAGCTGAGTTGCAATGTATGTGAAGGTGGGGAAAAGCAGCAAACTCTACCCAAATTATTTTTTCTTTTGTATGGAAATACATCTAGACAAATGCTGAGTGTCTAATCAAGTTCATCTCTATTAAACTAAATGGTACAATTTCAGTTGATAGCACTGAGAACCAAATCCTTCCATCATAAGTCTGCATTAACTTAACACTAAAAACTAATTTTTTGTCCTTCACAGAGCATTTGATTTCTTTCCAGAAAGATGAAACAATATAGTTCTACTGTCATTTCTTGCCTGTCACGTCTTGTTTCTGATGTACCACCATAAACAGTGGCTTAATTATCTGGGTCACCTTTAATGACTTTTATAATAAATGTAGCATTCCATTTGCTCTTCTTGTAGTGACTGTCACGTCCCGTCCTGATTGCTACTGGGGACGCAACTGTCGAACTCAGGTCAAAGCACACCATGCCATGTAAGTTGTGCACTTTAGAAGGTGGTTTTCCTTTGTGTTCCTTAAAAAAACCAAACCAACAACAATCTAAAAAGAACCTTTGAAGTGCCAGAACTTGCAGCATAAAGCACGATTGGGTGAGCATTGGGGATTTTTTTGGTCATTTTTGTTTTTAACACGACTTTGAAATGAGCTCTCTGTGCATATCAAGGGCAATGCCAGCACTTTAAAGCTGATGTAACCCATGGCTGACACTCCTGAGTCTGTTTTTCCACCCACTGGGGTAGAAGGATTCTTTTAGAGAAGTGCAGCTTCCATTGAAGAGATCAATTGGTGGGAATAATTAGCAACAGGAGCAGCTTGGAGCATGTAACATAAGCCACAGCAGGTTCCTGAGGAGCTTCTAGGTCTTACATCTCTGACCCAAGGAAGCTGGCATGCCTTAAAAATGAAATATTGAGCCTGAAAAGAGATTAACCCTCTACTTACCAAGAGTTTTAATACTAGCCTTGGATTCCTGGTACCTGGTCATTTATGTATGTATACATATGTCCATGAGAAATGTCCTTCCAAAGTAAGTCAAGCTTCTTGAATAAAAATATTAAGGCCTCTGATGACCAATGCAGTTTTATTCTTCTGAAAAGATGCACATATAGTGAGACAAATATTAAAGACCCATAAAACAAAACAAAAATTTCTTCCTAAGAGCTAACTGGTTTCAGGGAGGGTTGAAAAATCCTTCTTGCCTTATGAATAATTCTCTAAATTCTCAGTGTAATTTAAGATAGAGGAGATGTTACCCCTTATTGAGAAATTGCCTTAATGTATAGTAGATTCTGCAATATCTTTCTAATATTGCAATGTACATACACGCTTAGCATAATTCCTTTAATATTTCAGGTACTGTGGGTTGAAAATAACCAGTCTGTGCAGCTCAGGCAAGCAGATCATAAGACAGACTTGTAAAATATTCATCTGCAGTCTCTTACAAATTCAAGGGTTTTACCAAATAGCCTTCAAAAATAATTTTGGATTTAAGTTGCAGATGTAATTTGAAGTACCATTGCTATCTGTAACTTCACATTATAGGACTGTCTGTGTTCCCAGAGGAGATTTTGTTTTGAAATGTTAGCATTAATTCAGTATCAAAGTACTCACCAGTCATCTTCGTTCATGTTGTGGATAATTTCATTTAGAATAAAAAATGACTCAGGGGTTTTTTCCTTTTTTTTCCTTCTCCTTTTTTTTTTTTTTTTTCAGTTTTTTGTCCCCCAAACATTAGTCCTTCCTAGAACCTTACTGGCAGCTAGTCTTAGTTCCTAAAATGCATAAAAGCAAAGAGTCTTGTCATACCGCTCCTTTATATCCAGATAATTTAATTTTTTTAGTTGAGCTAGATTGTTCTGATAAGTAGTTAGATTATGTGAGAAGGGTTTTTCTGATCTTTGATCTAATCCAGCTGAGGGGGAAATTCAGGGTCTCCTTTGCACCATTTCCTCCACATGTAGTGACACACTCAACACCCCAACTTCTGTTTCAGTTGGGGCAACGTGGCCCAAGCAAGAGAAAAATAAGGAGTGAACAGTGAAATGTTTTTGAGAAGTGGGAAGAAGTGATTGGTACTAAATTATGGTGTCTGTTTAATCCACGAGGACAGGTTTGCCATTCCCATAAAACTTATATAATACAGGCTGAGAAAAACTTTTTCTTTCCAGAAGATTCTAAGCCACTGAGAGAATGTGTTTATGTTGAAATGTATAATTAGCCTGGTTAATTCTAGTTCTTAATGACTTGTGTAATGCTGTCTACTAAAAGTTTCTAATATCTTGCAGAGGAAAATTAATTCACCGATTCCTGTTTTAATTGCCTTCTGGGTTTGTAGTATGCAGAAGTATAGAGGAATGCTTTTTAATAACAGGTTTTCTGTGTGCATAATAAAACTAATGAGGGCTAGGCAAGAGAGATGTTGAAAATCCTGTTACATGTAAAAAGGCAGTAAAGTATGATCTAAACAGGTTCTGAAAAAAGAGGTTTTAGTGTATAAATGGCCTGCTTTAGACTATTTAACATTTAAAATACCCTGTGAAAGATGCTGACTTGCTTTTGTTGCCTGACTTCTGAGAACTTTGTTACATTTTAATACTCTTATGTTTTTCTTTATTTTAGGAAATTCAATCACATTTGTGAGCAAACACGATTCAAGAACTGAAAACTTCTATTCTGTAGAGAGGGGACAAAAACCTATTACACTGCTTGTACAGTTTAAGGTTTCAGGGGATCTGCTCAGTTCCCCCATAGCAGGGAATCATTAACTTTTGCATCAGGTACCCTGATGTGAAATTTTTAATTTGTAGAATTTTACAGCTGTACATGAATAAGGTAGATTTTTTTTTTCCAAGGTAGTCCAGCAAGCATTGCATTCCATGCTCATGACTACAGTGTCCCTGTATTACTTCAGTGGAGAACACAAACAAATGACACTCACAAAAACCAGCCATATCTTGGGATGACCTAAGAATAAGGAGTGTATTTGCACTACTTGTGAAGAAACTGAGGAAAATTGTTAGACTTAAAATAGAGAAGTTTTGTAAAAGTATCTGATGGGTATTTCAAGAGCCATTAATATTTAAGAAGGAAATTGTCGGTGTATATTTGTAACTGCATTTTGGGGTAGTCTGATATTTTGTTGCTACCCATTGCATTTGGGCTAGAAACCACATTAATGCTTCTTTTTAAAAAATCCATCCAATAAACAGCTGTTTCAACTTAAAGCTTCTACCATATATGTGGTGCTACAGTGGAGGTAGTACAGTTTCCTTTCTTAGTTTAGACATGTTCATGTTTTTATTCGCGTGAAATTACAAAATGAATTGCACAAAAATTTGAAGATCACATTTAAAGTTGGGGTAATACTTGAAGCAGAACAGACTTCTGCTAATATTACTTCTGTAGTGTTTTATATGAGAAGACCAAACAGTGCTTTTGACATAGAGCAGCCAGTAGGACACACTGGTTCTTTTTTTTTTTTTTTGTATTTCTCTTTTGATTTGATACCATGTGCTAAATATGTACCTCTGCAATGCAGCTGTTCTCTAGCATGCATACACTGGTGAAAATGTAGAAAAAGCTATAATTTAAAACAGAATATAGCAGCTTTACTGGAAGGAACAATCCTACAGAAAATAAGTGAGTTTGGACAAATTGTAGCAATATGGAGGCGTTTCTGGATAGGGATAGAGATAGGGATCATGAAGGGGCACACTGGTGTCACTGACATAGGAAATGTCGATTATATTTTCATGCCTTCTGCAGAGCTCATTCAGGAGATGTCCCAAGTGTCATTAAAAATAAATCCCAACTTTCCCCCTGCCCTACAAATTGATATGATCTAATCTGTGTCATAATAATCTGGTTGCTAATGTTGAGAAACCTCAACTGGGACTAATTTTGTTTTCATCATACCTGGAAGAGTGAAGCAGAATGAGAAGAAAGCATACGAAGTTACCTCTGTAGAGACCATGTTGTTTTTAAGTATGCCTTATTTTATGAGCAGGATTTATACTTGGATGTTACAAAGTGTACACACAGTATCTTGTGATATAATGGAGCACAAAGGATGCAGCACATTGTGTCTACTGGTTGCAGTGAATTAAACAACTATTTCCAGTAATGCACATCTTAATATGAATGCTAATTAGAATTATGTCTTTCTGTTTAGTTTTTTTATTTTTGAAAATAGCTGTTGCAAGGATGGGTCTGTTGACCATGCCCTTATGCTATTAAAAATACACTTTGGTGTGGACTTCTCTTCCTAATCTCTGGGCATTTTCTCCTGTGAGTAGGATTGAAATTGGATCTGGAATATTACTTGAAACTTCTTTTAATGCCAACAGTGTGTTTCTGTCTTTTAGTATTATTAACAATGTTCTGTTGCTTCTGTATTTGTATTTTATGTTTAGATTTTTTAATGGTTATTGTATCTTCTCAGGACAACCATTCCCAGCTGGTTTTGATCTCATTTTCATCTCTGGCTGTGCATGTAGCAAATTGAGTGCAGTTGTGGAGATCAAGCCTTTGCACATTATATGCAGAAATGTGCTTTACATTCTCATTCACTACTCCCACACCCCAGATGGGCTTTCAGCACAGCCTTGTCACTGTGCTGGTGTTCAAGCCTCTTGTGCTGAAGTTGTTTTGTTGGTCAGAAGTAACTTGCACTTACTCAAGTTACATTTGTGCAGGGGTGTATTGTGTGACCATAAGAAAGAAAAATTGGGGGGAAAAAACCCAAACAGCAGAACTCACGTGCTTAACATCTAAAGTACCTTTGCAGTAGATGTTCTTCAAATTCTTTTTATAAACCCCTCTTCCTTTCCCCTGTAACAGGTAATTAATCTGCCTTTCTATGCATATAGGGTTGCGGTAGTGCAATGGAATGAAGGGATTTTTTTGGTCATTTATATTGTACCAGGAGGAGATCAGAAATTGACTTGCAGGTGGGGAGGGTGAATAAATCCTGATCTTTATATGCTCTTAAGTAAGTAAGAGTATCTGTCATGGGTATTACATACTCTACATTAGACCTTTTTAATGTATGGTTACCAGGTGATAGTTAATGTGATAAATGTATGAACTATGCTTGGTGTAATTGTTTAAATACTGTAAAGGTGCAGCATATTTTTAACCTGTCTAAAGCACATCCCCACCTCCTTTATAAGAGATGTTTGGAAGCTGAGCATGAAATGTGGTAGAATAGATGTGGAAACCGAGGTGATTTTGATAGTATTTGACATAGTGGTAAACAAGATATATAGTCTCCCTTTGAGAAAAGTTCTTTTATAAAGAAGGTGGAGAGTAGTTCTTCCAGTTCTCTTTTGTGGTTTATTTTTTTTTCCTGAACTAAGAAGTTATTAATTAAAAGGAGAGAAAAAACTACTGAAGTTGTCTGTTTGCTTCTTCTGTGGCATACACTCACCATAGAAATGGATGTATGCAACACTTGCTAATACTTAGTCAAGCTGTTAATTACTTGAATGTTGAGATTTTACAAGCAAATACCAACCCTGAACTTGTAGTAACTGAAAATGACATGACTTTTTGTGTCATTCTCAAACTTCCTTAGAAGTGTCAGGCAGTATTGCAAAGGATCATCAGTATCGCTACAGGAGATATAATAAATGATAAAAGCAAAAGACTATTAAATAGAAGTAAGAGGGCTTTAAGATGCTAACAAATGAAAAAGTTTGCTTCTTTTTAAGAAGTAGTTGCTATTTTAGTTTCTTGCAACACCATAAATATTTGTCACGAAGTGACAAGTATTTTTACCAACTGATCTAACAGCGGCCTAGATGAAATTACTGTAATACTGTGTTCATCTTTAATACAATTTAATTTGTATCAATTAGAAGGTTTCAAATGACTACTGTTAATACAACTTTTTCTGAACAGAATTTTAGCCTTACCGAGTAAATAGGACTTGCCTGCACCATGTTGTATCTGAGGTGGAAGACAATGATGGCAGAGTTGTTAAGCTTCAGGTTGCAGTTTAACATCCCAGGATTTTTGTGCTGCTGCCATTCCCATACTTGAAGCTGGATACCCTTTAATGTTGTAACTAATCTAGGTTGCTGTTCTTAAACCAGCTGTCAGGCTAAATTTAAGTGAAACTCAAACTCAGTTTAAGTATTGTAAAAGTGTAAACACTGTGTTGTTCTGTGCACCAGAAAGATGAACTGATAGCCTTTAAAACTGGCAATTTTGGCTGGTCCCGTACTTGCAGTGGTGGGTTTAAATGTTTTATACTCCATTATGTCAACAAATGACTTGTAACTAATTTAGTTTGAGGAAGCTGCTGATGTGGGAATTATGCACTATTGAGGGATCAGGTCTGGCAAAGCCAAAGCCCTTCCAAGCACTTTCTCCATAAAGAATAAAGAAAAATGTTGGTGTGAGAGAGAACAAATGTATGGCCACTGCCAGCTCTTAGAGCCCTTGGAGTGGCTCAGGTACTTGAAGTCTACAGGATAATTTCTGCTTAAACTCTGAAACTGTTTTCATTGTATTTAACAGGAAAAACTTGGTATTTGACATTCCAGGGTTAATCATTAGCTCTTTCATTCACCAAACAAAATACATGCATTTGGTATCAATTTCTAGTCTTCAGTAGAACTGTGTAGGGCAGATGGCTTAGCCTGCAGCAAGAGCTTAGGGAAATAAGTTGATTCAAGTAAAAGGAGTTAGGAATTTGGGAAGTGAATGCTTATTCCAAATTATGCTCTGAAAATCTGGTTTCTTATGGCCCCTTAGAAGTCTGCTGGAAAGGAGCCTTATTTTTTATGGTCTGCCCTCTTAAAAATAAGTCAACAGTTACTGAAAGTTAGGAAAAAAATCTTGATTTAAGAAGAACGTGTGAGGATTTTGCATTTTTTCCATCTATTTTATCTAACATTCTTTCTGCATGATGTTTGAGAGCTGAAATACCACTTACACAATTCCAAGGAATAAGTTCTGAAGAAAACTAATTATACTATTTCCCACAGCAATGCTTAATATGCAAAGATTGTTTCTAAATCTGCTTTCCAGGTCATCCTTCTTTTCTTCACACTTCCATTTTGACTTTCAATGAGGTAATTTTACCCTTAAGCTCATTAGTTTCCATAGGAAATGAATTATAAAAAATGCTAAGTGTGCCATATGAGGTTTAACATCAAAGACATTTCTAGACAGACCATGAATATATGTTGAAGCTGTATTTAGTCTCTGTTGGGTATTCTTTTCAGTGCTGCTGAGTTTCACTTGCTTTCATTAGGTAAGTGTTGGCTTAGGACTTTCCTTTTCTTTTCCCTTGCAATCCAAATTAATCTTTAATTGTTTAGAATAAAATCTACTGACTGGACTGTTTGAGTCAAATCTGTTTTGTTAGGGCTCATGTGCCACCCTCCTGAGGAAAAAAACCCCAACAAAACAGTTCTGAATAGTAAGCTTTGTTACTCTTAACAAAGAGTTCTGAAAGGAAACCTCAGTTCATGTTTTTCTGCTAAGTTATAAGTGGATTTTTCTTGCTAAATGCTATTCTGAATCTTCCAAGTTAGGATGCATTACCTGGATGTTAAACCTGGTACTATTTGAGCCTCCATTCCCAACCAGTTTAAGTTCCTGACTGTAAGAACCTCAGCACACCAGATTCTTGTCAGCTTGTACAGCTTCAAGCTTTTATTTTGAAGCTCTGTTTGTACAGTAAAAAAATAGGGAATGCCCATATATTTTTGTCCTATTTAGTCTACATAACACATTGGCTAGAGGGTTTGACTAGTATATTCCAGAATAATTCATTTTAAAAAGAAAAAGGTGACTATTACTTGGTTTTGTTGAAAAGAATATTTCTCTTTTCTGGCTCCATAATAGGTTTTTTTACATTTTCCCCCCATGCAATTGTGATTAGAATTATATTTTCCCCCTCTTCAGTGAGTGTTTGGAGTGCTTATCCCATTTGCTGCTTGGTTACAGAACACAGAATCTCACAGCAAACCCTACACTGCATAAGGGTAAAACTGAATCCAAGCCCAGGCATGAGGGATGAGGTTTTCTGTCATTAAAAGTGGCAGCATAGCTCTCCAAAGTAATAATAGCTGTTAGGAACAAAATAAATGCCATAAGTAATACTATTTAAAAACTAATCCTAGTCAATATTTACAGCTGAGAGTATTAAAGCGCTTTATTCCACCCAGAGCTTTCAGAATTTCTTAACTCTGCACTGACTTTTTTGAAGAGTTTGGGTAGAAGTTGTTTGTGTTCCTGGGGGGAAGGAAAAAAAAGAAAATATGAGAACTTCAGAACAGTTGCTTTAGCTGTAAGAGGAAGAAAATATTTTATACATTCTTTGAAGGTACAAAATAAAACACAAATACCTTGTTAGCAGTTAATTTTAGTGATCTGCCTTAAAAAAAATTCAAAGAACCCCTAATCAAACAAAAAAAACTTCAAAAGGCAGGTCAGGAACAGAAGTCTCTGGGCTACCTGCAGGCTTCAGTATCTTCTAGTGCCAGAAGGCATCACCTTTAAATAGTTGGTAAATCAGCCACCTCTGTTCTGAGAATAAGCAGCTGTGTTCAATATTGCATGTTCATCTGGAGGAGGGCCTCTCTCACCCCATTATGTGTGTGTATATATATATATTTATATGTGTGTGTGTGTGTGTGTGTATAGTCCATGCTGCAGCCAGGGTGTCTGCTGCAGTCCCATGAATAATTGCCCACATGCTGCTGCATGATGGAAGGGTGTTCAGGCAGCAGGAAACACAAACTGCCACAGAACCCTCCTCTGGCAGCAGTGAGACAAACCTGGTTAGCAAAGTCTCTTTGGTTACACAACAGGTACTGGAGGAGGTCAGTGTAAACAACCACTTCATCTTCAATTTCTTCAGAGAAATTGGGAAGGATCTAAAAAAGGAGTGTTTGTTTTTCTGCTCTTCTTCCACCACTGGGGTACCCCACATGCTGTCCTGGTGCTCTGAGGCACAACTCAAGTTTTCAGCAAAACAAGTGTTGTTACACCGTAGAAATGAATAGTTGAACATACTTTTATTGAAAAAAACACTTTTTCCAGCCCTTCAAATGTAACTATTGTCAATAGTTGAACACAAGTACTTTTCAAAAGTAGATTTTAGTATTTCAACCTTTAGAAATGTAATCAGTAACAGAACATTGAATTAGGATGTATATGAATTTAATGCAGTGGAAGTTATTGTTAGAGTATTGAAGGCTTCTAAATACTTTTCGAATCATAAATATATTAACTCTTCCCTTTGAATCAAGTAACATTAATTTAAAACAACAACAACAAAAAATATCCACCAAAAAAAGAACCAACCACCATGGAGCCAGACTTTGGCACTTCAAAACTACTCAACACAGTCTGGAAATAATAAATGCAGAGACTTGTTTGCTGTTCATGTTTGAGTCAACTGCTAAAGGGCAAATGTGTTTTTGCTTCCACTGTACCAGCTGCACGGCCTCTATGTCTAGGTAGACATGTAAACACAGAAAAAATATAAGGCAAAACCCTATAGTCTTCCATTGCATATCTCAGACATTAATAGGTGGCAAATGGAAGCTGTAATAGCAGGTGAAATCATAAATAATTCAGTTAAATATTTCAGGAATCAGTCTTAAGTGCCTTCACAGAGAAGGATTAAGATAACTGGATGCACACTGCAGCTAATACAGGGAAAGACTTACGCAGATGATTTCTTTGTGACACCTGTTCTGTGACATACTATTGCTTTACAACAATGTGCTGTCAGCTGCAAAATGCAGCTTCAGAGGGAATTTTTCATTTAAGAAAGAAAAACAATTCTGAATTGTGGGACAAGCATGCAGGAGCCTCTTGCAAAGAAAGGAAAATATCACCAGGAGGTGATTAAAATACTGATAGGGTTATTGAAGGCAATAGGACTAGCAGGCTTCCCTTTGGTTCTATGTTCCATTGAATACCCTGGATTTGTACTTAGGGAGGCACAGCCAGGGTAGGGTTAATTTCTAAAGAAAGTGAGCACTCAAAGTTTGCCCCACCTTAATTTTGTCTTTCAAGTCTTGCCTGCTAAAGGAAGGGGAATAGTTCTCTAGTCAATGTGCGTTACCAGCAATAAATAGCTGGTGGATATAGGATCAGAGCAGCTGCAAATATCCAAGTGTTGGATGCTGAAGACTATTCCTAGTATTTCAGTGTTTTCGTACACATGCTCCTGTTGCCATGAGGAGTCATTTAATGTAGTGGACTGAGGTGTTCTAAGCCTATGTAGACCTAAGAAAGATAAAGCTACATCGGACTTTAATAGAACAAGCATCTGGTATTGGGTTGCTCAGCTTGTCTGTACACTTCTCTAAAGAGTTAGGAGATGAGATAATCTTGCTCTTCAATATTAGAGTTGCTAATGCTTGGTAAGCTTTGTGCTAGACTGCAGAAGTTATGAAATACTTAAAATGAAGTTTACGAAACTATGCAAACATGCATGATTGAATTCTCACCCTTGGCTTGGCAAGGCTTGGATTGTACAGGCAGAGCTATAAACAGAAGTTAACTCAGAGCTCCCAACAGAAAGACTCAAGTGGCATCACAGGGACAGGGGACTGATTTACACTGCAGATAGAAACCACGGTGTGACCACCCCAGGTTACTTTCATTCCCATCCCAGAAAAGGGTTTCTGCAGTCTGAAGTACCTTTTCAGACAATGCTTTCTTGTACAGACTACATCCAAATCTCATGCAGGAGAAGAGAGATGAGGTTAGTGAGCATGAGGGGAGATGAAATTTGTGTTGTGCTGTGGTTTATATCCTTGTAATCTCAGTCCCAATGTGTGGGAAGCAAAGGCTGCTCTCCACAAAGCTACCACATGTGACTGCCACACTCAACTGCTTGGCACAGCTTCTGCTCTGCTCGTGTCCCTGTTCCCTCTGGGTTTGGGAACTGATGTTTCAATCTTTCCAAGGACATCACTGGACTGAAGCTTGGCACAGCGTAGGAGCAGCAGGGATGTCGCAGTTCTGTGAGGTCTCAGTAGTGTTGTCATCTCCACCTGCTGAGCCCTGCTGGTCCCTGGAGGAGCTGGGGACCTTCCCATGACCTTTGTAGGAAGTGGGGGATTTTGCCCAGAGGGGAAGACTCGCTGTGAAGGTGGCAGAGCTGTTCCCCTCTGCAGTCAGACCCACCGGCTGTTTCTCTGGCACAGCTGGAGCATATACAGCATTTTGCTCTGACAGGTGATCTCCACACTGACTAAGGTGTTCTGCTAGGACCAGAGGCTGCTGATCATCCCCTTCTTCAGAAATAACAAAAACTGGTTTGTTTTTATCTGTTTCTACCATAAGCTCCTTTGTTTTTGAACCGTTGACCAAGTTGATTTTCAGTGGGTTGGAGCTCTCCAGAAGATTTTTTGGGCTTTGGCTGTTAACTGGAGATGCTGCCCCTAGATGTCTTGAGGGATCCAAGGACCTCACATGTTTGCTGTCAGGGGAACTGGCTAAAAATCCAAAATAAGGGTTCCCAAATCTGGATTTCTTCAAATTGCAGGAGGTTAACTTCCGCTGCCTCTGTGCAGACAGAGTGAGGGGATATGAGGCATTACTGGCAGATGAATCAGAGTAAACAGCCTCTGATGCTCCCTCTATCTCAGTGGCTGAGATTACCTTTCTGGTTGGCACAACTTGGGACCTTGCAGATGCAGAAAAACCCTGCACGAAATAGTACAAAATTAGTAGACATGCCAGGAAAAGTAGCTCTCTCAAAATGTTGATCCTGAGAGAACTAAAAGTTAAAATTCCTGGTTATTTTAGAGGTAAAATGCATTCTTTAGCAGAACCCTATGTTATTACCTTAAAAAGGAAGAAACATCCTTTATTAGCTTTGTAACAAGCTGTTGGTTTGATGACTACAGTCAGTGAGACCCAGATATCCCTGCCACACCTACGGATTCCTTGCAGTGCAATAATAGTACATCAATTATAATAAATTCAAGGCATAACCAGCGGGAAAAAAGCACATGTCAGAATCCTGAATAAGATAATCTTGTCTGAAGGCATTTTTTAATGTTCTTCTGGACTGGGGATAATTTCTTAACCAGGTGCCAACTGCTGGAAAATACAGCTGCTTAATATTTTAGGAAAGCCTGGCTAAATTACAATATAATTAGGCCAGAGAGTTTCCCATACACCAAGGAAGATGGACTGAGATGTGTTTGCACTCAGGACACACAGCAGGACAGAGAGGTGAGGCACTGGCCAAGGGGAAAACGTGTCGGATCAGCGAACAGCAGGAAATACTGGAGCTGAGACCCCAACATCCTCCCCTCCCTGCAAGACTTACGCTGCTGTCAACCAGCTTTGTGAAGGGGCTGTTGGTGCTCCAGCTACACCATTTCTTCTGTAGCTGTGGTATCGGAGCCAGGAAGTCGTGGAAAGTGCGGGCACTCCACGTGCGCTGCCTGGGACAGGGATTCTCCAGCTGCACGTTCCCCTTCTCAGCAGCAGCCGTGGGGTGGGAGCTCAGCCACTCAGACACAGAGGCCGGGCTTGTGACACTTCTTTTCAGGTTTTTGTCCTGAAAAGAGTAAATGAAGGTCATTTACAGGCATCTTTCATCAAAACATTTTTTAAAACACTTTGAAAACAGGCTGTTAGTGCGAGAGACGGATTGATTCAGCTGTTCTCAGAGGACACGGGAATGCAGCTTCTCCTTGCTCTTCCAGTGTGCTGCCTGAAGCTTGCTGGCTTCCCTGGAGGAAAGTTTTAAGTTGCTTCCCCAGTTTCAGGTTTAAAGCTAAAGTGGGAAATTTCAGTTACATAAGAAATAGTCCTACAATCCTCACTAAATAAATGAAATATCTACAGCTTAATTTTATTATTTGACAGATCAGAGTCATAAACATCACTGTGTAAAACAGAATTCTTCCAGTCTGCTTGGCTTTTGGAAGGCTCTAGGTGTGTCTATCTGGGGAAATAAAACTTAAGGGGGATGGAGCTTGCTGGAAGAAATCCAGAAGCAAGTAAGAAGAGAATCAGAAGTCTCAAAAATGCACAGTTCAGGAGAAAAGGCTGAAGTAAGTGGTGCTCTTTATCCTACATAAGAGAAGAATTAAAAAAAGAAAAAGAATGAAAAATAAAGATAAAGGAAATAATCTGTTCTCAGTGTCTGTGGTGAATAGAAGGAGAAGCACAAGAACTGGATTGGAGCCAAGGAGATTTGCATTTCACATGAAAATTGCTCTTCAGGTGGACAACATGCTTTAGGAGTAGAATGAGACATCCAGGCAGGTGTAAAATTGGCATCATCAGAAGGTGAGACTACATTAAACTGCTGTTTATACCAGCCCTGTGTATAAGCAGAGTTGATCAGACATGGGAATGTCTTCCAAAATCTCTTCCATACTTTATAAGTTCTGATGCTACATTTGAAATCACAATTTTTGTCCTTAATATTGATATGAACTTAGATCCAGAAAAGTTAGAGAATCCCTGACATTCCTATGAATTTTCCTTCATTCTGACTAATGCTTCACCTGTTATTTAAGCCTCCTGTTACACAACTCTATACATATTTTTAATTTTCAGCTGTGCAAGTATGGTTGTCATGAGAAGAATGCAAAATCCACATTCCCAAAGTTTACATATTACTTAAAGAGTGTCTGAAATAAATCCCACAGTGTCCTGGATTTAAAAATCCTGAGAAACCAGAAACATGTAATTTGTTATTTCTGAGAAACTGAATCTCCCAAGTTTCTGCAAATCAAAGAAACTATTTAGTGAATGTGTCATATTGGAAATGGATGGGCAGAGAGGCAAGAAATTAGCACTAGATCAGAAAAAGAAACTCAGTAGGAAGCCAGAAGAGGCATCAGGCTCTGGATAAGTTTGTTTCAATATTAAGCTCCTAGTCTAAGACTTTAATAAAGGGACAATCTTTATTTATAAAATTTTAAGCCGACTGCTTCTCCTCAGCGGCCTCTTCAGGCTGTCTTAGGATTTATTATTCTAATATTATTATAAATACCTCCAAACTGATGTAAAAAATTAGCCACTAGTTTTGAGATAGATATACTGGAAGTAACTGGGAAGATGAACAATGTATTTTCTAGACTTTTGAAAATGTTTTGGCAAGAAATGTTTGTTAAACTTCCACAATCATACTCTTAACCAAACCTTTTCATTTGAAACTTGCAGTGTCTGATCAGAAGTCAGAGATCATAAAAGGGTGAATGATGCCTGAAGCCAAGGGGGATTTAGAAAGACATAACTCTACTGGAGGACACCAGGAATCTCCCCAAAAGCCATCCCACCCTCCATTTCCTCATGCCAGTCACAAACAGAGGGGGTTTTTTGCTCTCCCAGCTCTTCCCTCATAGCACAGGACTGGTTTAATACCCAATATTAAAAATAGGTTTTAGGAGCTGCAGAACAAAAGCCAGTTAATCACTGGCTCAGGCCCAGCAGAGCTGAGCCTTGCACTTGGTGGGCAGCACAGGATGAAGCAGCCAGACACAGTTTCTCAGGGAAAAGATGGAGATAATTTTTTTAATGAAAGCTCCTTATAACTTGACAAATTCTAGTCAAACATTTTGTGTGAGGTGAGTTTGCTGGCATTATTTACTGTGCTGTGAAGGCTCAGGATTTCACACATGTTTTCACATGGGGATAACTGCTCAGCTCCTGCCAAGGAACGGGCTATGCTCCAGCAGATATCTCATCCCACTGCCTAGTGCTGGGCCACAAAGCCACACACCACATCCTCTGGGAGGCCTGGAGGCTGGCTGACCAGCAGCATTTCACACCCTAAAAACACACAGCTAAAAATTCAGCTGTAAACACGCCTAACATCCAGGAACCCTCAGTCTGACTGCAGGTTTTTAATTAATTAATTGCAGTTTGCTGTGCTCAGTTTCCACAGCCCTGGAAAGGATGGTCTTCAGCTGTGGGGAAAGGCCTAGGGCTTTTAAAAAGGCCTTGCCATGCTTCTAGGCTTGGGTTTTTGTTCTTTGAGGAATCTGGTTGGGAGTATTGCCTTGCTTGTGCTGCATGGACATCACTGAGGAGATGTTTCCTGACTTAATAAGGTATTTAATTCTTTGGGTTTTTTTCACTGTTTTAACACTCTTATTTTTTAATCTATAAATGCCCTCTGAAGATTGCTTGCAGAAGCAATGTCAGAATAGAAATGGGGTGTTTGTGTGTGTTTGTTCCTTCTGACTGAAGTGGGGAAAAGGGGCAGGAAAATGTTTTTTCCCCTCTGCCTAGAAGCTGGATGTGTGTGTGGCTGCCACCAGGTGAAGCTCTCTCTGCTCTGCAGAGGACCACGGTGTGCAGGTGTTTGTTCAAGGGTGCTTAGCCTGGCTGCAACTCCCAGTGCCCTGCTCCACAGACAGTAATGTTCAGTCAAGGGAAGTTTTCAGAGCTGTTTTCCCTTCTTTCCCTCTTTGTGTTCATCAGGGTGGCCAGCTGGAGGAAAAGCTCAGCACGTGTCTTACAGCAGTGTAGGAAAATCCTGACCAGCCTGGCCTCCTGGCTAATTTCCTAATCAAGTGCAGGGATACAGAATGCTTTTGTTTTGTAAACTGTGACAGAAGTATTACACAGCCTGTCCTGGGCATGTGAGTTCCTTGTGCTGGTTGTTTATCCTCTTGTGGGAAAAAGAGAGAGGGCACTGGAGAAGAGAGTGTTGACCTGGGAAAGGCTTTAGCAGACACTGGTAATGAATGTGCTCTGTCTGCACTCACTCGAGGTTGAAGAGGTGACAGCCAGACCTGAGGCTTCTGAGCCATCATCTATTGCTAAACAAATAAAGGACCAGGAGTCCAGGGGAAAGAGCTAAAATAAGAGACAACCTGCAGAATCAATTCAGGGGGTTGTCTGTGAATTTGTGAGGGCCTCAGTGCTTTCACTTGAACTACCTGAATTTTTTGGAGCCTACACTGTTAATTTTCACAGCAGCTTGGTGAGAGACCTTCTGCCAAGCTGAGGAGCTGAGTAACTTCCCTGATCACTTGGAATGGTGGGCAGGAGTAGGTCTGACTGCCAGGTCTTTCAGTTGCTACAGGTGGTAATTTTAATGCTTTCTCAATTAACACTTCTGCAGGTTGGTGCTACTGCCTGCTGGCAAACATCTCCAATTTTTGCTATCAGAGGTGAGGTAGGGTTCTGCATTTGTTCTTCCCAAAGCTGGGAAGGTACTGGCTCAGGGGATCATAGTCCTCATCATTTGATAGCAGTGCAGCTTGAGGGGTAGGAGAACTGCCTGGTTCAGTGGGCATTAGGCATAAATGGACAGGTACAACAAATGCTGGCCAAGAGAGACATCCTGTGACCTGCTAGAGATGTTGGGGAATGTACCTGTATCCTGTAGGTGGTAAAGCTCAGCCCACTGGTCCCAGGTCCGGCAGAAATGATAAACACTTCATCACTCCCAGTCTCAGTGGTCACTGCAGAGATGGAGGAGGGCACATCTGGGTCAGTGTCCTGAGGAGACCGTTCTGTGCTGCCTCTGCAGGAAGTGACTGAGAAAGGAAGAAAATCAATAGACTGCTTGCAAAAGTCCAAAATATCTGCTTCCAACTCCTCCATGACAAACCCTCCTCCCTCGCTCCCCAGACAATCTAGTACAGGCTTTGGCTGGCTGTTACACCAGCCCTAACAAATTTCAAGTCAACAGTTTGCTCTCCTGAAACTGCAAGCTTTTAAAAACAAAAGAGGTGAGAAACGCTCTTGGGTCTGCTTTCTAATAGAAACAGACATGAATTGAAATTCCTTGTGTTAAACACATGAGGTTGTGCTGCAGATCAGAAACTTGGAGACTTACTCAACTCAATATTTATTTTTATTTACTCGTACCTGCTAATATTGGGAGCTGTAGTTTTTTGGTTAAACCCCAGTGAAGCTGCTCCTACAGGCAGCCTGATGCTCCAGGGACTGCCATGGAGGAGGGGGTGTGTCTGCGTGTGTCCCCAAGGCTTGTCATCTGGTCCAGCCAAAGAGAACTCCAGCCACAACCTCCTCAAGAATGAGATGGGAAGCTGTTGTGGCTGGGAGTACAGAATTAGCTTTTTATGGAGATACCCTTGTGAGAGCTGAGTGTGCAGTTGGCTGATGGTTCACTGGGAAACTGATGGTGCGTCACAACACAACATAAAGTTTGTTCTCTGTTGGTCTCCACTAACCAAAAGGGCCACTGGGACAGGTCATGTGTTGTGACTCAGAATTGCAGCAAGTGATGTTCTCTGCAGCTTGGCTGGGATGCTTTTTTGTGGAAGCACACTGTGAGGTAAATGTCACCCAAAGCACCTCCATCCGTACCCACCCACAGAACAGTGAGCTCTGGGAGCTGGAGTTGGCCAAGGACAATGTGAGCATTGTAAAACCCATCCTTCCTGGACAAAAGTTAGGTCTGGGGCAGGTGAATCTCTTCCCCAGTTTGTGGACCCGTGTAAGTTGTTCGTAGCAGCCTGAACCCAACATTTGCTCTGCTAACCCAGTGTCTCTGCAATGCCGTGTGCTGTGACAGCTTGCATTGGCAGCGCGCTGGAGCTGTGCTTGTGCGAGCTCCTTGCCAGGGGAATTACCCTACCAGGGAGGGGGGAGCAGAGCAGCCAGGGACAGTCCCCACAACAGAGGCTTTCTGCGGTGGAGTAGCTCTCCAGCTGTGCATGGGCGGGACAGTGACGAGGCTGAGGAGAAGGGACAATCTGATGAGGAGCCCTGACCCGCTCCTGCTGCTGCCCCGTGCTTACCCGCCTGCTCCCGGCTCACAGAGTGGTTGTTGTTTTCATTCTCCCGGCTTGGCACCACCAGCTGGAGCTCATTGATATCGACAGTGGAGTTCTGGATCCTGTTCTACAACTCAGAACATGCCCCAGTAAACATCGTCAGACAAACAGCGCAACAGCCAATATGAAAGAGAGAAACAGAAATTGCTGAAGCCATTAGCACTAACCTCCTGGTCACTGCATGCGTTGGATGAGCTCCTTTTGGGGCACGTTCTCTGCCTGAAAAGGAGAGACAGCAACAACAACAACAAGCCCTCAAGTGAGTTAAAGATTCACAGCAGGAAAGTTCTCGGCTCTGCTCATCCTGCAAGGGGAACCCAGCAGGTTATGAGCACCCAAAATAATTGCCAAGACTCAAGGCAACAAGGCCTGTAAACAAGGAGAGAAAATTATATGCTCATGTGGTGGAAAGTCAGCTGAAGAAGAGAAGAACCTGTCATCTTCTACCCATGCTCACTGCAAAAGCAGGAACAGAGCTCAGATCTCTGCCAAGTCCCACCAGGCTCCCCCCTGACAGCTGCTCTTTCACATCAGTAACTGAATAGCAGGACTGAGATCCTTCAGTCTGGGCAGTGACATCCTTCTTATCCTGCTAGACAGAATATTTCATCTGCATAGCTAATTCTGCATACTGGGTTATATTTAGCAAGCAGAGAGCATCAGATGCTGTTCATTTGTATGACTGTTTCACTAAAAGGCAGTGCTGTGGCAGGTGATGATGGGATGAACATGCCCCTTGGCTGAAGGGAGACATGCATGTTCTTAGCCATTTTTCCACATTTTTATTAAAACTGAGATTGCAAAACAACTAGTGTTATAAACTTTTGGATGAATAAGACTTAAGAGATATCACAAAGAAAGGCTGGCACTGGTGGACATAATAATGACTGAAACAAGTGCAGTCTGTGCCCAATGGCTCTCCAGGGGACAGTGCAGACACGGGAGAGCATTAGGCACTGACTGATGGGATGCAACCCAGGGTACTGCAAAGCCAAATTCTCAGCCCCAGGTGATGGATGGGCAGCAGTGACAGACAGGGCAGCTTGGGTGGGGAGAGATGGCAACACTGAAGGCTTGATGGAGTCACTGTACGTTCAAGGGTTGGGAGGCTTTGCAGACGTAAATTGCAGTTGCAATTCATATGTTGCAACCCCACAGCAAAAGTCTGACTGCATGGGACAGGATTAAAATTAAATAAGGTGGACGTATCTGTTGTTCTTGGGGCTTGGGAAAGAAAATAAAAAATCCCCCATTACTCGAGCCAGGCTTCATGGCCAAAAGTAATTAGAATTATTGGCCAACTAACAACTGAAGCTTTCATTCCCTCCCCAAGTAGCAAACAAAAGCTGCAGTGTGGCAGAGACTTGGAGTTTCCCCAGAGAGCTTTGCCCTGCTCAATGCAATGAGCCTGAGCAGATACTGCTGATGACTTGGTGCACTGGAGTGGCAGTGGGTGCCAAGCCCATCCCAGGCCATTTCTACTCCTGGCAAGGCAGAGCCTGCTACTTTTAGCTGAGCAAGAGCAGCAGATAGAAATGGAGAAAAAAAAAAAAATCAACAGCTAAACCTGGTACCAGAGGAATAAATTGTGTGAAGAGAAAAGAAAGTGGAAGGCAAGTTTACAAGTCCAGGTTCCTCTTGGCATCCTCTGCAGTGCCCAGTCCAGCCAGGACAGTGTCCCTGTGCCTCAGGGGGCTGGTCCCAGTTCTGAGTGTGCTGCACTGGTAAAGCACCATCATTTCCCCCCTCAGCCCACCCCGTGCCACCTTGACACTTTCTGCAGTGAGGACAGACTGTGGCTAATACACATTTGACACTTGATTTCAAGCCCCTATTTAGGACAAGAAGCATAAAATGGAGCTTGATGGGCTCAAGCTAAAAGAAGTTTAATGCTTAGTGCTGAATGGCCTCAGTAGTCTTATTCTGAGCTGCATTAAAAATCCACAGCTGTGAGGGGTAGGCAAGCTCAAACCAGTGCCAGTGGTTCTGGGGCCAGAGACCAGTACCCTTGAAGCAGTTTCTACAGTCAAGAGGGAGAAAAGACTCTGCCAGTGCAACACAGGCAAGCTAACTCAGCACAGGTCATGGTATCACTTCACCTGCTCTCACTCAAATGCTAAAAGTGTGGCAAAAAATAAAGTGGTGTAGTCAAGGCTTCCCAGGATCAGCATGCAGGGAATGCAGGAGGCTGGGATAGTAAACACCCTGTCAAGAGGCTAAAGGAGTAGGGGTAGTCTCTCTTTACATTCAGTCAATAGCTGGCTAAGATATCTATATCTTCTTGAAAAAAAAAAAAAAAAGGGTCATAGAGCAATGAAGAGGCATAAATGCTGGTGTTAAAAGAAGCAAGCTTAATCCTGTGCCTTAGGACCCCTGGTAGGATGCATTCCCAGTGCCCAGAACACACAAACATTGGTGTGTGGGGCTGAAATCCTGTGGACTTGTTTTTTCTGTTGGTCAGCAAGGGCAGAACATTATTTTGCAAACATCTGACAAGCAAAAAGCCAAACTGTGAATGTGAGCAGCATGGCCTGACTTTCTAAACAGGCTTTACAGAGGAAACCTCAGCCAGTAGAGCCTTAGATTGCTGGTGTGCTTTTTGGGTTGAATAATACTCTGCTTCATGGATCGTTACAGTGAAATTAAATAGGGGTATTGGAGCAAGAACAGCCTACTCAACATGTGTATCAGCCCAGACTGCTGCCATAGCAAAGGGAGCCTGTTTCTGTCTCTTTTGAAGATTGGCAAGGGTATAAAAATAAAGTATTTGGTATCTGGAAGACATTTTCCACCAGACTTTTTCCTTTAGAGCTAGCAAAAAATTGTGGTCTAAATTAGTGTTCTGTGAGCTCTTTAAAAACAAAAAGGTTAGTTAGATGTAGCACAGGCAAGTTTAACTCTTACAGCTATGAAAAGCTCAGACCCTGAAAGCAGGGATTTCTATGTATACAGCAACAGAGATGATATTTTAGCTTCACGACTGTGCCTGTGTTCTCTGGTGCCCAAGAGTGACTGGCCTGCATTTCATGTTTATTCAGCCAGAGCTAAAATGCAGCTTCTATAAGGACAAGGAAAATCAAACCAGCCCCAGTGGTGAGGGGTGTCTAGTCAATCCTGAGACCTGTGGGGTTGGAGGATGCACACTGGATGAGGCAGGGGATGCAAGGAGGGAGAAACCAGAGCATCTGCATGGTGGCTCTGGCAAATGAATGCTCCTGCCAATACCCAGCCACCTGAGTGGAGCCCTGCAAGGGGCACTGTCTGTTTCAGTTCACCTGATGTTTTCATTGAAGTCAAAACATTTGGAAAATGGTGTTTATTTTGACAAAAACCTGGGGAGCACGGGCTCTGTTTTGAATTTGTTGGAAGGGAGAAAAATAAATCACTGTTTCTACAAAAATGTTTTCACTAGGGAGTTAGAAAAATGCAAACATATGCTGGGGGGCGGAGAAGCGTTCCTTGGATAGATAGAGAGAAAAGAAATATATAAAAGAAAAGGAATTAACTGGAGAGGCATGCTTGTGTAACTGGTTTTAGCCATTTAACTATTTAGCATCAGGACCTGGAAATCCCCAACCCAGCCTGACCATCAGCTCATTTGACTAGATCGTTTTGGATTGCATTTGGAAACAATGAGAGGTACTGCAGCATGGCTCTGGCTTCCTCCCCAGTATCAAAGGGATGTGCAGATGACTTCTTAACACATTGAATGCATTGGATTTAAAATTTCTGCACAGCGTCTTGGATAAAATATGCTACAGATGGAGAAAGATTTTAAATATTTAATTCTATGTGGTAATACTTTGATTATCATTTACTTTTCTGCAGAGTGCTAGTGATGGTTAGTTAGAGCCAAACTGTGGGATCTGTGTGAAAAGATGCAGTGACTGTCAGCTCAGCCCGCTCAGGACACTCAGGGAAGGATGATCTTTCTGTGCTGTTTTTGTCCATCAGCCAAAAGGCACCACTGCCATTGAAACAAAAAATGTCCAGGAAAGTCCTGACTGTTCAGGTATTTCTGCAGGAAAAAGAAAATAAATCTGAGGTACAGGAGCTGTAGAAGTAGGAAAGAAAACTGAGGAGCCTAAGGTAGGAGCAGTGAGTGGCATTGACTTTCTCTGTACCCACTTTACCACATTTAGAGGACAGCAGGAGTTAGCAGAGCAAAGGAAATGTCACTCTTTTCTGGTCTTTTCCCTATGGATAATATATCAAAATAACAAATAAGGAAGGTGTGCATCACCTTACCTGCAAGCTATGCAGAGGGCAGAGAGCAAAGCAAGAGCAAAGACAACAATCCCTGTTACAATTGCCAGCATCATCATGTTTTCCTTCCTCTCCTGCCTCACAGCATCCACAGTACTGGGGTCAGAAATGTTCCTGTACTCGAACAGCATCGCAAAGCCTCGGCCCCTGTCCGTGGTGGTGATCAGCTCCATGATAACCTCAACCATTTCCAGAGGTGAACCAAAGACCATGGTCTTGTTCACAGGGGAATTTGGGCCACAGAAGCGAGAGGAAAACGTGATGAGATCAGAAACATATAATACATCATGGGGACAGACATCCACTGCTGACTGAGGGCTGGAGGAGATTTCCTGGGGCAATGCTGTTGAGGGAAGAGTCCAGCTCTCAACTGTGACTTCATCTCTCTCACTAGCAGCTAGGTGGGCATGCAACCTCTTCCCTTCCAAATCCTCTCCTGTTTCCAGGCCACTGGTATTTTGTCTCTGCATTGAGACCACAGGGAATGGCAGCTCCTCAGGCTGAGCCTTGGTAATTGCTTTGGGTTCCTTCATCTGCTTCCACTGGTTTTCTTCAGATGCTTGTTTGACTTCATCTTTCTTTGAGAGGGTTCCTGGAAGTTCATCCAGGTACCCAGCAAGGTGCTTGGACTGATCTCCAGTGCTGCTCAGATTCTGAGCCACCTTCGATGTCGAGGTCTGGAGAGAGGGTTTTGTGGCGTGGACAGCGAAGTCCAGGTTTTCCTCAAGAGAAGGCATGTCCTTGTTTTCTGCTGTAGCAGGGGCTGAAAAGCCATCCCAGGGGGCTGGAGTTTCACTAGAGCTCTCAAAAATGTCAAAGTCAAATATTTCCAAGATGAGATGGGTTCTCATGGGAATGAAAAACTGCCAGACGCAGTGTGTCCCTGGGTAGTAGTTGTTTGGAAAACCTGGTGACAAAATCAAGCCTCTTTCCATTGATTCCACCACTGCACCACAGGAGTAATACACCTGGGAAATAAAACAAAGAATCTTAAATCTAGCCATAGATTATACCCAGGCTGCAGTCTGCCACACCAATGGAAGTTCTGGCTCTTTTCTTTCCCTTCAGAGACTGGTTTAAGACACCCTCAAGACAGGGAAATTCATTAAGCTTCTGCAAGTCTTAGCTCTTGCTTTTGTGGAGCATCAATCTAATATGGGAAGCCACTCTTAGAGACTATGGAAGTGTACATTGGATGGTCAACCTCCAAGAGAAATATAACCCACATAAGTAATTCACATAATTCTCACTTCCTACTACTGATAATTTGTGCTGCTGGCAAACATACAACTTTTTGACCACACAAATGTGTTGCCCTAAACAGTTGGTTGTGTGAGAAAAATCTTAAGAAGCTAAAGGAAAAATGTATCACAGCATTTAAAACTCTGTGTTATTTTCATTACAAAAACATTTTAATGTAAAAAAGAACCTTTGCATTGATGATCTCCCATGATTCATCCAACCAACTCATCTTCTGTTTCAAGGACATTCAGCCTTATTTATTTCAATAAAATGTAGCTGCTTTTGGTTGGGTAAATTGTCTCTTTTTCAAGTGCAAAGCCTCTCAAAATAGTGACAGCAGATACCAGCTCTCACCAGTAAACCAGCAACCAACATGCATTTTACATAACACAGTGACAGTTCCATGTAAATCTGCTATTTCTTCCTTCTCCACAAATAGCCTCCAGCCTCCAAGGAGGAAGGAAGTCCATAAATGGTGCAACTAACCACCATTCTGTGCTTTTCTAAAGGTGCATAAGGATGCTTTTGCACATCATATTTATAACTGCTTTCTCTCAAAACCGCTCTCAGAGCCTTTTTGCAAGATTCTTTCATAAATTTGCAGAGCACAGAGCCCAGTCTATGCCTTAAGCAATTGTTTTTGAGAAGAGAAAGAAAAAAAACCAACAAAAGTGCTTAGGTCACAAGCCCTGTCTAGGAGCATGTGTTTACAAGCATTAATTGGAAAAGAAAGAGAATGCTATGGGTTTGGTGTGGTTTTTTTATTGGAAATGATTAGTTGTCTTGGTCTGTTATCTATTTAAACACAAAGGAACTTGGCAGTCGAACAAACAAAGCTTATGAAGTCCATATAAAGCCACAAAGATCAAAATACTCCAGATTTTTTTCTTTTGGTCCCTCCCCTTGGCTCATATTGAAATGGAAAGAAAAAAAGAAAATGCAACACCAAATGTTAAAGGCTCCTAAATAGAAACAAAAAGCCAGACTTGTTCTGTGAGCCCCAGCCTTTGTTTTCCAGCAGGTGCTGCTCATCTTCTGGGATTTCAATGCAGGATGGTCACAGAAAAGGACCAAAACAGTAATGTGGGTGGAAACTATGTTCTGTATTCAACTTGGAATCCAATATTTGACTTGTAAAAGTGTCATCTAAATCAAAGCTACAGGCTGCTCATTTAAGGCACCTGGGCTGGACTAGGGCTGGAAGTCTCAAGTGGAAAAGAAACCACATTCATTGCCATACACATACTATTCTCTCTCTAATGTAAACCCAAAACATCTTAATAGAAACTTACAGATCTTTTCTCCAGGAGGTAAAGTGTCGGGGTTCAGTCTGGATTAGTTCATTCATGGTAAAAATCCAGGGGAAACAAGCAAAATTTTTATGTCAATTTAAGATGCCTAACAGTTAGATCCATTTACTAATTCACATCAGAATTATAGATACATTCATTGCCACTTGGATTTTACTGAAAACCTGCTGGTTTCCAGTGAATATGCTCCTCTTTTATAGGGGAGAGGATGTCTCTTACACTTTGAAAAAGAATAGAGGGATTTTCTGTTAATTCTCTTGTATTCCTTCCCTTCATCCCAGCATATTGGTGCAGTGTTGCCTTTGCTCCACACTAATCTTCTGAGCTCACTTTTAAACAAGATATTTGCATAGCAAGAAACAGTAAACACCACCTAACTTTTGCACTAAAATAAGTGCCCAGTTTTGGAGGCAGAATGTGCACCAGAACTGCTGCTCTCGCAGGGTGGCACTCCTGGATGTGGGAGGATCACAGATTGGCTCAAGCCAATCTTAAATTAGCAGTGATTGAGGGATGAGATTTTGTTTTGAGGAATATGTGAACTGATCCAGTTGCCTTTTTTTCAGACACTGAGAAGGCACTGGGAGGCGTTCACAGCCCCTCCTCTACTACCAGGAGACTTTGTTAACACCCGAGAGCTGCAGCCACCAGATCAGCAGGTCCTGTGGGATCCATCACCAGAGTGCTGAATGGGGAAGTGCATCCCCCCCCAAATCCCTCGCCCCCACCCTCAGGGTAAGCTCCCTTTTCTGCCTTCATTTCCACTCAGTTCTGTCAAACTGTCATTGTTTGAGGAGGAATATCTTGCACAGTCTGTGTACATCCAAGGAGTCTCAGATGCAAGGTGCCTCTTGAGCCACCAGCTGGCTGCAATAAAATCCCCAAGAGCTGCCCTGCACCCCCAAACCTGGGCAGAGGGGGAAGTATAATGTATGAATTCCAGAAATATGGCTGAAAGGTTGTGGCAGTGGGGAGAATTGTTCATTTATTATGGCTTGTGAGACCAAGAATATCCAAGATTTGATCTGCGATCAGGGAAAAAAACCCACAAGGGATAGGAAATGCAAGACAGATCTGAGGGAAGGGGAGGGGGAAGGATTTCTGATTAGTTTATAATCCCCAATTGAATGAATGACAAAATGGTTTTGTTCATTTGAATCACCCATTATGAACCCTGAGTTTTGCCAGTTAGACACAGATGTTCCCTTCTGCAGCAAGCTATAGACTTGTGGGTTTTTGACAGATGCATGCAAAAAAAATTGGCACATTTTTAATCTTTGCAAATGATAGGTTGTTGTCTTTTTAAAAACAACACTTGATATATGCCCACACCATTTAGGTGCATTATGAGCAGGGAGAACCAGATTACCAGTCCTGTTCATCTGCTTTTCAGTACTTTCCTCTCTTGGCAGAGGTTCCAAATGTTTCCAAACAGTTGTGCTGAACTGAATCTCCAGTCCATCGTGGTCAGACAAATCCTACCTGCTTTCTCTATTGGGGTTACCAGGGAACTGCATTTAGTATGTTTAGAAGTAACTCAAATCTCAGCTACTGCTGCTTGCAGCAGCAAGCTATTTGCTCAAATCTCAGCTACTTGCTTGCAACAATGGTTGGCTATTTCAGAACATGCCAAGATGTTGCATTGCCCCCTTTCACTAAAAAGCTTAAATCTTGTGCCATTACTAAAAAAATGCCCCATCGTCGTGTATTTACCTCCTCCTGTGCTGGTGTTTGGACTGAGAAGTTGATACTGACATCAGCTTTGAGCTATTTAGGATAAACATGTGTAAGGAGTTATAAGGCCTCTGCACCAGGAAACACGGGGCTAAGGAGAGCAAGGAGGACCTTGTGCTTGTCCCTCAAAGGAGATTGTGGAAGTGGTGCTCTGATGGTGCTGAGAATGCTCTGCTGCCCTCTGAGGAGCACATCTGCAGCAAACCCTTGTGTGATGCAATTGTAGGGAGTTTTTCTTACACATAAAACCGTGCTGGGTTGGAACAGATGTGGCCAGGAGTGACTGCAGGACATTGTTCAGGACTCTCACCACAGACACCAGTGGCTGCTTCTCCCGAAGAAAGAGAAGGCCTTGCTATATTATACAGGGGTGCAGCACAAAGCTTCAAAATGGATTCTGTACATCAAAGAGCTCTTGAGAAGCAGGAGGTGCTGATGAAAAGCAGAATTCCCATGCATAAAAAGGAGAAAATTATTGTTTTGGCCAGATGGGATTTTACCATAAGGCCCACCCAAGAATATGCACTGGGAAGAGTAGCTATCATCATCTGAGTAATATAATTCTTAACTCTGCTCTCCACTCACACAACACCTACAAATGTAGGCCTGGAGCCTCTGCATTCTTCCTGTAGGAACATTGTCAGGGAATCAACACATTCTAAGGGAATCCCACTCTCTACAAGATTAATTAAATTTAATAATATAATTATCACTCTTTAGTCACAATTACTCCAAAAGAAGGTACCAGGCTAGAGCTGGACCAGAGGCAGGCACCCTCAGAAAAGAAGAAAGCTCCTCACTTTGCCAGGACAGGACAAGTTCTCACAGCAGCTCAGAGCAACCCTATGCTCAAAACCTGCAGGGGTCTTGCAAAAAGCCATGAATGGCAAGTTGTGGCAGCCTCTAGCTGGCCCACAGCCTCCTCAGTGATGTGTACCAGCCTCTGCCTGAACCACTGGGAGCAGGCATGGCTTGGTTTCTCGAGCTTCTCTGTCCTGCCTCCAGGAGAGAATAGCTGCTGGCCTGAGGTGATGCTGGAGCCCGGAGGGAATGTGGGAGGATGCTGTGACAGGTAGCTGGTAAGAGAAGGTGACAGGGCCATGTGGCTCAGCTTGTAAAGACACAAGCCCTGCTGAAGAGAAGTGGAAACAAAGTGATGCAAGGCCCTGGTAGGGAAATCCTCAGCCCATTGGTGTTCTTAGATTTTGCTTCTTTTTCTTCATTCATGTTAATGCTGGTTACGAGGAGCTGCTGGTTGCAACACCCTAGAGGACACGGTCTCACTTGTATCCCAAAGACTGTTTATTTTTAAAGTGTATTTATTTCAAAGAAGGGGAAGGAGGACATCCTGTCTTGATGTTTGATATTCCTCTGTGAGCACGATCTCAGATTCTCTGGCTTGGGGCTTGTCCAATGTAGCTTGTTTTCTTTTATAAAATACCCAAGAAATAGCAAGTTCTTGTGGTGCGTAGCCTGAGTCAAAGCCTAGCAGAGGAAACTGGAGAAACACAGCTGAGCCACTGAATTTCCATGACATTCTCAGAGGCCAAGCCACACACCTAATAAAGACACCCAGCTGCAGTCTTGCAAGGAAATGATATGCAAAGTTCATAACCCACTTTGCCCTCGTTAATGTTTTATGCACATCTCAACTTCTGTGCATTTCTCACATGTATTTTGAGTTTCAGGCAGATTTAAAAATGTCACTTCCATTTCTTTTTAGAAACAAGAGTAGGAATAATCCACTATATTTCAATCTGACTGAACATTTAAGAAGTGCTGCATTTATTAGTCTTCTCAAGCACAGATGTGTATTAACTCCTTATCCAAGTAAAAGGGTTGTCTGTCTTTGCTTGAAGACTGTACAGGAAAAAAGCTAATACTGGAGTAATTAGTGAAGGTGAGGATAGAAGCTTTTCATGCAGACCTTAGGCCCTTTAAAAATAATTCTGAAGTGAGAATACTTGGTTATGATCCCATGATTTGAATCAGAGGTTTATTTTATGTTTTGTCCCTTCCTGTAAAATAACCCCACTACTTAAACGCTTCTAAGAGTAGAAAAGAAAGAACTCCTCTACAGGTAGATTTTTTTGCTTAATTTAAAAATCAAAATCCACTGCAGCTGCCTAGTGCCAGAAGAGGACAGTCTATGGGCCTTCCACAGTGGCCTTATCTTGTCAGCCTACAGCTGATTCAACAGAATCCACAAGGGTAAGCAAATAGTTTCTGCACAGAGATGGATGCAGTCTCAGAATCCAAGACTGTTCAGCCTGGATGATTAAATTTAGCCATCTGAGCTCAACATAGCATCAGTGGGATGAAAATCCAGCAAGCTTTATTTGGGATCACTCACCCCTCCAAAATTAAAAACATCTTATGTGCACACATGCACACACACGTGTGTTTTTTTCAAAGGGCTGGAAACGCTTCAAGGCTCCTTCACCATTTATTCTGCCCAAGGGACCTCTTTAAAGCTCTGGCTACACCAACATCTTTGCTCAAAACATGGAGGGGGAGGTATGGCATCCCAGCTACTTCCCCCTTCTCTCCTCCAAACATAGGAAGTTCATTCCAAGTTAAAGAGCACTCAGACTCCTGAGGACATTTGAACAGAGCCAGCCACCTGGGATGAAATATGAAGTGGCCCAAACATTCAGCCAGAGCAGGGAGAAAATGCTAAACTTGGTGTTTTAAAAAGAAAATGAGAAGGAAAAAGGGAAAGCTGACATTCCACAATCCCAGTTTACAAGGGAAAATAAAAATAAAGACAAGTCTTTACTTGCTGACACGGCTGGAACTCGCTGCAAAGCTACCAGAAATACGATTCTTGTGGTTCCCAGCAAAGCCTCAAGTTCTCCTCTCACAGTATTTCCAAGCTAGAGAAGTCTGAGCTTTTTGGATGCTCATCAAATACAGGATCTGAGGAAAGACTATCCCAAGAGTAAGACAGAAAACTCCAGTCTGTTGGTTTAAGAAGTGACCACATTTCCTCCACTAGCTGACTGATCTAGAGATCAAAGCTGGTAGGGCTTTTTCCAAGCAGAGGACAAAGCTAATCAGAGACTTTGGAAAAATAGTGCTCTATTTAATTTTGCATTTTCAGCTCATCATTGCATGCAAGGTTTATTTTCTTCCATTAGAATGAACTAGATACAGCTGTAGAACATCTAACCTATTTTTTTTTCCACCTGGCAGTACAAGAATTCCTAGAAATGCTTTGGAATGGCCACTTCCCTCTCTGCCAAACTGCTTTTGCTGTTTGAAGCATGAAGCAACAGCAAAAGGAGACTCTCTCATCCCACATTAGGGTGTCTCTGAATGGTCAAAAGAAGCAGAGTTAGCAGAAGCAGATCAGACATGGGATTGACAGAGCACAACAAAAATTGCTGACACTTTGCTTAGTTATTAGCTTCCCCTGTCACCTTCTCTTTTTTTTTTTTTTTTTTTTGTTTGTTTGTTTGTTTTTATTTGTAATTATTTTTCAGCTTGATTTCCAAAAGAGTTCTCATCAATTATGAGAGTATCCTGTTTGCTGAGGGGTCTCCCTTGCACTCCCAATATCCCTTTCCCAACACAAACCCACCTTCTGCATGTATGCTCTCCTTGCTCCCTGAGCCAGTTCACACAAACAAGCTCAGGATGGGGTTCAGTGTGGGGCTCAAGCTGGGCTGAGCATACATTTGCTTTTAATACATTTGTGGTACCAGAGCAGTCACACTCATGTTTTTAATCGAGGACTTAATACTTCTTGAAGTGAGTGCAACCTGCTGGATTTAAGCAAAACCAAACCCACGTTTTTTAACAGATGCTCTGTTATTTTAGTGGTGGGCAGCAGCAGTTCCACCACATGAAAGTGATTATGGATGTGACATTTCCACTTTGCAAATCCCATTTTCAGGAAACTGACTTGTCTTGTATTCCTTCTTGGCGCACGTCAGACAGCTTCATAGGGCCCTGTTTTCACATTTATTTCCAAGTTTTCTATTGTTTTTAATAATTTGCAGGACATTTAAAGAGAACAAATATGCAGGTAGGAAGGGAAGGTGGCTGCAAAAGCCTCTTACTGCAGGAGACAAGGAAAACAAAAATACTGCTAGAAGAGTAGGGGAGGGAAGCAGGAATGCAGTTCAGCAATTAGAGCAAAGAATGCAAAGTCTGAATGAGACTTGAGGACTTGGAGGCCCAAATATGCCTCAGACTGCAGACATGCTATTCTCTCTTATTCTTCCCATATGTGACTCTGCTGCAGCTCAAGCATCACAAGATTGCTGGGAAGGCACTGCTTTATTTCACTGGAGAACAGGCAAACTTCTCCTCACTTCCTATGAAAAAAAGAATAATAGGGGGGGTAGGAATGTTTGCATACCCTTGGATGAAGGCAAATAAGCTCTGCTGGGATGGAAAGACACTGGCAGAGCTCAGGGTACCCTCACCTGCTCTAGGTCTCCAGGGCCAGCTCCCAGAGGCTGCCTGTGGATGCAGCATTCCCTGCAGCAGCTTTCCAAACCGTTAGGCAGCCATGGCCACAACAAATCCCTGGGAATCAAAGCAGCTGCAGAAGAAGTGGCAGGAGAAGGTCAGTGATCTCATTAGAGCCAGGAGGCCAGGGCCCCCAGCCACAGCGAGGTCCCAGCTCCACAGCTGCAGTGTGTTTTGATACCTGGCTCTGGCAGATTGCATAACTGCACCATGAGGTCACCATCCCTCCTCCTTGATCCTCCCTCAGAACAGGAGGTGGGGAAAAGGAAAATCACAAAAAAACAAACAGGGACACTCCGACAACCACCAGGCACAGCGACACACTCCAGCCTCTGTGGAGAACAACAGCCCTCCTCATTTAACTCCAGAGATGCTTGTTCCCAAACAACAAAAAAATGCTTGTTCCCGGGGACACAAGCAGGAGCTGTTTTCTGAACAATCACCCATGGAACAGCCCAGCTTTCCATAGCATGATCAGCAGTACATGCAGTCTTGGCATACATTGACATTTCATGCTTGCCTTCGGAGCACATGGAGGAAAGGCAGCCGAGTGCTCTGCTGCTTTTGGGAGGTTCTGGTGAGAAGGAAAACCAGCTTGTCCTCATTAGGCCAGAGATGCCAAACTACATCGTAGTTAAGAGCAGTGGGCAAATTTTTCTGCAGCAGCCACAGACTTTTTTGAGTATCTGATGCAAGATTCCTGTCTAAGATGAAGAACACCCAGCTCTGGGTGCAAGGCTTTGCTGGCTAATTTGGCTCATTTCCCTCTGCAGGCAGAAGCCAGAGTTGTTTCCTACACAGGGAAATTCAGATCAATAGCTAGAGATGGTCTTAACAGTTCCCTGGAAGAATATGTCCCACTCTCAGCAAAGGCAGGGCTGCAGGAGGTTCATTGCTTTCTCAGCTGCAGAAGGGCTCAGACGTGAAATCTTAGAATGCTGAAAAGAATTCTTGTTCTTTTCCACCACATGACAAATAGGCAGAAGTTTTAGTTCTCCCCTTCCAATTCTCTAATTAGGATGGAGTTGGACTCACCTACAAGATCTCTTACAAGTTACATCTATGATCTATATTTTTAGAGATAGAAATGCTTATGATGAATAGTTTTTCTCTGGGCTTGGCAGCTCATGGGTACATTTGCTACCTGTCAGACTCCCAGATTGAGGTTACCATTACAGGAGGAATCCTAGCACTCACTGATTGCTCAATTGTTGCATGGCAAGGTGCAGACACGCTTACAAAGTGGATAAAATGTTGGTAGAGTGTGAAATACAAATAGAAATGCTCTGGAAGAGACCTAGGCCAAGGCACAGGACATTTTTTCTTTAATTTCATTTACATCCAGGTACTTTTACTAGAAACTAAGTGCCAGGTGTTATTCTGAACTCTTCTCTATCTTGACTGCAGCCCCACATTACAATATTAATTTCCTTCTTCTCATTCCAGTCTGAAAGGAATAAAAGGCAGATTGTTTTTCTATCAAATGATTTGAAAAATCTATTTTAAAAAAGCAAATTCAATGCTTGGAGAGACCCACTTGACTAGGCAGTGTTCCCTTGGGGACTATAACCATTACGCCCATAAAGCAGAACTATTTTAAGCAGAAACCTCTCATAACTGTCTCATAAATTTATTGTGCTATGCTCATGCAACAAATGTGATCCATGTCCCTATGAGAGCAGTCTGAACATTGGCTTTCCCCTTTCATCACAGCATCAGCTTTTATGCCCAAGGAGGCATACAACATATCTAATATAACATCCACCAGGGAGTGCTGGAATTCACAGCCTTTTCTTGTGGACCTTTCAGACTAATCCTTGCAGGGGGGAAAAAACAAAGCTAACTCTTGTGACTGGTCACTCAGCAGACAAATAGAGATTCTCCAACAAAGATGCAAAGATGCAAGATGCCCTATCAAATAAAATCCTTCATCTATACAAAGCTGCTATCCATGTTCTAGTTTGTTGGGTTCCTTTTTCAGAAAATACCCTCATTCAAACATACAAAAAAAAATGTAAAGCCTTAGAAAGAGAAACAAAGGCATCATTTAGAGTGTCTCCTCAGGCAAATAATCCTGAATATGATGGGACCATGGTAAATAAAAGTAAGGCAGTGTAATGAAGAGTTCAAGATGCCATGGCCATTTGCTTCAGGGCTTTAATAGGTCACATAGGTCTATTCTCTACTGGAGCAAGTTCTCATTAACAAAGTGTACACAGCACACCATACAAAAATTAACAGTAAATGATAGGGTTGGTGGGAACTGACAGGGGTGATGGGGCAATTTCCAGAAGATCAATTTGGTTTTCATTTTCTATAAATTGAGCAGTTTAAAGCTGCTCAAATTAAAGAGTAGAAAAGATGGTCAGATTGTTTTGTACTGCTTGGTAACCAGATAGAATATATAATAAAACAAAAGCTATGGTCCTGCAGTAAAAGTTTCTTGTGGAGTTCAGTATAAAAGTCCATTGAACAAGTTATGTATACTCATAGGAATCTGTAAAATTAATGTTCCCAAATTAGCTTTATATATATATCACCTCCCAAAAACATGGGGGAGATTTAAATAATGAAATCCATATGCACCTTAAGTGCCCAAAACTGCTTTGTTTCTTTTTGAAAGGACAAGAAACAGAAGAAAGGAGAATTGAAAGGCAATCCCATGCAAAATTTTCTGGGCCACTTCCTGGGAAATAAACTTGTGCTTTTAAAGCAAACAAAACATACATATATATGTGTAAACTAGCCTGGCAAAAGCAGAGCTGCTCATGCTTGGACTTCCAGCTACGTGACCCTATTGTTTCATTCAGACATTTCAGATGTTTCACATGCTGGCAGCCTATTGTACAAACATATGGAGAAGGAAAAATTCCATATGTGAATGCAAAACCTGCAAATATTCTGTGTCACCATGCTGCAGAGCTGTTGCCCCAACCTTTTGGGAACCAGGTTATTGTGTCACTAAATGTCACTAGAAGGTGGGAGGGCTTATGTAGAAGACATGGGTAGTGATCTTTAAAATGCAAGCAAAGAAAAACCCTCTCCCTTTTCACACAATCTTTTTAGCTGGCCTTCCACATGAGCCATTGCTGGAGCTGGAGCATCTAGGGATCTGTTACGGTCTGAGTGCTCATCCTTAGTTTTGGATGGTACATCAACAGCAGCACTTCTCTTCACCTTGCTCTCCCAGGATTAGTCTCCTCTTGTGCACTCTAGAAAGGGAAATTTCCAAGACTCTGTCTTTGCCAGGATTTCAGAGAGCAGGATGCTTGTAAATTTTACTTTATTGCTTACACATAAGGAGAGACCATGAGGGCACAGCAGGGAGGGTTGGGAGAAAGCTGAAAAAAGCATCACAGATACTGCAGGCAGAGGAAAAACTAAGCCTGGGTTTGTTGTTACAGGGTCCCAACCAGTGAGCAGTTTGTTTTCCTAAATAAATCCGCTTTGCAGACATCCTTTCTTCTTCCCCATTCAAGTTTCAACCAGGAAACCTGGAATAAGTTACTGTTGATTTTAGAGGCAAATCAAAGTGTTCAGCCTGCTAAGCTCGCATTTAAAGTTAGTCTTGACAAGCAACTGCTTGGGGCCCTTGTATTCAAATAGTGAGGTCTCAGATTTACCTGAATTCACCCATGCAGATCTGGAGCACGGGAGGAAGTCAAGGGCATGGGCATCCTGGGCTTTGAGCTTCAGTGCTACCAGTAAAGGCTCCACGTCTTCAGTCAAAAAAATCCCTTTAATAAAAATTCAGTCTCTCAAAACAGTGGAATATTTACTAACCAAGACCAGGAGAGAGCTGGATTTAAGTAGAATAAATGGAATAGATCTCCCACTGCTAATCCCAAATTAACTAATTGGATCAGGCTGGACTTTCAGAGGCATGTCATCCCAGAGTTCCTGTAGCCAGGAAGCTGTCATTATTGGCTTCCTTGGTGCCTGACCCTAGCTAGGTCCTGCTACACCCTAACAGAATAAAGAAATACAAATACTATGAAAAGAGATCAGTAAGAGATCAATGAATTTCCAAAATCCTTTCCTAAGAGCTGACAGTAGTTCTGAATGGAGGCTTGTGGCAGCCCATTTTGTTTAGCTCATTTGGTGTTGAAACCTGGCTGCTAATACAAAGAAATGAGAGGAGTAAAACACAGGATGAAAATGAGATAGCGTAGCAGGTTATGGCTTGCATGTGAAAAATTCACTTTTGTTTTGCCACTTTGAACACCACCCACCCCTGCTTTCTATTGAAGCATAATGGCACTGCCTGTACTCCCCCAGGAACAAGGTTTTCACATAGTTTAATAGTTTCTGTAATTAGATATTTGTGAAACTCTGAAATCCTCTGATGAAAGGTACTGTAAAAGTATAACCAACTCTTCTACCATGAAAGGGTTCCACCCAACCCCAAATACAGATGTTGTCTTCAATGCACATCATTACTAATCCAAGCCATCAGTACTTATGGCCTGACTTAAATCCTCCTGAAGTCTCAGATAACTTCTGTAGGCTCCAATAGGGCTCCAAGAACTTGAGAAAGGAAATACAGGCAAATGAACCTTTGCTCCTTTCAAAATTGGACCCTCCTTTCCATTGGCAACGACGTGAGTAAGGATATTCAAAATGAACCATGGGGCCATTTGCTGCTGAGAGCTTGTGAGAGGAATGATAATGTACTTACACTGAGTTTGAAAACCAAGACTGACAGTCAGGCTTCTCCTTACTGCTGTAAAATTGTTACAAATATTAATTCAAGTCCCTATAGTGCCCGGTCCCTACTCCACCCTTCTCCCGCCATGAATTTGTAGAAGAGGATGACTTTAATTCTATTTAGAACTTCCCATACTCAAGCAAGTATCTAAACACCAGGCTGAATATTAATAATTTATAGATCTGGGATATCAGTGCATACTAAGAACAGTGTGTAATGGGAAGAACTGGTTTACCAGACCTAGTCTAGCTACACTACTTCTGGGTATCCACTCTCTGGTACAAAGTATGCCATGAATTTTTTTTTTTTTTTTTTTTTTTTTTTTTTAAGAATAAAGGGGGGCAGGAAGAAAGAGATCTGAATATTTTACCACCATTCCTGGTCTGTCACGCAAAGAAGTAGAGAAGAGAATAGTAATCATTGGTTACCACAGGAAAGTTTGTTTGCTGGGTCTTTATAAACCAGTGCAACAGGATTGTTTGCTCCAACCCCTTAGATAGTAAAGAAAAAAAAAATATTTCAGCGTTTTCACCCCCAGGATGGTTGGTATCTCTATCAGCACTACAGTCTTTTAGCTCCTTCTGCAAAGATTACCTACATAATTCCAGAAATTTTCTGCCACTGCCTTGTTTCTCTTACCTTGGCTGGCCTTGGCAAACGAGAGAATTATGATTCAGCTCTACAAAGAGAGAATCCCCTGTGCTGTGCAGGACTTGAGGCCAGCCTTGTCCATCTTCTCAGCTTTCAGCTTCTTCAGTGCTTCCGTAATTAGAATTATCAGGACTAAAACACTGTGGACATTATTGCTGCTTAGCGTGAAGCTAACAAGGGAGCGCCAGATTTATAACACTCTGGCCAGACAGAATTAAAAAAGAGTTACAAATCATTGCCCAGTTCCAGGGATATGTACTCCAGGATCTTATTTTGCCAGAGACTCCACATGAACTTTAGCCTCTAGAAGAAATCCGCCTGCAATTTTCTAATTTAAATACCAGTCAGACCAGTGGCGGGATGTAAACTAACATGCATGAAAAATAAGGGTTCAATGACCCAAATCAATTATGTTTTAAGGGCACTGCTCTGGACTCAGTAGGAAATATTTTAAACAGGAAAAAGAACTAAACAGAATCATTCATTGACCTGACTTGGAAATGAGGAAGAAATTTGGTAAATAAGAAGTTCAGTGCAAACCAGCTCTATGAACCAAATTTAGTGGATTAAATAAGCCAAACAAAACAAAACAAACAAAAAAACCCAGCCCAAAAAACCAAACCAAAACCAGAAAAAAATGAATCAGAAAAATAAAAAAACAAGTCCAGATAATTTTTAGACTCAAATAATGTTTCAGGCTTCTGGGTACTAAAGTGAACAGTGCAATAAAACAAAGCAATTCTCACTCCTTCCTTGAACCCCCCCCCCCAAAAAAGGTGGTTTATAGGAACCTTGAAACTGCATCTTTATTAAAATAGGACAACCTTCATGTCTTCTGTATAAAGCAAAAATAATAATTTAAAGAAAAAACAGCTTCTGAAGTTCAGAACCAGCTGCTGTGACTGTATTTTTAAAGCACATACTCAGAAACTAGGGAGAAACACCTCTACTGCTTCAGAATATATGAATATAGCTGCCTCACAAATTGGTAAAACATCCAAACTCTCTGCATGGTAAACATCTGATCTGCCAAGATACATTGTAAACACAATAGGATGCAGTTATGGCAATTAATCAAGATACAAAGAAAACAGGAAAGACCTATCATTTCTCTGCTCCTCAAGCACAAAGTGCCTTCACAAACAGTGAAGAGATTCATAGATATTAAGTTCACTGCCAACAAAACTTTCAGGTTCTTTGAAGGTGCCTTATTTGTCTTGACTGGCTTCATCTCTTGAGACAGAAATACAGCCTGGTGTGCATACCCAGTGTTTAACAGTGATGAATAAAGTAAAAGCTACCTGGACCTAAAAATCCCATTAAGTGTTACTAAAATAACCCCCACACCTGGCAGCTGCTGGGAGTGGAACCAGATGTGCAGTACATCTGGTAAAGAATGGGATTGCTGCTAACAAACACTGAGCTCTTTGAGGGACATACTTTTCCTGTCCAGCAAGGGTCCAGAAAGACTTAGTAGTTACATATTTTGCCTCTACTTTTCTCAAGGCAGATGCTGACCAATGACAGCCATATTGTGTGCCAATTTAAAACATTTGAGACCTTCCCTATCTTTCTGCCCCAATCAGAAGTGCATATTTTGCTGCTCCAGTTGCATAATTTACTGATTCAGCTGCATGCTTGGTTGATCTGGTAGGAGACTAGTACAGTAGTTGAGATTCTGGATACATTGCCAAGTGTGCAGCGTGCTTTGTTGATCAGGGCTGTAGAATTTAATAGCTGAAATTTCATACACTTTACTAATCAGGCCACATTCTTTGCTAATTGAGGTGCATATTTTAGTAGTTGATTTTTTTTTAATCTTTCACTGATCTTGGGAAGGATCCTGCTCCCTCTGAAACCAGCAGGAATTTTGCCATAGTTCTTGCTGGGTAAAGGACTAAGACTTTCACTAGAGGGTCTAGGATTGCTAAGATTTCTTCTCTTAAACAGAACAAGAAAGGCTTGATTTTTTTTTCTTTAAGCCAGCAAGTGAACAGAAGAATGCCAGATGAAGGATGGCACTGGCATAGAGAACTCCTCCACAGGGATTTGATTAAACAGATAATATTTAATGGACATACAGAGACATAATTTTGACTGTGTTACTCTTTCATCAGGCTTACATTCTTCCTTCAGGATAAACAAGCTGCTTATCTGCACATCTTGTTCCATTTGATACAGACACGCAGGAGGAAACATCATGCACCTTATCTTCAAATTTTCTTTCATTTGATCTAACTCCTACTTTTAAATTGCTGTAGTACTCAGTGAAGGATTCCAGAGAGAGCTCTACTTTGCCACAAAATATGTTGCAAACATCCACGCTACCTCATAGCATCACAAATTTTCTCAGCTCTTACTGGCAGAGACCACCTTCCTGGATGAAAAGAGCAATTCAGTTCCCTCTACCTCAAGCAGACTTTCCCCTTGCCATGGGAGTTTCTGTTATGTTTTTACATTGTTAACTCTAAGCCAGAAGAAAAATAATTCCTCATAAATCACTGAATACCTTTTTTCAACTGATAAATTGAACTACATTTGAACCACTAACTTAGAGTGGGATGTATATTTCTTTACTAGCATAGCAACACTATCAGTGTAGCCAAAAAAGATAAAAATAGTGACACCTACGCAGCACAGTGCAGTCCTTGATGAGTGAAGAGCAAGTGCAATTTACTCCAAGAAATAATAAAAACAGGGAGCAAGAGATGTACACACACGTCTGTTTGGACACAGAGTTCCCTGTAACATTTAGGAAGATAAGCAATAGAAAATGTTCTTCCTTCTGCAAAAGAAACTGTCCAGTATGTTAAGAGCCTATAAATAACGTGATCGAAAGAATAATTGACACAGCCAAGAAGTCAAGTCAGGGAAATCAGGCAGGAGACTGATGCTTCTTCGTTAGGGAGGCAGTTTCTTTTCTGTAGTGCTGTTCATCAATACTTTAGTTCAGTTACTGCCTGGTGTGAAATCAAACATTCTTGATTTCAGAGTCAGAGAACAGTAGAAGTTGACCAGGAAACATTAGAGAAAAATTTGCAAAATTAGAGAGTTTGCTGATGCATTCAGAGTCCCACCACTGCCTTTCAGCCCCAAGAGCACAGCACACAGCCAGTACTTGCTCCTTACAACTGTACAGGCAAAAGCAGAAGAGAAACAGCACAGGAAGGATACAATAATTCAGGGAAGCAAGCAAGTTATGTAGTTTAATAAGAGAGGTATGCAATTGGATGAGGGTAAGCTTGCATTCTGCAATGCAATCTTGACTTGAAAGAGAAAAAAAATACAAAGCCCCACAACCACACAATTCAATAGATCTCAGTAAAGTTAGTATTTCAGGGCCAGAAATGTGGCTTAAGTTCTCACTGTAGCTATCTCCACTAGGATACCAAAATGAGATAAAACATCTTCATTTCAACCGCAGTCATTGCTGTGTGTTCGTGTGCTGTGGCAGGGAATTACTTTATCAGGCACAATTATACTGCTGCTTGCCACCAGGGAAAGCAACCCCACACCTTTTTTTCTTTATATATACATATATACGTAACAAGACATAAATGTATGGAATATTTTCTTATACTCTAGTGGCTCATGTTTTATAGAATTGAGAATCTCTACTAGAAGTGTCAAACCTTGATTCTGTCAGGGTCCGTAGGAAAGTCCCCTTCAGCGGGACGGGGACTGCTCATCCTTCCCAAATCCCAGAGCGACTGCTCTGCAGCTGCTCCTGGTTGTGGGGTGCTCTGTGTTTCCTCCTCTGCCTTTCCACCGCAGCTCGGGTGCCGCCCGTGCTCTCAGCTCCCCGTGCCCACTCGCTCTCAGCTCTGCCCGGCTCCCTGCCCCGGGAGCTGTACCTGTCACTCGCAGAGTTTACCTGCTCTCCCTGCTACAGCCGAGGTGCTCAAGAGCGGGGAGAGCGAGCGCGGGGACTGTAAAACAGCACGAGGTATTTGGATTGGACTCCCCAAGCCAGGCTGTGCCCGTGGCAGGTATGCCTTTGGGCAAACGTTCTCATTTCCGCTGGGAATCCGTAGTCATTGGGCTTTCACCGGATTTCGGGTCCGGCTGTACCGAAGTGGAGGGGTCGGATCCGGAGTCCCAGAGCATCACGTCTCGCGGTGCCTTTCGCACAGCGAGGCGAGTCCCTACACCCCAAACACCGAGAGGCAGGGGCCGAAGGGACCCGCAGCCGCCCCCGCCGCGGCCGCCCCGCCGCATCCCTCCTCCCGGAGTCCGCGGCGCATCCCTCGTCCCGGGAGCACCCGCGCACCCCTCACCCGGGCAGCCGGCAGCTCTGCTGCACCCCTCGCCCCGGGACTCCCGGTCCCTCCCCTCCTGCCGGCGGGGCTCCCGGGGCACCCCCTCCCGTCGGTGTCGCGCTGCCCTGCCCGGTGCGGGCGGGGGCCGGTGCCGCCGGTGCCGGGGGTTACCTTGGCTCCCGCCCCGCCGAGGCAGAGCGCCGCGGCAGCCGCCAGGACGAGCCCCGCGCCGGGGCCGCTGCGGAGCATGGCGCGCCGTGCCGAGCCGTGCCGAACCGTGCCGCTCCGCGCACAGCCAGCGGAGCTGCCACGCCGAGCCGTGCCCCGAGCGGCGCCGCTGACAGCGACCCCCCGAGCCCAGCCTCCCCGCCCCTCGCCCCCTCCCCCGGCCGCTCCCGGCCCCTGCCCTCCCCCGGGGGGTCACCTGCGGCGCGGAGCGCGGCGGGGACCGGGCGAGGCTCCGCGGGAGCGGAGGGGGATGGAGGGCAGCGGGGGTACCCCGGTCCGAGCCCCCCTCCCGGGGTGCTGTATCCTCGGCGGGCTCGGGAACCGCCGGGCTGGAGGCAGCTCGGCCCCTGCGAGCAGCGCCGGGAGCGGGCTCCTGCGGGAAAAGTTTCTCCTGCGGGGCGGTGGGACATGGAGGGGCTGCGGTGCTGGCGATGGAGAGGGCGGCTGCCCTGGGCAGTCACCCGCCAAACCTTGGAGCCCAGTCAGGGGAGTGAACGGTCAGAGGAATGGGAAATAGGAAAAGGGCTCAGGTCTTTCCAAGCAGGTAAAAGCACCCGGCTTCATCTAAGCACGAAGCAAAGGACAGGAAAGGAATATTCACGGGCATCCTGGGGAGCCCAAAGCACAGGACCTGCACAAAAACCAGCAGTCAGGGTACAGCAGCCACTTAATCTTTCTGAAGGTGATGGGAGGGCAAGGGACACTCCACCTGGAGTGCAGCTCTGATGCAGCTTTCTGGTTTACTCTCTCCTATATTCCATTAACTCACACCACATCCTGCAGTGAGCGTCAGATGACAATTTAATCAATGGAAAAAAATGGATAATACCTTCAGTTGGTGTCCAAGTGGGTGCATATAACAAGCATGAAGTTGGAGGGCTGGTGTCGAAGAAAACTTTTTTTTCCCCCAATAAATACAGTCTTGTGTTGAATGCATCTTGGCACTGACCTCATGTTTACACCAGGCCCCTTCACCTGCTCCGTGGGTTTGATGTCCTGATTGTAGGAGATAATGCTTGAATCCCAAAAAAGTGAAACAGATCTCCACCTAATCCTTCCAGTGCTTGTGAGCCGAAGCTGCCTGTTAGCCTTTATTGGACACCTACAAAAAGTAATATGATTAGCCAGAGGCTGAGGGAGGCTCAGGGACAGGATTCTGCTCACTGCTCACAGGGACCATGCTGCCTCCCTGGGAAATTTACATTCTCTAATTTAGAAGTAGCCCTTCTGTGGAGGGAGACATAAGGAATGTTTTGATAGCTTAATTGGCTTGCTTATACTTCTTGCACTTCTTGAAAACAGAATATGCAAATAATTATTTGTGTGACCAATTCTTATTTTACCCTTCCTTTTTCAGGGCAAACTCTGTGTAAAGGGTGTTCCTGGGCTCTGACCTTGTCAGTTATTTACTGTGACTGTTTGTGTTTGAATTTACATTTTGCTTCTCCTGGGTAATATTTCTATGAGTTACCTGTCAGATGAAAAAGAATGTATCAGAGAATTTATAACTACGTTTTATCTGTATTGAATAAACACAAAACCCAGGATGCTTGGCATCCTTGGCAGGAGGGTTTTTCTGAGCAGAACACTTCTGCCTGAAGGGCAGTCTGGTCTCTGTAGCATAGCACTGTGGCACATTGCTTTTCTCAACACTCACAGTTAAATCTCAGGGCGATGTCACTATAAATGTACGTTAAGCTTTGAAAAATCCCTGAAACAAGAAATCTACTTTTTTTCCACATGATGTTCAGTGTGACAGAAGTAAATGCAGAGATTCCATCTGCAGTTTCCTTGTGCTGATGCACAGTTGTTGAGGATGTAAGTCAAGGACTAGCTGGCAGAAAAGGGTATTCAAAACCTGATTTTCTTCTTTGCTTGGACATTGCTGGAATAATAATAAAAAATATCTAAATGGAAGAGAAAGAACAAGTCTAGCAGCTCTCTTTTTAAGGATCTTACACCCCTGTTATTAGGATTCCTTTCCAGGGGTCATCTGAGTGCAGGCACCTGTAATCCTTTGGAGGCAAAGAGGGTGCTCTGTGGGATACACTGCCATTCCAAGCTGTAGACCTTGGGCATGTAGCACAGACACAACTGTATGCTGATTTCTCGTGTTTGTGTATGCCCTGTTGTTGGCCTTGCAAATTCTGTCAGTACATCTTTGTTCCCTTATCTCAGCATCCCGCTGCTAGCAGAACCTGTCCACACCACACTTCATCACTACGGCTTAGCGATGACTTAGCATCTAGAATTAAGGATCAAACGTACAGTAGTGTGCTCATTAAGTATTTTCATCTCAGGTTGTTGGCCCTTTCAAACCCTGTTTTTAATGAGGATTATGTTTTATATTTATCATCTCCTTCTGTGAAGAGGCAGAAGGACTCTGTATGGGCTTGAACAACTTCCCATGCCAGGCAGCACAGAAGACTGGGTCCAAAAGGTGTCTGACTGCCCACTGAAGGTAACAACCATGAAGCCAGGCTTGCAAGTGGTACCTGCAAACCTCTTCCAGGTGAGCAGACTTCCCCCAGTGTCACAGCTGCCTGTTAGACAGACGTGTCAGGCAGCTGGAGGGAGACTGGAGACAGATCTCCTGGAAGGATCAAGAAAGGACAGAAGGGTAAAAGGCACTTTGCTTCCTGCCTAATCTTTATTGCCTGTCTCACACTCCCTACAGCCCCATATCTCAGAGAGCTGCCACACAGCCCAGATCAGAGTTGAGAATGAACCCATTCTCACCACATGTCAGGAAGGGGAGATACAGGGGCAACAACTGTGCACATCCCTGAACAAAAGCCAAGCCTCTTCCACAGTCATTGAGACATTTTTAAGAAAGTAAATGTCCCCTTCTCTGTGTTGGACTCCCCCTTGAAAGCTTTTCATGCTCTTTTAGCACGTCCTTCCAAGGACAGTGTTTCCTATTGTACAATGCCATTTTGAGAGCTCTTGAAATGCTGAAGCAAGCATCAATTTCAGTAGAATAGTGACATTTATGAAGTCTGGATAGGACTTGTGTGTGTAATGGCAGCACTTTGTTAACCAGTAGCTCCAGGCTGGGAAAGTAATTTCCAGGAAAAAAATAACTAGAAACTTACTGCTTCCAGACTGGCAGCAAAAATCATTTATTGTGGGAAAGCTAAGCTTGAAACCACTAAAATCCAGTAATTTCCATCAACTCTCTCTCTAACATACACACATGGAAAGGGAACTTTCTGAATTAATTTCCTGGAATACGTAAGGCATTCTGATACCAAAAGTAACTCTCCTCGCCCAGAGAAACTATTGTAGAATGTGCCACAGAAATGAATGCAGCTCTCAGCAGTTTCTGTTTTTCAAAACAGCTGGTGTGACCAAACTGAATCCAGATTTAAACAGGAGGAGGGCATTGGCAAGATACTTTCAGTTACAAGGCCTTAAATCTTAGTTTCTTTGTACACAAGCTCCCATCTGCCAACCTTATGGTTGCACGCCGTGACTTTTTATGCTTTCCCAGCCTCCTCTCAGGTATAGTAAATGTTGATTAAAGTCATTCTGAGCTATGTTATTATATCAGACAGACCACAGTTTCATCTGTCTTCACTATTTATAGAAACGAGTCAGGAAAGTAACATTTTAAATACTTACCTGTGATAGAACAGACACACTAAAAATTGCTTAGGTATAATGCTGCGAAAATGTGTCACATATATAAATAAAATCTATGGGTAAATAAAATACATAAATTAAATATTAAGGCAATGCTTAATAAGGCATGTTTCTGAAGACCTGCATTCTAGTTCCATTGTCTGCATTTAATACAAATCTATTCTTTTCCTCAGTGGGTGTGAGAGGCAAGCTGGATGCCTGAGTCTGATTGCAATCTGCCAGTAATAAGCTATTTTTATGTGGTTAGCACAGGTTTCTTTTTTGATGAAGTTTTGCAGACTGAGTGACACCAAATAATAGAAACATGTAAGCAGAAAAACATGCAGTAAGCACAGGGAATCGGAACATTGTGTTGTCAGTGGTTAGAGAGCAAGAACTTCCCTAAGGAAATATTTAGAAAAACGTGTTTGTAGCTATAAAAGCTGTAAGTGGAAAGCACCACACATGGGCTTTGTGCTGTGCAGAGAGTGCCACCCTCTGCTCCTGCAGAGTATGGAGCCTTTCTCTCCTACCTGACTCTTCTTTCACCAGTGCAATTCTCTCAATGCAGTGAGTTACAGAATTAGCCAGCTGGACAGGAATGCTACAAACGGCCAGTATTCCCTGGTAATTTTGTTAGGTCAGCTCTTTAACTGCATTATATGCCATCTTTTTTTTTTTTCTCCTCAGAGGAAAGATGAATAAATTTCTCTTCCCCTTTTAGGAACAAGGCCCTGTGAAAAACACAATTTCTATTAAGGTGTGACAGAGCTCACTTGGAGAGAAGGGAGCACGGCAGCTCCTGTAAGCAGTCTAGTTGTAGGGTAAGAGAATGCTGCAGCTGGCCGTGGTTAAAGAATTTGTTGTGGTAGCTTCTGATCTTTCTTCCTGAAGAATTAAAGAGTACTTTGCAACAAGAACTCTAACAGGCTTTGTGATAAGCTGTGGGCTCTTTCACTGCTGGAGACAGAGACTGCAGTTTACACAGGTTGTCTCCTGCAAATTTATAGAAATCCCTTCCCTTAAAGGCCTCATTTGTGATAGGATTTAACATTTTTTCTGGCTTTTTAAACAACTACCACGACATTCCACTGTTGTACTAAAAATTACATTACTGATGATAGACATCTTTCAGTATGAAGGATTCCCTTTCTCTTTTAGGCAGCCTGGTTAAGCGTGTTGCAGCTTTGTGCCATGCCTGGGCAATGGCCTCCAAACAAGTGGCTATTCCTGTAGCTGGGGCTGTGGTGCTATGTGGCAGAGTAGCAAGTAAAAAAGAGATACTTTGGAGCCTTATCCAACCATTACATTGTTCTAGAGAGATGGGATCAAAGTCAAGAAGCAAACATAGAGAAATATTCCAAGTGAAGAGGACAGCTACTTTAATGATTCAACAATTGAGTTCTCTGTTAGTTATTGTTTTCTGGTTTTGAGTTCTCTGTGAGAGGCAAAACTCCAAGTTTTATATTTTTAAAAGAAAATGAAAACCAGATCAAATGAAGATCAAGCATTCAAGTCTTCCTCATCATATTATTTTTGACATCTTCTGTAGAAAAGTATCCTTCACCGGTCACTACTAAAGAATTGAAACACTCATTCACATACACAATTCTCAGGGTTTCCTCTCATATCTCAGCAGAGCCTCTCTCCCTCTCACTCAGCTCCCCTTCACACATTCAGATCCCACATATGGTTTATGATCTCAGTGCCAAACACGCATGCAGCCAAGAAGGTCAAACTTCAGTTGACACTGGTGTTGAGCCACAGCCTGCCCATTCATTCCAGCATCTGGCTCAGGCAGCAGAACAGCAGGAGGCTGTCCCCGTGAATCCAGACACACTCCGGATACCTCTGACCATCACACTGGGAGCCTGTCTTACATTCACGAATTTACACTTGAGAACAGTCCTCTTCCTGACTTAGTTTGTAAAGTAATGGTCTCTTCCAAATAATACCTAGAGGGCTGTGTAATGTGTGCAGAACACACATTGCCAGTTGCTGGCAATATCCAGGAGCTCTGTTAACAAATTTGTAGTTCGAACTAAATGCTGGTGTTTTGATTTATCAACCCTCCTGACTTGTGGAAAAGCCTCTCGTCTTCCTAGAGAAGCAGCTGAGAGGATTCATGCTCATAATAAGGATAATTTGGAAAGGTTGATAACAGAGGAATACCTGGCGGACACTATTTGCCTGACAATTATATTTAGGGTGGCAGTATGATGTTAGCAGTAGTTATCATTATGAAATTACGTGCTCCCATGCACCAGCTCCCAGTACCCCAGAGGACTTGTGGGTGGCCGGCGCCAGAAAGACGCTGAAAACTCTGTGGACTGATTCCTGAGAAGAGGGCCATCGGGAACGCTGAAAACGTGACATTTACAGGACATGTCACTGGACTCTCCTGACTCAGACCCTGCAAAAGGCAACGCTAATGCAGGAACATGAATGATGCAGATATCCACGGCTGCGAGGGGCACAAAACCTTCACAAAGAGATTTAAAATTTTAATTTACGCACAACTTAATTTTAACGTATGCAAGTCAGGGGCAGCCCCAGGGTGCCGACGGAGGATCCGGTCTGGCCCCCGCCCCTCAGAGAACCCGGGGCGGGCACTGAGGCGGTCCGGCCCGAGAGCCGCTCCCCCTCCGTCCCTCCCGTCCGTGCGCTGCCGGAAGGGTCCGTGTGAAAAGGGCGCCGCCCTCCACATGGCCCGGCAGCCCGCGCCGCCTCCTCGGCGTCCGTGCCTCGGTCCGCGCTGGTGCCCGGCGGGCCGGCTGCTGCGGGGATTCAGAACCTCAGTTACCGTCGACAGCCCACGCGCACCGGCGGCGTAGCACGGCCCGCCGGTGGCGGAGGAGAACGCGCGCTGCAACAACCGCCACCTTCCGCCTGCCCTAGCCCCCTTCTCCCGTGCGCAGGCGAGCGCCACGTCTCGGGCAGTGATTCCGGCGCCGGTGCGGGCGGCCCCAGGTTTCTTCGGGTGTCTTGGCCCGGGATTGTGGGCGCGGGCGTCTGGGGGAGCTGAAGGCCCGCGTCAGCCGCGGTTCGCTCGGCGTCTGGAACGAGGAAAACGCCCGTGCTCGGGCACGGTCTCGCGGGGCTGCGCCACCGGCCTCCCGCTGTCTGCCGTGCCGGGTAACGTGCCCCGTCCGCTCTTGCTTCCTCGGGGTCTGTGACCGGGACCACGTTTTCTCCTGGTCTTTCGTGGTGTTTAAAAGGCAAAATCGTTTCGAAATTTCGGAAGGTTTCCTGTGGGATATGCTGTGATCCCGTCGCGTGCCTACATGATCTGGTGTGTGTGTGTGTGTGTCTGTGTGTGTCCGTGTCTGTGTGTGTGTGTCCCTGTGTGTCTGGTCTGTGTGTCTGTTGTGTGTGTCTGTGGTGTGTGTGTGTGTGTGTGTCTGCAATGTCTGTGTGTTCTGTGTCTGTGTGTGTGGTCTTGTGGGTGGTTTGTCGGTGTGTGTGGGTTCTTGGGTGTGTCTGTGTGTGTCTGTGTGTTCTGTGCTCTGTGTCTGTCGCTGGTGTGTGTCCTGTGTGTTTTGTGTCTGTGTGTCTGTGTGTGTGTTGTGCATGTTTGTCTGTGTGAGTGTGTTTGTGTCTGGTGTGTGTGTCTGTGTGTGGTGTTTCTGTGTGTGTGTCTGTGGGTGTGTTCTTGTTGTGTGTGCCTGTGTGTGTCGTGTGTGTGTGTGTTTGCTGTTTGTGTCTGTGTTTGTCTGTGTGTGTGTGTGTCTGTGTGTGTCTGTTGTTGTGTCCCTGTGTGTGTCTGTGTTGTGTCCGGTGTGTGGTTGTGTTCTGTGTGTGGTTTGTCAGTGTTTGTGTTGTCTGTGTGTGTTGTGGCTGTGTGTGTCTGTGTCTATGGTCTGTGTGTGTGCTGGCTGTTTGTGTTATGTGTAGCTGTGTGTTAGATGTGTGTCTTTGTGATGTGTGTGTGTGTCTGTTGTGTGTCTAGTGTCTGTGTGTGTGTTTATTCTTGTGTGCTGCTGTGTGGTGTGTAGTCTGTCTGTGTGTGTCCCGGTCTGTGTTGTGGGTGGTCTTGGGTGTGTGTGTGTGTGTGGCTGTGTGGTGTCTGTTTGGTGGGTTGTGTCTGTGTTGTGTGTTTGTCTGTGTGTGGTGTCCGTTGGTGTTTTGTCTTTGGTGTGTCTGTTCCTGGTGTGTGTGTGTCTGTGGTGTGTTTGTTGTGTGTCCTGTGTGTGTGTAGTCTGTGTGTGTGTGTTTGTGTGTGTCTGTGTGTGGTGTGTCGTGTTTGTTGTGGGGTGGTCGTGTGTGGAGCGTTGTGTGCTGTGTGTGTGCTGTGTGTGTCTGTGTTGTGTGTGGTTCTGTTGGTGTCTGTTGTGTGTGTCTGTGGTGTGTGTGTGTGTCTGTTGGGTGTCTTTTGTGTGTCTGTGGTGTTCTGTGTGTGTGTCTGTGTGTGTCTGTGTGTGTCCTGTGTTGTGTGTTCTGTGTGGTTCTGTGACGTGTGTGTCTGTTTTCTCCTCAGAGGAAGAGATGAATAAATTTTCCCTGCCCTCTTTTAGGAAACAGCCTGTGAAAAACACAATTCTCTATTAATGTGTGACAGAGCTCCTTGGAGAGAATGAGACGCAGCTCCTGGAAGCTTCTAGTTTTGTAGGGTGAGACAGAATGCTGCAGCTGTGCCGTGGTTTAAAGAATTTGTGTGGTAGCTTCTGATCTTTCTCCTGAAGACATTAAAAGAGTACTTGCAAACAAGAATCTCCTAACAGGCTTTTGGGATAAGCTGTGGCTCTTCACTGCTGGATACAGAGTCTGCGTTTCCACAGGGATTGTCTCCTGCAAATTTATAGAAAATCCCTTCCTCTTAAAGGCCTCAGTTGTGATAGGATTTAACATTTTTCTGGCTTTTTAAACAAATACCACTAACATTCCAGCTGTTGTAACTCTAAAAATTACATTACTGATGAATAGACATCTTCATTATGAAAGGATTCTCTTTCTCTTTTAGGCAGCTGGTTACCGGTGTTGTGTTCAGCTTTGTGCCATTGCCTGTGCATGGCCTCAACAAGTGTCTATTGCCCGTAGCTGGGGCTGGGTGCTTATGTGGCAGAGTAGCAAGTAAAAAAGAAGATGCTTTGTGCTTTATCAACCATTACATTGTTCTAGAGAGATTGGGATCCAAAGTCAAGAAGCAGCATAGACAAATATTCCAAGTAAGAGGACATCTACTTCATGATTCAACAATTGAGTTTTTCCTCTGTTAGTATTGTTTTTCTGGGTTTGAGTTCTCTGTGAGAGACAAGCCACTCCAAGTTTATAATTTTTAAAAGAACATAAAAACCAGATCACTGAATCAAGCCCGTCAATTTTTTCCAAAAAAAGTTTCCTTCCTCATCTATTATTTTTGACATCTTCGTAGAAAAGTATCCTTTCACCTGTCACTATAAGAAGTGAACACTCATTCGCATACACATTCTCAGGGTTTCCTCTCATATCTCAGCAGAGCCTCTCTTTCTCTCCCTCTCACATACATTCACCCTTCACACATTCAGATCCCCATATGGTTTTTATATCTCAGTGCCAACCGTCATGCAGCCGAAGGTCGAACTTCAGTTGACCTGTGTTGAGCCACAGCCTCCCATATCATTCCAGCATCTGCTCAGGCGGCAGAACAGCAGGAGGCTGTCCCCGTGAATCCAGACACACTCGTATACCTCTGACTCACTCGACACTGTGGGAGTCCTGTCCTTACATTCATGAATTTACATTGAGAACAGTCTCTTCCTGACTTAGTTTGTAAGTATTTCTCTTCAAATAATTACCTAGAGGGCGTGTGTAATGTGTTGCAGTAACACACATTGCCAGAGTTGCTGCAATTATCCAGAGCTCTGTTTAACAAGTTTGTAGTTCGAACTAATTGCGTGTTGTTTTGATTTATCACCCTCCTGAACTTGTGGAAAAGCTCTCGGTCTTCCTAGAGAACAGCTGAGAGGTTATCTCTATAAGGATAATTTGGAAGGTTGATAACAGAGGATACCTGGCGGGACACTGTTTGCCTTACAATTATCTTTAGGGTGTCAGGATGATGTTTAGCAAGTAGATTTATCATTATGAAATACGTGCTCCCATGCACCAGCTCCCAGATACCCCAGAGGCCTTGTGGGTGGCCTGGTCGCCAGAAAGACGCGGAAAACTCTGTGGACTGATTTCCTGAGAAGAGGGCCATCGGGAACAGCTGAAAACATTACTTTTACAGGACGATTTCACTGGACTCTCCTGACTCAGACCCTGCAAAAGGCAACGCTCATGCAGGAACAGGTGTGCAGATATCCACGGCTGGCGATGGGCACAAAACCTCACAAAGAGATTTAATTTTAATTTACTCACACTTAATTTTAACGTATGCAGGTCATGGGGCCAGCCCCAGGGTGCCCGCGGAGGATCCGGTCTTGGCCCCCGCCCCAGAGAACCCGGTGCTGGCACTAGGCGGTCCGGCCCGAGAGCCGCTCCCCCTCCTCCCTCCTCTTCCGTGCGCTGCCGAATGAGTCCGTGTTGGAAAAGCCGATCCGCCTCTCCACGAGGCCCGCGGCCCCAGCCGCCTCCTCGGAGTGCGGCCGTGCCTCGGACGCGGCTAGTGCCCGGCTGTGCGGCGGCGCGGGAGCAGACCGCAGGGCCCCGTGCGGGCCCGCGCCCGCGGCGGCAGCATCGCCGCGGCGGTGGCGGAGGTAGAACCCGCTGCACGCGTGTCGCCCCTCCTTGCTCCGCCCCTTCCCGGCGCAGGCAGCGCCACGTCTCTGGTCAGGGGCCCTCGCCGGGCGTGGCGGCCATGGTCTGTCGGGGTGCTGGCCTGGATGGTGTGGGCGGCGTGGCTGGATCGTGTGGAGCTGATGGCACGCTTCAGGCTGCGGGGACGCTTCGGGGCTGTCTTGAGCGATGAACGCGGCCCGGCTCGGCACGGCTCCGTGCTGCGGCCCCCGGGCCTTCCCTCTGCCTCTGCCGTGCCCGTGGACGTGCCTCGGCCCGCTTCTGCTTCTCGGTCTGTACCGTTACCCGTTGTCGTCCGGTTGTTTTCGTGGTTTAAGCAAAATCGTTGAATTTCGGACGAGCTTTCCTGGGGGATTATTGCTGTGTACGCCGTCGCGTGCCTCATGTGTCTGTGTCCTGTGTGTAGTGTGTGTGTGTGTGTGTGTGTCCTGTGTGTTTGTGTGTCTGTGTGTCTGTGTGGTCTGTGTGTCTGTGTGTGTGTGCCTGTTTGTCTGTGTCTGTGTGTGTGTCTCTGTGTGTGTGTGTTGTGTGTTTCTGTGTGTGTGTGTCTGTTTGTGTGGTTTCTTGTGTGTGTGTTCTGTGTGTGTGTGTCTGTGTGTGTGGATGTGGTGTCTGTGTGTGTGTCTGTGTGTGTTGTGTGTGTCATGTGTCTCTGTGTGTGTGTCTGTGTCTGGTGTGTGTTTGTGTGTGATGTGTGTGTGTGTGTGTCTGTGTGTGTGTGTTTGTGTCTGTGTGGTGTGTGTCTGTGTTTGTGTCTGTGTTTGTGTGTGTCTGTGTGTGTTGTGTGTGGTCTGTGTGTGTGCTGTGTGTGTTGTGGTCTGTGTGTGTGTCTGTGGGTGTGTTTCTGTGTGTGTGTGTGTGTGGTGTGTGTTTGTGTCTGTGTCTGTGGTGTGTCTGGTGTCCCTGTGTGTGATGTGTTGTCTTTGTGTGTTCTGTGTGTGTGTCCTGTGTGTGTGTCTGTGTGTGTGTCTGTGTGTGTGTCTGTGTTGTGTGTCTGTGTGTTTGGTTTCTGTGTGTTGTGTCCTGTGTCTTTGTGTCTGTGTGTTTCTGTGTGTTTTTTGTCTGTGTGTTTGTGTCTGTGTGTTTGTGTCTGTGTCTCTGTGTGTGTCTGTGTGTGTGTGTGTCTGTGTGTGTGTCTGTGTGTGTGTGTTTGTCTGCGCAACACAGGGATACGAAAGGACTCTGAAAGGCCAAAATACTGTAATGTTTTATAGCGGGAATGAGTTTCACAGGAGAAAGTAATTCTTTATCACCTTGATCATTTAAACGTGTTTTATGACAAGGACAACAAACCATCTCGTGTTGGCTGGGTTTTGACAAGGTGTAAGCAGCCAAAATCTTGCTTCTCTTTTGTCTGTAATTCCTCTTGGTAGCAAGGCATGTAGCTATGTAGGCATGTAGCTCTATTTGCTGTACTGTGGCAGTTCTAGGAGTTTTGTTGAAAGCTTTATTATACTGAAAATCTTTAAAAATTAGTAACAAATCACAGTGAAGGTATTAATTTTTTTTGTTTGGTTGAGGTTTCCCGTTTAGGAAGGTGCTGCAGGTTTCTGGCTCCTTCACAGCCCACCTCTGTAAGGTTCATCTAAATAACCGTGTTTTCCTGTGTGCCCTGAGCTGTTTGCTGCTTCAGGAACATTTTGGAGGTGATGGTGATGTTGCAGGGTGTCCAGGGAAGTGTGGCACAGTAGCAGTTACACAAGTGCTCTCTGGAGATATGGAAGGAATGTCGTTCAAAATGTTTGTGTTCATGTAAAAATGCAGTCAAAATATTTCTGATTTGACGTTCTCCAACCTCCCCTCCCAGAGGTTAGATCTGAATACCTGAAAAATCATTTCCAAATTCCATAAACTGTGTTTGGAAATCCTTTTCTTGGCTGGTCATAGGAGAAAGCAATATTGAGCTACAGTCCAGGCCATGTTCTGACTGCCAGCTTGTGCTATAATGAGTAGCTCAGAGTCTGTACAGTGATTCATACTTGCTATTCTGCAGACAAGTAAACAGTAATGATGTAATTTAACTAAAAAAAAAAGTTAAATCTGAATTCCATACTTCATTTTAACAAAATATATTGAAACTCATTCCTTTAAATGAAGTATATGGTATGTTTACATATATACTGTAATTTACAGAGGAGAATACTAGTCTGATACTGGCTTTGTTCTTAAAGCAGAGGCCAAAAGGATCTTTCCATTAAAAGGAACAATGATTTTAAATCAGCTGTGTTGCTAAATATTATCTGTTGCATTGTTCTGCAGTGTTTATGTGCTACTAAAATAGTGAGCATAAACAGATCACTTTTTGTCTCCAGATCTGGATACTTGGTTGTATTTTACTGTCTCTGTTGTTACTGCATGTCCTGGTTCTGTCTGTGGGCACTACTTTATTTTTAACTCATATCTTCAGAGCTCTAGTAAATGTTTTTAAATTCACTACATTTTGTTTCTAGACGATGCAGCTCCTTGGTGATTACGACTTTGGCTGCGAGCTGTTTCCATGATGTGGAGTTAGCAGCTGCCTGCAGCACACCAACAGCTCAGAACTGTGCTTTTGTGTGACATCTTGATGCTGTTCTTGCTGATGGAGAGAAACAGGACTTGGTAGTTCACTTGGTGGCAAATTGTTGAGAGGAAGACCTTTCCAGGGATCTGGATCATTTTTACCATGGACTCCTCATCTGTCCAGCAGGATGTTCACTTGGAGAGCAGAAGCAGTAATGGGGCTCCCAGCAGCTCTGAAGAACTTTTGGATTGTAAAGCCAAGTCACAGCTAGTTACTACAGATGAAATTAACAGTAAGTTATTTAATATGCACCAAATAATTTCCTAATCATACCCAGGCTTTTATATAATCATTTGCATTATTGTTCATGTGAAGTTTTTCCTTGAGGTCAGGAATTTAGTGTACAGCAGTTTTAAGGAAGTTTGGTGAAGTCTATAGCTCTGTGTGTACGTAAAACTGGTTTTTTAGCTGTAGAACTTGTTCTTTTGAAAGCAAAACCAAACTATTAACTTAAATGCTATCAGCTGTCAGGTGAGTATTTGTTGTTTCAAGGTGTTAGTCTGTCTTCAGATAATGTTTCCACGAGTGTAGACCTGAAACTCTTTAGAACAATCAGTTCTGAAATGACTGTTCCAGAGTAAGCTTGTGACTGGAGTATTTTATTCTGGCAGAAGAAATCTTCCTGATAAATTAGATTACTTGGGCAAAACCCAAAACGTCTGGCTTTGCTTCCCTTTATGAAAGAGAGATGCTGGCATGTACTCTCCAATTTATCTCAAACTAACTTTTATAGGTAGACAAGCTCTGTAATAAAATAATCATGCAGCTGTTTACAAGAAACTATTTAGAGTCCACTATCTGAGTAGATTATAGAATCAAACGTGAGTTGGAAGGGAGCTGTGCAGGTTATCTAGTCCAACCTGCTGCACTGAGCACACCTAGTTCTGGAGCAAGATCAGGTTGCTCAGGGCCTCATCCTGTTGAATTCTGAAAGTGTCTGTAGAGGGAGGTTCAGCAGCCTCCCTGCTCATTCCAGCATTTAACTGCTTTCATTGTGAAAGTATCCTCCCTGCACTGAATTGAAATCTCCATGTTTCCCTGGCAGGAGTCAGGGTATGTTGGTGTATAAGGATGTGGGGGTGGCTGGGTGGAGAGGTGTGTACATTGTGGCTGTGTAGATACACAAACCCACAGTGGTTCCTTGTGTAAAAGGAGGTGGTGGCATGATGAGGTTGGGGCCTTCTGGTACCACAGGTTTGTCACCTTGTCACAGGCCCTTGTCACAGAGAGGAGGCCCTGACACTTCATTTGCTTTTCTTATGCTGCCCGTTATCAGTGGCAGGGTGTGGTTAGGTGATGATTCATTCATCTTTTATGGAGCTGGAGATCACACATTCCTGTCAGATCACACGTTCCTGTCATCTCCTGTGTTGGGACAATCAAATTGTGGCTTACAAGTAGATAGTGTGTCTTTCTACTTTTTTTATTCTAACTGCATCTCCTTGCCCATTGTTCTAAAAAGACTGCAGCTATATTGACTCTACTGCCTTTAAATTAATTTAGTTCAAGGAGTGTTTAGATTCTGAGTGTCTCCTGGCCTCAGGAAGTTGCCAGGAAACCATTCTTCCAGAATTTTTCTCCAGTATCCCTTTGGTATATGTATGCCACTCACTGTTGTGAAGAAAAAATGTGAATAAAGTATAAACCTTATGCAGTTTCTGAGATGGCAGAAATAATATTTCTGAATGTATAAACTGTCTTCGTATTTTTTGCTTCTTGTGACTATTTTTAGCATTGACACCTATTTTAAATTTGGTTTGGCCAATATTCTGTTTTTGAAATGTTAGTCATTAAAAAGCAGTCTTTCTCTCTGCCCTTCTTTACATCCTTGTTGAACCCACCCCTTCCATCATGCCTGCAACTGTTTTTTGTGATGACATGATGATCTAAATCAGAGAAGTTATTAAGGCTAAATGGTTTGAATGTTGTCAGTGTGACAAATAAGATACTCAGAAGTATTTTGATTCAAGTCTTAGAGCTGATGGATTTTGGCCACCTAAGTCTGAAAGCTTTATATTTCTACCCAAATTCAGTTTCCTCATTCAGTTTCCTCTGTGCTGGTTCACACAGAGCTGGCTTGAAGGAAGATGCACTGCAGAGGTGGGAACTTGATTTTTGCACTGGCAAATACATTGTGATCATAAATGTTAAATATTTTCCACCATCTTCAGGAAAAAAAAAAAAAAATCTTGCATATTATTCCAGTGAGTTCCAGTTTACTTCAGTGATAATGTGGTGTGGGAGTGAACAGAAAGGCAGTGGCTGTTTCAGTGCTTTGATCATTTGAGATCTATAGTAATTAATTTAAAATTAGGTACACAGGTTTTTTGCAACAGCAGGTTCATAAATGCTAGTAGTCCCCAGCCAATTGAAATAGAAATGTGTGAGAAATCCAGAGTGTAAACCTGTGAAATGTTTATCTGGTTTTGAATATGCATTTTTCCTGTCTGGAAAAGAAAAATACTAGTAAATGGGGATAAAATTGGTGTTGAAGTTTTTGAATTGCATTTTAATTGATTGGTTTATAATTTTGATACATATGAGCTTTGCTGCTGTGCTTTTGATGAAGATATCCTATTTGAAAAAATGTAAATTCAGTTTAAAATTGAGAAACTGCTTGGGCCAGGAAATCGGGATGGTGGATGCTTTCTCCCTGGTGCCCAGCTGCACATCAAAGAGCTGAATCATTCAGCACAGGCCTGCAGCTGCTGAGGCTTACTTGTAGTAGATTGCCCCTCAGAGTTCCTTACGCTCTGTGGTTCATGCTTCTCAACCTAACAAGATTTACAAACCTCTGTGAAGTTTTGAAGATATTTTATATGATGACTTTTGAGGTCCTGCTTGAGGGCAACATTGTAAAGTGAATGAAAAGTACTTGTTCTGGTCTTTTAAAGTAAAGAATCAAAAATCCTCTATGAAATCTCTCCTGCCAGTTGCTGTCAGTAGCAGTTTCTATATCCGTACGATGTAAAGGCAGTAGTGCTGGTATTGTATTTGGGTGGAGCTATGAAGTTGAATAAGGTGGCTTGAAGTGTTGCTCTGTGAAACTTTCTTTTCCAGCTACCAGTAATAACATCAACGAAGTGCCAAATGAAGAGGGAAGTCTGGAGATAATCAGCAAAGTGGATGCCTGCCAGAATGGGCCAGAGTCGCTCTGCCCCGACTCTCCTGTATCTTTTGATCCTACCAGCAGTGAGCAGGGTGAAGAGTCATCCCCAGGTGTGACTGGTTTCCATGACAGCCTAAGGAAGTCTCAGGGAACTAGTGCTGAGGGCATAGCTCTTAGAAAAGAAGCTTTGCAGTCTCTCAAACTAAGTCTTCCCATGCAAGAAACTGAATTGTGTAAGCATCTGTTTATGGTGGTGCCCATGCTTTCTCTTGCTGCATAAAGCTTTTTACTCTGAGCCTGGCTCTGGACTCCTGTAACATCATTTAAGCTTGAACTAAACTTCATTTTGGCAGTAAACTTTTACTTAGAACTCAATTCATTTTCTTTCAGTAAACCACCCTCTGCTGCAGCTAAGGCATGTGCCTTACTGTTTAAAACTGCCTCATCACTGGAGGGGAATTCACACTTTCTGGGGCTGAAGCTATTCTAATCTTCTTGATTATTAGGATAACAGGTGATATTAAAAGAAAGAACAACAGAACCAGGTGTTTTTAAGCTAAGAAAAAAAAAAGGAGAAAAGAGCAATGAAGGGGGGAGAAGAGAAAGCCTTTATATTAAGGTTTCTAAAAGTCTTACTACAGGAAAAGGTTTAATGCAAGTTAATAAAAGGTAAGAAAACGTATCTAGGGAACAATTTTCCACTACTTGTAGGGAATGAATGGACTGCGTAGGTCTTGCTTAGTTTTGTAATTTTAGTACTGTCAAAAATGCAGGACCAGTGAGATTAAATGACAGCACTATTTTTTTCTTGCTGTATAATCTCTTGTCATACATCTGTGGAGGGACTACAGCATTTGCAAACTGAGCAGTGGAAGTCCACAGGCTTTATCAGTGCTTACACGAGGATATATTTGAAAAGGGCCATTTGAGGTGCATGTTAGTGGGCTTTCCTTTTGTTCCTTGCTTAAGCATGAAGCATGTTGCTGATGGTAGAAGGAGCTTTTACCTTTTGCATTCTTTTTGCCTGTGTTGGAGTTATCTGTTTGATTGTGAAGATACCTTTCCCTTACAGGCTCAGCAGAGTCTTCACTGCCATTGGAAAATGAAGAACAAATCAGACTTCAGGCAAGAAGACGTTTGGAAGAACAGCTCAAACAATACCGGGTGAAGAGACACCAAGAAAGAGTGAGTACCACACAGCACATCTTCTAGATGGTGTTTTGTTGACAAGCTTGAAAACTTTATAATTTCTGTGACCTGAATTAAAACATTCAGTAGTTTTCTCAAATGAGAGCATTTTTTTCTTCTGGATAGGCAAAATTTGGTTCTGTTACCTCATCAGTAATGTACCATTTTGTGCTACTTAAAATAGGGGAGGAAAAAACAGACACCAAATGTAAAGTAACCTAAATGTTCAATTTTGCCTATATTTTTGTTACCTTTTGGAGTCCACATGAAAATTTTCAACATTTATATACTCAAGCTTGATAGGGCTGATTGCTGATACAATTTACCTTGTTTATGAAAGGGCATATGTTTAATATCAGTGTAAAAGTGTAGAACTTTATATCTTAAGTTACTGCAAAATAAGTCTTTGATGCTATTTCAAAGTTAACATTCTGGAATTTGTTGTTGAATCTGTTCTTCTTTTAGTCGAGTCAGTCTATATCCAAAAGCCGTCCCTCCAGCACCCTGGATCCTGAGCTGATGTTGAATCCAGAAATCCTGCCAAGAGCCAGCACTGTAGCAATGACAAAAGAATACTCGTTTTTGCGGACCAGCGTCCCCAGGGGGCCAAAGCTGGGTAGCTTGGGACTTCCAGCATCCTCAAAAGAAAGAAGGAGCTCAAAATCTAAGGCCAGCAAGATCCGATCCTTGGCTGACTACAGAACTGAAGATTCAGATGCTCAAAATGCCACTGGGAATTCTGTAGCTACTGATTTACCTGGGGGGGCTCTGACACAAAGCAGAAGTGGTCCAACATCAGTTGTTTCTGAGATCAGCCTGCCCTCTGACATGGATGATCGAGTAGAGAATTCCTCCTTGGCAGGAGACAGCATTTCAGAGATTGATGGGAGTGAAGTGGGAACAAGGCTTGATGGAAATGAGAGTGACAGCTCTACCTACAGCAATGTGTCAGGGAAAGGACTGTACAGCAGTTTACAGAATGCAGAAGGCAAGCAGGATACTCCATATACAATAAATGGCCAGAAGATACATCCTGAAGCAATGGGGCAATTTCCTTCCATCAGTGAGGTGCTGCAGGCTGCAGCAGTGGAGCACCAGGCCCAAGAGCAAGAAGTTAATGGAGAGGTACGGAGCAGGAGAGACAGTATTTCTAGCAGGTAAGAATGATCTATTGTTAGTTAATGGTATTTTCTGGAATAGATAGCCTATTACTTTTCCCTCCTACTAACTTTAGATCCAGTTTTAAGTTAGACTGTGATTGAGTCTGTTAGTAGCTTACAAATACTAAAAGAACCTGAGAGGTCACTTCACTTGAGTACCTATTTACTAAGTATATCTTTAGAGAAATATATTTTTGCCACTGACTGTGTTAAATGTACTGCAAGCAGTTGTTTTTGTCTGTATAGAAGGACTTCATTCCCTGAATCACCCTTGAGCCTTGGTCTATAAAGTCTGAAAGTGTAAACTTCACTGTCTCAATGATATTTAGTATTGTCATTTTCCTACTCTATGCATGTACCTTTCAGACCTCACATAGTTAAGTAATGCCAAGAGTCTTATCCTAGATATCTTGTCCTCTTCAGCCCTTTGAGAATGAGATTTAGTCTGCCAAGCTTATGTGTATATGACAGGTACTAAACTGATTCAGAAAGCAAATGCATGACTGGTGAAGCCCTTAATAATGTGTGCTTTTTATCAGTTGTCTGCAGATGCATGTTTTATATGTCCTACTTTTGAAATTAGTTCTCCCCCTGCTTTGTTGAAATAAAGTGTCATGCCCAGAGATGTTGAGGTGTACAATCAGTTGTTGATGATTATTCTGGCTTAGATTTATTTCTTATGGTAATGAGAAAAGATCTTTTTCTCCGGATGCCTTGGCTGTACCGCAAGGAATCAGCATAAGGAATCCCTTATGCCAAATACCTCTTCTTCCTTCTTTTGCAGCAGCTGTTGGTATTTCTCAGGCACATTAAAGCAGATAGTTACAAGAATAATTGTGGGGGGTTCGTGATCCCATCATGTCCAGTTGTCTGCTTAAAAGGGGAACTGTAAATACAGAATATGATGAAGTCAATGATTGCACTTCTGTCAAATTACAAATATATGGTGCCACACTAGATGCTAGTTGCTGCAAGTACAGGAAACTAAAGTATAAAACCTTATCATGAATATGATTTCTCTTTTTAACAGAGGTTGTTACACTGTGTTCTGTCATAAAGCCGGAAAAAATGTCCTACAGCCTAAGCCACATGAAGTCTGAGTACCTCTTAATTTCAGAGTCACTTTTCTTCAACTAGACAGGTGTTATGTTCTAACCCTGTAACTGTGCTTGTGCTTTCTGTCTCCAGTGTTTCTATGGAAAGCTCAATTGCAGGAACTCATGACGAGATGCTGCAGGTTATGAAGGAGAAGATGAGACTTGAAGGGCAACTAGAAGCACTCTCACTAGAAGCTAATCAGGTAGAAAATGAATGTTGAATTCTGTATTCAGCAAATCAAAATAATATTTTAACTAATTTGCAAGAACCTCTTGCTCATTACTTGTGGAATTGTGTTTTGCAAAAACACTGTTGAATAAGGTACTTTACAAGAATGCCATGGTGGGCTGACCCTGGCTGGATGCCAGGTGTCCACCAAAGCTGCTCTGTCCCTCTCCTCCTCAGCTGGCCATGGAAGAGAAGAAATAACAATGAAAGGCTCATGGGTTGAGCTAAGGACAGAGAGATGGGGAATCTCAGCTCCAGAGTCCAGGGCACCTCCTGCCCCTCCATCTGCACTGATATTGATATCTGCAGAGCTGTTTCTTTCACAGTTTTCTTTCTTATCTTGGCTGTTGCTCTTCTGCTATTTTTTTATTCACTTTCTTAAATCCCTCATCCCAGAGGCTCTGCCGCTGTCACTGATGGGCTCAGCTTTGGCCAGTGGTGGGTCCATCTTGGAGCCAGCTGGGCTTGGCTCCACTGGAAGAGGGGGAAGTTTCTGCCAGCTTCTCACAGGGACCACCCCTTGTAGTCCCCCAGTACCAAAATCTTGCCATAGAAGCCCAACACAGATGCTGAAGAGGCTAAGTTTAAAGTTGGTAAAGTCGTCAAAGGTTGCTTTAAAAAAAGAAGGAAAAAGTGAGGGGTTTGTATGGGTTTTTTTTTAAGTCAAATTTTAAGAGAGACAATAAATCTGGAGCAATGCTAGCAATGTCTTTATAAGTACTTTCTCTTTAATTGATGGTATAGCACTTCAAATAGAAAGCATTCTTCCTTTAAGTGTGGAAATATGTGTTTTATGAAAGATCTTGATGTGATTACTGACATACAATGCACTATGTCTTGTATATTCTTTCCTCTATTTTCTTTGACTATTTGAAATACCTGATAGGTGAGGTGTTGCTTTAAAAAGAAGTTTTTACAAGCAAGTGGTCTTTGCCTTATCAAAGCCCTTCTGCTGGGCTTCTTTTTTAGTCAGCCATTAATGTATTTTCTCATGAGACTCCTGTATTTTGATTTTCTGGACACATCCAGGCTCTCAAAGAGAAGACTGAGCTACAAGCCCAACTTGCAGCTTTGAACATGAAGCTTCAGGCACAGATGGAGCACAGCCAAAACAGCCAGCAGAAGCAGGAATCCCTGAGCTCAGAAGTGGCCACATTAAAGCAGTCTTGCTGGGATCTGGAACGAGCAATGGCTGACCTGCAAACTGCCTTGGAAGCAAAGAATGCCAGTTTGGCTTCTTCAAACAATGATTTGCAGTTAGCAGAGGAGCAATACCAGAGACTCCTGCAAAAGGTTGAAGATATGCAAAAAAATGTTCTCACCAGAGACAGTACAGGTGGGATGATGTAAATGTCAGTCTTTCAAATGTTGTTCCATAAATCATTTTATTTCAAATTGATTCTGAAGTCTAGGAAGAAGAAGAAATTTAAACTTGTGTTTATTTGTTATCATACTAATAAAATGGTCTGAATTTTAAGATGTTTGGTTTTGGTTTTGTGTCACAGATGTGTCACAGTTTGCAAGCTGCCATTGCCATGCTGGAGAGGGAGGCATAAATATTTAGTCCAGACAGTGGCCTAGTTGTTTCTTAGGAAAATTGTGCAAATGCTGATTTGTAATGATGACTGTACGTGCCAGGACACCTACTTCCTGATGTTTAGTTAGTTCATATTTTCTGGCTCTAAGGAACTGTGAACGCTTGCAGAAGTGATTCATTTAGTTTAATTTTATTCTGCTTATGACCCGGTACTTTGGATTCTAGCACTTTGGCAGGAAAAGCCAATCTTTATATAATTAGACATATGTGCTTTTGTTCAACTGTAAAGGAAAAATAGAAAAAACTATGAATATAGCAATAGTCCTTGAAAAAGTGTGCATAAAAATAGCACAATGGGGTGTGTTAGTCCAAGTTCTTTATTTTTGTTTTTCTAGTTCATGACCTACGACAGCAGTTGGCTTCCTTGCAGACCCAGCTTCAGAAGGTGCAGCTGGAACGGACCACACTGACCAACAAGCTGAAGGCATCTGAAACAGAAATCACATCTCTCCAAAATGTGAGGCAGTGGTACCAGCAGCAGCTGGTCCTGGCACAGGAAGCCCGTGTCAGGCTGCAGAGTGAGATGGCCAATATACAGGTATTGTGATTTATTGCATATGGGAGAACTAAGAGTCTCTTGGTTTTTGTTAATTTTAGCCACAGGACAACCTAGTGGCCATCTACAATGGCCTGACTGCACCAGTGCCGTGAAAGTAGTAGCTGAAAAAAGGCACACACAGTTTCAACATTTTTTTTTTTTCCCTGAAACTCTTAAATCCTGTTGGTATTAAACTGTGATTGTTTTCCTTCCTTTAGGCTGGGCAGATGACTCAAGCAGGGATGTTGGAACATCTCAAGCTAGAGAATGTGGCCCTGTCTCAGCAGCTGACTGAAACCCAGCACAGGTCTATTAAAGAAAAGGAACGTATTGCAGCACAACTACAAAACATTGAGGTATGATTGTAGATGGTTCTCATGAGTTATGTTCTGTCTAGGTTGTGTATTTATGCTTTGCAAAATCAAGGGTATTCTGGCAAAGTAACAGAATTCTTATGAATTGGTTCAAATCCTGTATTATAAAAGCAGTAAATATTTCAGAGTAAATAGATTTGTCTGGCATTATGAACAATGAGATGGAACGAGGTCATGTATTTCCCACTTGAAGGTAATACTTGCATTTTAAGTTCTGGTATTTGTTTTTAATTGGACTTTGAAGGTAAATGTAAATGTTGTCCTTTGCCCATCTATGAACTTGTTCAAGAGGAAAGTTAATTGGAAGTTTATCTAAATCAGTAATGTGCTTTTTTAAGTGTATGAAATTGCTCAGTAATCAGGTTTGCCCTTCCTTCCCTCCAGTAAGAAAAGTTGGGTAAAATCTGAAGTGCAGTATGGTCACTTCCAAAGCTCTTAGAACCTGAAATTCCCCTGATTTTCAGTGACATTCCTGCTTCTGAGTCTCAGAGTAGAGTAAAGCAGCAGGTTAGTGGAAGCACCCCATCTGCAGTGTTACTGATAGCTTGTGTAAATGACAGGACTGTTTTCTGAGTAGCTACAGCATCCAAGGAATCCCGTTTGGTTTAGAATTTTCCCAAACAGCTTAATTTTAATAAAGGTTCTTTTTCTTCATATCTTGCTCATCAACTAAGAAAGGACAAGGTGTTATTTAATAGGAATTCAGATTGTCACAAGTATGCAAGACATACACTGTTATTCTAAGGTGTTGTAAGTATAGGAATGAGTGGGAATGAGTGACTTCAGTAAAGGCATACAGGTGTGTAAGGCAGACATCAGAATTATTTGTGTTTTTCCTGTACAAATTTTCTTGATAATTTATTTTCTCTTTTCCTGTATTTTTTTCTTTTCCCCACTCCTTCCCCTCCATTGAAACTGTAGAAGTTGATTCCATGCTTTTTCTATGCAGGCTGACATGTTAGATCAAGAAGCTGCCTTCATGCAGATCCAGGAAGCTAAAACCATGGTGGAAGAAGACTTGCAGAGAAAACTAGAGGAGTTTGAGGATGAGAAAGAACAGCTTCAGAAAATGGCTGATTCTGCAGCAACACTGGAGCAAGAATTGGAACAGGTAGACTGTTGTTAATCAACTTCCCAGGAATTCCAAGGGAAATACTTGTTTGGTAGGAAAACCAATAGTAAATAGATACTGAGCTCTAAACTTTTTAAAACCTGGAAGATTACTGCAAAAATGAAGTGCATATTAAAGTCATTCTGTTCCAGGTGAAAAGGCCTTTTTTTCAACCATGTCACTAATAATACTTTTTAAAACTTTCATAAGTACTGTCTTGCCAGATGCTGGGTTTTTTTTTAGTGAATTCAGCATGTGATTATTTCAAGTATAGACAAGAACCACAGATCCATGTTCAAAGTTGTTAGGCAGTCAGGATATCATTACATACATTTACACTTAACAGAGCCCTACTTTAATTTGTAACCTTATGCAGGCAGCAGGTCAAGGGCTTCAGTGACATGAAGTATGTGGTAGCTCAGTACTGTATTCCATGTAATGATATGGTGTTAGTGATAATGCTGAATTTACCTGAATTTACTGTGGACACACTTTTCCAGTAAAACTTTCTAATACAGTGAATATTATGGATATTTTAGGTTTGTCGTTCTGGTCATTGCTTAGCCTGTAAGGTAACAGATGCTGCTCAAGGCAGTCAATACAATTAACAGAGCAAATAGAAAAGGCCTAAGAAAGTTAAAAAACATTTTCACCTTCTGTTATTTTCTCCTACAGGCTAAAATATTTATATTATAATAATTTATATTATAATAATTATAAAACTTGATTTTGATTAGAGTGCTTTTGCACAGATAACCTTTGTTTTGTATTAATTTCATCTTAAAATATTTCCTGTCAGGTCAAGTTAACTTTGCATCAGCGAGACCTGCAGCTTGAATCCTTGCAGCAAGAACACCTCGACCTGATGAAGCAATTGACTCTTACCCAAGAGACACTGCATACCAAAGAGCAGTCCCTGGATGACCTGCAAACACAGTATGATGAACTGAAGGCCAGGCTAGAAGAGTTACAGAGTGATGCTTCTTCTAAAGATGACATGATCCAGTATTTGCAGAACGAGAAGATTGTGTTGGAAGTTGCTCTGCAGGCAGCAAAAGCAAGTAAAGAGCAACTTGATGAAGGAGCAATGCGCCTTGGAGAAGATACAGAAGTAACATCACAAATCTTGGAGCAGCTGAAGCAAGAAATGGCAGTCAAGTCAAGCCAGGTAATGATCTGTCTGAAATCTTACCAGTTTTAAATTACAATAATTTGGAGTACAGGTCACAGTTTGGGAAGTAATTTTGTAATGTGCTCTTTTCTGTGGCAGTGTGGACCAAACATCCTTCCTATACAGTAATTTGGCTCCCAGTGTGGTGACCTGGTGGATGTATTTCTGTATAAAATGTTGTTTTATCTAACCTTTGAGATGCTTAGTCAGAAAGGGCATCCTTGTTAGATTAGGCAGTTGCTACAAATCGGGCAGATATGCTCACTGAAGAAATCAGGTATAGTATGACATTTGGCACAGAAAGCAATGTTTGCTTTTTCCCCCTCCCCTGGCAGGTGGAAAATCTGCAACAAGAGAATGCCAGCCTCAAAAAACAGCTTCAGAAAGTAAAGGAACAGTTCCTGCAGCAGAAGGTAAGCAAAAGCAAAGAAATTTCAGAGACATACACCCAAGGAATACATTTCTTTTTACAGTGTAGGCATGTGCTCCTGGAGAGGTTATGAGGATATTTAAATCTTTTTTTTTGTATCACAGTCCTTTGTGACATTAAAATACAGAAACTGTATACCTTACTGTTGAATTTCTATCCACAGCTAATGATCCACCAACCAATTTATGCTTTGGTAGGGCATCAGGGAGTTTGCCAAGTGATCCACCATAGAAAATCTCTCTTTGGTTTGTTGATTAGGTTTGCTTTTGCAAAAGCACTTGTAAATCCTCGAGTGCTGTCATTTCCTTGAAGCTTTGAAAAATCGCAGTTGCTTGAGTAACTAGATGGTAAATAAGTGCTTTACTGCAAATTTTATTCTGAATTTACACAGTTTTGAAACAGTAATTTGAAATGGATATGTCATTAGTGTTGCACGTGTATGTGTCTTATTTATAAGGTTACACCATTAATTTGCTGCTTGATTGCTTATTAACCTAATGTCAAAGTTTGTTGTTGCCTGTTGTGTCTAAGTTTGGGAAGGCTGTTTAAACTATCAGTTACAGTTAAGCCCTCTTCTCATGGCAAAAGTTACTAATTGTAATTTTTTACAGTTAGTTTGGTTTTTAAAAATGGCAATTAATTAATGTCGTTTCCCATAAAGAATGTGAAGAAGAGTATCCCTTATGGCAGAGGTGTTTTGTTTAATTTACTACTAACATGAACTGTAATTTGATACCTGAGCTTGCATAAAAGCCTTTGAACCAGAATAAATATCTTACAGAGGCTGATCCTGGTTTGTATGACATCTCCACCTTCTCAAACTAAAAGAATACTGGTAAATACTTTCTAGTAAATGAGGCAAAAATTTGCAAAGCTGAAACAGAAGTGACATTGTCCTCTTGAAACTCTTGTGTGCAAGGTCATGGTGGAAGCTTATCGAAGAGATGCAAGTTCCAAGGACCAGCTCATCAGTGAGCTGAAAGCTACAAAGAAGAGGCTGGACTCGGAACTGAAGGAGATGAAACGAGAGCTGCTGAAAATCCAAGTTGAGAAACAGTCACTGGAGTCTGAGCATTCAAAACTACAGAAGGAAGTATCTCAGGTTCACCAGCAGATGGTGGAAATAGAAAATCACCTCCAGTCAGTGCAGAAAGAACGAGATGATATGGAAACACGCCTACAGGTATGGAAGGTGTAAGGCTTTGAACTTGGAGTGTTCCATCCAGGAGACACTGCTGTTTCTATTATCTTTGGAAATAAACAGAATGACCTCCTGCAAGTTAATGTTCTTGGCTATGTATTTAAAATAGTCAAGACATTTCAACATATACCTACCAAAATTTTGTAAATGCATGACTGCTTACTAACATCTCGTGTAAGTCAGTGGGGAGGAGCACTACAGAAGTGGTAGCAGACTGATGTGGAAGCAGTTTCCTTGGTCCTTAAGTGAACTCCATCTGAGAACAAAATCCAAACACTCTTCATACATGTTAACAGAGGTGGCCTCAGAGGGAAGAGTTAAAGAGGAAATAAAAGGGAAATAGAATATGGAGAACTGGAGAGCAATTTATATTTAGAGATGGAAGGAATTTTGAAATTTCGTGATTTTTCCTTTATAATCAAACATACACAGCAAACATGCTTTTGTTCCTATGTTCATGGGTCTTCCTTTCCTTCCTGTTAAGTCTTTGCAGTTCGATAAGGAACAAATGGAATCTCTTGCTGAGGCAAATCAGGCATTAAAACAACAAGTAGAACAAATGCAAGAAGAAGCAAAAAAGTAAGTGTTTTTCTAGCACAGACAAAAGAAGTACAGCTTTCAGTTTTCATATTTGTTTCATATTTGTCTTTCAGATGTTGGGTTTTGTTGGGTCATGTGAAAAATTAATCTTGTAGTACTATTTGTCAAGCAGCTTTTGTTTTTGTCTGGTATTTTCTTTTCCTTTCACACCAGGGCCATTACAGAGCAGAAACAGAAAATGAAGCGTCTCGGGTCAGACCTGACAAGCGCTCAGAAAGAGATGAAAGCAAAACACAAAGCCTATGAGAATGCAGTCAGCATTCTCAGTCGGAAACTGCAGGAATCTCTTACTGCAAAGGAATCTGCTGAGGCAGAGCTGAGCAAACTAAAAGCACAGATTACTGATGGTGTGAATGACCAGATTGCTCAGGTATGCAGATGTTCTTTGATATTGTACAAAGACAGGGCTATAAGTCTTGAAATATTATTTCACCCTGAAGTGATGAAAATATTTGGAAAATAAAGGTAGATAAGAACATGGTGTCAGGGTTCTGAGCACTGAGAACTTCTTTAACTATATTTGAGAGAGGTTATTTGGCAAGCTAGATTTACCGATTAAGTTTTTATTGTTGGCTGGTTTTTTGGTGGGATTTTTTTTTTTTAAAGGTTAGTATCTGAAGATTTTCAAAGATTCTAGCTCTTACTGTTTTTTTCTTATTGACAGCTAAGAGTTTTTCAAGGTAGCCATAGCATATTTATATATATTAGGCCTGTAATAAGAAAATGAATTTACTGAGGGAAGCTCCAATTTCTTGAACCAATGGAGCAAGATATCAAATACACCAACAGCAGTAGCTGAATGCAAAGGTGGAAAGCTTGGAGCAAGACCTATAAATTAAACACTAGCACCTCATTTCATATTTGCTAGAGAAGCAGGCTTTTTAACCTAAGCAGAAGTGACTCCTGAAGATGGGGGATGAACTAACCACATCTGACCCCTTTATCTTTAGGAGAAGATTCAAGCTCTGAAGACTGAACTGCGAGCTGTGAGCAGCAGTAAGTTGATGCTGGAAAAAGAGTTGCAAGAAGTGATTTCACTGACCAGCCAGGAGCTTGAAGAATACAGAGAAAAAGTGCTGGAACTTGAGGATGAGGTGATTGCTTGAATTTGCTTGGTAGATGGGCGTATGACTGTAAAAACTGCCTGAGAAAGAGGGAAAAATTTTAGTACCAAAATTCTGTTCCAACAGTGGAGAAAATCAGAATTGTATATAGGAAACATCATGTCAGTGGTACTTGCAAATTTTGTTGCCTTGTGCTGGTTGTTTGTGGTTTTATGAGTCATTGTCTTATAGGGAAAGAGGATGTGAGAGAGGAGTGGTTCCTGTATTAGATACCAGCTGTGTCTGGTCATGAGACAGTGGGGATAGATGAATCATTACCTTTTGGAACTACTGGGAGTCATGGATCCACAGTGATGTTGAGGGCCAGGTGATGGTGTTCAGTTGTAGAGTGGCACAAAAAAATCATATATATCAACTACTTTAGATCTGCACCAGAACAGCACTCCTGGGTTTTTCTTTCTAGCAAGCATTTTAGTCTTTCAACAGGAAAAAATACCAAAGTGAACTTATTTTTTAATGTTCATTTAAAAAAGAGAAAAGAAAAAAAGAAATCCTACTCTGAAAAAACAAGACACTTAATGAGTTTAACTGACAATTTTTTTGTGATAGTAGCATGAATCTGTTTGGTTATGTTTGTTTGATTTGTGTTTTTGTTTGACTATAGCTTCAGGAATCTAGAGGCTTCAGGAAGAAGATAAAACGTTTAGAAGAAATGAATAAGAAACTGGCCCTTGAACTGGAACATGAACGTGGAAAACTTACAGGTCTCAGCCAGTCCAACGCTGCTTTGAGGGAGCACAATAATATCCTCGAAACAGCATTAGCAAAAAGAGAGGCAGACTTGGTACAACTGAATCTACAGGTATTTGACTTTTTGATGTAATAACTTCAGAAAGGAATTTGCTCATATGATACAAAGTTGTTGCATTTTCTCCAGCTCTGGGTCCCTGGTGTGTTGTGTAACAGCATCAATAGGGGGTTGAGCAAGAGATCAGAAATGGGACTTGGCAGTAAACAGAGTTTTCTTTAGAAAAGAAATTAATAAAATTGCACTGCAATGTTTGTAATAGTGGAAGTGTAGGTAGTTGGAAGATGCAATATCCATGTATTACATATGGATTCATTGAGATAAATAATTTTTATTCCAATAGTAATACATTCACGTGGACATAGCTAATGAGCTACCATTTAACCATAGCTACTTGTAAGGTTGAAGGTACTGTGTGAAAGGAGTGATCAGTGAACAGCAGAGTGTTGTTCTGAAATCCCTGCATTGCCTTGGGTTTATATTTACTCTGCTCCCAGTGAGCCCACACAAAATGTGCATTTATTTTTGTGATGTGTTACAGGTTCAGGCAGTCCTAAAGCGGAAGGAGGAAGAGGATCAGCAAATGCAACAACTTATTCAAGCTTTGCAGGCTTCCCTAGAGAAGGAAAAGTTAAAAGTTAAAGACCTTCAGAAGCAGGTAATGGCTCATCTTTTATTTACTTACAAAGTGATTTTAAAGTATTTTAAAAGTATCTTGAAATGAAATCTATGTTTTGTAACATGCTGCTTCCTACAGGAGGTCTGTCACAATGGCCAGTGGCTGAAAGATCAGTTGAGGCCTTCTCTGTTAAAGCTCCCTTTAAGATTCACCTGCAGAGACAAAACAAAGTAAAACTGCATCTCTTTGTCCTGTTAGGAAGCAGCAGCCAAAGCAGATGCAGCCCATAACCGGCGGCACCACCGGGCAGCGATGCTCGAGCTCAGTGAGATCAAGAAGGAGCTCCACGCCAAGGAGCTGCTAGTCCAGGCCCTGCAGGCTGAGGTGGACAAGCTGCAGTAAGTAAAATGTCTCAAAAAGAACAGCAATTAAAACAAATCCTCTGAAAAGGCCATAGATTAGTGAATTTTTGGGTTTGCCCCTTAGGGTTGTTTATGTTGAATGTTCCCCAGCAGAACCTGACCACGAGATGCTTGTTTCTGCATTTTCCTCTCTTTATAATTCAGTTAGACCTAAGGTACTCTGAAGGACCTGAAGTTTTTAGGCTTCACTATCTGCTTTTTTTTCCACTTTCACTGCACACTTCTACTATTTCACATTAGGATTAACACTTTATATATATCCTATTATTTTTCTCTTTTACATACCTGAGGAACTACATAGAGGATTAATTTGATTATTGACTGTGTTCCGCAGTATATTAAAATTCAGTTTGCTCATATATAAAATTTTTTCTTAAATTATAGGAAGTTATCAGACCTACATAAAAATGGATATATGCTTAACTGTATTCCTCCAGAAACAAAGCAAAATTGCTGAAGGGTTTTGTTTCATTTTTTTTGCTGCATAATCTGTTGTTTGTAACTGGACTATTACTAGTGCTCAAGAATTTATTAATTTTTTTTCAATATTTAATATTTAAACATCTCTTTCATAAAATCTTTTTTGTGATTTAACTTTTGCTCTATGAATGTGTTGGCAAAGCCCTCAATCAGATCTGTTATTAACCAGGTTCCATGCACAGTCATGTCGTTTATAGCTAATTGGCTAACCCAGTGAAGTTCTTGTTTTAAAGAACAGATTGAGTAACTGCTGTGTCTGTTAATCTTGCTCTACAGGGTAGAGGATGAGAAACATTCCCAGGAGGTATCTCAGTTTCAGCAAGAGCTGGCAGAAGCCAGATCTCAGATCCAAGTTCTGCAGAAAAACCTGGATGACAAACTTAGTGAACAGCCTCTAGTAAGCCAAGAGGTAAAAAGTGAACACTTACTGTGTTTATCTGTATTTCTGCTGCATTTTGTGACTTTGTCTTTAATTCAGCATATTTAATTAAGTTTGGCTAGGTTTTCTTAAGAAGGTTTTCATGAGACATGAGAATATACTTTGGATTTTGTGGTTGATTGCACCTGTAGATAATTCAAATGAGGATTTTTGTCTTTTTGTTTTTTGGGTTTTTTTGTTTGGTTGGTGGTTTGGTTTTTTGATTGTTTGCGGGTTTTATTAATTTCTTTTTGCCCTGGTAGGTGGAAGACCTGAAATGGGAAGTAGAACAAAAAGAAAGAGAAATTGAAACACTTAAGCAGCAGCTAGACATGACTGAACAGCGCAGCCAAAAGGAGTTAGAAGGGATACAAGTTGTCTTGCAGGTATTTAATTAAGTCAGTTCTGATGGGTTGGATTTTTGATTGCTGTAGGGGGATAATTAAAACAATATTTTTATTTTGTAAAAGCATACTTACACCTTTGTCTGAATTTTTATTTTGACTGTGCTGTTACCTTTGTACTTCAACCTTTATGCGATTAACATCGGCTACTTACTTTCTTCTAACCTCTGATTTTCTGCCGTGGCAAATTTGTTTCAAACAGCAGTGTTGTGTGTTGTTTTTTTCATCTAGTTTCCTCTGGAAATAGAAAAGATTATAAAAACATTAGTTGGCTGAAATTTTTATGCTGTTTCTCTACATCATACTGATTCTCTTCCCATTTAGAACATCAAGACTGAGTTGGAAATGGTGAGGGAAGACCTGTCAGTGACTCAGAAGGATAAGTTCATGCTGCAGGCTAAAGTGACTGAACTGAAGAACAGCATGAAGTCACTGCTGCAGCAAAACCAGCAGCTAAAGTTGGACCTGAAGCATGGCAAGTTGAAGAAGGTATTTAAATAGAAAGAACACGTTGTAAAGTACAGGAAAACTCTCTGCTAATGCTGTCTTAAATAACCTAACATAAATGTGCCTGTAATTCCTGCTCCATAGTGCAGATGTGCACCAGTTGCATGTTGTGAGACACTTTCTAGGTGGGAAAAATGATATTGATGAATTACTTAATTATGTTTCTGACTCTCCTTTTTTTTCCTTTAACTAGAGGAAAGAACTAAAAGGTGAGAATAACTCTTCCAACCCTGTGACTCCAGTCAAGATTCCTGATTGTCCAGTGCCTGCTGCCTTGCTGGAAGAATTGCTGAAACCAACAGCTGTGAGCAAGGAGCCTCTAAAGAATCTGAACAGCTGTCTCCGGCAATTAAAGTATGGCCTGTTATTTTAAACCATATTAAAGATTCTTAAAAATGTTTTCAGGAAACCAGCTGCCATCATGAGGAAAAAGGATCTGTAAAATTATTTCTTTATTGGGACTATATTTAGGACAGTAGGACGTTCTGGCATTGTAAGTGCTTGCTTATTTGGTCATTAACATAATGAAAGACTTTGCAATAAACTAAACAAAATGTCCATCCTAAATTGTGCACAGCAGAAAAAAAATCAGAAATAGCTATTAGTATGTTTGAGTTAATCATATTGTATTTGTTTTGCTCTTAAAGAAGACTGTTCCTAAGCTTCCTGTAGATTTCTTTCTCTTGTATACAACTATCTCTTAGGTAGTTTTGCAGTAGGTATCCAGAATCAGAAAATTTCTTGGTCTTGCATTTAGCAGTTACTTTCCTGCTTGCTAATTTTTGTCTTTTTTGTTCTCAATACATTCAAAGGCAAGAAATGGACAGCCTTCAGCGCCAGATGGAGGAACACACCATTACAGTACATGAATCAATGTCTTCATGGACTCAGATTGAGGGCAAGTTAATGGACCTTACTTCTCCAAGTCCTGCAACTGCATCAGACCAGCAGGAGACTCCTACTGCAGATGAAAAGAAAGAGAATTGTAGTGTTAGTGACAAGGAAGCTTTGACACTATAACCTCCTTATCTGTTGTCTTTCTTCCTATTGCTTTAAGTATAGAAACAAATCTTTATAAAAATTATTTATTTCATTTTTTTTTTTAAATGGTGTTCAGAGTTGTGCTTTTGCCTGTAGAAGCAAAGGGCACTGATTTGAGAAACTGATGGAATAGTAAATGCAGATTGTGCTGTTCTAAGGGTTTGTCTGAAACCTTGCTGTAACAATTCTGTCATGTTGGATACTGCCAAGTAATGAATCTAGCTCATTTGAGGGTTTAGTTAAAGATTCAGATGAAGGTTTCAAAGGAGGTCAGGAGGAGCATCTGGTTTCAAGTATGTATTGTTCGATCTGGTTGAGTTTGTTAAGGAATTACTGTTTATTATGTAACATCTACGTTTTCTTCTTTGGGTTATTTATTTTTAATTTGTGGGAATAGGATGTATTTTTTCCCCCTTCTTGGCTCATAGCCAAACTACAGAGAAAAAATAAGTTCATGTTCAGCCATTCGCAGTGGCTGAGAACTGGATATGCTGAGTATTTTTTTGTCCCTCCTATAACCTAAGTTTTGAAATTCAGTATTTCAAGAAATACCAAATTCTGTATTTGAAGGAAGAGAAGTTATTGTAAGTCATTTCCAGTTTTGAAGATGAACTCTGACCTATAGCAGAAGAAACAAGACTGTAAAGACAAGCAATGCAGAGCAGTTGGTATCTTTGGCAGATTTGCCTGGGATGTTTGCTGATGTTTTTCTCTTACAGTCACAGGCCAGTAGTGAGCTTTGCTTCACTGCACAAATACTTTGCACCTTTTTATTTCAAGTTTTGAAGTAGACACCCATTAAAAAGTATGTGTGTAAAATATATATATATATATATAAGAAAAAAATCATAATTTTCTGACTTTGAATATCTGGTTTAATATGCTTATATACTGTAAGTTAAGGCTACAATGAGGGGTTTTGTTACTGTTATTGTTTTAATGTTATGTTTAAGTTTGCTCTTCTTTGACATACTGTACAAATGGCTTAGGGAAATGAGACCCTAAAGCCAGAGCTTTTAGAAATGTAATTATTTTTACTTTAAAAGACATAATTATAATGCCTATAAAATTATTATTTTTAATAGCTTTATCTTCTACCACACACTTCCTCTACTTTTTGCACCCTCTATTCCAAGGTGTCCACCATGAATGGAAGTGTTGGTACTGTGGCAGCCCCTCTGCAGAGCACCTTGACTAAGTTATTTTTAAAGCAGCTCACTTTAGTTTCATTCATCTTTGGTCCTGTTGCTCCATGTGGCTCAGAGTGCAGTAATAAACCAGCCCTCTCCTCACTTGAAAATTCAGTGTTTGGGTATTTGGAAGATTTAGTGGCAACTCATGTACTAGAATGTTTTTGTCCTTCAAACATAAAACAAGTCAATTACATCCACTGTAGTTTGGTGTTTACAAAAAAAAAAAAAAAAAATCTGTTAAGTATAAGTGGATTCAAAGCTTGGAAAAAAAATTCTAGGTCATGTATTTTTCCAAAGAGGCTGTCTCTGGTTTTGGGTTTGCTTGGTGCAGAGGAGGGGGAAGGCTATTGCATTTTGTTTAGCAGTAAGATGTAAAATAAATAACCAACCAAAACTCCCAAACCCACCTATATTTATCCAAAGTCTGATTTCTTGTAACTACTACTTCAAGCTCTAGTCCAGTTGAACACTTTGCACTGTAAGTGTTTATATGAATGATTTCATGCCATGCAGCTACTGGATTTTAACTTAGATTTTATTGGGATCAAAGTCAAGTGATGCTGATAGTCAAGGTTTTGCAACTGGTGAAGGAAGAAATGCATTGATGTGGCATTAGGTGCCCATCAGAAGGATTTACCAAACAATACAAAGTCAAAAGCTTTACCAACTAGCTTAAGACATGTCTGCACACTGCTGCAGTATATTTTGTAGAGTAAATGGTACTGATTATCTCACTGTTGTCCTGTTCTTGAAGTTGCCTGTATATTAAGCTCAAATAAGAAAAAAACAAAACCACAGTATTGTTGAAGAAAAAAATAAAACTGTAGTGAATAATATATTAAGTACAAGAAAACTACCAAATGTCCAGGATTTAAAATACAACTTTTGCAGCGTTAATGTTGCTGTTCACTTTATTAAATGCATTGCCTACAGTTCAGAATCCACTGTGTTCTAATGTTAGTTTGGCAGTGGTTGTATGTAAAGGTTTTATCTGGTATCAAAGAAGCCAGAATTGTTAGAAACCTTCCTAGTTACTCTGAATGTCAGCTCTCCTTTTTGTGTTCATTCTGCATTATGCTGCAGCTTCTCACTAGCTCCTGAAGACATCTGAGCTTGCACAATCAAGTAGCCTTAGATGTGTGTTTCCCTTTCCAAGATGAGGGAGCTGTTGTGGATTAGTTTCCTGCATTGACCCAACTGCTTCTGGTAGCACCTGGACACTGGGTATTGTCCTGTTATATTCACCACGTGCTTTTTCTACAAACAGAAACACCATGTCATTTACTTAAATGAAGGACAGTGAGACTTTTGAGGGTCTAAATCTGTTGAGGTACTAAGTGAAGTTACAGAAGTCACTGGGAAGTCTTCTAGAAGGAGCATGCAGTGTGTGATAAAAGCAAGGCCTTTTCTTTGATGCTCATCAGCTATGTTTTTAATGACCCAGAGAAATAGTTGCTGCTTTATTAAAAAGCCTCACACTGAAGCTGAGCATGCTCAGTCAACAAAGCTTCAGGTCTGCTGTCTAGGCAATAAAATAACTTAGTTGTAGGAATAAAAATTGTCTTCCCTCTGCCTGTCACAGCACTGCCAAATAATCAGGAGAATGTGAAGAATAATATCTTCAAAATTTATTTTCCTTTTTCAAGCGCTGCAATAGAATGTATTGTCTGTGTTTCTTCAGAGGTTGCCATGTACTAAACCAAATCTAGGTAAAAGGAGAAATGTCACTGCAATGTGAGAATGTTCCCCAGTGCAGAAAGCTGGTAAATGGTGCAGCACTATTTTTTCAAATGCTGTTGAGCTTTTGAGGGCTCTTGAATAATTGTACATTAAAAAAGAAAAATCACAACAAAACCCAGCAAACCCTACAATAGAATAAAATGTTACTGAGTCTCTGGCATTGCTGAATATTGCATAATGCTCCATTCTATTGTCTTCCAGAGTTCTTGGAAATATTTGTGCATTGTATTGGGATCAGCTGTCCTACCCTATCCACTCATGCAGCAGGAGGATCTGATCCCACACTGTTTATTCAGGAAATATCCTAGCAGAAATCTATGAGATTTTCACACGTGTAAAGTAATATCCAGGATGAAAGTTCTACTGTTCATATTGTCATGGATTAGATATTCCTTCTTAGGGGAGAGAACTGCAGTGATATGGCTGTTTTAGTGTTAACTGTGACAACATCAAAGGTGTGCTGGGGACAGGTAGTAGTATCAATATAAATTTACCTTAAAGATGACAAATTCACTCCTGGTGATGCAGAAGCTTGTGATGTACATTTTATTAACTTTGTGGGGAAAGTGGGAATAGTTGCATGTGACTTGCTGTGATCAGAGCCTTTAAGTATTTTCCTGTGAAAGCAATTGCTGACCTGAGGAATTACTAATGCTCATCAGCTGTTATCTGATCACTGCCTCCTACTAATGAGCAACACTTGAGTCTTGGGCAGCCTCATTTCCAATGCAGATACACAGATTTCTAGGGGAGGGAAAGATGTTCTGGATATTGTAAATGAAATGGTTCTGTTTCATGTATGACATTCAGTAATGTCTGCTTAGGCTGTATTTGTAAAGAGAGAAGTTAATAATTCCATGTTCTTGAAGAATGGAAAACCCAGGGGCTGGAGGAGTTACACTATGTACAATAAATGTTTATGATCATACAAAGCATGTTGATTATAAAAATTATGTGCATAGGGATTCCTTTAAAAGTTTTGTGCAATAAACTATTTTTGCTAAAGGGCCCCATGTTGTTTCTACTTTGAAAGAGTTACTATTTTCTCTTTGGGTTTGGGCAGTAACTTTTATGTTTGGATCCTGAATATGCTGTATAGCCACCTTTAAGAAAAAAAAAATTATTTTGAAAGACAACATTATTGTGCATTGATTTTTCACACATCTAAACTTTGTTGTGGTTGTATTTACATTATATTTTTCTCAGCTGAATTTATCAGGGAAGAAACACAATTCCTTGGCCTGAATATGTCAGCCTGTGGAGCTTGAGTGTACAAAATGGAACAATGCAGAAATGTCATCTTCATTCTAATTTAGCCAATTGCAATGACAAGGAGAGAAATTCCCGCACCTCGCTTACAATACGAAACAGTGTGAGTTAAAGCGATACTATTTTCTTCTTCAGAGACAGGAACTTAGAGTGCACTGCACATAGTACAAATGCCTGTAACCCTAAGGCAGGAGTGTTGCACTTGCCGGGAGGGCTGGTTCACCCCTGTAAAGGGAATTGTTTCCTTCTCACGCACTAGAGGCCTCCTTCTCCGTGCTGTTCCGTCTCTCACGGCTTATCCGAGACTGCTGCAGCATTTTGAGGTTGATACCCGCAACCTTTCTGAAGAGGCCTCTGGAAGTGCTGCGTGTTCCCGGTGCCCGGGGCTGGTGGCAAACCGCGTGTTGGCGGCGGGAGCACAGGACAGGCGGCTGCAGTTCAGCCCTGCCCGTCTGTCCCAGCCTTGGGCAGCCCCCTGCCAGCCGTGCCTGCTGTGAGGAGCTCGGTGTTCCTGCGGAGCAGCTGCCCTCAGCCTGCCCCGGCCCTTCCCCGCTGCAGCCGAGCGGAGCCGCGCTCACGGTGAGGCCCAGCGGGGCGGTGCAGCGCCGTCAGCGCCGGGCGGAGCCGCCTCCGTCGGGGGCGGGCGCGGGGCGGAGGAGGTGGAAGCCGCGAGGCCGCGGAGGTACCGTCCCTGAGGGCGTGCGGGCACGGCCGGCGTGCGGCGGGCGGGCCGGGCATGGAGCGGTGGGTCGGGGCCGCCGGGGGCTGGGATTCGCTGTGGGGAGCCGGCTGGGGCCGATGGCCGTGCTGGGAGCTCCTGGCCGCCTGCGCCGTCATCGGCGCCGTGGGCTGGCTGCTGCGGCTGCGGGACAGGAGGCCGGGCGGCCGGCGGGCGGCGGCGGCGGCGGCCGCCATCTCCCCGACCCCCATGGCGTCCCCGGCTCCCCACTCCGGCCCGGCGCCGCTCGCCGCGGGGAGCCAGCGCTGCAGCGGGAGCCGCCCAGGTGAGAGACTCGGGGGAGGCCGGGGGTTGGCGCTGCCCCTGGCCCCGCGGGAGGGCCGGCAGCGGCACCGGGCACCGCCCGCGGAGGCCGCGGGGCCCTTCCCGCCTCCCTGCGCCGGCCCGGCCCCGTTCCCCTTCCCGCTTTGTCACGGCCGGGCCCCGCTCGGCTCCGCCCGCCCCGGCCCTGCTGCTGCTGCTGCTCCCGCACTGCCCGCCCGCTCCCGCTCTGGACATAGGGGTGCTTTTCTCCTCCCTGAGAAGTTGTCCCTTTTCCCTTCCCTTTCTTCTGTTCCCGTGGCTTATTTCAAGTTTGTTCAGCAGTTCCCTTTCAGCCACGTAGTTCATAACTGGTGGCTCATCTGCCCACAGGCGGTACAGACAAATCACCCCATCGCCAAGCCGCGGTTGCTCTAACATATGCAAATCCGATCAGTCGCATACAGCCAAAGACAGGATGTGACTCCATTCCTGCGGAAAAAAAAAAAAAACAAAAAAAACAACAAACCCCCCCAACTCAGCCAAAAAGAGCATTACTCATTTTTGGAAGGATTTAATGAGAGTTGTAGAGTAAAATAATACTGCCATCATTAGAAGTCAGTCGTTCATTCTGTCATGGGTCTAGTGTTAATTTTTTTTTTTTTTTGGAAGCAGGCTCTGGTATTTCATACTGATCCAGTGAGACAAGGGAAAATACAATTCTTGCCCATTCTTACAGATTTTGATTGATTTGGAAGAACCCTCGAACATGTGGTTGTTGTTAAAGCAGTTATTAATATTTGCAAAGGTAACTTGCAAGGCCTTACATGCAGAAATAGAAGAGGCAGCAGCCTCACTGCTGGCTGTGCTCTGGATTATTTTTTAGTTATATAATACATTTTATGGTTCAAATAATCTCATTTTCACCTGCACGTAGCAAACGGTTGAAGGATTGTCTCAAAATGAGCAGTTGCTGTTTCTCAGGTTTGCAAGTCATGCATTTTGTTTTGGACAGATTAAAATAGGTAATGAAATTAAAAACCAATAATGCTTATTTTAGTTAACTGAAATCTTATTGTCAGAACACAAACGGATTTTGTTCTGTGTTGTCATTCTAACCATGTTTTCCCTATTTCCACACCAAACATCCTGTAGAAAACTCTTCATACTTACAGATCTTAAACCTGATTCTTCACTGCTGGTCTGCTTTGCCATCTCATTTTTAATCAGTTGTGCCAGAGTTGTAATAGGCACACAAAATAAATAACTTTTTTTTTTTTTTTAACATACACAATTTCAAGCAGTAGGTTTTAGGTACCGTGTTCTGTCAAAACATAAGAAAGCAGAGAAATCACTCACAGCATTTTTTTTGCTTTAACTGCAAGGCAGGAAGGATTTTTGCATGTTCCTGTCTATTCTCCATACATGAATTATATATATGTACAGGTCTGCTCTTCTGCAGAATGATTGTGCTAGTTGTGAACCCTAAAAATAGGAGCATTTCTCAGTTAATTCTTTAAGGCATTATGTTGACTGCTCAGAGTGTTTTCATGGAGCTGTTTTTGCAATGAACTTTTTTACCCCTGAGTTTTCATCTTTCTTGTGATTTTACAGTTATGCAGTCTCAAAGGAAAATCCTTAGAATAGCAAGTTTGGATATTTTAATTGACCTTAGGGACACATCCCTTGATTAAAACATACAGGTATCAAATTTTATTTTAAAAAATAGAGGGTTAGGAATTGAAAACAAGTGAGAGGGTCTTTCACATCTGTCATTGTAGTCTTGTCATGTCAGATAATGGAAACAGTGAGGTTGCTTGGAGGCTCAGGAATCACAAGGGAACTACAATACTTTGGGGAAGTGGCTCAGTAGCCTCAGCTGTGGCTCTGTTGCTGGTTTTTTCTGGGTTTTTTTTTAACTTGGAAATATTCTAATTTCCCATTGTTTCAGTGACGTTCCAGTTAATACTTGTGAAATGTTCATGGACTGAGGTTGTTTTCTCTAACCACAGAGATTCAAAATAAGATATTCATAAAAAGATGGCTCCCAGAGGAAATGTCCCTCCAAGGAAACAATCCTCAAAATTCATATGACTATTGACTTGTAATACTTGAAGGAGTATTTAAGTTTGCTTTAAGTACTTTTTCATAGTATTTCCTAATACTAGGAACGTGTTTGTTCTGACTCAGATTGCAGTGAAACTTAACGTGGTGCTGTATTGATTGCTGCTGAAAGCTGCAAAAATATACTGTGTGCATTTGGGGTTTTTTAATATGTGAAAAGTGGTCTTAAGTTTCATTAACTGAGGATGAAACCTGAAATTGAAAATAAAGTACTAAAACGGCGACACACCCCTGTCCAAAGCAGTACAAGCCTCATGAAATGGCTCAGCAGTGGAGGAGGGGGCAGTGTGAGGCTGGAGTGAAGGCAAGCTGAGGGAAGAGCACAGCTGAATCATTTGTCTGGAGCTTCTCTTCCTGAGCAGTGTGTGCCAGGAGAGTCACAGCCTGTGTGCAGGTACATGGTTGCAGTACCTGGTGAAATAATGTGGAAGCTTCTTACATTCTTGAGCTGCCCAAATCCTGATTTTTCAGTTGTGTTTTTCAGAGCAAGGAATTTGTGTTGGCATCAGCTTGGTTTTGGTATCTTCTCTCTACCCAGCGTGGAGGCTGTCAGTGTGGGATACATGGAGGGACGTGAGCTGGGGGAATTGTAGCATAGCAGAGAGAAGGATGTTCCTTTGGAAATGGAGAAATTCTCCCAGCTTCTGGTTTTTGTTGGAGAGGGAGATCTGAAAAGATCAGTTGTTTTTGTCTTCTGGCTGTTTGCTCTCAAAACAGGCCTGGGAAACAACATGTTGTGTACATATTTCCAGCCTTGCATCACAACCAGAGAAAGCTTGCCCTGGTTGCTGTGTTGTGCCTATCCCTTAGATTTCTGTCAGCCAGAAAGTCCTAAGGAAATACTAGAAATAGCTCTGGGCCTTTAGCTGGAGGAGCAGCCCCTTTTCTTGGGGATGGCTGGTATTGCATTGCACAAATAGATTGTGCCTTTCTTGTCAGGAATCAAGTATTTCTCAGCCTGTCATGAATTTTAATGAATAAATTCTTTAGATTGAATTTTCACTCCAGAAGAAATTGAAAAAGGTCTACCAAGAATAAAGTGTAAGCTGTAAATAGTCTTTTAAATAGTGGAGAGAGGAGGAAGTAAACTTGGTATAGGTCTGGTAGCTTAAAAACATTGAATTGAAAAGTATTTTGTCTTCTCTGCACTGCAAGGATCTCTTCAGAATCCCAAGAAATTGCTAAGAGGCACTTTTTCCTTTGGCTTTAATACACCATTTAAGTAGCAGAAGCGAAGATGTGTTTTTTACAGTTTTTACAGTATCCTCTTTTTGCCTTTCCTGTAGGTGAAATAACAATGGATACAATATTATCCCGATTAAAGAAGCTCAGCCACGATGAGCTTAGAGAAGAGATCGTGAGAGCAGGACTGAAATGTGGGCCCATTACTGCAACTACGAGGTCTATTTTTGAAAAAAAATTGGCTCAGGCACTGTTGGAGCAGCAAGGAGCACTGGAGGAGGAAGGGTCAGCTCTGTCAGAGGAGGCTGCTGGAAATGTCCCAGTGAATCACAACGGCCATGGAGGCGCTTCTGAGGAGGCAGACTTTGGGTACTGTGTGGGTCTGAACCCTCCAGAGGAAGATGCTGTGACACACACAAACTGTTCAGCTCCTCCCTGTGGTGCTGATTCACAAATCCCTGCACAGACACCATCCAAAGATCCTCCACTCTTCTATGGTGTTTGCCCAGTTTATGACGACATACTGGCAAGGAATGGTAAAACTCACTTCCCTTATTTTCAGTGATAGGCATTTTAGTCATGTCTGGTACAATTTTTTATGTAGCAGGTGTTCTGAACACCACTGCGTTAGTATTGTAAGCATTGCCTGAAGTATTTCTTTGTTCCTGTAAATAGTATTTCTTTGATATTCTGAGGCAAGAAAACACAGTTATAAGACATCCCAGGTGTTTGCCGTTACAGTTCCTACACATGAGGATCCTCTACTCTGTGTAGCTCAAATGAAGAAAATAATTTCTTATTGCTAAGCTTGGACCCATCCTGTGCCTTTAATCTCTCTCAAGAATAAAAAGTCATTCTGTAAATAATCAAAAGCCTATTTATACTGTCATCAGTTGAAGCTTAAATGATCTCTTCTAGATGTTTTCACATCTTCCTTTCTGTTTCTGGCAGGAGTAGAGTATTGCACAGGAGTGTTTTCTCTGAGACAGTAGTAAGAATTCTTACTAAGAAAAAGTACTTTAAGATATTCTTATTTGAACAACATCATTGAAAGGAGAAGAAGGATTTGTGTATTATCTAAGATTCTGTAGAGATCTTAAAGTTGTGACAGTGGATCAGTTACAAAGTTGGTCTTTCTGAACAAGACAGCATCAGGAGTAATGCAGGGTGAATAAACTCTGAGTTTGCTTTTCCAACTGAAGTGAAATGCTTGTTGCAGGTGGCTTATCCATTACAGGGGATGTTGATTGATGGGAATGGGTGAGCCCTGTAAAGGGATCACCTCATTACCTGGAGTGTGTGGGAGGCTCCTACTCAGTTTCCAAGAGACAGAATTTAAGAGGACTTTTGATCTGTATACCATGTTTGGAAGAGAAACAATCTGAGACCAAAACTGGAATGATAGTCTAAGAATTCTGTAATCTATTTCTAGGAATTGAAATCTGAGATTATTGAAACAACCTAACATTGGTGGCTCTTTGTTGCAGAGAGAATACATGTTTATGAAGATAGGAAGGAAGCTCTCCAGGCTGTTAAGATGATTAAGGGTTCCCGTTTTAAAGCTTTTACAAACAGAGAGGATGCTGAGAAATTTGCTAAAGGAATCTGTGATTATTTCCCATCTCCAGGCAAGTCCTCTTTATGTTTGTCTCCAGTGAAAATGGGATCATTTAACAGAGGTAAGTGGGGAACTTAATCTCTGTACAGTAGATGCGATAAACAACATTGATTTTTTTTTTTAGAGAAGCAACAACTGCATTACTAATATTCTAATAAACATTCAAAGGGTGAAGCACTGAATAAACTGAAGTTTAAAAGAACTTCTAAGTGTAAAAATGTTTAAAATGTGGAAGATGTTTTAAATGTAAAATATCATTGCTACTCTAGAAGCTGAAATGTAGGTAATTCTCTACATGGATACCTGGCTTCGTAGTCCATGGTCATACTTGTAGGATTTGGTTTTACTCATGGACTTCAGGATTTTCAGGTTTAGTGAGACGCTGATAAAATTGCACAGTATATTAAAATTGTATTCAATTCTTAATTTGTAAGTTCAGAAATAAAATGGTAAGCACTGATCATATTTCACAGTGTCCCCAGTTGCTAGATTAAAAAGGATTCCAGAGTCACTGAACTGTAGAAGCAATTCTAATAATTAGAAAATAGTTGTTTCTTGCAGAATTTTGCTTTTAAGTTTGGATGGGAGCAGACTGGTAATTATAAAGTTTACCAGTCCCCTATTAAAATCTAAAACAGTTTTACAAGAAGATTAATCATTTTTCTCTCCCTCCCTATTACTAACTACTAGTGTATTTAAATAAGTCATGTTATTGAGTTCAGTTTCCTTATTCCTGTATATTAAAGATGCCAAATTAATACATGGTTTAGATTAAAAGTATAATTTTCATGGCCTGGGTGTTTAAATGGTGATCACTGGAAAGAATGTGTCTAGAAAGGAGTGATTTGTGTTTTGATAGATGGTTTATGCTCCCCTGAGAGTGAAACTGCAAATAAGGAGAGAGCCAACAGCTACAAAAGCCCACGGACTCAGGATCTCACAGCTAAGCTTCGGAAAGCTGTCGAGAAAGGAGACACAGCAACGTTTTCAGACCTTATTTGGAGTAACCCTCGTTACCTGATTGGGTCAGGAGACAACCCAACGATTGTACAGGTGAAAAAACAACAGCAAAATGGGAAAATCCAGGTTCTGGTTTAGTGATGTAGCTTATGGGGCCTGAAAGCAGAAGTGGAAGGAATGATGTTTCCTGCTCCTCCTTCAAGACACCTTGTTCCACCCAGTGCAGGTTTCTCTATTCATTGACAGCAGCTGGGGCACTTCTCTGTAAGTCACCCTGAGAGCTCCCTTTGCTCCAGCAGAGCCAAAGGAACTGAGTGTGCAGTTCTTCCAGGGGAGGAGTACTTGTATTCAGTAGTACAAGAATAGTTTTGACTTCTTACTGTTTGTTCTCCAAGTAATTATAATCTTTCTTAAAACAGACTAAATTTAAGGACCAGGGTAGGGCCTAGGCTGTAATTAGATGTTCCTACAGCATTGCTAAGCACCCCTATTAAATTCCAAAACCATGTATGAGGTGCCATTTAGCAAACACTGACAATCTTACTTCAACTTGTATCAGACCAGCTTTGTGAAGTTGTTGAAATTTTTTATGCAATATAGCAAAGCAACTAAATTTTTTATACCTGTCTATACCCATTTTTCTGCTTTTTGTAAAACCTGAACTTCTTCCTTCAATAAAGGCACTGAGTGTAAGAAAATTTCATTAGCTATAACAGCAATGTGGATGTAAAGAAAAGTATTTACGAAAACATTAGTATAAGATTGAGTGTGGGAACCCATGTGTTTACACAGTTAAATCAGTTACATCTCTGGGTGTAAGAAAGCTGTTTAGATTGAGGTTCATTCTAATATTGGACTTTTTTTCCAGGAGGGGTGTAGGTACAATGTCATGCATGTGGCTGCCAAGGAGAATCAACCTGCTATCTGCCAGTTATTGCTGGACACTCTGGAAAATCCAGAATTTATGCGGCTGATGTACCCAGATGATAATGATGTCATGTTGAAGAAACGCATCCAATATATCGTTGACCTTTACCTGAACACTCCAGATAAAATGGTAGGATCTGGGGGGGAGAGTTTACATCATTACTATTATTATTATTATTATTATTATTACTACTACTACTGGAAAGGATTAAGGATATACAAGGGAGACTGAAAGAGAACAGAAGAGGAGCAGTCCCTGAGTCCTGTGAATTTTGGTAGTCATTATTCTGCACTATGGTAGGAAATGATTTCTTAAGAGCTGAGATAATTAGTCATGACATATATCTACTTTCCTCAGTCTCAAAATTATATGTTGACTTTATCATCTCTCTAAGTGCATGTGAATCTTCTCTTTTTCCCACTGCAGTGGTTTGATACTCCATTGCATTTTGCCTGCAAGTTTGGGAATTTGGATGTGGTTAACGTGCTTACCTCACACCCAGCTATTGTAAAAAATCCAAGAAACAAATATGATCAAACTCCAGCAGAAGTAAGTCTCTCTATGTCCACAGCAAACCCAGAAATGTTATCCTGATCAGCATTTTTCATATTCAAACATTACTGAATACCATGGATAGAAGGCTGGTAGTCAGGTGCTAATGTCATGGTTAAAGAGTAAATTCTGTATATCATTAAAAATACTTTATGCTGATTGTGTCTGTGGAAAATTTTTGGAATTTATGGGGTTGGATGTATTTTAGTTGGTATACTATGAATTATAAGTACTGGGTGGGATGGGTAGGGGTCAATAATGTGATTGTTTGGGAAGAACACACATTGCAGGTGGTTTGAAAATGAGGTTATTATGCTGCCCTAACAGCTAAAATTATATTAACAGGTAGTTTGTGAAAGAAGCAAGAACAAATCTGCTGAATTGAAAGAAAAGATGAGAGAGTACTTGAAAGGTCTGTATGCAGAGTTTGTACTTTATCAGGCATGTATTTTGGCTCTTTGCTGCCTTAGCTTTGCTTTCTGTAGCATTTCAGTTTGTAAATGATGCTGCTGTACAGTGCCCTGAAAACCAAAGGAAAACTCTAAAATTGAGCAGGGACAGAGAACTTTTTGTCTTTTTTTTTTTTTTTTTTGTCTTTTAAGTGACAGAATGCATGGACCATAGGGTTTCCTCATGGCTCTGAAATGTAGGCAAGGCTCTGATACAGTAAGCCTGGAGAGGAGTGTTCAGTCTAAAAGAAACAAAAACCTTTTGCAGGGCAAGAGGTGTATCTGTCATGCTGGGATGTCCTGTAATTTTATAATTTCCTTGACATAGAACTTCATCTGTTTTGTCATGTGTGCGTTCAGGCATTTGCAAAAGGAGGTTGTGGTGTTTGTTAATGACCCTGAGGGAAAGGGCTCTGTGGATCATTGCAGGTGTTTTTTGTTGAAAGGGAAGGGAACCTACACTAAAATGTGTTCTGTAATCACTGAAGCAGTGAATCTGAATTACGAGTGGTTTTACTAATGAAGTAAAGTCAGATGGTTCAGTGTATGGGTGCATTGATAGGCCAGGAAGAGGCAGCAGGCTGATGGAACATAAAGTGACTGAGAAAGCTTTGTCTGATTTGTTGTAGGTCGCTATTATGTCCCACTCCTGAGGGCAGAAGACAATTCCTCAGCTCCGGTCATTGGGGCACCGTGGTCACCTGACCAGACGGATGATGGCCCCCAGAGAACTTGGCCTAAATACCCTGGGAGCCCCAAAGACCCAGTGCTGTCCATCAGAGCCTTTGCAGGCCCCATGAGCCCCTCAAAGGTAAGGAGAGAACTTCCTGTGACTCCAGTACCCATGCTTGTCCTTTTTAGCATTAAAGATCTCCACACGGGGTTCCTTGTGTGGTGTAGTTTGTAGTCCTGGTACAGTTTGGTGCTCTCTCTTTGCTGAGGAAATGGCTCTCCCTCCATGGATAAGTACAGAAACTTGTAAATATTTTTTTATCACTGAAAACAGGAATGTGGTATAAATCAGAAGAGTAGAAGTTTAGTCAAAAATTGTTTTCTTTTTCCTTTCGGAATCTATTCAAAAAGCACCTCTGACAAACCTTTCATTTCTTACAGATAATTGCTGTAACTTTCTATCCTGAAGTAAAGCCCTTCAAGGCAGCTATGAATCAGTTTTAAAAACCCTAATTATATCTTTATCTCATTTCTAGAAGTTGCCACTGGATGTTAGAAGCAGTTGAATTAACATTAATATTTTTTTCTAGATGGAAAAACTGACAACAAAATAGTAGGTGTTGGGATGGTTTTGGAAATGTATTGACTGTATAGTGGGAAAGCAAAATCTTTAGTTTTCAGAAGGAAAACTATCTTTTTTTTAGATAGCTGTTAAGTATATTCGAAACTTACAGGTGTTTATTTGACTCATTTATTTAATGTGAACATGCTGCAAGTACAACAGCTTTAGAAACAGTGAATAAATACAATGGAGGACTTTGTGTCATCTGATGGTTGCATTCTTTAAGACTACCAAAATGCTTAATGCTTTTTCTCCTTAATATTCTTCATCAATTTTCTGTTCAACTGACAGAAATTTAAGTATCATTTAAACTCTGAAAAATATTATCTAGGGTGCAAACAGTTCATAATTTTGATTGCTGACAGGTATTTTTAATACCTGAATGTAATTCTTAGTCATTGTTGTGATCCTTGTCATATGAAGTCAGGAAGTGGGGGATTTTTGCAAAAAAATTCCCTTGAGGCATTCCAACTTCAAAACAGACAGCAAGAATTTATTCTAATAATTGTAGCAAGTCCATGCTTATAAAAACATCCCCTTTGCATCTTAGAAAACAATGACCAGGAAGCATTTGCAATTAAATAGAATGACATGGCAAATCAAAAGACACTTCCTGCTGCACACACATTGAAACCAGGCAGATGTGGTGTTTGTGCAGCTGATTTTTGGATTTTTGTACATTATGGTCCTTCTCTTTCAAGAGCAGTTAAGAGATCAGAGTAACCACCAGTAGTGAAAGGTGCAGCTTTAGATCCAGTGTGAGATCCTTCATAGCTGGAATGGAGCAGCACATGTGGACAGCAAACAGCTGAGCATCTTCTAGATCTGTAGGTAGATATGTAGCCAGCCCTGAGTTAGTTCATACTGTGTGGGTAGTTTTTGAATTTATTTTTGTTTTCTAAAGGCTGAAGAATTCCGCAGGCTCTGGAAGACTCCCCCTCGAGAGAGAGCTGGCTTCTTTCACAATGTCAGAAAATCTGATCTGGAGAGAGGTGTTGAAAGAGTTGGAAGGTATCTAAAAGACTGTCAATATAAAAATTTAATAATAGAGCAAAAGACTGCTGAGAGTACAGTTATTACTTACTGCACAATATCTTGGGGCAAAAGCTACTGCAGAAATAGTTAAAGTATTTTGCAGTTGGATTTTTTACTGTATTTTTCTGTAAACAAGAGAGTTAAAATATGAGAACTGAGAAAATATATGAGAAAAATTCTCATATAAAATATGAGAATATGAGAACAAACTTTCTTAGCTTTGGCAGTAAAGATATTTTAGCTGTTATTGACACTATGTATGGAAGACTTTTCACAGACATTTACTCTTCTCATTTGTCAGATCTAAAATTATGCATAACCTGTTTGTTCTGTGAAAGTGAGGGATTGTTAAAATGAAAAGGTCCTAACACAAATGTGCTGCTTTATAAAAGCTCTGTGTGTGGTGTGTCCTTGCACTTAAAATACCTTCTATCAGCATCATATGGAAGAAAATACTTCATTAAAAGCTGACTGCGTTTTACTCTTTGAAATAATCCCTCACTTCCTCCTCCCTCTCCCATTCCCAAACAGAAAAAGCTGGTGAATGCAGTATCAGTAGGGATTCTTCTCTATCTGATGTCTAGATACAGTCAGCTTAAAGATAGCAATGTTTATGCTGCTAACTGCAAAAATAGTAGATGAAATGTGAAAAATGCTCTAGAACAAATGAGGAGATACTTTGATTGCTAAGGATGTGTCTGTGCTTTTGCAGACTGTTGATTGTTGTGGGATTGTGTTGCCTGGTTGCACGTTTGTGCTCCTGTTTGTAGCTGTTAAAATGTGATCAGAAAAGTTGTTGTCAAACTATTATTTATGTCTTCACAAATGATTCGTTTTATTTTATTTATTGCAGGGAGTTAGCTCATGAACTGGGGTTCCCGTGGGTTGAATACTGGGAATTTCTGGGCTGTTTTGTTGATCTGTCTTCCCAGGAGGGGCTACGAAAATTAGAAGAGTACCTGAGTCATTGTGAAATGAGCGAAAAGGCTCAGCCAGAAACAGGGGAAAATGAAACCTGCAATAGATATAAAACTCCACATCCCTCTGGTAAGAATGCTGCAAACAATGGGTTGTACCTGGGGAGAAGAGGGACAGAAAAAGCTCGGTGCCCAGGGGAGGCAATATTTACCTGTTGTGGTTGCTATTATTCATCTGTTATCCAAACAATCTGATTACAGCATCAAAAAAGGAGCCAACAACACTGTGAATGTAAAAGTACAATCTTTATCTTTCATGTGAAGTACTTTATTTGCGTGTAGCCTCCAAATAAAATCCCTGTTAAGAAAACCTCTATCTTTAGTATGTTTTCACACAGAGCATTTGGACATTTATCTTAAAGTACAGAATTTTGTAATTCACTGATATGGAATAAATAACATTTTAAAAATAAAAGAATAATTCTTTACAACTGAGAGAGTGAAAAGACACAGGATGCAAAACCCAGGAAAGCTTTTATGCCTTAGACCACTGCTTGCCACGTGTGCTTTTTGCATGTGTAGCTTTAGTCAGGTTAGTTCATGCTATTACATAAAATCAGAAGGGTCTTCAGGAAATGGAATAAGGCATAAAGATTGTGTATTTGTTCCTAGTTGACGCACTTGACATTCTGTTTAAAGTCTTCTTATGTGTTGCTCTTGTCAAAATTGTTCACAGGCAAAAGTAAAAAGTCTTGCAATTCCATTTCTGTTGGAGCATTTTTGGATGAGGATGATGATGACATGAGTTTAGAAGAAATCAAAAACAGACAAAATGCAGCACGAAATATCAGCCCCTCTCTGGTGTCCAAGGAGCCCAGCATTGATGCCATTGGAGATGCTGAGTGTGATATCCTGTCCATGGAGTGTGCAGGAAACATCATCGAGACCTCAGCTCACCCTCGGCACTACGAAAAGGGAGCTGCTGCCAGCAAAAATGGGTTTTGCAGTCCTGTGTCCAGTGAAAGGATCATCAGTGACAGAAAGCAGCTGCACGATGGGTCAGAATGCTTCATGTCACCCGTTTCCAATTTGCTGTCAGAATTTGAAAGCCTGGCATTGCAAGAACAAGAGGTTGCAGGAGTATCTCATAAAATCACTGAAAAAACTGAGAATGAGAGAATTCTGGACAAGACCTGCTCTGCAGTGTCACTGGGAAGTTCCTCTGAGCCAAGTGTTACAGGAAAACATGGAGAGACCAAGTTAAGGACAGACCACAAAATATCATTAGAAAAGGAGAGAGTGTCCAGAGAATCTGGAATTCATACTAAGGAGGCACAACAACGTCAAGAACTTTCTTCTCAGAAGTTTCTTTTGAAGACTTCACCCACAAATGACAATTCAAAGTTATTCCTTCTTGGGTAAGAATTACCTTTTTTAACTCTTACTTGCACAGGCAATCCCTTTGCTTATATAAAACTCAGTGTTTTGGAATTGGGGTGTTTTACTGCCTGAACAAATACTTGGTGCTCTTTTCATCTAGTTCTGTTTCCGTTCTAGGGAGCAGCCCTCGAAGCTGGATGGTGATGTCTTAGCAGCTATAGAAGGAGCAGAGATTGATCCGCAGAAATTCCCAATGATTTACAAATGGAAACACGCTGTGATATCCTACTCCTCATCTGACAGGCAAAGGTATTGCTGCAAACTCAGCCACAGGCACTGAAGTACATTTTTAGCGGGCCAGCTTGAACAGCAGGATTTCAGGCCTGGTTTCCCCCCAACCCATATTTTAAATATTCAGCAGAATTAACTGTTTTCTGAAGTTAATCACCAAAGCCTTTTTGACTGGTGTCTATTGATAAGGAGTTTTCCTTATTGATAAGTCATGTTCTTTCCATTCCACTGCTGTTCCAAGTAACTTGAGCATGTCTCCACAGACAAATCAGACATGACTCTTTTCTGCTTGGCCAGTGTCTCACTTTGCTGTTTTGGTACTTGGATCCTTCACTGGACTCAGTGATAGTTGTACTGTTGGTTTGTAACTCATCCCTGCTGTTGATGCAGTGCAGGAATGTTCTTTGTTGCCTTGTAGTACTTAGGTTGTGCTGAGGGATGTTAAGGTGAATTTAATATTTTTTGGCATCTTTTTATTAGTGTTTTTATTTTTACCCTTTATTACCCCAGTCCAAAGGAATTGTTCATGTGAAGGGTGGTGTGTGTCTTCATGGCCATTTTGAAAGAAATGAGGTCTTACTGATTGGGGCAACACATCTATGTAGAATATTTTGTGCTCTTCCTGTTCATTCTCTTCTTACAGACCTTTCTCTTACCAAGATAGGATTTTTCTCAGCTGCTGCATCAGTTCTGAGATCTAAAGTGATTCTGAGTTAAAGTGCTGCTCTCATTATTACCGTTTCCTTTAAAAATTGTGCAATGACTTCTGGTTTCTTTCAGTTGGCCGAGTCCAGCACTGAAGGCAAGATTCCAGTCCCAATCCATGGCTGCTGGCCTTCCAGTGTATGCTAGTTCAGGAAGAAACAGTCCCATTCCGGGAAGTCCAGGCAAACACGGCAGCGCTGCCTCGTTCCCTCCGGAGCCTGGGAGCCCTGGGCGCTACAGCCCTGCCTGTGTCCTGCGCTATTTTGCAGAGCCTGCTGCCCACTAAAACACAACTCAGCATCCTGGGACTTCAGTTCTCATTGTTAGAGTGGAGCAAGAACTACAATGTTACTAAGGTGACATGAGGTTTGTACTTGGCTATTTATTTTTCCTCAATTGAGGACAACTGTATGTCTAAAAAATGGAATATATGTCTTAATGCCATATACGAGGTAGATTATTACTGGTGATAAGCAAGAAGTTTGTGACAGTGCAGTTGTCCAGTAGCTGAATTAACCCTTGTTGCCAGTACCACAGTGGGCTGAACTGTCCCCTAGCAATGGTGGTATTTGCTATTACTACGTATCCTCATTGTAATGAACACACAGCCCTCAACTGCCTTTCTTGACCTTGGATAGTCGAGGAAACGCATCATCAGCAAATAGAACCTGGAAGAGGAGATTGATGGCAGGAAGGGAAACGGCCTCCTGCTAGCAGGGGGAAAAGCCTAAAACATGCCTGGGAATGCAAGAACAACTTTGCAGTGTGGAGAGAGTAGGGATGTGAAACCCTGTGCATAAGCAGGGTGTGTTTCCAGCCAGCTGGGCTGGGCAGTTGATACCCACACCCACCCTCACCTGTCTGTCCGTGTGTGTGTGTGCACAGATTTGCACAGAGACCCTCGAGTCTCTGCTTGTTCTGAGGCTGTTAAAGACACTCAGATCTACTGAGTGCTTTAGAAACAGGGCACTGTAGAAACTACTGGGATTCCTTTAAGTGGTAGTGGGAGGATTTAAGGAAAAGAAAAATTAGCTGGTTATTTTTTCCCCAGAGAAGCTGTTAACACTTGCAGATTTGAATAGTTATTACACAAAAGCACATCAGCAATAATTTCAGCAGATTTACCAGCAAGATACCTTAATGGTTTAGTTTTAATGTATTAGCATGGTAGCCAGTGTGGCCAGGAGGTGGCTATTTCCCAGCTGTAAAGAGAGAGGACTAAGGACAAAATATTTTTATGAAATCTGAGCTTTTACTGTGTCTCTAGTGTTGATGTGGTAATGGGTTTTTGTTACAGCAGTCAATAATTTTGTTCTGCAGCCTTCTGTAAGAATGACTTGTTTTGACAGCATGATGCTGAGAATAAGAAAGCTTTTCAAAACTCCAGAGAGTTTTCCATATCAACCCTAGTGCTTCTAATGTTGCGTGGAAAGCTTCCAGAAGCAGCTCTCTAGGTTGAAAAAAAAAGGAAAGAAGACTTATCTACTGTTAGAAGATAAATCTGATCAGAAAATGCAACTCTGCAGGGCTGTGCTGGTGAGAAGGGCTGGGTTAGGAGAGGCTGGTGCCACAGAGTCAGAGAGAGCCCGGAGCCACCTGGCAGGGCTGGAAGGGAAAGGCACCGAGTTTAGCGGACAGGGTGGGAGGCAGGAGGGGCCGGGCCGGCCTCCCCCGGTCCCACCGGAGCTCCGGGGCCATGGCAGAGCCCGGGGCCGGCGGTGACTGTTCTCCACAAACCACACCCTCACAGGTTCGTGATCGGTACAAACCTAAACACTGCACTTAATGCTTTTGCAAGCTCAGTAGTGCCTTTTGTAATATATTTTTTTTATTAAATTTTTTGTTCTTGTAGAAGTTTTTTAAAAAAGAAGTGGCATCCACTTACTATGGGCAGATAAAATACACTTTTTTCTCTGGGCTTTCTGAACAGGATGTCTTTTAATGTCTCTAAGTTGGATTATTCGGTGCGATAGCTCTCCACGGGGGGAGAGACTCCTCTTTTAGAAATTATTCTTTTAAAAAAAAAAAAAATAAAAAAAGCTTATTTTGCTCTTTTGTTAAAATTGAGCCTAGTTCCATGGAGCTGGACATTAGGAAGAGCTACTTTACATAAATGCCTCTTGTTCATATTCCAGACAAGTACCAGGTGCCTGGGGGGTGTCATGCTTTAGGAAACATTTAAAAAAACCCCAGAACCAAAGCAGTCTTCTGTTACCAAGTATATTAATTGACTTTTTCACAGGGTTTTTTTGTTGTTGTTTATTAATTATTTTCATGTAGCAGGCTCCATGGTCTCTAACTATTTTAAGATCCCACATACCTACAGTTTTACTCCAAAAGGTTTGAGATTGGCTCTTTTTTTTTTTTTTTTTTGCTGGTTGGTTGGATTTTTAAAATAAATTACATTAAATTATATCTATCATTCTGGAGAAATTGATCAGCTGATGCCATTGCCTAATACCACTTCAGAGCCAAACTGCTGGGGTAAGTTGCTGTGGGTGCAGCTGCTGTTCTCCACCCTGATCCTTCAGAGCTGTGGTACAGCAGCGTTGCCCTCTTGATAAGTGTTTGTTCTGAGCCAGGAGACTGATACTAACACTCTGTGTCCTTTTTACCTTTATTATGCTTTGCTTTATTTTTTTTAATATTTAAATGTATGTTACTGGTATGTACATGTAGCCAGACACCCCCCACCCCTCCACCTACACACCCTTGCACACTTTGTAATGTTGTTTTTGTTCAGTCAGGAGAATATTTTTTGAAACTGTGTTATATAATGTGCATTAGTCCAGTTGTACTGCACTTAAGAGGTCATTTTTCTAACAATGTGTTACTTCAGCTATGACAAAAATAGCAATTTATGCAGTGATTTAATCATTTGTGATTTTGTGAAGAAAGCCCTTCAACACTGAGCCTGTGGAGACACTTTAAATCAGAGTGATAGTGCTTGAATTGTGTTTTCTTGGCCAAAAGTTCACTTTTAAAGGTGCAAAAAAACTAGTTGTGTTTTTGTTGGTTGTTTTTTAATTAGCAAAGTGTCATGTTAAAAATACAGAAGTATCCCACTTTCTATTAAAATCAAATGAATAATTGAAAGTGTCACCCTGTGTTCAGTATGAGATGTGGGGAGAAGGAGATGGGCACGACAGGGCAGCACTGATTTATCCATACAATACCTGCAGCTTTTGTGTGTGTGCACAGTGACAATGGACTACACCACCAAAGACTTAAAAGAAGAGTTGTTGGAAGAGACAGGAACTCACACTATGGTAAAAAAGACGTAATTTTAAATTTCACACTTTCCACCCCCACCTTAAGTGTCACCAAAACTACTGTTAGTTTCTGTACCTGTGCAAAAAGGTGTTGTGGCCTCTGGTTGTCCACCAGAGCTTGTTAACTGACACAGGGGATGTAGAAGGGGATGTGTGTGAGAGAGTACATGTAGCACACACACAAAGAAATAAAAATCACAGAATTTTCATCTTACAGATGCTGGTGCTCCTGTTCCTTGCAGTGGTGACACAGCCCTGCAAGTGGCTGTGCTTAGACCAGAGCAGTTCCCCTCTTGGACAATTAACTGCTCTGGCTCCCACCTCACGTTCACATTTCTGATGGTTGGTGAAAGAGCTGTTGCCCTGAGCAGTGTGGGGCACAGCAGCAGTCCCTGCAGAGCTCCAGTCACACTTGCTACAGCTGCTCATGCAGCCATTCAGCTAAAGAGACAGGAAAGAAAGACAGACCAAGTATTTTATTCAAAACTTTTAAAAAGTTAATAGACAAAAACTGATAAATTATTCTCATTGCATCAATGAGAGATACATCATGATGATTTCTTCTTGCCCCCCACACCTTACACTACACAACAATCAGTTTATTCCCTACCAGTCCCTGTAAGTTCCTTGAACTTACCCTGATGCAGCAGCAGTCTAGTATCAAACCCTTATATTTTCTTCTCCACAGGTTGTGTGCCCCGATTATGCTTCATACAGCTCTGACAGGAGTAAGTTCAGCACCTCAACATCCTTACTGAGCAGAGAATCTGTCAAACAAGTTAGTTATGTCTGCTGTCCTACTTCTGTTTGCTGGCCTACAGCCTGTGCTCTCTCCCCAAGGCCCACAATGGGTGAAATTAACTGAGCCAAGTTTCTACATGGCTTCAGGTGCCCAGCAAGCTTCAGAATGCTGCTGAGCCCTCCCCTCCCACAAGCCCAGCAGTGTCAGAGCTGTATGAAGGAGGAACTTGGAGCATTCTGCCCAAGGCCTGTCCTATACACTAGCCCCAGACAAGGCATCCCATGGGCACCTGCTCACCATTCTCCAGTTTGCTCCAGTGCTACAGGACCTCTGACCTGCAGCATCCCTACAGTGGACGCAGTGGTGGTATTGTGCTACTCTGAAAGTAAGGTATCAACAAATACAAATCAAAGGGAAAGAGCACTCAAAAATGTCAGTAACTGAGAGCACTTTGAGAAGATTGCTGCTTTCCTTTTCTCCCATTTTACTGCTAGTCTCATCCCTACAGCCTTCTCCAGACCATGTTTTGGTTAAAGGCTTTACAAGACTGAAGAACATGCTTAAGAACATCTTAAACATCCTGAGGATGGTGGAACACTTAATAGAAGCAGCAGTTAGTTCTAGCACCACAGCTCTGAGGCAAATGGGTTTTTTACCCTCTTTCCTTTATGCTTGTAACCTCCAGGCACAGTTTACATTTTCTGGGGGGCAGAGGGAAACAATGAAACAACATCAACATACACACTCAACAGCTCACAAAAACCGAAGCTTTATCCCTTTGTCCTTTGGATAGCAGAATACTCTGTCACTTCTGCAGGAGCTGGATCAAGCTGGTTCACCTTTTGTTTTAGCTGCAGTGTGATACAAGGCTGTTCCCACACCGATTACTTTCCTGCACAAGAAAATTACCCACAGGAGCAAGCTTTGGTTAGAGAAATTCACAGCAGGGTGGGGGGAAAGTCAGTGCTTTTGCAACTGCTGAGCAGACATTCAACCTGTATTCCACAGCTCAGCTTTGAGTTTTGGGGAATACTTAAGGGCTGGACGTGTTCAGGCTTACAAAGGTTTCTTCTTTTCTGGACTGAAAGGCAGATATGAATATGAAGGAGGAATGGGGCTAAAGGACATTTTAAGACAGCATCACACCCCAACGTAATAAAAATCTAGTGGTACTGTAGCAGAGTGTGCTAGTGCAAAGAGACCAGAGGCAGCTCCTGGACAGCCATCCATCCATTTGGCTCACTCAGGTGCGTGTGATTTTGTCTGGAGGCATGAAACCTGTGTCACCCAGTGTTCGAAGGGCCACTCTGCCGTTGGGTCGTATCACCAAGTGAGTGATGCTGCCGTTGTTGAGAGACAGTCGCAGCCAACCTTCTGGGGGGAACTGCAGTGCTCTGGTGACAAAAACACATATATTAATAATTCATGAACAGTTAGAGTAACAAGCCCTCACAGCATCACCTTCTGTCCCAGATAAGGGGAGGGAAGGAGAGGGAAAATAAAAATTGTGGGCATTGTGCAGCTTGCATACCAATGCCCTCAGTCAACCTCGGAAAAAAGCCTTTTCTTGTGGAAGTGCTGTAAAACTGCAGCATTGGTAACTGGACTGGGGCCAAGAGTGCACTTGGCTAAGCAGAGTCCAGCAGATGGGTGTGATTACGGCTGACAGGATTAGTTCAAGTGGACAGAAGGCAGCAGCTCGAATGCAGTGAGGCTGCCAGGAGTGCTCTGAGCAGCCCCCTCACAGACAGGGCAGGGGATAGCCCAGGCTCTGACTGTCCCTGAGAGGCTACAGCACCACACCTGTGCAGGTGGGACAGGGCTGCCTCAGCAGAGACATGTGGCAAACAGTGCCTGTCACACTCCATTTCAGCCACACCTCCACAGCAGAGGCAGTGACACAGGATTCCCTCCAGTGCCTAGGGAAGAAATTCACCAGAACTACTTTCCATCAGCTACGTGGTTACCCAGGAAGGACAAAAAAAAGTACCTCGTGCCTTCCAGCACACATCTGGTTTGCAGCATTCTGACTTTCCTAACTCAACAGCCTCAGGAGCTCCCATCAATTGTATTAAACAGCTGGAAAAAATGCCATGTTGCTCAAACAGCTTTTGCCTCTGATACGGAGGAATAACTTGGTTTTGGCTCTTCTGACAGTCTTGTAGAAAGCTCAAAAAATTAAATACCAGCTACAGCCAAGCTAGATTTGAAGAAAACCTTACATAGATTGTGTTCAATTGTGCTATCAGATTGCCTGGAATTGAAAGCACAGAAGAGACATTAAAAGGAAGAGGAAAGCAACAGCAAAGAGAAAAAGTATGCAAGTATTTCAGAAAAAGCCTTGGCAGGAACAACATGGTATTTTTTAGCACAGGAAAGAATATTCTGCTTACCTGATCGATAATTTCAAGTATAGCAATTTTGAAAAGCTCTAAAGCAAGCCCACAGAGCAAATAGGCCAGCATTTACCTAGCTCAGCTAAATAAAGCTAACTGAAACTGCTGTAGGTATTGATCAGATTAAAGTTTAATCACATCTGTCGTGCTCACGACAAATTATCTTACAGACAGTGCTTTGTTAATGGCGAGGAGGAATAAAACAGACTCAGCTGACTGGATACAGAGACAGGCAAAGATCCAGAACTGTTTTCTCCTTTATGAACAGCCTTGATGTCATTGGAAAAGAACTACTCTCCCCTTAATCCAATACCAGATGTTACTGCAAAAACACACTAATGCAACTTGAACATAACTCAAAAATATCCATTAGTAAAGAACTCCCCAACTGAATCAATCTTTAATCAGGTAAGCTCAAATTCATGTCACCTCAAAAGAGATGCATTCAGTAATGCATCTATTTGTAATCTTTCCCAACAGGCACTAGTCTCAGGTTTATGGAAGCAGAAGCATATAGTAATTAAATTAACTGTCCAGATATACAAAAAAAGGTTAACTCTAAAGCAAAAATGGCTAAGTCATTGGGAGTTAAAATGTAAGTGTTCTAATTTCCAAATGTACCTTGATGAAATCACAGAAGTAGCTGCTCACAATGCAGGCACTGATCCTCCAACCACTCCATAGAAGTGAAATGAACACATCTCCTCCCTCAGTGGTGCCACAAGCCAACCCTGTTTCAGTGCACCCTCCCTGGAGCAGCCCCAGGGCAGCCAGCCCATACCTGCACACGATGTAGCGGATGACATTGGCGTGGCACACGAAGATCTCGTAGCTGTCCTCCTCCTGCTTGGCATCAGCTCTATGAATGAAGTTTCGAAAAGCAGCCTCAATTCGAGCTCCATCTTCGTAATACTGCTGAAGGCACCGAGGGGACAGTTACACACAGCTCAGAGCAGCACGTGCCACTGCCTGCATCCCCGGGGGCCTCCTCAAGAGCTCCTGGCTACTGGGGTGCACACTTGGGGCTGAACTAAGGCAGGTTATTTTAACTGTTCTGCACACTTACTGAGGAGAAGGAAAGAATGCAATTATCTAAGGGCTGTGATAACAAACACTGTTCATACAGAGTATACTGGGAAAAAAAAAAACCAAAACCAAACCATAACAAAAAAAAAACTTTAAAGAAAAACTTACCACAGCTTCTGGTTTCCAGTGGGAGACTGGAGGGTCTGGTTCTATAGGTGCTCCCTCTCTCAGCAGATCAGTACTGATTTTTTTGACTCCTGAAATATTAGATACACATTCAGAAAGGAGTTGTTCACATACCACTACAAACAGCCCCCCAACTCTACAATCAGTATGTTTTTGACAGTCGTTCTTTGAGGAAGGCTTACTCTCCATCCTAAAGTCCATTTTAGTTTACACACTTCTGTCAATGGATGTGAATCTCTCCAAAAAAATGCTTTGTTATCAGCAAGATTACTTATTCTAACTGAACAGAGCAGCAAGCTGTTTTCTCTGTCTGTCACACTTTGAAAAAGTGTATTTGAACTTTTAAAGATAAACTGGAAATAAGCAGAATTATGGCTGTAGGTTTCTTTATAAATACAGACACACAGGGCTGGGAAATGGCTAAATAACATCTCGACTTTAAGGACAAGCTTAGAATTCTACTGGATGCAGTTATAAGGATCAGAAGACAATGAAAAATTAAGGGAAGTGTCTTACCTGGGAGATGTTTGCTTATAATTTCAGTTGTTTCAGTTGCTCTAGTCATGGAGGAGTGGATAATCTGATCAAATTTTAATCCCAAGCTTGCCAGCCTGTGTCCAGTCAGTTCAGCCTGCTCTCGACCTTAAAAAGCATTCATTATATAAATTGGTGACACTCCCATTAGCACCCCACGCAAACTACCAAGAGAGTTGTCTAGCAGACATAAAAGGTCTACATCAGTGTCAGGCTTTTTCCTTTCAAAAAGCAACTGGAAGAAATTTTCATCAGAGCCACTACTCAGGCCAAGCTTACTGGCTGGACAATTTCAAGTCATATTTCTATCAGTCGGAAAAAAATTGTTTGTTTCAATTAGAAACAAAAAGCAAACCCCAAAACTTACTCAGCAACTTTCACTGAAGTATTCAATATCCCTGCTAGCCCCATCCCCAGGAAACAACAATCCCCCTCAGGCCTGAGAGTGTTTTGTTCATAAAGGAAACACCAGCTTGGCACAGTTCACAGCACCTGGGCAGCCTCAGGAAGGTTCATCCCACCTTTGAGGCAGGCAGGTGAAAAGAGAACAGACAGGTTAAGTCACTTACTTAAGGCACAGGATGAGACAGGATTAACATTATGCTTTGTTACCAGTTTAGGATAGCACTTAAGGCCTGCAATTAGCATTTCACTCCTGTTTGCACACCAGTAATTGAGATGTGGGTGGAAAAGAAGTCCACAGTAATAATTCTTCCCCCTCTGAAAACAGTGTTGGCACATATATAATCAAGGAAGTGTTCACTGCTTTTAAAGTACATTATTAAAAGTAATACTAATTAGCATTTGAGACATAGTCACAGGATCAGTGAGTTAACACAGACAAAGATTATCCTCATTTCATATAAGTGATTAGCAGTACTCCCAGAAACAGTGACAGCAGCAAAAGTGCAATGTATTTAATTATAAACACTCCAGCTGAAAGTCAGGGGTGTTTTCTTTGTAATAAATCAGCAGATTAAATTAAGAGAATCATAAGAAAAATCCATCTCAATGGAGTGAACTTTAAAAGCCTCGGCCCTTAGGAATTACATCTGTTGGCACTGAAGTTTGTTCAAGCAACCTTAAAATAATTTGGGATTTGCTTTGACAAGTTTCTTTACAACTGAGCATGTTTAGAACTCTCGAAATCACATCTTAATGTCTGGATCAAAACTGAAGAAAACAAACTTATTCGTGACATCTTTCTACCACAAAGGAATAGAGAAAGTAGATTAAGGTTTGGCAGCAAGACCCAGAACAGTGCTGAGTTACTGACCTGTACTCATCAGGTGAAAATAATTTCCTCAAAATACAAAGTATGATGCTGCTGGTGATACCTACCCAGTGGGGTCAGAGTTCTGTCTTTATCAGCCCGGCCGTCCAAATTATACTGGGAATGACGGATAAGGAATATGTGCCTGGTGGCTTTTGCTTTGCAGTGATCTAAGCGAGAGGCAAGCTCTTCTTCCCCAGTTTCTTCATTTTTCTTTTTGAGGTTGACAAGAGCCAGTGGTTCACGTCTAAGCAAACACATTTAAAGAGTCAGTTTTAGATAAAACTGACAATTTAGCTACTTGTATCATGAAACCGTATTTTCAAACCTTTGTATGAAAAGTAAACATGAAAAAAAAGTTAATGTCACAGGTTAAAAGGTGTGCCTTGACATAGGTAAATTTGCCATTTAGTGCCAGCCACTTGAGTTAATTCTTGGGGAAAAAAAAACAATGAACAACAGAAAAACTTGTAGGGTATAACAGTAGGGCTTTTGACAAGAAAAACTAACCAGGAAGGATGCCCAGAAAAAGAGGAAAAGGTGTTGACTGACCATTAAAGAAAGAAAATGCTCCATATTTAAAAGGCCCTGTGATAACACCCACAAAATTTGCACTTTATCAATCACAGTTACATCAAATGACTAAAAGATCACCCCCCCACACAACATCCTAGAAAGACTCCAACCTTCTGCAGTACACATTGAGAATTATTTTCTGCTTTAAACTAGATCACACCAGGTCTCTACAGTGAAACTTCTTATTTTTCAGCCTGGAGTGTTATCCTTTCACCTTTTTCAGCACTCTCTCCCCTCATGCTCCTTTAATCTCTCTTCCACTTGTCACAGTGCACATGAGCACCCTGCTCTGCACATCACCCAGACAGCTGACCCAGTTCCTCCTGAGGACATGGGGCTTTCCCCTCCCTCTGCTATCACAGATTTAGTGCTACAGATCTCCCACTGCTGGTACCAAGCCTGTCCAAACCCTCCCCATGTGAGTCTGGGCCCCTCTCTGCACTGAGCCTCCACCCCATTAATACAAATCCTTTCCTATGTCACTCCACCTCAGAGCGTATTTTATTCATACCACACCTCACTTCTTCCATTATTAAACCTGTTTATTTGATGATAGACTTTTTAAGTGAAAAATGGTTTTTATTCAGTTTGGGACAAAGTAATTTGTTGACAGAAACTTACTGCTTCCCACACCTATTTCTCACAGCAAGACTGGCTGTGCAAAGCCCTCCTGCCTCCATTTTGCTTTACTGAACACATGATTTCCATTAGACAATGAGACTCTACACATTCCTCAAGCTGTTAAAGTTCAGCAAGGCATTAAAAATGAAACAGTAGGCCAGTAATAAGAAGTTCTATTGCTATTTCATAGGCTACTTTGATTCACTGGAAACTATATTGCTGGCAAGATACAGGAAAGCAAAAAAATCTCTAAAATCAATTCAAGCGCATTTGTAAAGCAGCAAACAAAATAACTCATCTGATATCTGCCATTAAGTATTCCACATGAATGAAACTAGATCTATCTTTGCTGACAACTGAGCTGCACAATTCCTGTGCAAGTTTGCATTTGTTTGTTTCAGACTTGAAAAGCCACTGGTTGTTAAGAATGTTGTAGTATCTGGTTATCTGCTCAAGACTTAACTTTCTAAACATCCCCTGCCCCCAAAGAGCAGTGATCAGATATCCTGTGTATTTATAAGCCATTTAACTTTGCACATTAAGTGCTTCTGCCAACAACATTCAAGAGCCAAGATTAAGATTTCAAACAGCACAACACAACCTAATTCACAGCACACCAACTGGTAGGCCACCAGCAGCAGAAAACAACTTGATCTGGGGTAATATATTTGCCTGCCACTGTTTGTACACTGTGAGAATGGTGACTGGCTAGCCTGAACTGCTAGGAAGTATTATCTGGCCATGTTTGTTCAGGCAATGGAGACAGCTCTGGAACTTACTGCACAATCTCTACTTCCTGGATTGGTTTAAAAAAAAAAAAATTACTTGAGTCTGAAAGCATTTTAGAATGCTTGAAGAAAATGAAGCATTAGCAGAACCAGAAGGCCCTGTAGCTGCAGTTAAATAAGCAGCTTTAGTACCTCCCTCAGTATAATTGTGTAACCAGCTGTAACCTTATTTAATGAAGGTATTATTTTTATCACCGGGGTGTACATAGCCCTATTTACATGAGCATTTGATCCTGTAGCCTCTCAAAAATCAAAACGATCCATTATACAATAAAAACCTGTTAGTGCTTAGGTTTGGATTTACTATGATTAAACTAGAGCCTGACATAAGTCTCCCCAGGGAGATAATTCTACCAGACCGAAGCTAAATGAGCCAAAGCTTCATGCAGATATCTGCACGTTCTAATTAAAGATTCAGAAAAAAAAAAACCGTAGTCAACTCTTGCGTGAATGTGTTTCAACGCTGAAGAACACGAGTGAGCTGGGTTCAAAGCGCCATTGCCTTTACAAGGATTTAAGCCCACGCAGCTTCATGAGCAGCAGGCCCAGTGCCTGCCCAGCACGTGAGAGCGCTTGGCATCCACACGGGAGCTGCTGCAGAGCTGAAAAACCCTGCTGCACACAGACAGCAATAGGGCTTAGTAGAAAAAAAGGGGGAAAAAAAAAAAAGCACACTTCTGCCCAGTGCTTACATTTCTCGCAAGCCTGAGGCTTGGCAGTGTCGCTGGCTGAAAGCATCAGAATAAATGAATCTGCACTGGGTAAAGTCTCCGAGCAGTCAGAACAAAACCCAGCGCCGGCACATCCCTCCGGAGCACACGGGCGCTCCAGCGTTCCACGGGTGTTCATCAACTTTAGCAGGATTCTGCCCTGAGCACATCACCACACGGAATCCCACCGCAAACGAGCCCGGGGTGCCCGCCTCGCCTCGGGGCAGCCCCATGGAGCCGGACGCTGCTCCCTCGGGGCCCTGCCCCGGCCCGAGCCCGCTCCCCCGCGCTCCGCAGAGGGGTTCAGGGCAGCTGTCACCGCCCCCCGGATCCCCACAGCCCCTCACCACAGCCGTGACCTCCCCGGGTGAGGAGGCGGCCCCGCCAGGGCAGCCCGGCCGCGCCCACCTGTCCCAGTTGCTGTCCCAGTAGCTGCCGCTGCCGGCGGGTCTCTCGATCCAGCCGGCGCTCGGCGGGCAGGAGGCGGTGGGCGGCAGCAGCAGCAAGCCGGGCGGCGCGGCGGAGGGCACGGCGGAGGCCCCCGGGCGCGGCTCGCTCTCGCCACCGCCACGGGCCGGCTGCTTGCCCACGACGACGGCGGAGAGCAGGACGGAGCCGCCCGCCAGCCCGCAGGCGGCGAGCGCCAGGGCGCGGCGGACCGACATGGCGGGGCGGCCGCGTGCCCCCTCAGCGGCGAGCCCGCCCCGCGCCGCCCGCCCCGCCCCGGACGGAGCGCGGAGCGGGGCAAGATTCCTCCGCGAACCGGGAGCACCGGGCTGCACGGAGCACACCGACCCCCGGCCCTCACAGACCCGGCCCGGCCACTCCCAAACCGGCTGCTGCCCCAGCCAGGTCGCCGTGTGGGGCTGGGCAGGGGATCCCCGCCAGCCCTGCCTGGTGTAACCGCCTGATGCGGTGACCATTTCTTAGGGGTGGAAAAGACCTCTGCGTTGAGTCCGACCACTAACCCGGCGCTGCCAAGTCTGTCATATTTGTTTATGAGCCCGAAGTCTTATCGCTGTGTCCAGCTGCTCTTCAGTACAACAGAGAGTTTCTGGAGAGGGTCCAGCAGAGGCCGCAAAGATGATGAGGGGTCTGGAGCATCTCTTATGAGGGCAGGCTGTGGGAACTGACCTGTTTGCTCTGAAGAGAAGATTCTTTTTCACTGCTGCCCAGTGATGGGATAAGGACCAATGGCCTTAAACTGAAACACAAGTTTCACCTCAACATGAGGAAGAACTTTATGTTGAGGGTGGCAGAGCACTAGAACAGCTGCCCAGGGAGGTCGTGGGGTCTCCTTCTGTGGAGACATTCCAAACCCACCTGGATGCGTTTCTGTGTCACCTGCTCCAGGTGACTCTGCTTTGGCTGGGGGGTTAGACTGGATGATGTCCAGAGGGCCCTTCCAGCAATTCTGTGATTCGGTCATACAGGAATCGATTTCTTACAGGCAGCACTGGGTCCCTGGCACTGCAAACCAGGAACCTGCATTTTGGGAAATAAAAGTGGTTATCAACCAGGTGGACTCAGCAGAGCCGAGCTGGCAGCACCTGCCTGGGCATTCCCATCCTAGCTCTTGTGCCTCTGGCCTGAACACTGCTCCCCTGCTCACACGGAGACACCCTTCAGAAGGCAAGGCTCATCACAGCTCCACACATTGCCTTGTGCAGAAGAAAGGTGGAACTGGAATGTTGATTACCTCACACTAGAATGTTAATTACCTGTAGATGGCCAATGGTGCTGTCTTAACCTCACAACAGAGGCCTCAGGGAGAGAGAATCAGAACACAGCCCCCTTTCTCTGAGCTGACATGCCACATTCAGCACTGTCATATCTGTCAGATTCAGTAGTTCGCAAATGGTGACAGAACTGCTGCTGAATGTGGACCTTGGGATGCCAGCAGATTCTACAGATTCCATTATCCAGCCTTTGCTTATTCAATTATGCATTCTTACCACTCCTGGGTCCACCTGTTCAAGCCCCAACTCCATACCCACATCCCCCCACACCACAAATTCTATGATACTATTCCTGTTATAACACTAACATGCCAGCTGGGCAGAGAGAGAGATTCCAACTGTCAGATTTCAACCAGTGTGAGAGACTCCGGAGCCACTGAGCCCAGAGCCTGTCCCCTGCCGACTACACAGGGATGTGTTCCCCTGAGCCCTGCAGTTAACAGGCTCAGCCTGCTGCAGCACTGACAGCAGGGGAACAAGGACACTGCCTGCCTAAAAGAAAATGGTCTTTCTGTTAAAGTTAAGCCACTTTCCAGCTTTCCCAGCGGAGTGTCTTTCCCCTGTCCACCACTCCGTGTCTCTGTCTCACACCCATACGGTGCAGAGGAGACACGGCTGACTGGAGCACAGGTCATTTGGCTCTGGGGCATTTCACACACCAACAGTGGCTTCCAGGGGTCACATAAGTAAATCAGACCCTGATGAAAATCTGCTACACACCCTCCTTTATCCTTCTTGCCTACTCATTCTCTGTATTTAAGATACTCAGCTGTTTCTTCTTATACAGCTCTAAAATATTAACGTTAATATTTTTCTTCCGTTTATCTTATCGGCAGGTGTGTGTATTTATACTGCATATGTTCCTTCTTACCAACAGCCCAGAAGAAATAAGTTTCAAAACCTCACATCCAATTCCTCCTAAAGTAGCACAGTCCCTTTTCCCCAGGTCTCATTCTCCCAGAGTCATGCAAATGCTTTCTAAGTCTTTTCTCCCATAATGCCTTCTCTCTTTTATCCCTAGTAATACTTATTCTCCATTAAATGCTCCCACTTGTGTCCTACCTCTTCCTCTTCAGCCTGCCCTATAACCTGAGTCCCATTTGACCTCCAGCATCTCACAAAAGAAGGAAAAAACTGCACCAGACACCATCGCTCACTTGGGGACAGGGACAGGCTGAAGCTGGACCAGACAAATAAAACAATTGCTGATAAATCTCTCAGTAGCTTGAACTGAATTCTAGAATCATATGGTTCTGTATGAAATTTCAGTGCTATTTGAGGTGCATTGCTTCCACAATTAACTGCTATGTGAGGTCAAAATCTCAGTAATAAATACAGGCAAGTTTCTGGAGTGCATGACAGTGTCACCAAGTGCACCAGGGCTGAGCTCTGCTCACCACCAGAAAAGTTTTGGACTGTTGTTAAGCAATAGTAAAAATCGTTTCCCCAGCACAAAAAAAGTATTGCTGAACATCTGGGCAATCTCATTAGGCTAGAAAATGAAAATTGATAATATTGATTGTTTGCCTCAGTGCTGCATTTTGGCTGTCATTCTTCTGCACTAACACTTCACCATCCTGTGCCCGTGCTCCACTTTGCAGTTTATTTTTGCTTGGGTTAGGTACTAATACACTTAGACAATTTATATTCAAAAGTCTTTTGAGATTACTTTAGATTTTCCTCAATATGTAAAAAAAGTAATTTTTAATTAGATTATGTTTACCACTTTTTAAAACTTGCAATTCAATTAGGTAAAAAAAAACAAACTCCAAAAATAATTTGTTGAAGGCTATGGCTAGCTTGAATATACAGTCCTGTGTTCCATCAATAACTACCCAGCTTCTTGCTCTTTGTTCTTTTTATACGTACTTATATTGCTGCTATTGTAATCCAGTTTTATTGTGTTGTATTTCATCTGTAAGCAGAAAATCCATCTAAGAGGATAACAACCTACTGATGCCCACTAATGGAATTACTCTGTTAGTGAAAACAGTAAATGCTTGTGCTACTGATGCCATAGGTCCTATCCTCAGGGATGATTCCCAGGGGCTTATCCCATTTCTGTGGTTTGATGCAGAGATACCTTTCAGAGGAGGATGCTCAAGGTTAGGACAGCCTCTGAACTGTGCTGTGACCAGAACAGAGAAGTCAGAAAGCCAGCAAAAAGTTGGCAGAAAGGTCAGCACAGGTGGGGCCCAACAAATGGTTTCCCCTGGCAGGCAGAAAAACCCTGTGGCAAAAACAGGCCCAGAGCAGCCCTCGGGGTTAACTTCACCAGGAATACAAACAACTCATCTCTGGATGGGTCTTGGATCAGCACAGGGATGAGTCAGTGTTTGGATATTTTACCATTAGCTACAGGGAGAGCAAGGGCAGGTCTCTAACCTACAACTGGCAAGCAAAGTTTATGAACTTTCAGGCTTTTTTTTTTTAGAGAAAACAGAGTAATAAAAGGACATTTGAAACAAGGAAAATGTTGTTTTGAAAAGCCTCTTCCATAACCTCAAAAATTTTTACTCACCATGTATCACCTTCCTAATGCAAAAAAAAAAAAAAAAAAAAAAAAAAAGAAAAAAAGTGTAAATTTATTATTGAAAGAGCAACAGAGAGAGAGAGAAAAAAAGTTAACATTATGTCATCTGAACCACATGTATTCAGACATACACTGTGGACTTACTGCTGGCCTTCTTAAAGGAAATATTGATGTCATCCTGGCCTGCTTCAGACCCTGCAACATTCAAATGAGACACTAAATTTTTGGGTTATAAAATGATGCTACTTAAGCTCAATACATTTTTTCTTTTTATGGAGCAAGAGAGAATATTGGTTTTAAGCAACCTTGGGTAGTATGATTTTATCACTTAAAAAAACTCATGTATATATTTTGAAGCAGATGCTGGCTTCCTGACTCTCTCACAGCATCTCTGAAGGGTAACCAGGACAAATACTGTGTTGGTTAAATACAGCACAAAATTTTGGGAGATTGTGGCATGAAAGAAACTCTCTCTATATTATATCAGGGATTCAGATCTTGAATTTAATCTACGTGGTATGAATCACCTACTACAGGATTCTTCAGATTTCCTTTGACCAGAAAGAAAAAGAGAAGCTCATTTAAGAAGAAAGACTTGTCCTCTTCCCCAGGCACATTCTCTAAAAGCATATTTAAAAGCAGGCTTTGCCTTACCTAAAGCATACAAAGTCTTTATATCATGAATGATTAACCTATTGCTTAATTTTGCTCTCACAGTCACCATCTCTCTAACTGAGGCAGATTGAAAGATTTTTTTTTAGTTAACAGTAGATATCACTGGTAAACTGAAGTATCTCAAATACACCTATAAGGAACTGCTCTTGTTTCCTGGGAATGAATCACTTTCCATATTCCTTTAGTAAGGAGTGAGTGAGCTTCTTTAGTACACTGGGACTGAGAATTAAAAAAAAAAAAAAATCTCCTTGCAAGGTCTTGTACTTCTTAAACTGGCCCCAAATGGTTGAGACTGCAGTGACAAGACAGCTCTAGGACCAAGGCCTGTCTTCTGTCTATTGGCATGTGAAGCTTTGCTTCTTATGGGAAGCATAAAAGTTTCTACAGAGGACAAGAGAATGAAAACGTAGCAAATTCCCTCAGATGTTGGGGTATTACCTGCCAGCTCTTTGTGTGCTCTAGAATTACATGGGGTGTGCCTTGAATGCTACAGGGCCTTGGAGGTTTCTGGAAACGGCTGTCACCCCATCATGTGCAGGGGTTGTGTTTCCAGCCTTAGGTGTCTCACAGTTTGTTATTGACAAGTCCTTCTCAGTACCTTTGCTTTCAGTCAGCTGAAGCCAGAAGTTTTCACTCTACCAAACACATTCAGAGCTGCAGATCAAGACACACCAGAAATGTAATTGTGAAAGACCTATAAAAGAAGTCATTTCTGAACTGGAAAACCAGTTTTATTAACAGTCTCTGGCCCTTTCATTAAGTAAACACCTCACTTCTGTCCCTGAAGTCACACTCATGAAGCTAAGGGTTTCTAACAGCCGTACTAACACTGCATTATCTAATGTAACGCTCTAATAAATGATGATGTATCCTGCCAGAAGGGTTTAATTTGAAACAGATGGTCTAAAGAATGGAAACATAAGCAAAGTATTTCACTGTAATCATTCTCCAGGAAACAAAAGGGGATTTGATATTATTGCCTCAAGGACCACCTGCCCCCCCCAACGTTTTTGTCTTAGATAACAGTAAACTTTGATTTTGCTAATGAAGCACAGGTGCTGCTGATAGCGCCCAACAATGAAACAACTCAGGCATTTCTCCTAATCCTGATTAGCAAGTGAGAATTTGCTTTTGCAACAGCACATGCTGCTTTTGCAAAGTTCAACTGATCTCCCTATGCACCATTTTCCTTTATTTTTCTGTTTTAGAAAGAAAAATAAATAGTTGCTACGGTCTTGACAGTGTTAGCCTCTATTGCATTTGATAGTAACTGTCACTACTGAGCATTTAATATTCAGGCACTGCAGTCTGTAACCCAGCACTGCTTTTAGATGCCCTTGCAAACCACTAAAAAACCTGCTCTGCAAAATTCCCTTGCAGGAAAGAGAGTGCTCTGCCTGCAGAACCATCTGAGACACCATGACGCACATAATTACACACTTTAAGAGATTTCTAGTTCTAAGGATCCTTTTAATGCTTTACAAGAAATACAAAGGCAAAATTCTAGCTCCCTCAAATATCCATTCCTATCTCTCTGCCAGGAGCTGTTTTAGATATTCCCTGCTTTACTTCAAAAAAATCACCCTAGGGATGAGCTTGGCACAGGCTATCTAAACCCCGCTGATTCTTTTTTTGGCAACAGCATTTAAATGCAGTGTTTTCACATACAGGCTGCATTGAGGATGTGGAGGCAAAACCCTGGGATGAAATCGTTTTGGGGGAAGTGATGCTAACTCCAGGTCTAGAGAGTCTGGGAGATACTCAGCTACACAGGAGTACTCTCTGCTGGCGACAGGGCAGAAATAGCAGCTGTGGCTATGATTTAGCCAGATGAGCTCTTCCAACACCACTCCCCCTTCACAGAGACCAAGGCCCGTGCCAAGCCAGGCACTTGCTTACACTGCACCCACTTTTAAATACATGAATAATCTTTCTGAAAGCACTGGACCTTGTCAGTATTGTGCCAGTGTTTAAAAACCCCCACACTGTGCAGGGAAATAATGACCTTTGGAGAGACTCCATTTTTGTATTTCAAGCTTCTCTCTGCAATGCTGAAGACTATTTCTTCCCCTCACCTCTAATGAAAAACTCAGAAACCCCCAAAGCAACCATTTACTTGAGACTTCAGGAGCTTCAGGCTGTAAAAATCCCAAGCATTGTGACACCAATCCAAATAGCCTGGAAGTAAGAAAAGTTGATGGGATATTCAACTGTTTCAAGACAGATGTGTGCTTAAGTGTCTCCTACACATTAGTCACATTATCTAGTAAGCTTGGTACAAAGCCAGGAGCTACGAAATCTTTAATATTAATTGCTGTTCTCCTGATTCACTGTGTGACCACTCTTCTGTAGAAACTGGCTGAGAGCATTGTCCCTGGTGCTGTGCAGATTCTGAGCAGGGGTGCCCCCAGACCCTGCGGGGAGGAATTTCACACTGTGCTCACTGGATTTATACCTCTAGGGAAAATACCAGTGGAAAGGTGAATTCCTCACAGTGACAGTATCCCTTGAAGAAAACAAGGGGGGTGACATACATCTACATGTTCTGCTGAAACACAGAAATAGCCTTGCCTCTGCTGACAGAAGTGATGAACAGAGCACCAGACAGCACAGTGCTCTCTCCTGACAGAGTGATTGTGAGCACTGCTTCCACATAAGAGGAGTTAATGTAGTCCCTATGTCTCATCAGGGTTTGTTTTTGCCTGAACACAAAATGCAAAGTCCAGGACTGAGGAAACAGAATCTAATCTCAGTTATGACATTCAGCACCTGGATCCTGTGGAAGTATTCCAAGTTTCCATTAGTCTGAAACCTCTCCTACAGCATAGTACACAGACTCCCAATCTGAATCTCATAGCTGGGAGCAGCACATAATGATGTTATTTCACCTGAGAGGGGTTCTTTTAAAGTTTTTTCTCTCAACAGTTAGAAAATCATGGAGAGCATCTTCTCATATTACAATACTCATTACTACACACGCCGTCTTTCTGTCTCATCCTCAACACTAATAAGCACAGGACCTAATTATCCCCATTTATAAATAACTTTCCTCATCCTATCTCTGTCCAACAACGTTTTGGCAGGCATCCTCAGCAGAAGATTTGAAATTATGTCCCTGCCAAAAACTATTGCTGCTGATGAATCACAGCACACACAATTGAAAGGCTGTGGTTTGTATGTCTGGGCACATACATATATATGTAAATCTATGTATATATTTATGTGTGTGTGTGCAACAACTTGGAAATTGCTATAGGTATAGATCAGATAAAATGGCATTGTGGCTCTTCCTCTCTGCCAAATTATGCTACTGAACTTATTCCATCGAATTTCCACTAATGTGTTCATGCATTTCCTAGGGAAATGTTAAGGACCCTCAGGTGAAAATCAGCCTGTGCATTGAGCCAGTCTGAGCACCACATTAGTGTAAGTTATTCAAGTCACTAGTTGTAGGATTCAAGTGATAAATTTATCCTTAAGCATTGGATGAGGCAGTCATGGAGCACCCAAGGAATTTGCCTTCAAAAATCGAGTAATATCAACCCAGGCTAAGGAGATATTGCTTTTCCAACCCATACAGGGGATTACTAATAATAGTAGCAGAGTGTATATATATTTTTATACATCTAGAACTGATCCAAAAGCAGAGAGCACACCCCAAGTCTCTTATGGCCAAAAAGGACTCTTTCCAACATTAGTGTCACAGTGTTGAAATGCAGCATCCAGGGCTTCAGAGATACATAAACAGAAGCTGTATAAATACCCCTAGAATTTGAGTACATATAATAAAAAATATTATTCTCAAAAATAAATTAAAATACTCATAGAGAACAATATTAAAAATTCTGTTAAAATTAGGGAAATATACACTAAATTTCTATGATATCCATTCATATGAAGGTTTTTACATGTTTAAAAAAGTAGCTATTTTGTTCTTCAATATAAGTGGAAACAATTTTGGTTTTGCCTTTACAGTTAAATAAACTGTGACTTCTGTTTACACAAGGACACACCTATTTTTTCCTATTGCTTAAATCAGGATGTGCTTTCCTGTGTTAAAATCTCAGGAATTAATAATTTCCATCTTATTCCTGCTCCTTGAGTTAAAGACCATACTAGAAAAGGAATAATTTTTGTGCACTAATAGACATTATTTCTTCTTTGACAAGCTTTATGCCCTGTTAATATGGCAATGTAGATAAATGGATATGTACTTCTGTACAATACTAAAACAGACACAAAAAAGACAGAAATTAATAATGGTTTTCACATGGCAACACAGTAGGTCAGTCCTTGCTCTCAAGAGATGTGAAAGGCTGGGTTTCCTCAGCTGCCCAAGACATGTCAATGGCTGTGGAACTCAGCTCTTGATGTGTTCTGTGCCTCACCAGCACATCACAGTGCCCCCCCTTATCAAGGTCACTCCCAAGCTACAGCCATTTCTTTTACTGTATTTCTGATCAGTCATTTTAGTTATTATTATATACATGTGCAACTGCTCTAAGAAGCAGGCAGGGAAGAGCAGAACTGCTTAAGGCAATGAAGCATATGGTCTCTTGGAATGAGGATTGTGCTGTGTGGGTAATGTGCAGAGACTTGGGATTATAGGGAAATATGCCGGGGGTCAATGGAAGGATCAAGGCAGAAATGTCTTTTATCTGTTCACTAAAACAGCTTTCCAAAGTCAGTGTGAAATACCAAGATTATTGTCAACAACACCCATAGCAAACATCCCAGAACTTCCTTCTCAAGTGCATGTCCCAAGTGAAGCTTTCATTTGAGGCTAAATGTGCCCCAAATATGCCCTACTGCACCAGGATACCCATGGGAGGCATCTGCTGGACTTGAGCTAGAGAGCTTACTGCAGAACAGTAGGGCTTGAGCCTCTCACAGACACAACACATTTGTGAGTTAGGAAGTCCCATCCCCAACCAACATGGAGCCAGGAGGCACAGAGAGACAAATGAGGCAGCAGGAATCTGCAGTGGAGTCAGGAAGTGGTGCCAGAATGCCTGAAGCCCATTCCTGTGCCTCACGTGCAGCCTGTGTTTGGAGGAGAACATCTGGCTGGTATCTCTGTCACTCTTTGTGAGTCACAGCTCTATGCTGAGAAGCTCCCAACAACAGCAGTGCAAAGCATGTGAGTTCTGATGGAGGAGATTGTGGCCAACAACAGAGCAGTTTGTCTCCACTATGTCACAGTGTGCCAAAAAAATTAGTCATAACCAATATCACCTATTTATAACTACTTACTTCTCTGGTTTTAAGTCTGTTGTTTTAGGTATCTGTCAATGAGACAATAAGGGCTGATCCCAAGGCCAGATGGATCCATAACATACAGGCTGCAAAAAATGGATTATGCTGTTACTCACTGAATTTACTCAGACACTGCAGTTTCTACAAGATGAGTTTTTCCTAAGAAAAAGTAGCAATGCTTGTATTTAAAAAAAGCCCTCAACAATCCTTTCACCATCTGTTCCAATGACTGTACAAGAGAAAAAGCTGACAGCAAAGCTGTATTCTGCTAAACCACCTGTGCCTGTGACTAGAACCAGAATATAACGCGATTTTATGAGCTTCCACAGTCAGCTCTGACCCAAAGATCCCCATGTGCTCTGTTCCTATGTAACTGAAAGAGGCTTTCAAGTTATATGAATGTGCAACTGGCACACCAGGAGCCATCCACCTCATATCCATGGAAACAGTGAATGCAGGAGGAAACCACTGCCCAGGAGCCATTCCCCTGCACACTGCAGGAAAGGACAAGTCAGAAGGCAGAAGAGCCCACACTTCTGCTCCACTACTAATCTCAAATTCCTCCTTACTGTCTGCCATTCAAAAATGCCTCCATGAAGACTATCTCTGTTCTGCGGATAAGGGATGTTAAAAATAGAGTAGACCCCAGAATGGGGTCATGTGTTATGAAATTTCACTTTTCCCTTTGTGCTGCTGTGAGAAAAAAAGATGGCAAGTATTTGATTTGTTCCTAGTTAGAGGTTTGAAGAAGTTCTAATATCAATGAACTACAGCAGAGAGTAAATTCCTGAGGGTGCCACTCCCAATGGCAAGTCAAGTACAATGAGGCACCATTAATCTTAAAGGAAAAACTACCACTGATTTCAGGGGAAGATTTCAGTGTGAGCTAGGCATGGCACTCATAAGCTCAGTATGTTATTGTGATTCTGAAAACAGGAATTCTCATTTTAGGTGTTCATTTGGGCTCTCAAATCTTGTGATTTTGGTGCTGAAAGCCCCATTTCAAATCCTTGTGGCTGACTGTGTGTAATGGTAAGGTTTATTGAAGCCGAACTCATGAGCATGCTTTGGTTCCAAAACAACAGTGTTAACTAAAGGATAGTTCTTCACTTGTATGAAAGGTGACTTTTCCCTTCAAGAGTTCCAGACACTGCCATTTCTCTGGCTGACCACACATATCCTTCCCATTATTTCTTTCCATAACCACTGGGCTCAGTGGGAGGGTTTCACAGACACAGACAATGCTCAAATAAATCCTTGAAAATCCTGCTCTTACCCCATATTGAAGAAATAGACGGATAGTCCAAGCCCCATGTGGAGGCTGGAAGTTAAAATGTGTGAAATTAACCTCAGAAGGCAGCACATGGCCTCTATGGCTTTTACATGGCAGATACTTCACAAAGTCTGCTGAAAGAAAGGATTTGAATTACTAAAGTTCGTAAAATAATTTTATTTCAGAAAGGGGATATTTTTTAAAATAAAAGACTTACCTGTGGTACTCCTTTTTTCTACAATGCAAATAAACCCCTAGAAAAGCTCCTGGTCTGGCAGAATCTGCTGCCTAAGCCATGTTGTGCACTTCTGCCATGTAGTCTGATCAAACTGACCCATGCCCACAAAGGCAGAAATTACTTCAATTAATGAGCAGCATATTGACAGAATGTCTTAACACAGCCTAGAAATGTTATTAAACCTCAGCAATGCCCACAGTGCTCACTGTCCATCCCAGGCCAGGAGTATTCTACATCTAATATCACACAGACAGGCTATGTCAGTGCTTTATATTCCTTGCAAAAAATTGGCCAAATTACTGTCTGAAAAATCCACACAAGGGATGGGCATGTCAAAGGTGAACAGGATGGCAACACAACTTCTAGGGCAAGTTGCTCTTACATATTCTCCACTTTCTTCAAGCTTCCAGCACTGCCTTCCCTTCTCTCTGAATATCCCTTAAAATGGTGGGTTGATCTACCAGTCTTCCATGGCCTGGAACATAACCACTGGCAGAAATACTCTTTTCAGTCTACTTTATTTGCTTACTTAAAAGTAATTTCGGTTTTGTATTTTGCTGCTATTACAACCATTTTTTTTCTATCAAGACAGGTCAGTTCCATTTAAAATACATCAGAGAGGGACACCTGTAACTAGTTTAACTTGACTATATGTACACAATTACATATACATTATATACATATAGGCATTATATATATATACATATAAATATATACACATATATATAAGGCACTGTAAAATGTACCATCACTTCTCCAAGACTGTTTTAATCTGTAAAAGTAGATCATATTTCTTCATATAATTTGAAATGTTTAACCAAAACATTTTAAAAATGTTTCAGGATTAGAGATACCAGCTGTGAAATAAGCGTTACTTTAAATTTAAAGTTATTGTGACAATATGAACAAAACCAATTTTGACAGTAATTCTAATCTATTTATTGTAAAACTGTTTCTCTCTTAAAAGACAAATTCACCTGTATAAATAGTTTCCTTTGTCTCGTCTTATTATGCTCCAAAATGTGAACCTATACTTGTCCTGCAGAATAAAAAAATAACAATGAAAAAATGAATTCAAACTTGGATAATTTACCCATTACTTAGAGAGAGGAAAGCTGAGAGTGCTATAAACCAAGATATCTTTAAATGAAATGTATTGTAACAGATCATGGCCTTATATAATCCCACTTGATGTAGCCAACATCAGAGGAGCCTGGTGATTACAGTTTGGGCCATTTTATATAAAAGGTAATCTCTGCCACGTGAAGACACAACGGCACACAAATATGACTGGCATTTATAATCAACATGCTTGAATGGATCCTTGCTTAATGCAATTAGCCTATATATGCAAATTATGGCATCAGAAATCCTGCAGCAGCTGCAGGGCTTGGCAGCTGTGTGTGGTGTAAGACAGCCTGACAGATCAAATGGACATATTTCCAAAGACTAGAAACAGATAGACACATGAAGACAGATTAGGAATTGTGCATGTTTGGGATTTATAAACCCAGATGACCTGGACAGAATGTATTCAAAAAATACCAATATAAAAATTTTTCCAGTTACTCTGCAGCAGTGATTCAAAACTGTGCTGGACCACAGGATCCCTATTAACCCCATAACTTAAATAAACAGTACAGAAAACTGCATTTAGCCTTGTTTCATGGACCACTTGCTGTGACCTCCCAAACATGATTCATTTTTGCTCACAACTGGGAGATACTCTTTTAAAGACTCACCAGATTTCCTACTCTACCATAGGCATCATAGGAAAATGAGTTAACCTGCAGTCGCTTCTTTTAATATTTTGTCAGTTTTGTCCTTTGCACTGGAACTGGCCTTTCCAGTTCTTCTCTTCCAGTTCAGGTTTTGCACCAGTGGAAGTGAGGACGGACAGCGCACCATGAACCATCTCAGCAAACGAATGCATCTGAGGCAGAAACGGACACTTGAAAATACTGAAGTGACTCAAAGATTTAAAAAATATATATGTATTACGAGAGCCACAAAAAAGGTTACAGACAGAGCTCCACAAAGCCTGCACGGATACATTCCAACAATTCAAGGTGGCAGAACAGGTGAAATACAGACCATAAAAACGGTTCGACATTAACTTTCCAGACTGTCAGAGACAGAAAAGCTTGACCCCATCTTTCCCACACACACAAAAAAATATTGACTATATATATATCTCTCTATATATCTCTAGTCTGGACCACAGATATAGTCCAAAGAAAACCACATTGCAAATTCCATATTAGGCTTGTAGGAGAGTAGGCATCATCTGAGGAACGTCCACTGTAAGGCCCGGGAGGGATCCTGGCGGGCCGAGCTGACACAACATCACGCTTGGTTAGAATTAGAACAGCAACACCCCACAGCTCATGTGCTGCACATGGCTACCAACACAGAGCTCTGTGCAACCCCCCGAGCTGGCTGAACCAAACTGAGTAAATACATTTGTTTTGCTTAATTAAAAAAAAAAAAAACAAAACAAAACCAAAACCAGATGTAAGATATTAGGGCAGTTCCTGCTATCACCTTCTGTAAAAATTCAAGACTTGAAGACTTCTTTAATGTACTTGCTTACAGACATGTTTTGAGACTGTATTAATGATCTTCAGGAAAATATGCCACCCTGAGGCTTTTTCCCATGTTCACTTCAGGTTATGTCTGCATCCAGTTTTGACATGGGGGCCAAATGCTGGTTGTCTGTCAGTGCAGTATTTGGCCCGGAGTTTCAAAGTCTTTGCTATTCAGACTTTCCTATGAGGTCAACAAACAAAGTAGTAAAAAAAGAAAATATTAAGGCTTCAAGTAAAAATATTTTCTCTCTCCCACCCATGTAGTAAAGTACATTTAATTCCATAATACTCAATATATTATACAATTAAAGATATAGAGATCCAACTTTTCAAGGCAGAAAAGTACTACAATGAAAACCTGGAGGCTAAATGGGAGCGTATGAACAGGGAACAAACGGATAATAAAATGCAATATGCAATGAAAACTGATGCGTAAACTAAAAAAACCTATTGCTCTTTTTTAAATAAGTGATACAATCCACAGCTACAAATAAAAACATGTTGAAAATATTTAAGACTTTTGAAACATGAAATAAGCATGACAAAAATAAAGAAGCTACTTTACAGGATGTGTTAACTCGTGCTGGATTTTCACGGCTGATCCCCACCTACTAAAAATTAGCATCAATTAAATGAGCTTTCATGGAGCCACACCAATTTATACCAGCCGAAGATTTGGCCTGCAGTGTCTGTTAAAACAGGGTATCTGGGTAGAAGAATCTTACTGCTGATCTGTAAACTGCTTAAAGTTTAATATGGGCTGGATTCTGCTCAAAAATTAGATTTAATAAATAGGTTCTCAGTTCCACAACAGGAACTATGGAACAGACACTTACATTTATGAGTAAATAGCTGCAGGTTCAGTGCCTGGGATGGAAATGAGGCTGGATTTGCTGCATGCAATCTCCTGTTAACAGTTCTGCTTAGATTATTCTTTCAGAAAATTTGAATCAATTACTCCAGGCTATGTGCACTGAATTAAATGCAAACCTCAAAAGGAAAGAAAAAAAACCCCAAGAAAACACTTTGGTACCATTGTAAACCTATGAAAAAGTTGAATGTCTCTCAACTGTGGGCAAAACTATGCACAAAATACATAATCCTTACTGCTGAACCTGTACTGACACAGTGCATCCTTTTTTTCTCCCTTACCCCTTGTGAACTATGTCAAAATAACCCTGGATATTAGTGCTTTATACACACAATACTGTGTTTAGTCTTACTGAGAAATTCTCTCATGAACTAATGTAGTTAACTTCAAAGGCTCTTTGGCCCTTCAAGTTCCTCAGTAGCTTTTTCATTTATAAATGCAAGAGAAAGAACGATCAAAGTGGAGCATCACTGGGATGCAAATCTCAAATATTACATTGGTGCAAATTTTCAGCCTTGCTTGCATGAATTTCATGTACGTATTCAAAGATACATGATAAAATGTGCCCTTGTCTCACTCCCTAATCAATCCCATGTGTTTCATATCCCCTCTTTTTCAGGGCTTACATGTGGCATACATGATACTTTAAAAACAAGTAATTCTTGTGATACTCTATGCACCAGAGTGAATTCCAGTCCTTAAAGAAGTACTGCATCTTCCTGAGGAGTTAACATCAGGGTAGACTGCAGATTAATAACAGTTAAAGATGGAAGAAATCTGTAAGGCCATCTGGTCTACCCCTTGTCTCTAGAGGCTCACCTCTCAGAATTTTTTAAAGACTTATCCAAATACAGTTTGACTGTCCTAAACAGTTCATGTCCAAAACTCTGCTTGGAAGACTATTCCACTGCCCCTTCCTCTTCATTTTTTCTGCCCCATTCTAAATGTAGACCATTGGTTACCATTGACAACCCTTGGATTTACCTTTGGTTTTACAACTTTTAAGTAACATATTTGTAAAATTATGATACTCAATTTCCACTTCATTGCTTAGCCAGTGGCATGTTTTAGCCCTTTAAATCTTCTAATTAGCCAGCCCATCCAGTTCTTTAATATATATTGCTCCATCTGTACCTGATCCAGTTTGCCAGCATCCTTCTGGTACCATGGTGCCTCCAACTGAAGACAATATTCTACATGCCAATGAGCAAATCTGCATAGAAAGACTATTGCTTCTCTGCTCTGCAATATCCCTACACCAGGCATTTAAAATATCACCAAGGCAATAAAATGCACACTGATTTCTACTTCACTCCCTCAGAACTTTAGCCTATGGCAGATGCATTGCTTTCCACGTTTCTCCCTTCAGGCAACATAGAGCATTACACAGAGAGATGATTAACTTTCTTATGTTCTCTACAACTTTTGTCTCCAAAAAATAATGTGATATACAAGGGACATAACCATGTATTGCAGCAGATGTCAAGATTCATCAAATCAAAATATAAATTTTAACCAGGCAAAATTAAGGTCAATATTTGCCTTCTGGAATAATTAACCTCAACATACATGAAAACAAATAAGATGTTATGAACACATTCTGAATTGCTACCAAATACCTGGAGAGCTTTCCATTATAGTCAAGGACTGAAAAGGATTTACCCCTTGAAACAAATAACCTGAAAAATGATGGATTTAGATCTCTAATCAAAACTATTCACCAAGAGAACCAGGTGGGAAGTCGAGGTCTTGTATGCTGACTGGCTCAGTGACAAATAATAATTTTTAGTGACTTTGGCAACAGTCGCTCAGGATATTCTTAATTGCACACATGATCTGGCTAATTAGCATTGGTCCAGATCTCAGTACTTTTGACTTCTGAGGTGGTAACTGAATGGTAAGGAAAAGGAGATAAGGAACAGAGAAATAAAAATCCATTTGTCCCAAAATAAGCTTTGCCAGAGTCCTCATATTTTTGACAAAAGTAATGCACCCCTTTCTTGTTTTTGATGGTAAAGTTGTCTTTAAATCCAACAAAGTAAATGTAGTTTCCTGGAGACAGGAAGAAGAAACCTCAGAATGTTAAATAAATTTGATTGATATTATTTTAAAAAGTTGTTCCCCAGGGGGAAAAACCCAAATTGAAAATCCTTTGTCTAACAGTATTGAAGACCAGAGGGAATGTGCTAGTAATTAGGCAGACAGAAAACTTATATCCTTTAGATGCACGCTTGGCTCAGTTACACACACTGTAAATTTGACAGCTCATGAGAACCTTGCTGCAGGATTACGCTGATGGCACCAGGGCAAGGCAGTAAACTCTGTTATTGCCTAAATCCAACAGGTAAGGTGGGTGCAGAGAAAGCAGCTGACGACTGTTTAAAATACATTTCCATCCGAACATTTCCTTTCTTATCTTCTTGGTTTTGTTTCTGGGTCAGAGAAGCCTTTCAAACCCAGAGGGAGCAGGAGGTCAGAGTGGCAGATCCTCGCCGGTGTTGCAGTCCTTTTCCATGGAGACAAACACACGCACACACACACACACAACTTCACACACAGGGAGGCCAATGGCAGGGAAAAGCTGTTGCTATCCTTCCTCCTGCCCCCATCTGGGACCAGGGAGGCTTTTAAAGACGATGTGGTGTCTGCAGCCCAAATGGCCTTGCCTTGTTCCTTCCCAAGAGGAGGAACCTGAGCTGCAGCACCCAGGGGACAAGGAGAAGCTCCTGCCCAGCACAGGAACCCTCCTTTCCATGTCTGCAGGAAAACAGCAGGTGGTCCTTTGGCTCCTGCCGGACACATCGCTGGCCAGAAGAACTGGGAAGGGGCATGGGAAAACTGACTGATCCTGGACTGACTGTACTTTTTCACAGCACAACTGGTACACAACAGAGTGGTTGGACAGACGTGTGCACAATGGCTTTAGCGCTCTCTTGCAGGAAGGAAATCCGCTCTGTGGTGGTCTTAGGTCGTAGCCAGTTCCCGCCTGTCGGTTCAGGAAGAGTCTGACAGACTGTACAATTTTATTATTCCCTCAAGAATAAGGCTGCAGCTGGTTTTTGGCCAAAAGAGAAAGATGAAAACAGAACGAACCCAAAACAAGAAAAGGAGAGTGGCCGACTGCTGCTGCTCCTTCTTTGTTGTTATTTGAGTCTTCACAGTGCTCCTAGCTTCATGGCTGGCTAAGTGGATGGCTCTTGGTTTTTAATTAATTTTATTTTACACTGAAATTTCATAGGTTGTTCCACCAACTCCAGACACCTTCTTAACATTTGAGTGTCTAGCAGGGCTGACAGGTGTCCCCTGGGAACTTGATGTTGAACCCAACCTAGCTATTCCTTTTGGCTGTCCATTTATTTTATTGTGAGGTGTCTTCAACTGCAGATCATCCCTGCATCAAAAGAAATATCAAAAGATGCAATATTAGTGACAAAGTGTGATAGCAGAATGGCTTCATTCAGAATAAACAATTACTCCTGTCACCCTGAGTTCCCAGCATTGCAAAATATTCAAGCCTGGGAGCAAGATGGTTGAAGCCAGTGCACTCGATGAAAAGCCACTGAAATGAGAGAATTAATTTGGCCATTAGCTTAGTGGACCACGCCTCAGTAATATTTGTTCATTTATTACTTGCTTAAATGCTTTGTTGATCCAAACTAATTGCATAGGCATTTGTAGGACGCAGGAGGGTTTAACTGTCATCACTGCTCACCACCGACCTTAAGCCAAACTGTATTTTAAAATCAGAAATAAATTCTCAGAAAAAAACATTTCCCAGTTAAATAGCCAGGTGAACAAACTGTTGTTGCTCATCTCTGAAACAACTTAACTTGTTGCTGGCACTTAACTTCAGGAGATCTACAATAATGGTTCTCCCACATTTCAGTAAGTTTTCCAGAACTGCTGGATAACAGGAGAGAGAAACCTGGGACCCTAACCAGAGGCCAGCACAGTGCAGTAAGTACCAGATACAAAGGAAACTTAGATATTTCTGAAGAGCAGCCCTCCAGGTCCCAATTAAGCTGAAATACTGCATCCTCAGTGGGAGCATGATCTTTTCAGACTTTGCAAACTCCACAGCTTCCAGAAGGAAAAGCAAAGCACATGCAGAAGCTGCAGCTGAGGATCTTGCTCAGGTGGCATTTACCGAGGCTTTCAGCACAGCAAATCCTCTCTCTCCACTCTTTCTCACAGAAAGGAAGGAAGCAGCAAGGCCTTAAGGTAATGTCATGAAGCTCTGTGCTTTTATCAGTAGTTCTGTGTTATGGACACTCAACATTGCTAAATACAGAGCTCTCTGTGCCAAGCACAAGGACTGGCCTCAGCTTGTTTCCCTCAGTGCAGGGTGTGCTGCACAAGTAGGCTCCCAGCTCTGCCTCTGTATCCACACAATGTCTGGGTCAGCCTCCCTTCAGGCTGCAAACTAAAACAGCTCCACCCTTCCGTGCATAAGGGGAGAGAGAATTTGCCTCACACCTTGGAAACAATTCCCCAGTTCAGCTATGACACCGTATCACTATGAATATACAGCACAAATGACCAGCTGCAGCTCAAGGTACAGCAGAAGTGCAAACATTTTGTCATGATGAGGTGGCTGTAGGGGTGTGACAGAATTGAAGAGCACCCACAAACCTCCCACCCTCATGGCCCACAGCAAACACCTCATTGGGGCCGTGCCTCCAGCACAGCGCTCTGCCTTTGCTCACAAACAGATCCCCACTGCTCTCAGCCCCTCAAGCAGTACCTACCTCTGTGCTCCCACTGATTGCACCTCTGTAATTTCCACAGTGTTTACAAATGACACAGCCTTTGGGCCTCCATAAGAGGGTGACCTAGGCATCCCTGTGGGGGACGATGGGACCTGGTGGCCTGGGGATTTGTAGGAGCCATTGCTCACCCTGCCCTGTAGTGCTTGATGGGACTGCACATTATTATTGGCTAAATCAGCTTGCAGAGAGGTTGTGGAAGTCCTTGGTGCTCTTGTCATTGCACTTGAGAGTGAAGACACTGAGGACTGCAGGATAGGGTTCCTTGTGCTAAAGCTGGTGGCAGCCATCAGATTGTCCCTGGATCCGTATCTCATGGCCATGCTGCGCGGGTCTTCTGAGAGCGTGCTCACTTGCTGAAGGCTGTAGGAGCTGGGCGTGTCATAGACACCCGAGTCTGCAAACACCGAGTCAGGGTGCGAGTGGAGGAGCTTCTCCCTCTCTTCCATCTCTTTCCTTTCCTGGATGGATGCCATAATTGTCTTGGAAAGGTTATCATAGCGCACTGGGGAGGGGTCTCGCTGATGTGGGGCCGGGCTCCCCAGCACCGGGCTGAAGCTCTGCGGTGGCTGGCGCTGCAGCTCACTGCCCCGGAGGTGGCACATCTTGGCTGACAAATATGGGGAGTGGTACCCAACAGAGCTGACTGCAGAATGGGCAATGCACTTCCTCCCCGAGGGAGACATGGGGTTCAGCAAACTGTCATACGAAAGACTCCCATTTCTGTTTGACAGGGAATTGGGAGAAAAGATGCTTTTGTAAGGGGTGGAAGCCGCCCCTTCAGACTTAATTGGATGAAGGGGCACTTTGTCTGTCCCTCTCCTTCCAGCAGATTTCAAGCTCAGGGATCGTGAATTGATGGCAAAGGAATCTATCTGGAGTGGGGAAGACTGATAGGTCTTGTGAAGGGAACTCTTCCGGTAGCTGGGAATGTCCAAACTGGGTTCGGACTGGTAATCAAGGCTCCTTCCATCCTCTTCTATCAGAGCCCCTTGACTGTGTCCCTCCTGCAAGGTGATCTAAAACAGAGGTGAATATGAGAAACAGAAGCCAGTGACACATAAGTACAGGTTTGCTCTCTCAGTGAGTGCATGGGAAGGACAGAGCTGAAGGTCTTCCCTCTGACTGTCAGCCCAGGTTCATTACAAGAAAATCTCCTGACTCCTGTTCAACATATGGATTAGCACCTTAGAAGCAAGGAGGAGTTATTCATAGTAAGTGCTAAATAATACTGAGAGTAAAAAGGAAGTGAATACATGGACACTGAAAACACTGAATGAGAGGCCCAAGCTGAGACTCAAGTCTGAGCCAAGATAAATCAGATTGTTATCTGATGATACTGCCCTTGGAAAAAGCACTGCACTTCATGTTTTCTACAAATAGCTCTTGAGTTGAGGGATGTCTGATTTTGTGTGCTGAGACAGAAATACTTTGAGCTTCATTTCACCACACTCTTATCCACTCTACTCTGTGCTATGTAATTCTGAATTTCTGGTCATAGGTCTTCAAAATTAGGCACCTAACTTTAATTAAAGCCAAGAGGATCCTTCCCACCATTTAGACAACAAAATGAAGCAACTGTCTCTTTTTCATTGCCTGCGTAGGAGAAAGTGGCTACATCAAAAAAGGAAACAAAGGCCATAATTTATTTATGTGCTCTGAAAACAGATAGGACTTCACTTCGTTTTACTCAGTGAAAATTGCTCAGAGTTCTGTTCACTTGAAATGCCATTCTGTGCTAAGCAAATAGTTTTCACTGTTATTTTTAAGGAAGAGTTTGCTGTAATGCACAATAAATTGGCTACACTGGCTCTGCAAACAAAGAATTATTATCAGTCACATATTTATTCAGAAATACAGTTGACGCAGCTCGTTCTTTAGTTTCTTTTAAAGGAAACCTATTGAAAGAAAAAACTGAATGACAACCTCTGGTTTATTGTGGATTTTTTTAAAAAGCTTTTTCCTTTCAGCTAGAAGATAGAGAAATATGCAAAACAGCTCACTCTCTTCTAGAGCATGGTGCTAAATTTGTCCTTCTCTGGAAAAAGGAGACTAAGTGACAGCCTGTAAAGGAGGATGAGAGCAATGATGTAGCTTTAAAGTATATTTGTGCTACTTATCCTTGTGTCCCAATGCCTCTTTCCTAGCAGCTTTCACTGCTCAAAAGCAGAATTACATTGACAGGCTGAAGAACTGATACAGAACAGATACCATGGCACTCCTCACACAGCCCAGTCTCTTTCCCTCTGGACCTCCTACTTAGGCTTGGCAGACAAATCCATGCCCTCCTATCAGCTCACCACGTGAACTCCATTTTATGATTCTAGAGAGCTGTGACTACTATAAAACTGAACAAGCCCCCAGAGCTTGCACATCAGACAACAACAGCAACAGCACTGTTTTGGGTTAGGATTGAAACAGCAACCCTCATAGTGAAGGTGTTGTTCCTTGTTATCATTTCACAGCACTGCCCAGTCCCCAGGCCTAATCAGAACCTGCCCTGTATCTATAGTGCATCTCTGGCTGTGCACTGAATGAACACAACAAGCCTGCCTTCCTTGGCTCCCTGACTTTTGGCATTATGACTCAGAATGCTGTGCTTTCCACAGCTCAAAACTTCTGGATGATGACTGTAAATAGAATATTTTGAACTGGATGACAAGCCATTTTTCACATAATAAAACGAAAATGATAGGATATTAAACTTTTTGGATACACTGTTGTTCCTGTGTTTCCTTTCATAAACCACTTGTTTCTTCATTAAGTGGACAAACCCAGAGAATAAGATTTACCATTACTGCAGTAAGACTAAAACTTCAACTGGTCATAGCAGGAATTCCACTATCTATCACCATCTTTCTTTCCAAAATGAGAAGGACTCATGAAAAGCTTTCCTCACCATTTAAGGAACATTCTGTCTTATTACAGTGTTGCTGCAGTCAATTATTTTTATCTACCATATTTTCCTCTCCTTACTTCTTTCATAATACTCCTTCCTATCTCCCCCTTCTTGTTATTCCAGGGGTGACACTGAAGGACCTGATGAAATTAATTTTGAGAAAACTGCACTGTGTGTGGTATGTAATTTTTAAGGGTGTCTCCACTGTTGTGTGAAGACTTGGATACATACTGCAAATATACAAGTTAGACCAGTGATTTTCCAAATGCTGTTTTCAGATCCTGAGGGCCAAGGAGTATTTGCAATAAATCCGTGAGAAGTAAGTTTCATAACTTCTAAGCAAAACAGAAAACTGTCAAAGTTCCACAGCAAATCTGTCTAATTGTTTGGATCTCAGTTTTCTTGATAGGTGAAAATGATGCCAAATGTTAGGAAGGTGGGTTTTTTCCATATAACAATCTAAATGCACTACATAGGTGCTAAGGAAGGTCAAACATGAGGAGTCTTCTGTTAATTTTAATGAAAATGTCTCTTGGGATGCTTTAAAAGTTCTTTCTACTTTGCTAGCTGAGATCTTAAGGAATCAGTGAGTACACTGAGTGTTGGCTAAAGGGTCTGATCCAGAGAAGCACTCAGCATGCCCAGCTCCCTCTGAAGTGAATGTGAGGTGGCACCTCTGCCAGGAGAAGCCAATGGGAGGTGACACTTCTCAGCATCCTGGGATCAGTCCGAGACGCAGGAGCAGTGGCAGCACTCGCCTGGCAGCGGGAAAGACATGTCAGCAGGGGGAAGCTGTGAAATCAGACATGTTTCCATAAAGAGTACCGTGAAAACACTACACTGTCACACAACAGAGCCAAGTGTTGTTATTTACTTTTACACTCTGACATTCACTAGAGTCCTGCAGTGAATATCTCCTCAGCTGCACACTGCCTGGCATTAGCTGGGAGCAGACACTCCCGGGCTCGCTCACCTGCTCAGCCGTGGCGTGGTAGTGGACTTTGGGATTGTTGCTGAAAGCTGGTCGGTATTTGTACATGGCAGGAGTAGGAGGGCTGATAAGTTTGGGTGAGAGGCCACCTTCTGCAAAAAGAAAAAACAAAAAAAGTACTTTGTATTAAAATGTTTGTGGACAGAAAGCTGTCACCCATAATTCCTTGCCATCCATCGTCCTCTGCAAATGGATCTGTTCTGGAGAACAGAATCTGTTCTGTAGTACTTCTGTGTAGCATTCTACCAAAATCAATATGGCAGTAACAGCACATTGCTGCCAGATCAGCCATCTACAGAGAAGAAGAAACAAGGTACAATATACTGAGTGGGGTGACATGTTTTGGTGAGTATAAATTTTGCCTAATTTGAAATACTAAATATTTAGGTCGAATTCAGCTACTAGTTCTGTCTGAAAAAAAAATAGGTTTTTTTAATAGTATCAAAGAATTAAGTTTACATTCTTACAAATGAAATAATTCAGTTTGCAGTGCTTAAGAACTTCATGCTAGTATTTCTGATTCCTTAGATTCCTTAGACATTTTTCATTTAAAAATTGATTTAAGAAGGGGTTTGAAAGAATTTATAACTCTGCAAAACTGAAATGAAATATTCAACCTAGGCTTGAATGAACCACTTCAAGCTGTTTTTTCTCTCCCTTTCCTGCTGTTAATTCCCCTAGTCTGGAAATCCTATAAATATAAAAAAATCCTTCACCCAGATCCCATGTTTTGAAAGAATACAAGAAACCTTTTAAAGAGGCTAAAATAGTTTCTTATTAATAAAAATAAAACACTGATCACACAACTATACCTTCACTGGTGCCCAGCTGCCCTTTTAGCTCAGAGTACTTGCTTGGATCTCCTTTGGGTGGGAGAGGTGGTTGCACATCCATACTCTTATCCTCCAGACCTTCCAGACTGATTTTAGACTGAAAATGACCCAAAAAATCAATCACTACATGCACCTTGGTTAAATAACAGCATGAGGCAGAGTGCTGGGTGTACCAGAGATCCAGAACTACTACACCTATAATGACAAACAGGATTTAGCATCCACTGCAGGCAAGGACTGTCACATGTAAAATTAGCATTGTCATAACCAGCCAGTAGAATTTTAAATGAACTATCCTGGTCTACTTGGCATGATAAGTAATGCTAATTAATATGTGGTAGAAGACAAATAGTGTTTTCTAGCATTTCTCAGCAGCTTTCCAGGTCACTCTCAGCAAGTAACCATCCAAAGAGTGTTGGAAGTAACTATCCACAAAAATCCTGCTAGTTGGTTTCCTTTGAATCCACTGCATTTTATGGGACTAAACAAATCCTTCTCTATTATTCATGCCAGGAGAAACTGAAAAAAGAAGAGGAGAGGAGAGAAGAGAACTCAGCTTCTGAGTCAATATTCCTTGCCCTGGACCACAAGCCTTCCTGCAGCCTGGAAGGTCAGAACATTCTTTGAAGTAGAATAGATGACCTGGTCTGGTGATACAAGGATTCATTAAAATTAATTTGAACATTAAGAGGTGACAGCTCTCAGGTAGTAGAAAATAACTACTGCAAAGAACAGCTAACTCTTCCAAAAGAAGCCCAGGAGCGAGTCTTCCATTCTAGAGCTGCTTGTTACTGGATCAAGAGCTGCTGTTACAGAACCTGTGTTACGTTCAGAGGTTGAAGTATATGACAAGGACTCAGACTAGTTTCTGCATGTTCTCAAAGAGATCTGTCAATGACAGACTCATTCCCAGGCTTGATAATGCTCAATCCATGCTGTCCAAAGGCAGAGCTTGGGGATTTCCTCACCTTGCTCCGGTTGAGGTTGGCTTGGATGCCATTGTCACTGATCTTCACTGTGATCTGTCGCTCAGACAAATCAGGTCTCAGGAAAGGAGGCTTCACACTCACAGCTTGCTTTTTCTTGGGCTCGACCACATACCTGATTAATTGTGCAACAGTCATCATTAAAATAAACAGTAACCTAAGAACAAGGCTTAAAAATCTTCACAATTCCAGGTCATGATTTAAGAATGTGTCAGAATCTAGGTAAGAACTTCCATTTATTTTAATGTATGTAATAATTAAGCAATAATAAAAAAATTGTGAGTGAAAGGAGAGGATGCATTAAAAACATCAGCAATTTTTTAAGCACTAATGGACAAGAGCACAAAGAGAGCAAGAGAGGCCTGTCACCAACAGCAGTGACTAACTAGATCATCCCAGTTAAGATGAAACAGCTGCCCTGTGGTGGGAGTCAGTGACTGGGGAAAAAGACCCAGCACATGGGAAGTTACCATGGAGAAGATGATGTGCTGCCAGTTCTAACTTACCACACGGTGACTTGTTTCTGTAGCATGTTTAGTGTTCAAATAAATGGAGGTAAAAAAGACTGGCAAGTCTATAGGAAGCAAAAAAAATCTAAGAGGAAATGGCTGACTCTAAATATCTAATTTCTTTTCAGTGGAATAGAATTCTCTAAGTGCAATTGGCCAGTGGCTGTACAATCCTAAATATCAATACATACACCTGCTTTCTCTGTTTTATGTAGTGAGCAGGACATTCTAGTAGTGATGGCTCAGGGACCTTCAATATATAGGACAATTGGAACAGGTCTTCACAAATGTTCTGCTTGCTGTAATTCTGTGAATAGCCATGATGATGGTACTCACTACTCCTCTCTTAACAGAAGTGTCTCACAGTGTTTAATACCCAGCTCTTCTCATCCACCTTGACCTGATTTTCATGTTTTGGAAGGTTTGAGAAGCAGCTACTCCACTGTCTTTAACACATATAACCGTCTTTTAGGACTTTTTTGTTGTATAACAAAGGGAAGAAAAGGCAGATAACATTGTCAGGGTCTGGAATTGTTCAACACCCCAAAAAGGTTCAAATAAATTCTGTAGTAAGATTATGAACATGTTTGCAGGCTGGACAGCTCAGCACCTAGAATTATTTATAGTCCATCTGATCTACTGCATTAAGATCCTGATTTCAAAATGTGAAACGATAAATCCATTTCCCTAAAAATAGAAAGCCATAAATAAAATCTCAAGTTCCATGATGTAGACCTCCTTGATAATCTGTTTTATGATAATGAAAGTGCCAGTGAGATTGAAAACCACAGCAGCCTTAAATTAGATTTAAGTCTTAAGAAGAAAGGCTGATTTTAGCTTCCTTCCTTTTCTCCATCAGAGTAGACATTGCCTGTACAGTGTAATCTGTGTGGGCAATATGATAACATATGGATATTTACCTTGTTACTGAAATCCACTGGACAAACAAGCTGGTGAGGACAAGAGTATGAGCTCGACATAATTTGACAAACTCATTCCAAAAAAAAATTTCTGGGATAAGGGTGGTGAATCACAGGTTACAGCCATGAAACAGGGAAGCAGCTATCACAGAGCTCTGCCTTCAGGACTGTTTTGCTTTGCTTTCCTCTTATTCCATCAATGATCCCTGGCTTGTGAGCCCAGCCAAGCATGTTCTCTTCCCAAGTCCCAACAACTGCTCTTGCTCCCTCATTCCCAGCTGAGAGCACTTCCCTTACCTGGGAGCCAAGGGGCTGCAGAGCACATGTTCCACGTTCCCACAGCATCCTCGGGTAAAAGGATTCACTCCCCCACGGAATTTCCCTGTCACCTGGAAACATGTTCAGGACAGTGCTCAAACCTCTGATGGTACTCTGATTATATAAAAGTCATCATCCAAACCTCAGAAAGCCAAGAACAAGTCTGACCCTTCTGTCCTTCCCAAACAGATCATTTTTCTTTGAATGCTGCACTTTTTCTCTCCAGCTCTAACACACCTCCTCTGTCAGCTAATTCCAGCTAGGAGGCACTCAATTCAAGACCCTTCCCAAAAGGACACTGCTGAATGTGACTGGGTTTCAAAGTGGTATGTTCACCTCTCCATGCTGCTCCTGCATTGGATTTTTGTCTGCTCCCAGCCAGACATCCTGTTTTGGTCTCTTTCATTCCCATCACTTCCCCTCCTCTGCCTTTGCAAGTCCACTCCAAACCAACAGCAATGTCAAATCAACATTCCCAAATGCTGGATGAGAGCAATGTTTCTTCTCTCTCAGATCCCATCCTGAGCAGCAATCAGTACAAACCACTGCCTTATGTGGGAGGGTGCCAGGAACTCCCTGGTGATTACAATGTTTGCTTGTAAATGAGCAGGTTTAATAAAAGCCAAGCCTCATTAGACCGGCGGGATCCATTCAAGGCTTCATAAGCATTATAAAGAGTTTGTACTCCACAGGCAGATACTCGAAAGCCACCATATGGGGATAAATACCAATAAAGCCAGGGAGATTAATAGTGGTTGCCATTAAAAGCATTACTGTTGTTGTTTGCAAGTAAAGCATTTTAATCAGCTCATAGTTCTGATCTAGCAACAAGTTTACAGAGTACCAGAAATACTTTAATAACTTTCACATAAAATAACAATGATTAAACGATTCTGCAATATATTATGCTGGCCTTGTTGATATAACACAAAGCTCTTTAAGAGGCCAAGAGAAAGAGGCTGGAAGTTCTGAAATTTGGAAGAGCAACCTTTTAATGAAAACACAAGCCTGGGACATTTGGCACATCTGCATTCATTCCTAGGCTCATGCTGACTTGTGCCAGATGCTGGCAAAGCATTTCATATCTCTATGCCCATTTTCTCAAACACGGTATGAAAATAAAATTCCTCCAACTCACAGATTACAGTACTAATTATATCAGTTTGGTTTCTAAAGTAGTTTGAAATCCACTGGTAGAAAGCAGTCTAAGAAGGAAGGGTATTTATTTATTCTATTCAGAAACTAAAAATACCAGGATATGAGCAGATGTTGGGTTATGGGTTATTTTGATTCCATAAAAGAATTTCAGAGGCATTCAGAAAGCTCAGAAACATCTAAACCCAGCCACTATGCACTTTTCATCACAGTCTGCCTACTATGAATGTTCAGAACTTACAAACTCCAGAATGAATAAATACCAAAAACTTACAGTTAAAACCCAAAAATGTCTGTACCACTGGCCTATAAAATGTACTGGGAAAAGAGGAAAAGATAAGCTGAGCATATTGCAACTGGAAAGCTGACAGTAGATAACTACCAGTGTGAGAAAAGAGAATCAACACTGAGACTGCAGGGAAAAGAGAATCTTTTAGAACAGTGGCAAAGCCAGGAGCAGATCTCATCCATCTCTCCTGGTCTGGTGCTCTAATTGCTTAGATATGCTTCCTCTGAAAGGACCTCAGGGCTGGGAACATCCATCCTGCAGTTACAGATAACTGCTACATATGACTAAGCAGAAATTAAGACCAGATTATATTTAATTTTCAAAATGGCATGGGAAGATGAATTAAATCTCAAGTGGTTTGGTAGCTCAGGAAACCAAACCAAGCTCGGATACATTTTCCAACAGTTATTTCGATCACAGAAGAATTTTCAACCTTTCTAAATTCTAGTGCAGCCACAAACACATGAAGTTAAATTTTATGGTTTTTAAAGTCAATTTTTTCCTTCTTCTTCAGCCTAAAATTTTCATGGAGAGCTTATATCACTGCACAAAGACAAGCCTAAGGCAAACCACAATTTGGGCTATGAGACCAAAATGCCCTGTGTTTCATGCTACTATTGTTAGCACTATCAAACCTAATACTGGGCCAAAATCAATTTTAAAATGAAGAGCAGATGATTCTGAGCAGGACAGAGAAAAGCATTTGTAGATGACAGCTATGGAAGCTTGCCTTGTTCAAAGGCCATGTTAGGCAACAGTTCAGGATGACTTCAGATTCCTTGCTTATGTAAACCTCCCACACTCTACTGCATAAGAGTTTTTATTGTCTCTTGTAGGATGGAGACAATGTCATCTCAGTTTACGAAGGCTCGGCCTCAGACAGATGTTTTCAACTCTCACAGCCTGCCCAGGAGCCATATATCTCCACAGCATGGAGCCATCAGCCCCCAGAACAGCCAAAACAGCTCAGTGGGAGATGCAGAGCACCCATGGGTGCAAGGGCTGCAAAAACGCATCTGAAAAAAAACCCAAACCACAAGTGAAAAGAAGTGTGGTGGGTAAAAATGTGCAAAAAGCCCAGATGTGAGGGGCACTTTGGAGCTGGAGCTGTGAAAGGGTAAAGCACTGGAATACACAGAGTTCATGAGCCTTGGGATGAGTGCTGAGACCAAGGCCACACCTGCAAACTGTCCCTTGGGGTGGCAGGGGCCTGTTATTGATCCCATCACATTGATCTCTATCACCCACACCAAGCCATTAATGTGCCCATGAATTCAGGTCTGCATCAAGCACAGGGACTGTGGATCATGGACATTTGAGTAACTGCAGGGGAATTGGAGTTTTACAGGCTTTTTGGCACAAGGTGTCACGTTGGCACTTGGTTTGGAGAAACAAAGCAAGTTGGATCCAACAGCACTGTGTGTGTGTGTGTGTGTGTGTGTGTTCATATGCATGAGAACAAGAGAGAGACACAGAGGGAGACAAAGAGCTAACTCAGACCCTACTATGGGCAGTGTGGGCTTGCTGGGGGAGTTCAAAATACCAGGAAAGAGGGCAAATGATTTAATCTTTTCCTTTCTTTCTTTCTTTCTTTCTTTCTTTCAATCTCATGGATTGTTCAGTCTGACTCATAAAGTTTGAATGTCTGGTGTTGATGGTACTCACCACAGAAAACCTGTTTCAAGGTCATGAGTAGATTTTAAATAATAAATAAGCCTGGGGTGGTGCTCTGTGGCTAAAAAAAGGGAAACCTTTGCCTGCAGTCTAAAAAAAAAAAAAATCTGAAAATAGAAAAATAGGCAATCTTCCCTAGACCTTCACAAAAGCTCCAATAAGAGCATTATTGGTAAGATTTGGACCATATTTTCCTTTACCCAAGCTGTCTTGCAGACTTTCCTTCCCACCTCAATACCTTAGCCACAAAAATGGAGAAAGGATTGTTTCTTACCTGTTCATTCGTTGTGCGCCCTCGGGCCACTAGAACGATATGGAAGCCAGTGAGACCAATGACTGGGATAAAGAATAACCCAGCCACACACATGACAGCCATTCTGTATCCAAGAGTTAAAGAAGCTGGGATGAGCGAAGGGTGAAAGACAGGGAGAGGAAAAGAAGGGAAAAAAAATAGGGGAGTGTTACAGTGTCATAGAACAGTTTGGGTTGGAAGGGCCCTTAAAGATCACCTAGTTCCTACTCCCCTGCTGCGGACAGGACACCTTTCACTAGACCCAGCTGCTCCAAGCCCTGTCCAACCTGGCCTTGGACACTTCCAGGGATGGGGCAGCCACAGCTTTTCTGGGCAGCCTGTGCCAGGGCCACATAGAGAAGAATTTCATGCTAATATCTCATCGAAACCTGCCCTCTTTGAAGCTCTTCCCCCTCATCCTTTCACTACAGACCCTCTCCAGCTCCCCTGGAGCCCCTTAAAGCACTAGAAATGGCTCTAAGTTCTCCCCAGAGCCTTCTCTTCTCCAGGCTGAACAACACCAACTCTCCCAGCCTGTCTCCAGAGCAGATGGACTCGAGATCTCTGAGCATCTCTGTGGCCTCCTCTGGACTTGCTGCAGCAGCTCCACATCCTTCTGATGTTGGTGCAGCACTCCAGGTGGGGTCTCATCAGTGCAGAGTAGAGTGTTCCTCACCTTTAGAAAGGTTTAACTAAATTTCATCTCAAAGTTAAGTCCATCTGCTCCTAGTCTGGGTCCTCACCCTTGAGATGGTTAAAAAGCAATGTGAACTCAGTGATTCTGGCTCTACCTGTATACCTTGCAAAGAATGTTCTGCACTGATCTACCAAGAGCAGTATCACCCATCAGAGCAAGTGGTTCATGTGTGTGCAGGGGGCTACCTCCAGGGCACTCTCTGCTCCAAAATACAGCAACAAAGTTTTAAACACAGCAAACAGCAGTTGAGAGCTACACCTGGCTGCAAGTAAAATTCAGGGAGGCAGCTTATTGTTCTGCTGAGTCGTTGTGAAAAAGGTTGAGAAAGACAAAGGGTCGGTTTCTGGAGCAATCCCTGTCCACACAGCTATGATGGGAACAGAGGAAAGCCTGCACTGAGCATTTACAGGAGGAGAGCAGTGGGGGGTCAGGAGAGTCTCTGTCATCTCCCAGAGGACAAATATTCAGATTCTTTCTTGCACATTTTCCTCAGTCACCGTGAGTCTGTGAAGACCCAAAGGAAGGATACGTAATGGTAGTATGAGCTGCTCCCAGCTTTTCCATATGGTTTAGTACGAAGATGAGCCCAAAGGTGAACACTCCAACCATGTGCGTACTTAAGGACAGCAAGAAGAGAAAAAAATAGCGGTAGTTCCTCCGTCCTATGCAATTGTTGACCCATGGGCAGTGATGGTCAAAATCCTTTTGGAGAGATAGGGAAAAATATCCAAACAGTGAAAGAAATTACATTGCCTTAGAGACGAATCTGAACCACTGTCATGTAAAATTACATCAGACTAGTTCTGCAGCTTTACAAAATGCTTGACTGTCTTTTACTGGACTTTTTAGGAGCAAGTTGTTTCTTGACCCATGAATGGAGAGGTACTTGAGTGTTTATAGGGTTTAAAGAGAGGATATATTAAAAAAAAAAAGAACAGACTATTTATCTGCTAGCAGCAGAAGCCCTAATTTTTCATCATCCTTAGCATGAGTCAATTACAATAAAGGTATTACAGCCTAGAATGGTTTGAAGATGCAATAGTGCTGCAGAATGCCCTGTCCCACATTTCAGTATTTGTAACAGCACTGAATGAGCCCACTTTGAACCACAGACATCACAAAAGTACCTTTCTACCAAGAAGGTCACAAACAAAAAGCAACAGCTGGATCAGACAAAGTTCTGCACAGGTTCATTTGGTTTGAATCCAAAATTAATTTTTTGTCTCAATCAGAAGTCCCTCACAAAGTCAGATCCCTTTTAAAAGGAGATTTAATAATGAGGGTAAGTCACAAATACCCTCCAAAGTGCCTTTACACAATTTTGTAAGCATGTAAATCCACTGTCTCCAATGGGATTATTCTTGACGTGAAGACAAGATCAGGTGCAAGATATAAACCCTTCTTACCTCTGTGTTCTTCAGAGCAGATATTACACATTCATTGCACCAACCAATGAACTGTTTATTCTTCGCTTTCTGGCAATGCTATTTTTAAGCACTGCTCAATGATGACACAGGGGGTTTTGTATTTCTAAGTTTTGCACAATGCATTTACCAAAAATTCACAAAATAAAAAAAAAAAATAAAAATGGATTAGAGCTTTCTCAAAGCACATTAGAAAAAGACAGGGGCAGCTTAAATATTTAAGATCATTTCAGGCTATATCTGAAATGCTGACATAACATCTGTCTGTTATGCAAATCTGGCTGTATGCAGCCCCAAATACCTATGGATTATGAAACTATGTAAGTACTCACTGCAAACATTTCAATTAAGAAAACAAAAATCTGACTACTTTTGTCAGAGATTCATTTTTGGGTCCCTCTGGTAACAGCATGCTTTAAGTTTTAATTGGTTTTATTTCTGCAAATGTTGTCTGCTTTTGCTGTTTATTCATTTTTAACAATTTGGTTCAAAAGTTTTATATTCAGGGAAATAATTTTTATTGTATGTTCTAGACTGAAAGTGAAAACATGAACTACAACCCTGAGTGGATCCTATGTGGAAAGCTAGCAGAGTCACTCCTGTTACTGTCTCAAAGCTCTTCTAAAATATGACAGGTGAGTGGGAAATAAGCATCAAAATAATCAATAAAACATGTTTAAGGCCATGATTTATTGATTCAGAAGTCATTAATACTTTTTGCCTACATTCCTCCACAGCAGTAATAATTTAGTTACAAGCAGAGCTCCTTACTTTTGCACCAGAATAGTAGGGAACATTCAACTGACCTGACTATCAATAGAATTTGTGGAGAGCTAGCCAGAGTCACCTTGCCTTCTGCTATTTTATGCAGGTTCATTTTGGATTCCCTCCCATTTTCGTTTCTGCTGCAGAACTGACTCCCATGGAGGCTCTACATCAGCATGAAACTTCAAGTGTTTATACCAATGAATTTTGAGCAGTCTTTTTCTGAGAAAACTTCATTTCCTGAAAATGAATTTTTGTGCTGAGCCACTGGGGAAGGTGGAAGAAAGAAACTCCATGGGACAACTGAGAATATACCATCATCTAAACAATCCTCAGGATCTAGAATAAGTGAAAACATTTATGTTTTAAAACTAAGAATGTACAATTCAGGTTTTATACCAAAAATCCAGGTCTATCCAACAATTCACAGCAGACTAAACAAACTGTGTGTCAGCTTACAAATAGCTGTGGCTATTCCCCTCTACCCAGGGACCTTGGCAGCTCCTCACTCTCAGGCTTCTAAAATCCCACATCCTTCTAAAGCCTTCCAGAACAGGACAGCCTTGTCCTATTTATCAATGGTTACATAGCACTGCTTCCAGATAATTATAACTTAGATATATGACTGACACAAGATAGGCTGCCTGGATTTTTCTCTCACTTGTGACTGTGCTGCTTTCTTTGGGACTATTCCCTCCCTTGCTTATGGCAAAGAGGATTAGGACAAAGGTAGCGTATACAGCATTCCAGCTGACTCTGGTATTTTTCCCCTTCTGATTAGTAATTCCTTTCATTTTAATGGCACAGCTGAATATGTTTTAGACATATTAAAGATTTCATCTTTCTATTGACAAAAAAAAAACAAAAAACCACCTTGCAGCAAAAATGATCCTTTAGAAGTAGAATTTTTAGCTCAGCAATAAAAAGTCCCCTGGCAATACACTGCTGTGAATACAGTGCTCTGTACCTACATGTCTGGGAGATGCTTATAGCTCAAAAGCACATCTTACTGTTTAGGGGTTATTTTTTAAAAATCCTGTGTGACTCACCAAGACCCTAAGGGTATCAAGAATCAAGAAGTCCCCTAATTCAGAACGATCAATATTAGAAACATGAATGAGTTCATGCTCTGAGCTGGGATGTTGAAACAAACATGGGCTCCTTCCATTAACTAGAGAACCATTTGCTGAACTCCTGAGTTTGATTCTCCTGAACTCACACACCATTGTGGCTTCTCTGCTTGTCCAGTAATGTAGGCACCAGTTTGCTCCAAATTAAATGATGAGCCTTAAGCTCACACATGACAAGTTAAAATGGCCGACCCTGAATTTCTTGCCCTGTTGAACTCTGCATCAACTCTCCCATTCACCCCTTTTTTATGTTCACAATCCCTTAGCTACTTCGAAGAAGACACAGCCAGCATTATAAACTTTTAATTATCACTGGCGACAGGGCTGACAAGGAGCATCGCTGCACGTGTAACACACATAACTGAGGGCTGTGCTTCAAATGGTGCTGCTCAGTGGGAGACCAATGAGTGCACTGAGAGAACTGGGGCGAGGCAAGCGCCTGTTTGCCAGAGCAGGTGCAAGTGCAGCCCCGAGCAGAGCCCAGAGCCCCGGCAGGGTTACCTCCACACAGTTGTCACAGACGCTGCAGTGGGAGCAGCGTGGCGGGCGGTAGAAGTGGCAGGTGGCACACCACTTCATCCGTACTTGGATTCCTTTGATCTCCACGTTCTTGTACAGCGGCGCGCGGAAGTCGTCGTCCTTATCCTCGTCTTCGTCTGCTGCTCAACGCAAAACTGAGACTTAGTGGAGATGGCAGAGGGCAAAGAGAAAAGAGCTAATCCTGTCAGTACCTGGGGCACGGGGACACTGCACAGTCCCCTTACTGGGGACAATGCAGAGGACAGATGGTTTATTACCTCTGCCTTGTTTAAGAAGACTGCATTTAAAAATAAATGCACAAAATAAAAACAGACAAATATATACTGGGAAGAAAAAATATTATTCTAGATTTCTGTGATCTTTATTTGTTTCCTCCTGACAGAAAATCTAAGAAGTTCACATCTATTTAACACCCAGTTAAACATTACAGTGCAGCTGGCATTGGTTGACTGGCTCCAAATTAGGTGGAATTTGATAATGTTGTCCCAGCGGAGCATCAATTACTGTCATGCAGTTCTATATTAAATCTTCTCTAGATGTGTTATCATGATCCAATTTCCATTGACTTCAGAGGGAATTTCTCCCTTCACTTAGATGAGCTTGGGATCTGGCTCAGCTACAGAATTTATCTGCAAGAGTATTCTCTGGATTAACGTTTGTGCGTGGAAGCAGAATGCTGTACTGGCACCATTCCCTATAATTTTCCTTCCTAACTAGTCAGTGGGACTCTTAGAGAGAACCAGACTCTAAATCCCTTAGGCACTTCTATAAATACAGTCTGTAGGTTCTCCAATACCATTATAAACCTGCCCAAGCTGTGTAATACATGTGGGCAGATGAAAACAAGACACTGGAACAGTCAAACCATTTAAGGTTTTATAAAAAATCTCACTATAATGACAAAAAGTTTGTACATTATATATATCTACATGCATTTAAACACGTTCCTTTTGCAGAATTCAAACACAGAGTTTGTACAAAACAGATTAACATCAAAAATACTGGAAGTCAATTTTAGTTGGTATAATTAGCCATCAAAAAACAATGCCAGTCTCAGCCTGGACTGTAAACCAGATTTTTCAAGGCAGCCCCAATTTCAGTTACTTAATACTTCCTTTCCTACTCATTCATTCTGGTGTATTACCAGAAATTCACTCACAGAGATCCAATCATGATTCATACCAGAAAGATTCAGAGAGCCAACAAATTTTTTAAAATATTTTAAAAAATGAGTAACAGATCTGGGAGTTTGATTAAGCTCCTCTTCAACAAGCTGGGTTTCTGCAGCCCAAGTTCTATCATTTCCCCCCATAGGCAAAGTTCTATCTGCCAGACATGTAAACTCGTATCATGTAGCTGAAAATGTGCTTATTTCCAGTTTCCAGTGACCTGAGCAGAATACATTGACAAAGGAATGTATCTTACTACACAGATTCTCATATACTGATCCACTGACATGGTGCAGCCAAGTCTCATATTTTTCTAACAAATTTTTGGTGGCATCCTTACAGGAATTGTGTGATATCATTAGTCTCAGTTTTTGTACTGCTTATTTGTTGTTTTGGTTTTGAAGTAAATTCCTAGCTATCAGACATGTGCTAAGAATCTTGAAAACCAAAAAGACTAAACCTAATTTCAACAGCAGAAAGCAAATAGAGTGATTGTATATTCATTTTAAGTCACTCCTACAATTCCTGAACTCCTTGCGCTGGCAGCTCTGTGGGCGGCGTGGGGTGGTGATAAGCTTTTTTTCACATGCACACTTGTGATCTGAAATAACATCTGCTCCTCTTTCCTCCCAGCACTGATATTTATAGTCTTTTCCATCTTTTCCCTTATCAGTTTGCTTCCTTCACACATCTAAACTCCTTCTCCATTACCTTCTCCCAGGACGAATGACATGTCTTTTCTCTCCCAGCATCTTCCTTGCAAAGCACAGGCACACCACTGAGATGCAAGGCCAAGGCCACAAATGAAGTGAGAGACAGTAGAGGGGTGAACTTTAGGAACTTTCCTCCTCTTCCTGCTTTGCTTCTGACTCCCTTGTGTAAAGGGAGATGGGACAGGAGGGAAGATGATGAGGGAGTTTCCATTTGATCTCCCTGTGTGTTTCTTCCTTAAATGCAAAGTCCAAGGAAGAACTTGTTTGCAAAAGGAAGTTAGAGAAGCCCAAAGGAAAGTATGAATTGACAATACACTCACTCCTGGGCCTGATGATCTGCAGCTCTGCTCTGAGGGAACTGCCCTGCACAGACACCCTGGATTCTCAGACTAAGAATGATTAATGATTAATTAAGTACTGCTATCACTGCTGAGATAAAGAAACTAACAAGTCCAGGAAACGCCTTAAAACTCCACATGCATAAGTTCTTTTGAAAGTCACTAGCATTTGTAGCTTTAAGCACTTATACACTCTATCAGTTGATCTTACACACCTGAATGAATCTTGCCTCTGCCTAAGGTTGCCTGTAAACACAATAATTTCCTTAATTGGAGTGCTGCAACATTTAATCAGGGGTTCAGATGCTTCAGCTGAGAGGAATGGCAGAGAGATGCTCATCATTTGACCCTGCTGCCTGGAGAAACCTGGCCTTGCTATTCAGGGAAGCCAGCAGGACTGGTACATTGCTCTTTTTCAGGCAGCAATTTGAAACAGACACTGAATTTGGTGAATAGAGGTGAAGAAGCACAGCTTGCAGACAGCACAGACCCATTGGTTTAGACAGACTGCCTAGAGCGGTCTCTGCTGCAAACTGCATGTGAATAATTATTGGAAGACAGATAAAATGAGGTGATAATTCTCTCATTAGGGTGTGTTAAAAGAGATAGCTGCACTGTGGTTCCCATTAAAAAAGCTGACTGATCTCTATCCTATTTAATCAGCTGTGAATCAGTACTAATTTAAGCAGAAATATCATTCTAAATGTATACATTTTTAGACACTCTAAGGCAAGCCTTAATCATTATCTGTTCTAGTGTTCAATGCTTCTACATTTCTTTTAAGGTATTCTGGAAGGACTGCTTTGATAAAACTGTTTCAGAAAGTTTAGCCTCTCCCCTCTGCCATGCTCTGCTACCTATTGTGAAGACAGTGACTTAAATCCAGTGTGCCAGCATGACACAGGGGATAGCAATCAAAATCACATCTCTCAGGAAAGCTGTCCAAGGAGAACCATTCTACACAACCCTGTGCCCTCGAGTGCCAGTCTGAGCAAGTGCAAGGATACCCAGGGGCTCAGAAAGGAGCTGGAGGGCACCCAGCATTTCACTGGCATCCCACCCTTAGTGACAGTCAAGTATAGTATATAAATAAATAAATAAATAAATGAAGTCTGCAAGATTACTCAGCAACCTGTGTGTTTGGATACCTGGCACCTCCTTTAGCTTTGGTTTTCAATGCCCACCCCTACCCCCCAAACTCCTGCAACAGTCCCATTTCTGTTACCTCGTGGGAAAACTCCAGGGTCCATGAAAGTTGCCATGCTGAAGTTTGCCAGCACAAACAAGAAAACGAGTCCATTGTACACTGGGATGGCTGGGGAGATGGCTTTTGTCAACCAGGGGCACCTGTGGAGAAGAAAAGTTATGAGTAAGGCTCTTTCAGCTGTAACAAGTAGTTTCTTCCCACTCTCACTACCATTACACAGAGTACCCTGGGCCCCCCCAGCCATGCAGCAGGGCTGAATTTGCAATGTAACAGAAATTTCCACAGAGCCAGTTTCAGTGATCACTGCAACACCCTCTGTAAAGCTGCTTTGTTCCAGAGCACAGAAAGCACTGATTGTTCACAGGGCTCACAGGGCTTTGCCACCCTATTGCCTTATCTGCAACCTGGCGTTTTACTACTGTCTGTAAAAGCTTAATTCCATTGTTGCATTTCTGTTACCTTCTCTACAGTCTTGTTGCAGCTGGGTTTACTTTCAGTTTTCCCTGGTGTAAAGCACAATAGGATTCAAACCATTGATCCCCAAAGCAGGGGCAAAGAGAATCACATTCGCTTCTCACTAAGCTTCCATGGTTTTCAACTCTCAGAACCAACACTACAAAACCTCTCCTTGGGGGGAAAGTTTTGCCAGACGAAGCATGGGCTTTGCAGGTGTAAGCAGAACATGAAAATGCAATATGAAAAAGAAAGTGGATGTCATATGTCATGTGAACAATGTTCAGAAGCACCAGAAAGATTTGCTGCTTACCCAGTGAGTGTAACTGAGAGGAATTGCAGATAAAGGGTAAGGGAGAACAAGTAGGAGACTTTGGAAAGAGGATGGGGAAATGCTTGTTAATTAGAGGAAAATGGTTCAAACTGCAAAGAACACATCCCACCAGCAGAGAAGGGCATGATGAGGTAGAAAAAAGCCTGCCTTACAGACAGCTTCACCAAATAAAAAGCAGTGTGCATTCACTCAGCCATTCATAACCTCTGAACACCCCACCAAATGTATTTCTCCTGTCTGCAGGAGGAGGTCTGGTGTTACAGGCACACTGAGGAGAAAAATCTAATCAATCTCATGATACTTGCAAATATAAATAAGGAAGAATGTGGGTCAAAGTATGTAATTGAAAAGAAGACCCCTCACTGAGTTGCTCCTTAGATTTCCACGTGTCTTGACAGCCAAGGACTCTTCCAAGGCTGCCAAGCAGGCAGGCATTCAGCAACGCCTGCTGTAATTAGCATAAATCACACACTGGCCCATGAATTCTGGTATTTTGCCTGCATTACATCTACAGTTGGATCTGATTGTCTGCCAGGCTGAAGCCTGTTCAAAGAAGGAGAAAACAATAACAAGCAAGCAGCCTTCTTCCACGAATTTGCACTGGCTTTGTTACCAATAGGCTGTTTTGAACAGCTGAGAATGGTGTTACTGACCTTGAAGGGACACTGTCAAACATGCTCTTGTGGCCAGTATCAAAAAGTCACCACATTTTCTTTTGCTGTTTCTTTGTGGGCAGGCAAAAAGAGATTGTTTTGCACTCCCCACCTCTTCACAGCTGGGCTTTTACCACTGCACTGCTGCAAACTGCTTTTAAAAGGTCCTTTCCTGGTGTGTGCTTCACTCAGCCTGGCCTAGAGTGAGGAAAAGGTGGATAAGTCCTATTCAGGGTGAATGAACTATAAACCCACGAGCAAGACATGTCTGTGCCCAGGCCCAAACCTCCAGGCTGACTAAGGGAGAAGGACAAAAAATCAGCCAAAGACAACTTGGCTCCATGAGGTACCTACCCTAACAACCTTCTGTTTCCCCAAAGGTGGAATTTCAACAAGTAGCGAGGTCATACTGACTTGCTGCCTTGCTCAGAGCAGCTGCTGATGACTGACAACCAAAGCAAGGCACAAGTTTCTCACTTGCCAGGAAAGGTGCTGCTGCAGTGACCTTGCCAAGTAAGCTGCAGGCCTGTCACTAACAACAGCCTCTGCCACATCCTTTGGTAGAAAGCAAAATAAATCCTAAAGTAAGCAGTTATAAAATCAATTCTACTCAGGGAAGAGTTCTTCCCTCTAAATTATAGTAAAATTAGATTCAGTAATGGGCATGACTGATTTAATTTCTTCCCATGAAGAAACTGCCTACACAGAGAAAGATTATGAAGTTACCCATTGCTTGTCAAGCATGGAGGAGAGATGTCCTTGGCAGTAAAGTCACGTAGGTTGGCAAATCAAGGGACAGGAAACCCTTTCTTAGATATAACTAGTTACTCTGAACAAGATTATAATGAGAGAGACTGTCTTAGATGATTAATGTAAGCATTTTTTAACATTCTCATTTGTGATTTATTTTGTCATGTTCCCAACAAATATATCAAAATATTAGGAAGAATTTTAGCCATAAGATAAACTGCACAGCTCATTTAATGGGTAAACAGTGTAGCTGAAAAGACTTCACGGAAGTTGAAATAAAGGATAGAGTGAGTCACTGTACATACTAGCCACAAGGTCAGTTCACAATCCTTCCATTTCTTCTTCCCAGAATTGTTATGCAGCATCACAGATTACATAAAATTAGATGGGACAAAAGGGGCCTCATTTGTAAATTAGACTGGCCAATAAAAACAGATGTGAGATCAAGCCCTGGCTCATAACTGTAAAAAGGTCTGAAAAAGAAAATAAAATTTCCAATAGGATTCACCAAAATGATGCATTTCTTGCCCCTCTCCAGTAATGCATGTATAATTTTTAGCAAAATAACAGAAATTCTAATCTGAGCCTAGCAGATTGTTTTAACACTAATCCATCATGTAAAAAACCTGGCTTTTGCCCCTCTGCCTAAAGAAGAAAGCTGCAGAAGTGTTGAAGTGTTGAACCTGTAGCAAGTTTCTTTTTACTTTGTGCATATTCTCTTTCCAGGAGATCTACTTTCAGCAATAATTATGCCTGTTATATAGGAACAAACATAGCTGAACTTTTCCTTTCCTTTTTCCTAGAGTGGTTGCAAATCCAGACAAACAGCACATATGATTTAAAGCTTTCTTTGGCTGGTGTACCCAAAATTTCAAGAAACTATAGTTTTGTGTCTTCAACTCATCCCACAGGAAGGGTACCACAACTTTTATAGGGCTATATGAATTAATTAGAGTCAGGACCAGTGTATAATCCCCTAATGGAGCACCACCAGACCTTTCTTTGAGAGAAACTAATTATACAACGTGTGTCCCATTCCAAATTAATTTGGATCCTTCACTTGAACCAGAAGACCTGAAGGGCAATGTTGCTACTGTTGCAGGTACCAGCCATACTGCCTCAAGGACTGCTCCAAAGAGAAACTTTCCTTGGCTTTGTTTACTGCTGAGATTCAGAGCCAGCACACACCACCACGGCACACTGGGGATAATTACGGATCTCAGATTTTTCCAAACAAAGCACACAATTACACAGGCAGCATTTCCCTCATAATTATACTTCTCTGACACAGAGTGATTCTGTTCATAACTCAGTGGAGTGTAATTCAGGGCGACAGATTTAATCTCATTTATCCTATTTGCTCTTGAAACCCGATCCTAACAAAACGGAAAGTTAAAAAGATCAACAAATAGGATCACACAGGTGATAGGTGTCAGATAGACTTAGCATGATCAGCTGCCTTCCTCTGCTAAATTAAACAACAAATAATCCTTTCTGCTTTTTTGCCTGGTGCTTTGTATCAAGACATGTTTGTGTCTTAAAAATAGAGTTCACCTATAATTAAGTAATTGAAAAGGACATTTTTCTTGAATCCTGCTCTAAATTAAGATTTGGTATTTTTCATTAAGACATGGTTAGAGAGACAGGAGGCCATAGAAAATGAAGCTTGGGATTTAGGAAGCAGGTTCTAGTCTTGGCTCTGACATAGGTTCACAGAACTGCCAAAAGTCACCTACTCCTCCTGGCCACCCCGGTTACACATTCTGCAAATGAACCAAATCCCTGTCACAACACCTTCCCCACTGCAGGGCAGAGAGCCTGAAAGTCTTAAAGTATCTCTGGTAGGGCCAGGCTGGTGGCTGTGGTGTTTGTGTCCCTGAAGGCAGTTTTGGGCACCCACCAGCCTCCCCTGAACAGGGCTGGGGTGAGGCTCCTGCTGCTGGGCTGTGGTGTGAGGATGGCTCTGTGATTTACCCAGCAAACAAGGCCAGTAGTTCATTTTACAGCCTGCCTGGAGCACCACAAGCACATGTGAGCACATGTCTAGAGGCCAGAGACAAGGAGAAGGACATGGGGCAGGAGGCTACAACCCTGCCCGTTCTTGAAGCTGCTTGTGCAGTGTACAGAAATGTGGGAACCTCAAGAGATGGGCATCCAAGCTTTGGACACTTATTCACACCTAATAAGAAGACCCTCAAGGATTGTCCAATCGGCTGCTGAGCTGCACCTAATATTTAATCTGAGATTACCACACATCCTTCCCCTCAGCCCCAAACAGATGGCTGATGCACAACAAAACAATTTATTTTTCCATAAATCACAAGGTGTGGGCTTATAACACCGAAAAGAAAGAATCTCTTAGCTCAAATGTACTTCTGCCACCATTACAGTGGTAAAAGAATAATGTGGAATAGCTGATTTAGTGCGTGCAAGTAGAAGCATCTCAGTGAAGTAGGGACTAATTAGATAAGAGGGGTCAACAACCAAATATAATCTGACTAAGAACAAGTATTAATTTCAGTGGAAACTTTCAAACAATGTCCAAGGACTGTAGAAGCCTGTCCCTGATTCCTTTCCAAGAGTTTCTAGCCAAACCTTGACTGTTAAAAACATATTTTCACTGTGAAATCCATATAAACGATTTCTAATCATCTGACCAAAGATTTAACATTTCTAATATCAACCCTGGGAGCTGGAACCAACATCTTGGGCTGCCCAAAAGCTGCCCTACACTGTAAGGCACAAGAGTCAGGATGGCTGAGAGGACACACCAGAGGAGGGACAGGTTCACAGGGGTAGAAGTCCTCCTCAACCAGCACTGCACCAGCTGGAATATAAAGGAAGAAGCTATCAACTGATTCTGAACACCCACATGGTAGAAGAATTTGGAATTGGATGTGAACACTGAAAAGACCATTCTACCAGTTTGTATGTGGGACACAGAAGGTGCAAGACATATCCTGAAGGCTGTGCATGGCCCAGACTGCACCACAGAGCAGAAAAGGGCAGAGCTCACTTAGTCCTTAGCAGTGTTAATCTAATACATTTCTCACATTTCCCAGTCTGGGTGAGATTCTTCTATTTATATGCTTTTTCCTACCCTGAAATTACAGAAAAGTACCTTTCTGGAATAGTAACAGGAGAAAAAAATTGCTCATTTTCCATTTTTTGTCACTATCAAAGACAGCATGAAGATTATTGTACATCTAAAAATATTTTCCAAGGTGCTGAGACATCTGTAGGTTTAACAAGGCATCACTGGAAACAGTCAGGAGAGAATTTATGTGAGTGTCATAACCAATGTGAAACAGAACAGCAGGTCTTGTGAAAATAGCAGGAGGTTCTGGACTTCCAGGTTCTTTGCTCAGCTCCACACATCAGATTTTGATAAGTGAACTAATTTCTGCACCATATCTTACTCATTGGCAAGACTGCAGATAATACATCGTTGCCATAGCACTACATTCTCACTATGAGTATGGCAGTTGTACTGACAGAAAGTGATATCAAAGTAAAGGATAACAAATCCAAATGTTACCAAAAATTGGGAAAAGGACAAGTAAATACTGGAAAATTTATTACTGAAAAGCAGTAAATGATGAGAGCTGAGTGCTACATACAACAGCTCATGCTGGTGATAAATAGGACCTACAAAACATCTGCCCTGAATTTTCAGGTGCAGTTATCCATGTGAAGAGGTAAAAAAATCACCCCAAATCCCACCACCATAAACCTCATGAGTTTCATGAGTCCCTTCCTCCCTGAAATACAGACGAACACTAGAGGTAGAGGTTCAAATCCATCATCTGCTTAACTGTGTTTAATTATTCACAAGAACTGTGCTGGGCTGAAATTCACTCAGGTTTAACAAGAGCTGATGGGGTTTCAGTGAACTTTCCATTACACTCTGGACTCCATCCAAAGGCTAGTGCTTCATGTCTGGCAATGCAGAGATCAGAGGAGCTAAATCAATTAAAAAGTCAACTTGAGAGGTAATGGTCCTCAGTGAAAAATCTTATCCAGGCTATCCATCACCCCCAAAGTAAAACACAATCTACCCTTTTCACAAAGCTGCCTGAAAGCTCTGGATCACATTCTCTTCCTCCCTTTTTTAACAGTCTCAAAATACCTGAGAAAAGCTAGTATTGTCATGTGAACTAATGTGAGAGAAACACAGAGAAGGAACAAGAATACCAATAATCCAATGTGAGTAAGACCACCACAGGGGTAAACTCACCCATCACCCTCACATTCAGAAGTTGTCCAGCCATCACAGACCTACTGTCCAGGCACAGGCTGACCCTGTGACACTGTGAGCTGTGTCACTGTGTGACTTTACATCATGTGCAGGGCCAGCAGACAGGCCTGGGCTGGGCTCAGTGCTCAGGCCTTGCAGAGATGCTCTCTGCACACTCAGTAGCTGCTGTGAGCCCAGGAACCTGGAAGAGTTGTAGCCAAGCCACTGGCTACCGCCAGGAGCTGCACTCACACACTGCTCAGAGCAGGGCTTGGGCAGGCAGGGGCTGGGCTCACCTGCAAACACACAGCAAGACAGCAAAATCCTGCTCTACACTGCTCTGAAATCTGCACTGTCCTGCAGGGAGTTAAGGAACCACTGAGAGTCAGTTTGCACTTAGGCATACATGAAGGCCCAGGACAGAGGTTTTGATGTACTTGTAAAGGAATATTCTGTAATAGTGCAGCAGCACTTGAAATGCCCAGCTCCTCATCTGCACCCCAAATGGAAGGCATTCATTGCACACTGAATGGGGTGCAGACAGGCTGGATTTCAGAGCACACAGGAACATTTTTGTATGAGGAGAAGGATAATACTCACAGCACAGTGAGGCAGTAGGTCTTCATGGCATTTCAAGTGTCTAACGGGCTATGAGCAGCATCACTCCAAGCAGCACTGGATGCTCTGGTGCCTCAGGAAAGGAGCCAATTGCCAGTGCTTGGGCAAATCAGAGCAGATTCTGCATGCAGGCACATGGGGTGAGCACGCAAATCCAGAGACAAACACCTTTTGTTTTCTTTTTCAATCCTGGACTTTGCAAAGCCTAAAATGCCACACAGGCTGGAAGTGGCAAGGACAAGGGTAATCCAGGGCTTCTTAGACACGCATCAACCTTTTATCAGTATCATGCTGGGCAGCTGGAAATGAACCCTTTTTCCAGCAGCCAGTGAGAGAGCTGAGTGTATGGGTGGTGTTTGGGTCATGACAGAAGGGAAGAGCAATAAGGAGTAAGTGCAAAATAACCACAGCAGGAGAGACACTAGTTGCCCTGTCACACTGAAAGTTTTAAGTCCATTTGTTTAGAAAAAGAAGGAACTGCTACCCAGTAACATTCCTTTGCAGTTCTGCCTGCACATGGCTGGCCACCAGCATCACTGCACTGCAACAGCTGAGTGACTTCCAGCCCACTCCAAAGGTCACATAAGCGAATCATCAAGCCATGGAAACCTTGTTAAATGGGAAATCAGAGAATTGTCTCCAAAAGGTGCCAATGAACCAATAATTCATAACACAGCAGAGTTCTCAGTGCATGAGGCTGCACTGCCCTGTCTGTGCTCCCATGTGCACCACTTCCAGCAATAATGACAGCCCAGCTGCCCAGGCCACTGTCCAGGGAGGGCAGAAGATGCTTCAGTGTTTGAAAAGGACACACAATGCTACACGAGCTGAGTTTTTTCTGAGCATTTTTGAAAACACCATGTGGAATGCAAACCTATGCTTCTAATTTGTGAACATCAGAACAATGAAATGAATGTCACACCGATTAGAGCAGCGCTGAAAAAGACAGCCCCTCATCCTGAGTCCACCAGAGTCTCCCGTTTCCTTGAGTAATGAAGAACACCGTTGATTTGGTGACCACTAGTGACTCTCATGACCTTCCAGTCCTCAGTAATCAGTAACACAAGTTTTTTGTCGGATAGATGGAATTGCATTTGCCAGATCCCAAGATGGAAATAAGGCACAGGGTAGCTCCTCCCTGGCTGAAGTACGTTCCCCTGTTTCTCTGTTATCTTCATCCTACGTCAATACACGTATGAATCCAGCAATGTGGAAAGAGAAGGTGGGCTGCTGTGACAGAGCTGCTTTTAAAAACAACTTTAAATTATCAGCAGCCTAATTCAGATACACTTGAGGTGATCCCTTGAGGTGAAGTGATCACTTGAGGTGATCCCAACTACTGCCACTCAAGGATTTGTACGCTTGCTCAACTGTATTCCCCAACCAGAGACTGACAGACCTTCTAGTACACATTCAGTGTTTTAATTCGTGAGCTGGTGGTGTAGTGGAAACAAGGCAGCTCATTTTAACTATGTGGTGATGAGAGAGAGAGAGAAAAAGTAAAGAAATATTATGATATAAGGAGGGAGGTGGTGACATCAGTGAAAAGACAGTCTATATTACCCTTGTTGAAAAGTTAATTTGATTTTTTAGATATTCCTTTTCCACATGAGCTCAGTAGAAAGAAATTAAACTTCACAAGATACTATCCCTTTACAGCTACTGGAGCAATTACCTAACTAAAAGACAGCATCTATTAGATTAAAGTACATGCCACTTAAATTAACAATGAGCCAATATGCATAAGAAACGTTCAGTGTGAGCTCTGAACTCAGTGATCATGTCCTCGGTGGATTAGCAGAGAACGGGGAACATGATGTGCTTTGAAAGATGCAGGGAAAAAGAAGAAAAGCAGGGAACAGCAGCAGAGACAGCCCAGGTGTCTGAGGTTGATCCTGGGCAGGCTGGGTGTCCTGACTCCCGGTGCAGTCATGGGGCTGCATCAGGGAGAGAGCTGCCCTGGTCAAACACTGCTCTGGAAAGAGCTGGGGGGCACTGCCTGGGGGACTGGACTCTGCCAGGGAATATCTCACTGGAGGACCTTACCCCTTCACCACACGTGCCACTCCTCCATGAGCTGGCAGTGAGATGCCAGCCCTGTCAGGGAAGTGGCACGACCAGACCTGTAAGGACAGGACAGCTCATCCACTGCAGGTGAGGCCTGGCACTGCCTCCATGACCCAGGTGTTTGGCAGGGTAAATGTGTCAATGTACCAAATGTACCCAGGTACCCAACACCCAGCTGGCTCTGCCAGCTGCTCTTTGCAGTGCTGGGGCACCACCGGGATTTGGACAAAGGAGGGGCAGGAAAATCCTGTCAGGTGGATGATAACGGTTAAATGTCTTCCACAACTGGAAAATGCTGTTCAGGAAATTTACAACTAATTGAGACCAGAGGTTCTTGCAGACTTGTCTGGATCTTGTATTGCCTTTGAAATCTGGAAACAATACCTGTCCATGGTCTCAATAGCATGCTCCAGAGCTGCTACACAAGGTTGTTCATCTATGCAATTTCTTGCTTATGTGGGGAAAACAGTTCCAATCTGAACTCTCTCATTTCAAGATTTCTAGACACATGGTGCAGCGAAATTACTGCAGTTCTTGCAAGCTTCCCCTGTGTGAACCAAAATGATTAGGGACTTCATATTTTATAGTAGAGATGAACAAAACAAAGAGATAAAGGCACCTCTATTGCAAATAGATACAAAAGATAGGGTAGAAAGTGTAAACTTTCTTATATATCAAGTACTAGAGCAAATATATAACAATAAAACAAAAGTCTCTCTTAGAATCCCATCTTTAATTTCCCTCTGGAAAATTCTCTTGAAGGGATTTTATGGAAACCTGAACTGGAAGCGTAACATTTATATACCTCTTTCTCACTACACTGAAAAAGAACATTTGCATAGCAGGGATAAAGGTGCTTAATATATTAAGATTTTAAGCAGGAAATAAAAAATAAAAATTATTTTAGCTGATTTAAGAAAAGAAAAATATAAGAGACCTTCATGTTTCAAATATACACATTTGGAAAGAACATACTCCTGTGGCCACCTCCTTTGGGATGTTTCACCCCTTCTCAAGCCACAAACTGGTGCCAGTCACCTTTTGAAACTGGACATCAGAAGAAAATCACCAGTGATTCAGCCTGTTTTGGCAACACCTTTAATCATAAACAGACCTGACAACTATGGCCAAGGTAACAAATCAGACCAGGACACACCATCCCATTCAACCATCAGACACCACCACATGCACCACCTCTCGTGGCCATGAACTGTTCTGAAACCCAGCAATACATTTTTATACATCTCTTCCCTGCAGGGAAGAACTGGGGTCCTCCCAAACTGCTTCCCAGCCCATTTCTGCTGGAGGTCTGGGACTGTTTTGGGGATCAAGGACAGAGCTGAAAAATCCTCATTTCTTCCAGCAGAGGGTAGTGGGACACACAAGCCCACAAGCAAATGTGTAAGATTATATTGCAAGTGAGAGATACATGCAGTTCAAACAAAACCAGGGGTGTAAAACCACAACTCCACTGCCTAACCCGGTGGAAATGAGACAGAATCAAACACATTCTGCCATTTGCATCCATCAAATGAAGAAACACGTCAAACTCAGCTTGTTCTCATTATCTCCACCCTTCCGCAGTAACATCATCTTCATTCCCCTTTCTAATTTTGGGAAGGACACCCCCAGGCAGCAGCAGAGTCAAAAGAGCCTTTTTTTTAATGTCTCTACTAGAAATCTGCCTTCTCTTTTCCTCTGTGGAACTACTCTCCTTTCCTTGGATCTCCTTGACTTTCAGGCACTGTTTCATCTTCTCTCCCTCCCATTGTCCTGTTCTAAATCAAATGGCTGAGCAGTCCCACACATTCCCCTGCAGCAGAGGAACACGGTGCAGTTGCTGCTTTAATCTGGGTGTGTGGCCACTCAAAGGCATTCTCAGGTGCCCCCACGGGTCTGGATGCCTTTGGGCAGAGCTGCACACAGATGTCCCAGGCTCAGGGCAATGTCCCATGCACAGGACTCGTGGCTGTTCCCATGCATTCTCTCAACAAGAAGAATCACTAAGGGAGGAGAGTCACAACCTTCTCAAACTATTAAATCACTGTCCCAAGACTCCCCTGCCTGCACATCAATGACTGAAACATCTCTGCTTACCATCTAACAGGATTAGGGCAGGCTTCTGGAGGCAGCTTCTCCTGCAGGGAAAATCTTATTACAGAACCATCAAAAACTTAAATGCTTTTGGGGAGCAATAAAAACCTAAAACAGACCACCATGACTGTCACATTAATGTTATTTTTTTTTTTATTTAAATGATGAAACCTAGCAGCATCACCACCTTAGGTCTAAGTGTCTCTGTCAGCCTGGACAAAATATAAAGCAAGTCTTCCAATATTTGTGCTGGTGCACAGGTATTCAATTCAGGTTGACAGAAAACAAAATTACTTTCTTAGAAAACATCCTATGAGGAGATAGCATCTTAATGACAGAGACAGGGAAATGGGATTCAGCCTGGTATATAGATTTGTTTCTTGCCAACTCCACTCCAAAGTGCACAAGGCGAGGATCCCCCCAGCAGCCATGAAGTTGTGGAAGTGTCAATGCTTTACTTTTTTATTATTGACTATACCCTTTAAAGAACTTTTAAAGTCAGAGTAGCTTGCTCACATAGTGCAGTGAACACAGGTTAGCTGTTTTCCTTAATAACTCCTCAGTGCTTACAAAAGCCCATGGGTTCTGTCACTTTGGGGTGCATTCCTTTGGAAGAATCACAGAGTAACCAGAAAAGGTACAATTATGCACTGGATATGATGAACTAAACCCCTTCCAACTCTGTGGACATAACTCAGGAATAGAAGCTAATTACAATTACCTGAGATGCATTAACAAAGCTTAATATTCCCAAGTCAAAATGGGACAATTAGCAGCTCCTGTACCAAAATAGAAGACATGGAAATGACATATGTGCCACCATCTGCTAACGATATGCAATAGGCAAACCAATTCAGGAACGGAAAAGAAAAGAAAAACCAAAAAAAGAAACAGTTTCTTGATGAAACTTGTTCCCATTTCCAAGAATCAAAGTGAATATTCAGCTTAAACATTACACTTTCCAGATTCCCAGCTGGGACCAGAATGAGGAGCGTCAAGCATCTTATGATTTAACTGTTGAGAAATTTCCAGGCCAAATTTTCAAGCAAGAGGTCTGGCTACAGATTGAACTGTGGGATGTTCTGTCTGTGGAGTTCTGCCTTGCTTCCAGTGGCAATAGCTTGCATTAGTAAGTGTACTTTTTTAATACCCAGCTGCTCCTGAACTTTGTTAAGTTTTTAATTCATGCTTTTCCCCTTTGATTTAAATGAAAGCGTAGGGACCATCATTCTGCTTTTTGGAAAAAAATGAACATTTACTTCTTGCTGAACAGCTGTCACAGTGTAATGAAAATAATTTACTGTTCAGTCTTTCTGAATGAATCCCTTTTCCCTCCTATCCTTTCTTCCTTGAAAATTTCCTGAAAGTCATAAACCACTAGTTAACTAGTTTTGGCTTATACTAGAAAACTTCTTTAACTCTAGGATACCTCACTGCCCTTTACATTCCTCTTCAACAGCAGATAAGTCTGCCACAATGGACAGGGGAAGTGTGGAGCTGCACATCACAGGAGAACAGCCACAGAGACATAAGCAAAGCTTCCTAAGATAAAACTTTGCCATCGTCTCCTTTGACTGGGGGAAGAAAATTAAAAAAGAGAAAATCAGAGTAATCAGAAAACCCAAGCTGGAGCTGCAATTCATACTCTGAGGAAAACTTTGAAGAAAATTTCTCATTTCTGAAACTGTAGCACAGTCCACCTGATTCCACAGGGTGAGAACAAGGTAGCAATGAACCATGTTCTGGGAAGTTAAATCCCTGAAGTACCCTTTGGTGAATATGAAAAGCAATTTCTTTTTCAGAGCCAGAAGAGTGGCTTTTTTATGTTTTAATTCCAGGATGCACATTTGAGTCTTTCAGATAATATTTTTCTCACTCACCACTGGACTAAAACCAGGCTCTTGCTTATTTAGCATAGTCAGGTAGTTTGAGTGACCTGGTTGGGGGTTATTTTTTCACCAGTTTGTTTATAAATTCCACAATTCAGCACATTTTTTTTCCACTAGAAACACCTCACTTTTAACATTAACATCAGCAATTTTGGGAAGTTTTCCATTTTAAACAATACAAAGACATGTCAATAAAAATTAACTGGAAAGTGTTATAGCCTGTCCCAAGAGAAGTTCACCAACTAGGGACAGAGATTTACTAAAAGAATGGCTAAAATTAGTGACTCTCAGCAACAGACTCGTACATCCTCAAACAAGAGATTTACACTGCTGCAGGTTGGACATGGTGATGCAGATGAGGACTGGGGCCCATCCTCTTCCTCATTTTGTCACAACAGCCCTCCCAAAGCTTCTTGCTTGTGATATTATTTCTGTCATGCTCACAGGCCTGCTTCCACACACTACAGAGAGGAGAAGAGCCTTTAACATTGTTTATTCCTTGGACATGAGCGACACACTTATTTTATCAGCTCTTCAACATCTGCTGTTCCACAATAAACAGAGATATCATCAGGTTTCTTTTTTTTTTAACAATACCAGATCCATCAAGTCATTGATAAGTTAACAAATCTGCTTGTTTTTCATGGTGCTTTGACTTTTTGCAATTAAACAAAAGATTGTTTGAATCCTGCTTTCTCCTCAAAATGGAGCACTGTCATACAGCAGTTTAACTCTGTATTTAGCTTCTAAAGCATCATATTCTCTCTTCTCCCTTCCCATGACAGCTCAAGGCAAACCACGGTCCCTGGGACATCTGGAGGTTGTGGTTTGACTGCATCCCTTCCTGCCATGAACAAAAGCAATCAGCTTTGCTGAATTAATAATTATTTAGGAATTGTTAGTATTTCTGAATTGCAAAACACCATGCTTTCAAAGGCTGTAGAGAACACAGCCCTCCTCCAGAAGGTTATTAGAAGGAAAAGCTTCATGTTAGTTGTCTTAACTGTGCAAAATGAGAAAATACATCTGCCTTGTTTCTTTAGTAACTGCTATGCAGCAGCTCCTTGCTTCTCTCAAATTCACATAACCATGGCTTAGTTTCCCAGGGACTTTTTGTGGATGTTGGAAAAAATTAAAAGCTAGAGAGAATGATACGGTTATACTAAAGATACAGTAAACACAGCCAGCAAGAAAATGCAAGTATCCTCATTCTGAATAGGAACAGATGCCAAGACAGCAGAACCCTGCCTTGAACTGGAAATGTTTTCAATTACTCACAATTTGTGCCAGCAAAATAATAAAAGGGGTTAAAGTGAATTCAGAACATCCTAATAGATGTAGAAAAAGCAGAGCCTGTGCAGAGGGTGTGCTCCCTCTGGAGCCTGCGTGCCAGTTCTCTGGACACTGAGGGGTCTCTCGGCATCCATGCAGTTAAACCATCCCGGCAAAGCTGTGCCTTCGGAAAAGTCAACCTGGGTGTGCACTTCTGGCAGAAGGGCTGCCTGGGCAGAGGGGAGGAGCAGCCAAGGAGAACAGATTCCCTTTCTACCAGGATTTTGTTTTCTACGTGTTTGTGCAGCCTCGCCTGCACAAACACCCGGGCGTTGAATTGTTCAAATTACACAGTCTTGTGTTGCTCATTTACAACAGCACAGCCAGTGACAAAGAAAAGAACTTAAAGTGCTCAGCGCCCTTCAAACAGGAAGAAAGCCTGTGGTGACAGGCTAGAGAATGCGTGACTTGTTTTTCCACCACCCCTTGATGCACACACACACCACATGGAGTTCGGGAAGCTCCAGAAAAGTCTGTACACAGGCTCACAGTTGTCTGCAAGAGTTAAACCTCCAGCTCCCCCTCCCCGAGTTAGGAGCACAAAGCATGAAAAGCAGAACCTCTCTGGAACATCCCTCTTGCAAATTGTTGTAATTTCCCATCTGTCTTCAGCTTGGATGACTTTGCCAGGTCCACAAGGGACGATTTCCAGCATTCATTCTGGATTAAGAGTTCCTACACTGGGACTGAGGAGCCAGAGTAAATGACCTGCAGCTGCCTCACGGAGTCATGTCAAATAGGGAGAGTGCCAGTCCCAAGGGGCTCTGCTAGTCGGTCCTAAGCGACTTGAAATCCAGCAGTTAGCACCTGATCTCAAATTAGAGGAACCAATGACTGTGTCAAGTTGATTTGCAGACTGATAACAATGTGACAGATTTGTTGGATAAACTCCATCGGAAAGGACAGGGTTTGTTCAGGCTTTTTTTTTTAACTGAGCAAAGTTGTTGGCTGAACCAATCTAATTAATTTTTTTTTTTCTACTAGTGAAATCTATTGTTGTCATTTGCTTTTGTGCTGAAAACTACTTCTAACACCACACCTTGCTTTGTGTGCAAACAATATTACTAACAGCTGTGTTTGGCTTGACACCTAGTCTAACTGCAGTGTGACTTCAGAGAAGTTCTCATAGACAAACAGGCAAAATAAGAACAGCATCTCCTGTATAAAAGAATGTTTTCAGAAAGGACACATTCATTTGTTCATTATTTCTCTGGGAACTTCTGAGTTTTGAAAATTTCTGGATTTTTCAGTAGGCACAGTCTTTTTTCTAGTGAGTAGGAAAAACATGGCTTACCTTTGTCTTTTATGATGACATTTTCTATATACTCAGTGAAAGCCAACAATACAATACTGTACCTTCCCCTCAATTTTCAGTTTCCATACTGTTACATTTTAGCCAATCAGTGTTGTTGTCTCCAGTGCTATATGGACTTTCCTGTACTGTAACACTCACAAGTAGTGGCCAGGCTGTGAGAGTCACCTTGAAATGTTTTGCTCCTTAAGCATCCCATCTCTGCAGAGTGATACACCCTCACAAGTGGATGCTGCCAGCTGGTATTGGGTAATTAACTGCAGTCTGGTAGAAAAATTGTATTAGCACAGCCAAGCCTAACATCGATCTACCAGGTCAGTGCAAATCTGCAATGCAGATGCAGAAGCCTATTTAGTCAGTTTGCTTAAGTATTTTAGTTTCAGTAACTGAAGCAACTCTACCATTTCACTCCTCAGCATCTTCCACACTGTGGCAGATTCTGCAAAACTGACCTTAACTCTTGGTCACTGAGTGCTCTGTGTTGAAACACCCATGTTTGAAACAGGGGCAGCGCCTGCAGTGTGTGCAGAGACTGCTCAGAGACTCAGACACAGCAACTAAATAACCATAAAGAAACACAGAGCTGTGGGTATTATAACCATTTAGTGCTCCTGCATCTCCTGCCACTACAGCTGTATGAGAGGAAAATGGGTCAAGGAAAGATACACCTTCAACTTTCAGATACCTCCAGTTATGCCCTGTCTTAATGTGGCTGCAAACTCCATCCCCTCAAAGCTTTGGCAACCACTTGCTGCAACTCCACTGTGTCAGACTCTATTCCATATTCACATTTAAACCAATCACAACGTGGACTTTGCAATTCATTGATAATATAAAACAGACTAAGAGACTAACTCGTTGCCTAAGCACACAGGAAGACAATTTTCCCTGGGTATAAGTGCATCTCTTCCTTCTGATCAAAGATCTGACAGGAACAGGACTGTAGTACAAGCACAGGAATCAAAACTGGAACTGAGCACCAGCTGGATCCAGCCTTGAGCCTGGTGAAAAGGACAGACAAAAGCCTTAAACTTTTGCCTTCTAGAGAAGATGGGCAGCAACACTCTCACCAACATCCTGCTGTACCAGCTGGCCCTGTCTACAGAGAAGCACACAGAAAGGAAAGCAGGACTTCTACAGCTTTTCCTACAACTTCCATTTGCATCAAGGAGTGAACTAGTTAATCCACTGCTCCATGCCAGATGATAAATTCTGTGCAGAAACCAAGTAAGTATTTTGAAAAAGGTTTGAATACAGCTGCCTGGGGGCCTGGCAAGATGCAGGAAACTTATGTGACCCACTTATACTGCTGATCAGAAGCCTCTTCCTAGTAGGCAGTGAGATGGTGGATGAGGACAGCCAGAGAAATTCAGGGGAAAGCTCTGCACAAAAATATTCTGGAATTCATTGTCTCCAACTTTCATTACCAACATCATGTAGCATCACAACTCTTCTGGGCTTTTGATTGCCAAGGATACAAGATTTTCCTCATGCAATTCCTCTAACTTCTGATTTGAACTCGTTTCCTTCAATGGAGCTTTTTTTAACTCTGAAAAACTTTGCATACTAATAATGTGTCAGGAATAATCCCTGTGCATAAAGAATTTACATACTATGCAGCAAGAATCTTTTACAATTGTTTACTTCTGACCAGAAAGAAGGCTCCGAAAGAAGCCCCTGATGGCTCATAAGTGGCAGCAATGGTAAAGTAGGAGTAAAATGCTGCAGCCATGAAAGAGAAAAATAATGTAGTTGAATCATGAAGTAGATGCTTGGAACATATGTCAAGGCCAGATCAAAACAGCCAATTGTTGCTATTATCTACTTAATCTTCTGTTGTGTGGAAAAGGGAGTTAGGAAATTCTTTTCAGCCAACGCGTCTGTCTAAGCCAATGCCCAAGGCAAATAATGCTCTAAACAATAAGGCATTTTGTTTAACTCTGCAATAAATATTAAATTTGCAAAGACAGCTGTTTGGTTGCAGTCTCCTCCTGCAATTTCCAGTTAATGTTTCATATTTACACAGATGCATAACCATACATAATCCCCCCGACCCTCACGTCTCAGCTCCTTGAGAGAGCAGGCAAAAGAGTGGAAATTGGGGCTTAGAAGTTTAATCCTTGAAACAAAAAATTAGGCTGCTTCCTTGAGAGCTGCCACATGGTGTCTGTTTGAAAAAGTAACATTTGTGAATTTTTACTTTAGAGTTATTGAAATCTTTTCATAAGATTATCAATCACAGAACAGTTTCACTGCAGAAGGATCTCTAGCAGAAGAAGGAATTGACAGGAGCAGCTTCTGTAGCATGGGAACTTGGAACAACCACAAGTCAGAGGAGCAATCTTTAGCCTTTGTTTTCAGGGGAGCCTGTCCTTGACAAATTGTCAGCAGCATCTGGCTGTACAATGAAGTGGTCCCTGATCTTTTAGCAACTGTATTTTTCATTCAGAAGATTAACATTATTGTTTTTCCTATTGTTTGATTGTGAAAAGCTAATAAATCAACTCTGGCTGAAAAAGGTACTTGCAAATCCGCGCTATTATGCTGAAGGTGTCAGTAAAATAAGAGAAATCCAAACCAGAAATCTTAATTGAAAAGGACATTACCCTGAAGGTACACTTACCTTCTTCTAAACTAAGTAAAGTTCTATCATCTATCTCTGACCACTGGGAATACAATATTCACAGCTTATAGCATAGACTGTAGAAAGACAGAAGCATGTAAGTTTTTAAATATTTAATAACCCTCAAAATGCAAGGTTCTGGAAGCTCAAAACTCTTTGCCAAATGGTTATCCATTCTTGCTCTCACACCAAACTCTGCTAAACTTTCCATTCCAAGACCACTAGAGTCCCCTGGATAAAGATGAACAGATGTGGTTGTTTGTAGATACAGGAGCAGAGAGACGCAGACTCTCCTCCATAAGCATTCCCACCAGATTTCTGCATATATATATATATATATGCTAACTCGTATATGGCCACACTAAGGCTAAGAGGAATACATTCTAATGGAACCACAGCCCATCCATGGACTGGATCTACAGCACAAAAACTCAGGTGTCTGATGTGCTACTGAAACTGCAGATGCTTGAAATGCTCAAGGAGGAACAGCACGTGAGCCCCAGTTTAGCTCTTACATCCAGGTGCATTTTGCTTCCCCTTCCCTCCTTCCTCACCAGGCACATGGCCCAGCATTGACAAGAGTGTTCTCCCAGTTTGGTTTCCTGGGAATCTCTACTGGCTGCACATCAAGCCAAATGTTCACTTTGCTATCAACATAGCCAGGGGGCTTAGAGATGCTCGCCAACCCTTGTTCAACCAGTGTTTCTGTTTTACAACATGTCATGCTTGGTGATATTGAAAGGAAAAGCCAATAAAAGGAAAAATTAATCTTGTGATTAAACAAAACACTTTGGATTGCTGGCTGCTGACACTGGCACCAAGCCACCTTCTTCGAAGACAGAACAGAACCTGCCTGCTGTCTTCACCAACAAAAGGATTTTTACAAAATAAGGGTGTCTTGCTATGAATGTTCAAAATGAGCAGCTTGGCAAATGGATCTGGGAAATTCTCAATTACAGCTTTGTTTGACCCCAGCTTAAAGATTATATTGCTCATTTCCAGAATGACATGATCCTGCTCTTGCAGAATTTCTGCATGCCATGTAAGTTACATCTAAATTCTCAAAATACAGAATTTATAGCAAATTTGTAAGAGAATAAGAATTTGGAAATTTGTTTTTAAGGTATTTGCATATGTCAATGCAGTGTACAGTTTGGAAATCAAAATCCTCAGGGCTTGCTAAGCACCTGCTCCCTCAAAAGCAGGCTTATGTGCCATTGAAAGATTTGTGCTGGCCCTTTGGAAAGGGATTAATTCCTTTTCAACTAAGAATATTTGCATAGAGTACTGTGTTAGTTATGCAAAGTCCTCTTTGATACTTGCATAAACTGTAGTTTTTGTCATCAGTTGTACAATGTTCATTTTTTTTCCTGGCAAATGCTAAAGTTTAATTTAAACACTGCTTAGTAGCTCTCTCTCAGGCAAATTCAGATATGCAGATAAACTTAATGAAAACACAAGAGCTCATAAACACAGTCAAATCAGAACATGCTTCTGACTGGCTTCTCACCATTGCTGTGCTGGAGAAACAGGACAGAAACTCCATACTATAAACAGTAGGGGCTGGGTCTGTTTGTAACTGGAACAGCCACACTTCCAGTCCTGCTATTTCCCTATTTCCACACATTCTTCAGTTAACCATAAAATCTCATCACTTTATACATTAACGTTCTCTTAAAGTTGAACAGCACAAGCACTGGAAAGTCCTTCCTGGTCCAAAAGCTAATCCAAAGCAGGGCAATGAAGCTGGTGAAGGGTCAAGAGCATGAGTCCTGTGAGAAGTGTCTGGGGGAATTTGAGTTGTTTAGCCTGGAGGAAAGGAGGCTGAAGGGAGACCCTCAGAAAGAAGAAATGCCCTCAAGTTGCACCAGGAGAGGTTTAGGTTGGGTATCAGAAAACATTTCTTCACTGAAGGGGTTGTCAAGCTTTGGAACAGGATGCCCAGAGCTGTGGCTGAGTCAGCACTCGTGGAGGCATTTAAAAGTGTAGATGTGGCACTCAGAGGCATGGTATAGTGGTGACTTGGCAGTGTTGGGTTAACAGTTGAACTCAATCATCTTCTCAATTTGAGATCTTTCCCAAATTCCATGATCTGTGTTTCTATCTACATCAAATCGTGTGAGCAACCAATATAACATCACCACCAGAACCATCAACACCACCTTCATACAAAAACATTTAAAATGTTGTTAAATCCAACCCCCAAACACTGTAAGACCTCTCATTTTTTATTTTAATACAGTTGCTGATGTTACACTGCACCCATTAGCCTTGGCAGCACCAAGGCCCTTCAGTGGACCAGTGATGAATGACACTTCTTATAAACCAGCTTTCTGAAAACCAGTTCCATCCAGCAGCTGTACACAGCTGTCTCCCAACAAATGTGATGACAAAGTTGCTTCCCAGTAATAAATGGCAAAGATACCACTGCTTCCCCAAACGAATGCTATCTCTATGAAAACCTCTCCATTTGTTTTTTTTATGATCTTCAGCCATTCCTAAAATCATCACAGGGGACACTGGGAAGCCTTACTGAGAGGCAAGTTTATGAAAACATAAATAATTTGATCAGAAGAAACCTCTGACCAAATCTTTGATGATGAATAGCAGAATATCAGTTTCTGGAATCAATGTCTCAAACCTGAAATGGTTGTGGCAGACAAAAATGGTTCAGAGACATAAATCCCATAATCTGACATGGAATACAACCTGCCTGTTTGTGTGCTTCCCCTACTGAAGGAACTGTAAGAAGCTTTTCTTCAGCTCAGAAAAAATCATGTGTTGATAGAAAAGTTGTGCTGCCTAATGCTATGAATCTATAAAGGTGACGAATAACCCAAATGTTGATGCAGCTGGTGAGAAGATGCTGTCAGATCATTAAGCAAAGCCAGGTGATTTGTCAGTGTTCAAAGACGCAGAATTTCCTATCTTCCACTTCCTCCCTCAGGCTCCTTGCACATGCACACATCCTCCAAAGCCATCTTTCATTACAGCCTGAAAATCACATTTTATCTCCTCTTCACCCAACTCACAAATCTGCCAGGTTTCCAGGGATGATTTTCAGGTCAGTCTCTCCTTTCTCAGAGAGGCTGGGTCTGAGCACAAACCTTTATTAGCAAGTTTAGGCTAACACACTGCACTGTGATTAACATTTACACAGTTCTAAGGAAATTCTTCACTGCTGCAGTAGCTGAACGCATGTGGGCTTTTTTCCCCCCTCTCTTAATGGCAACAGACAGTAAGTACTGCTGATGTGTGCTTTTTACAGAGCAGCAGATTGATGTTAGATTAATTCTAAAACCTATTTCATCAGATTAGTTTGATTAGCCTGGATTTCACATCTGTTCTGTAAGACATACTAAAAATCTCTCTCCAGTTTAAGTTCCGGGAGAAAAAGCAGTGAATTCACAAATGTATCCTAACAGAGACATAAAGCTCCTCCTAAAGAAAACCCAGAAGTGAGATGCACCAAGGCAATGAAAAATGGAAGGAGTAAAAGCACAGATAAGCATGAGGAAAGCTCCTCCAGTAACACTCTGCCATGACCAGTGTACCCATGACTTTGTTAAGCAGCACTGCAAGATCACATTGAATTTTTTACTCATGTAAGCAGTCCTGTTTGGGCCAGAATGACTGAATGACCTGGCAGGGATGTTCAAGACCTAGTCCCACAGACTAAAGAAGCATTGGAGCATTCTCCATGTTGCTAACAGGGTGGATGCTCTTCTGACTTTAATAATGATGACCTACTGACTTAACCATAATGCTTTAAGTAAAAGATCTCACTGGAGACAAGAGGAACAGACACAAATACAGTGCGAGAAAAGGATCTACAAAAACACCATATAGAGCAAGTATTTTTCAGACTTGTGCAACTAAGATTAATTTCTATTGGAAAAATCTACCCCTTCTGCAGGCTAATATTGTGCATATAGTGAACTTAACCCTGAACATAGAGGTTTCAACTATGACACACAGAAACCCAGATAGCTTTACATTCTCAAAGCAAGCAAACTTTTGACTGGCTAGCGGAGAGCTGGAGACACAAGAACTTCATTTTTGTGTCTCAACTGACTGCCTTCCTTTAACTCAGCAGCAGCTCTGCACTGCATTAGTCTTATTTTGCAAAAGCTCCACAACATGGACTGGCTGGGCTTCAGGACAGCAAAAAAAAAACTCAAGTGGAAATTGTTTGTGTTTGCTCAACACTTCATTTTCAGGCCACTTGTCATCCTGGTATTAACAATTCCATGGCAATTCTAGTGTGAAACAAATTCCTTATAAATATGTATTTCCATAGCTGAAATGCTTAGGTAATAAAAACAGCAGAGACACAAACCCACAAGTAGGATCACGTTTAAGACTGGTTGCAAAATGTGACTTGACTGACAACTCCTCTTAACATCTTTATAAATTTCATATATAAGAAATATGCATTTAGACAATACAGTGAATGACAAAAGCAGCATTAGAAGACTCAAATGCAAGTTCCAGAAATGTAAATAGAGTATTTTATTATTGCACTACATTTTCAGGCTGCATAAGTAAGTGTACATATATTGGTGGCTGTACTAAGTCACTGTGACAACTATGACTTTATTGTGGCAACAAAATGCCAAGAAATCCCCAGAGATTTAGGAATATTTTCTGACACCACAATCCTGCAGCTATCTCCACAAGCAATTAAATGAAAATGCTGCACTGCCTCCTGCTACATTCCAGAGAGCTGTATCAGGCAATTCAGCCTGCCTAAAAAAAACACTGACAATGTACAGTCAGTGACTGACAGCTGCCAATCAGCCACAACCTACTGAAACGATTCCAATAGGCTGGAAAGAGAAATACTACACTGCATTGCCCCATAGATGTCAAGAATACCTTCTAAAGTGGTCAGTCTTCCTTAAAAGGAAACCTATATTCTTCAAGGGGTAAAAAAATACAGTTGTGGAAGATAAGAGGTTGCTTTGCACTTTCTATGCCAACCTTCCCTGCCTGTCACCACCACCACAGAGAGGAAACTGGGCCATGCTGTGGAGAGTGTGGCAGCAGCCACCAAGAATATCCAAAGGGGAGATGCTCAGCTGAGTCCAGTCAGGCACTCAGTCTGTTGCTATCAACTTCTTGCTTGGCTGGAGGAGAGGGAAGCTTGCAACTGGCTGAGGTGCACCAGTGCTGGCAAAAAAAGAGCCCCTGGGAACAGAAAGGATATAGATGTTTCCCAGGGAATAAGGCAAAAAACCCCAGTTAAAACTGACTTGGATTAAGTGTGTAAAGGAACAGTAAGGGAAAACAGGGAAAGATGTAGAGGAGAGAGCAGTGAGGCCAAAGTACAGATAACAGGAAAGGAAAGAAAAGTAAAGGAGGTGGCAGAAAGTGCTGCAAGAAACCAATAAGCCTGTTTTCCACAGCAGTGACATACTGGAGCCAGTGTGGGTAATTTTTGGTCCAGCAATGGCTTTGGGGAAGATAATTCTTCCACCTTCATTCCCTCCAGTGTGATGCTGCTCAATCAGGCACAGTAAAAATCTCTGCTTCAGAAGGACTACTGGTAACCAACTAAGCTTGTCCTTGGAAAAAAGCAGGGAGCTCAACGTGGAAAGGCTCAGCATCACACAAGACAGGTCACTGAATGCTGCTAAGAAATCTTGTACATCCTCAAGCTCAAAGCTACCAAGGGCATTTCCACAGTAAATTTACAGCATTTCAGTGGTCAAGTCAGGATCATGTAGCTTTTAGCTCTTAGAGGTTACTCATACGAAAGATAATGACTAGTTGCAAATTTTGGCTTCTCTTTTTTGGGGGGCATTTTCCTGCCTAGTTTTGGCTCTGTGTTCACTGTGAGGTGGGTTAAGCTTAAAGAGTTGATAGCTCTGCTTTGTCATCTCAGAGCTGGAGTTTACAGAGGTGCAGTCTGTATGTCTGTGACAGCCTCTTCCTTGGGGTGCTCAGGCAATTCCTGTGTGTACCAAAGGACATGTGATATGCAGGAATCCGACACACAGGCATTGATTTTAACACATTATTTAGGATTATGTCTGTTTTCACCATCCTTTTCTATTACAAGCAAAATGACTTTCTGGAACCATTGAAGAACTTGCTATTAAATAAAAAGCCTCAATTCCTGCCTGGAAGGTCCATGCTACAGCATTTGTAGACTCAATCAAAAGGCAAAATTTGCTGATAGACAGGCAGACTTTCAAACTTTGTTTGCTCAGACTGCACCAGAAGCATCCAGCACTAATACAATTCTAGCAAACATAGCAATCATTTGTTCTGCTTGATAAAGGTCACCAGACATCAGCTTGAATCTCCCACTGAAGTCTCTTTACCAAATTCTGCTTTCAGTGGCAGAACCAAAGCTGGTTCAGAGTGAGCTGGGCCCTAATTTTTATAATAAGCAGTCAGGAACACTATGCGTTTTTTGTACTCTGCAATTTTAAATTTACAGGGTATAATCCTGAGAACTAGGATTAAGTTTAATATGCTTTGAATTCACATGATCTCATTACAGGATGAGATGATTCTAGACAGACTGCACAACGGCATGGTGAATGTACTTAGAGGCCCCAGCATGTGACATCTGTGCACGTAACTCAGCAATTCTGCCTGGAAAGGAGGGTTTGTATAATTTTACTCAAAGAACCTTTTGATTTCAGTCTTAGTCTTTTGGCTAAGTGGCAAATTCTGAGCACTAAAGTAGCCTGCCATTTAGCAGCAACTTCCTTTAAAGCTCTTAGATTTTATTCTGGGGCACAAAAAAGGTACACAGTTTTAAAGAACTTTAAACTGGTCGCTTTCACTGTAGCAAGGCATCAACTTGCTCTTACCTTGCAGTAGAATTTGCAAGGTAACAGCAGGTTGATACCTTGTCTAATTCATAGTGCAGAGTTATGTGGCTTGTGTGTCTAATTTATGTATGGACATTTCCAACTTTTAAAGGGGAAAATGTGATTTAAGTACATGATTGTCTGCCAAATTCCTCAAACAATCACAGATGTTTCATATATGTCTGACTTAAGAGGGCTGACTGCTGAAACCTAGACTTATCCAAACCACTACAAATTCCTCTACAAGCCATTTGTCTAAAGGCAAAGGACAAGATCTAGATTTATGGATCATGACACAAACCTATAAATCTTTGCTCTTAGTTTACGATTTAAAAAACATTTAAATATGGAGTTTGTCAGTAGAAGTAGCTTTTGGTCCTTTAATCCTAGGTTCCAGTTTAATGGAGCAGAAGTAGGATTTGTGTTTCCCTGCCTTAATGTGCACTTACTGGTTTTGTACAGTGCCAGTGTCTGCAGCATGAGCACAAGTAACCAAACCTGCAGAATTCTGGGAATGCAGCTGCCACCTCCACCATGGGGAATAGCAAAGATGAGGAACCTTCTTCCCCAGCCTCACCAGTGGGAGGAAGAGCCTGCAGGGTTCCCTGCAGAAGGCACTGCTGCTGCCACAGCAGCTATTGCTCCTCCATCCTCCTGAGGAGGTTGCCTGGCAGGGAAGGAGCAGACAGGCCCCTGAAAACCCACCTGCCCAACACACAGTTTGTGCTGTGTCTGTCAGTATCACTCAGCTGAGGATGGGGTTTGGTTTTTCAAACAGCTTGTCTTGATAACTGGGGAGCAACCCTAGAACAGCCTAATGGTCAGTTTCTATTCTAGATCAAGTTGCCCTCAAATCACTGTTGCCTGACAATTCCAAAAAAAAAGAACCTGTCTTCAGTTTCATCTAATTTACCAAACTTCAACGATTTTTGGTGACTGAAATTAAAATTTTCAATCTGTGACAAATTATTTTCAGTCAATTTCTTTAAAACGAAAAAGAAAACTTCTTCTTGCCCAGTTAATATCCGGTAACTTAATCTTTACTATACTGATGGTGATGTTTGGGGCCTAAAATTTGTCAGGGTGTTACCACTGATTTCTTCAAACCAAAACTTTTAATCATATATTATCCCAATTTTTAAAATAGCTTTAGCTAGTTCAAAACACCATTTTTTCAGTGAATGAGCTATTCAAAAATCCTAATCAGGGACCCATTTTACTAGAAACTGTATAAACACAGCTGCTAGAAAGGCTCTGGTACAGATTGCAACATAATGGTTTGAATTCTGTTTGGAGAAGAACCTCACAGTGGCAACTTAAACATGTCAAACACACTTCTGTGGCCCCAAAAAGTAATGCGATATGATTTGATTAAAAATAAACTATAACAAGTGAAATGTTATACTGAAATACAAAAAGCAGAAGGTGGAGCCAGAGAAACCATGATGTAAGGTTATGAGAATTTGCTCTTGAAGAGCAACACTCACAAGTAAAAGAGGAAGAAGAGGAGCTGATGAGGAAAGAGCTCTGAGGAAGGAGAAGTGAAAACAACCTGAGGCATAATCAGGGCCAAGGAGGCCACCTGAGAATTGCTGTGCCTCTGAGAGCACTGCTAGCCCTGGCCATTGAAGCATCTCAGGAACCCCTAATCCTGAAGGAAGGCTTCCAGGATATGGCACTAACATGTGGAAGACTCTTCAAATTGTATTCTGCTTCAGTCGGGTCATTTTCTTTCAAAAGTATTCACTGCTTTCAAGGTTCAAGATAAATCCATTGTGAAGCCAAAATGAGATGGGAAAATGTTTAACAACATGCAGAGTACTCAGTGCCAGGAGAAAGCCCAAACACAGCTTTTTGGAGTCCAGGCTCATGAGGCTGCAGGTGAAAAACAGCAAGAGGGCTGCTCCAGGTAGCTGCTTCCACAGACTCTTCTGGATGCTGCAGAAAAAGATCAAATACAGGTTATACACACTTTGCAGTGGTTTTACTGAGTGGGGTGGGGAATAGGAAGGTTGTTTGGTTTATTTGCTCAATGCAGAAATAGCTCTCAGTTGCAGCTACAGAGAGCTATAATCCCTGCAATCATTTTATTGTGTCACAGAAACATATATTTGAGGTAGTCTAGCTGGGATTTATTCAGTACATATAACAGCAGCAAGGTGTTTTCAAAAAGGGGTTTGTGGTTGGATTGATGGACATGTAATCACTTTGGAAGGCAAGATGAATCATTTAAACTAGTAGGGTGAAGCAAAAATACACACTGAATTCCCCTCAGCCAAGGAAACAAAAGAATAAATTATCACATTCTACATGAACTGGGTTAAAAAAAAAAGGACCAGAAAAATTTTCAAGACAACTGACTTCAAAGAGTATTTGAATTTCATATTCAAAGGATATCTAGAAACAATCTTTTTGGAATGGATGTGAAATTTGTAATACTACACAGCTTACCTTCTTGCTGGTACTTGAATTCTCATTCCTAGGAGAAAAGAGGAACATATCAGCGTTGCATCACCAGGCTGAAGCTGGGGGTATTCTTTAGAAAACTTTCAAAAAGATCTACTTACCAAACTCTCTGCCTCTCAGGTGAAGAAGATCCCTGTAGTTTGTGTTCTTTTGATCATCTGATAAAAAAAAAAAAAAAGAGAGAAAAAAGGGGGGGGGGGGTGTGCTGCATTCTCAGATTGCAAATGCTGGAGTTACCCCACTTGAACAATCAGTACTGGTTGCTGCAGATGAAATTGGCTATGGCAAAGTAAATCATGTTGCATAGCAGATGAGTTAAATCTCTTAGGCCCACCTGCACTATACAAAGAGAGGGTTGCATTCAATTCAGTAACCAGGCTGGGTTGCCTAAGCTTTTCCTTGGGTATTTCTGCTTGTTCCTTAAACTCTTCTGACAATTTTGTACAGAATAAACGCTTCCTTCAAAAAATCCCATTATAGACTATGGATTCCACCCCCCCCACCCCCCAGACTGGACTTCCACTGAAGTCCAAGTCTTCTCTTGAACCTTCCCTGCTGGCAAGGCAACAGATCATTGCCGTCCTTTGAATTGTTTTCGCTTGCTTGTTTATGGGAAGCAGTCTGGACTTCCTAAGAGGCTGCACCTGTGAGAGATTTGCCCAAGCAGCAAAATCACTCTGAGGAAAACAGTTCTTAACCACACTACTTAATAATGATCTTTGGGATTGTACTGCCTGAACTGTGGATTTTAGCATGCTGACTCACAAAACATTTCCATGAAATGGAGTTTTTGGTCTTATTATGAGGATACTTCTTGCTGGGGAGGATCTTGGTGCTCGTTTTCTTTATGCAGAGATTGCTAATTTGGGGAGGGAGATGAGAACAGCCAAAGAGAGCTCCAGAGGTCAAATCAAGGACAGGAGACAGGCCACTTAGTAGGGTAACTATAGATCCCTGTATTTTGCTGCAGTAATCAATTTGTACATCAGGCACTGCATTAGGAAATATTACAAAAAGCCACAAACTGAGTATCATGTTTAGTTCTGGCAACCTAAATGAGCTACAAAGTCCAAGCCCCATAGGAGGAAACCCCTACAATATGTTTGACATATGTTTGTTCCTATACAGTCCCTCCCTGCAATGTCACCCACATACTCCAGTACTTGGGTGCATGGCTGTTTGAGTTCAGTTTTGGAAGGTATTTACAGTCCTGACAGAGGATCTTACTTCCACCACAACAGTTACTCAGATTCTCTGACAGGACACAGGACAAGATGATTTCAGGCATAAACTGACTACAGGAGACTTCAATGTGTTCATTTTGCAGTTTTATGAAGAAAACACTGATGAATTTTCAATGCCTTATCACATCTCTTCCATGGCCATGTAGCTGACATTACTTTGGACCTTTAAGCAAAGAAAACTTTCAACACACCACTAATAGATATGATCCAAGAAATGTTTTTTTGTGACCTCACAGGACTGCTTACATGTCAACTAAATGTCTGTAATTACTGATAAATTCTTCTCTGTGGTTGAACATAATTAAGATTTCTGTTGATTATCCAAAGCCTTGAAGACCTCTTAACACAGTGTGTTTATTCCAACTAACACAAGTCTGTAAGGAAATCCTTTTGGGATGGGTGTTGGGTTGGCCACAAGTGTTTGATTCACAGTTGTGGAAGCTGAGGACTTCGGCTTTCCCCAGTGCAGTAAAATATAGTCTAAGTTCAAGTTTCTATACTTGCTGTGACAACTTGTCCTTTCTATCCATTTTTCCTCACTAGCACAGTCTGCCTGCCTTCTCAATCTCTGCTGAGATTAAGCTGCTACACTTTAACAGACAATACAAGCAATATTCAAGCCAGTAACTTAGATATGATGGGACTGCTTTGCTAACAGGATTTTTCAGGAGGATAATGGAGATATTTGTTCCAGTCTCTAACTCTAAAAGTCAAAACCTACAAATTAAAACTTTCTCTTAACTTCTCTGACTCTCAGCCACTGACAGCACACCCAAAAGTATTAGGGGTGCACAGTGTGATACTACAAGCGGAGAAGATAAAACTGTGTGGCCACAGTCAAGTGCCTTTCCCTTTTCATAAAATGGACAGAACCTTGTCTGATTGATTCTTTAAAGAACTAACCTAAGGAATTAGCTAAAAGATTAAGTTATACTATCTTCTGAAGTACAAGAATAAAGTTACAAGTGGGACATAGACTGTGTCAAGTTTTGATTTTTCCTTATTTAAATTCTCTTGCCAAATATCATTAGATCATGGTTTAGGTTGCATTTATATTTTTTTCATAGTAGCAGAATGCAAACACAAATGCAAATTACTTCAAAGTTCTCAGTATTATCTTAAGATGGAGCTTAAGACCTTCTTTCTAATGTATACCTTTGGTTATCTTAGATTTTTATTATTAACAGTAAAGTTATTTTTGGAGAAGTAAATGTTTATTTCCAAATTAAAAAGACAAAAATTGTTGCTACTAAACAAATTGCTTTTCTCAGTAATCAAATTCTCCCCCTCAAAACTAGGCTGATTCTCAAATGAATGACCTTTTACATTGAGACTCCAGCAATAACCAGATATAAACTGACCACTGTCACAGCACAGAAAGGTTTCAAGACATTTACCACCCCGTTTCACAAACAGAGAAGGGATGCACTGAGGATATTAATACACTTATTAAGTATGAAGGTAATAGGAATAAATCTTCTTAAAATGTTGTGGGCCAGCTCCCACAGCTGGGATTTAGCTTTTATGTTGAAAGACCTTGGTTCAAACCCACAAACTCTTTTGGGGTCACTGCATAAGTGCTTTAAGTTTCCAAAGATAAGTAAAAGATCAGGTTCATGGTCTGTTCTCCTTAATAAATAACAGTAATAATATGAATCATTCTCCTTTTTCTGAGTCAAAGCTTCCCAGAATCATTCCAAACTTCCCCCCTCCAGCCTTATTTTCTAACAAAAATCCCTAGTAAAGTAAAATGAGGAAATTCAGTGCTTGTTTGCAAGAAGTATTCCCTCCCACAGAGCAAGCATTTTTCCACCCTTGGAAAAACACTGCTTCCCAAAATGGGGCACTGCATTACATCAATATCCCTGTACATGAACAGGCAGAGGCATGAATTCCCCGTGTTTCTGGAGAGCAGGGCAGCCCCCAGTGTGATGAAAAAGCCTAACCCAGCAGGTGTCTATTCCCAGCTCAGGATCACCCCAGGTATCTGGTGACAGAAGAGCTGGAGCTGTGCTGCTCTCTGCCAGGGAATTGTGCAGGCAATTCCCCTCCTAGTCTGTGATCCACACAGGCACACACAGTCAGTCTCCTGGGAAACCTCTTCCTGCTTCAGTTCTGATAGCATTTGAAACTCTTAATGGAGTGTCGACTCAGCCTTAACATAATCAATCCGATGAAGATGTAGAAAATCATTACCAAAAACTATTAATTTCAGTGTTTTCTCTGGCAGACACAAAAAAAGTTCTGGTAAGGATGAAAACGTCAGGGAAAAATATCCCCAAAAGATGAGAGAGAAACTGGAGTCACAAAGGCAAACACATGGTAGAGAATCAGAAAATCCTCCACTGGGTTCCAAGTCCTAAATTAACAGTATTCTGACGCACGCTGGGGAGAGACAGCAGTGAGACAATCTGGTTGTTCCCTTTATGAGATGAAAACAATCTCTTCTCCTTGCTCAACCTTTCACAATAATCCCATGAGGAATTGCTCCAGCCAGGCACACACAGAGCCAGCACACCCACCCAGCCAGGCTGCACAGGGCAGGTTTTCCTCACCACCAATCTCCCGTGTCTAAAGGGTCAGTCCACAACCTTCCAGCTCTTCCAGGGACTGGAGTGCATGTGGAAGGCACCACTGTCAGACCTCCAAACATACCTGGCAGGACTCCATGGCTTGTGGGAAGGGGAAGAAGGTTATCTTTTGACAGCAGAAAAGAAATGCAAACTTTAATTGCTCTATAGGCAGTGCCTAGCACATGTGAGCAGGCATGATAAGGAAAATACCTGTAGCAGCTCAAATTGGGTTTTAAAGAGAAAGCGCTTAATCCATTTCTAATTAAGTCCCACGAAGTAGTGAATTGACACTATAAGTGTATCCATGCAAAAGTAGCTGAGAAGAGAATCTGGGTAACTCCTCTCAGCACAAGTCAGATGCTTCTGCAATCTATAACTCATCTATGGATAGCACTCACTGTGCCAAAACTCCACGTGGCCACTTTGAACTGGAAAAGAAGCCAAAAGCAGAGGACAGGCATCCAAAGGGAACACAAAAGCAGATTCCAGCAGCTTTGCTTACGGGCTCTATTCACGCTGCTTAACCCCACACAATGCAGCCTGGCAGCACTTGCCTGACCAAATTAGCAGCGTGTCCCTAATGAGCCTGACAGCTCAGGATGCTGCTGTTAACCAAGCAGTCAATGAGTCTTCTCTGTTGCCTGCCCAGGTGACAGACCTGCCCCTCTCACACATGGCCACTTACAGGCAGGCTGGTGACCTGTTACAGAGGGTTGTGATTTTGTTTGTTCACAATGATATTTTCAGTTTACAGATAACTACAGCCTTAAGCCAAAGGGCAGAGAAAGAACCCAAATCCTCCTAGATTTGCTGAAATTACTTCTGCCCATAGAACTGTGCTCAATAAAAAGATACAGAAAGGGAATACCCCTTCATTGATCTTCACTCAGACACTGCTCAGCCAGCAGCTGTTTGTCTCTGGGAGCCAAACACCATTGTGTCCTTCCTCAGGGAAGAAGCCCTATTGCTTGATCTGATGTTTTTTGTAAGGACCTCCATCCCTCCACCCACTCCAGGTCCAATCTCCAATGTCAGACACTAAATATAGGAGCCTTCTTACAAGCATTCCCAGCCGAAAAGGAACTGTTAGATTGATCTGAGCCTGCTTGACCTTGAATTTTTTGATGAACATATGATTCAAAATGGGCTAGCACCACACTCCTGAACTTCAAATCTGAGCTGTGAAGAAGCTTGAATAGAGTTGTTCAGTATTTAATTACAAAGTTTAGTCTCCTGATCTATGATGTTATATAGATTCAGAATTCTGTGGTCTAGTTCTAGTCACCTCTTTTCTCACTAGTGTGTATTCAAGGGCTCTCACAAGCAAAATTTTCATAAAAACAAAACAATCAGCCTAAAGGACACTTCAAGATAAACTCTTACAAACCTCCCTAAATGTTTACAGTGCAAATGTAGCATGGGAAGCTTTCTTCTCTAAATTAGAATTCAGCTGGGTTGATCTCTAAAGCAGTTCAGACAGTGAGTGTAACCCCGAGGTTTTTCCTAGGCTTCATCCTACAGCTGGCTCTTTTACTGAAAGATGGAGTGTTATGATACTGCAGTGCAAATTCAAAAGCAGGATACAGGGCATAAGATACACATTCAAAGTGCCTGCAAGAATCAAACATAAAAGATATGGAACACAGTGCTGCTTTCAGAGATATGAAACATGATGATGATATTTGCTCTATGTTAGATTAAAATCTTCCAGTATCAGGTCAGCAGCCGGAAGACTTGTGAATGTTGTAATTCTTTACTTTACTCACACTTTACACTTGGGTAGGCAATTGCCATAGTAAGGAGACCTCAGCTATCCCAAACTGCAGCCTCTTTAACCTGGATTAGTTAAGCTGCTTTTCCAGCCTGTGGTTCTCTCCTCATCATTCAAGCACAGACAGGAGGAAGGTGCACATTTTCAAGCAGGATGGAAGTTGAAATAGCTCACTGGAATCCAGAGTGACTCCTGGACATCAGAACAGGACCTGCACATCTGTGTGAAACATGGGCTCCAATATGCCAGAGTCAAAGTTTCCAGCTCTAAGAGCCTCATTTTCCAAGAAACAAAGTTCATTGATAACAATTGCTTCTCCAGACCACGACTGCCTTTCATTCTCAAATCCTTGTTTCATCTCACTAACAAAGCAAACAGTACCTTAGCAGCTTGGAGATGTCATGCACAGAGAGTTAGGCAGTCTCATGGAGCTATTTTACATTTTAAAAAGCACTTATATTTTTACATGTCTAAATGTTATGACTTACATTTAAAAAATTAAGTCAATCAACATTTCTGTCTGCTAACACTACCAATTCTTTAAAAAAATTTTACATAGGATATTTTTTCTTAAATTCCTTTGAGCAGCAAGTTTCAAAACTAATCTGCAGTGGAATTCTGAGTGGACAAAATTCCGAACATGAAACATTTTTCAATTTACCCCAACACTGACAAAACTGTGACAACAGCAAAGCATGTAACTTGCTCGGTCCAAATGATACTTTTCTTCAGCTTTTTTGTACACTTATTTAAGATGCTGTGAGAAAAGTTGCATTAAAAAAAATCTCCTGATACATGAATCCTAAGTAATACCAAAAATAAGGGGAAAATTCCTTCAAAGTAGAGTTCTTAAAAAAACCGAAGCAAACCTTTCAGTTTCACCTATATGTGAGCCTTCAAAAAAGGAAGTATTACTGAAGGATCTTATCTCATAAACCGATCTGCAATTAAAGCAGAACACTAAAAAAAACCCTCAAACGCCACCAAAAACGCTCTCTAAACCATTTTGTGACCCTCTTGTACTACTGGCTCTCCAGAGGAAGGACTGCTAACTAAGCAAATCCATGAAGGCAGCAGCACACAATGGTTTCAACTGATTTTGAAGCCTCACCTGCTTTTCTACCAAAACAAAAAACACCCTTTTTTGCTTAAGCCAATTGAACAACAGTTTACTTTCACACAAGCTCAGATACCTTACAATAATTCCAATGATAATTCAAGTCTTGATTTTAGAAGTTAATTTCTCTGCCATATTGCTTGGGGCAGGAAAAAAGGGCAAAATGAACCTCCAAACCTCCATTCATAACAAAGATATCTGGGTTCAGATTTCTCTGAGATTGTCAAAAGTGTATGTGAGGTACTAACCTAACCTTAATCTTGCTGGTTTAATGCCATTGCTAAGCCTTGTTTCCTTCATCTTGCAGAGCAAGATGATATGGGAGGAGATGCAGATTTATGTCTCAAATCTGCCACTGTGGACTTCAGACCAGAAAGAATTTCTGGAGGGGAGATAGAAAGAGAAGATATATTCCACATGACACAACCCAACACCACACAAAATGAAACCTTAAGAGAGAAAAATGCAGAAAGGAAGGTGACTTGTTTAGCTCATCTGGTTTCTTTTCAGAGCAAAGCTTGCTTTAGTTCCTGTCCATTTTACTAATTATTCCAAAGTGTATGTCTGTGCTCAGTGTTGCTAATCAGAGTGCACAGAAACAATACCCTCTCTGCACTTAGAGCCAAATATAGAGGTCTGCTGTCCAGTTCATAAAGTTTAGGGTTTCTATGAATAAGCTTAATTAAGCCTTGGAGAATATCCAGGCTTCAGGACATAATTCCCACACTGAGCCTTTGAAACAAGATTTCAGCATCATTCCTCCAGGAGACAAATGGATTCAAGTGATATGGCATCATATTTTTTTCCCCTTTAACCTGAGACAGCTTAAAATGGAACATTGTTATTGAGCAGGAACCAGCTCTTCCTTTATGTATTTTGTGTATTATGTCCTGGAATTTATCCAGATCCATAATGAGAAAGTGTCCAGAAATAAAACAAGGAAAAGAGTATATGAGCAGCCCCAAGCTAAAATGAATAGCACCTTACCCTTGTTTTTTAAAAAATTCATCCCATGTACTACCAAACTGCTAGAAAAACTCTTTCTTCCCAGGCCCTCTCTTCTCCCTACCTCATCACAGGTTCCCATTCAAGGCCAGTGACTCAACACCTCAACAGGGAAAACAGTCCAGGCTGAAATGTATACCCAACAGGATGGGAGAATGTTAAGCTCATTTCAAGGCGGAAGGAAGAAAAAGTCATTAGCAATCAGAAAGGAAGCACATTTCAATAAGGCTCTTTTGTCTTTAGAAAAGGGAAAGCAAGCTGAGAAAAGTTCTCCCCACTACACAGTTGTGCTTACATAGGCTTCTTGCTTGGAAAAATCTTTGGTTTTGTCAAAAACTACACAAAAGAAAAAACCTAAACTGCTTAAGAGAAGAAACCTCCTAAATAACACTAACATACATCTGTTCTGGAAGAGATCTAAATATTTGCACCTTCCAAGTAAATAGGAGGAGTCAAGGCCTGAAGGTGCCAGATAAAGAACATGCTCTGAGTCATTTTTCACAGGAGCAATGATTGACTGTCAGACTGGCTCTGGGTGAGTGGCGGGGCACACACCGGGGACATGGTGCTGGACCTTCTTTTCTTTCCTGTCTCACAAAGTAAGAAACAACACCCCAGTGTACCCCAGAGGTTTCTCTGGTTGCCTTAGTGAGCCCACCAAGGTACAAGAACTCTTTATCATGCAGCTGTCCACTCTAAAATGGAGAATTTAGCAGGAACACAGGGCAATGAGGTGCTGCTGCAAAGGAGGTAAGGCTGAGCTGCCTAGGACAGGGCCTGCAGCTAACTCCAGAGATGTAAGACTTGGAAACATAAGTAAGTCTTTGATGAACTTTTCTTCTTCTGCTACAGTGAGCAAAATCCTGGAAACAGGCAAGCGTACAGCGCTGGGAGAAATGCCAGGCAGGTTCCTCCCCGAAATGGCATCTCCCAGAGCTGCAGGGGCTGTGGGACCTGCATGTGGGACCATCCATCCACTGGCATGGAGTTGAGGCCCTGTGCAGAACAGCCATGCTGCCCCTGCTTGCAGCACATGCTTCGGTAGTTTTTCCAGAGAAGTTGCAGCTCCTCCTGCAGCTGTGCCTGTCCATCTGTTTCCTGCCTTTGATGAAAACTCTGAAGCTTAGCTAGACTAGATTTGAGCCTTAAGAGAATTGTTTTACTTCCCTCCAACCCTCTCCAGTGGAAATCAGATGCGTAAGCACAGCTATCTCTCAAGATCACAGAAGACAAAGTACTATGGGTTATCATATTAGCTCCCTTCCATCTGACAACTCCAAGAATAGGAACATTGTGTACCTGTCACTGCTTGTCCCCACTGAACAAAGCTCCAGTACTTTATGCTTCCATTGACAAGTTTAGGCCAAGAAGAACAAGTCCAAAGCACCCCTGAGCCAGGCAGTCCCAAACCACCCAATGGTGGGTGGCACCAGCTCCAGCCCAGAGCACCTTTGCATGCATTGCAGACAGGGCTTGGCCGTGGTTCGTGCCACCACACACAATGCTCTTCAGAAAAGGGCCAAACAATAGAAGATTTGTGAGATAAAGTACTGGAGCAAAGCTGAGTACTTAACATTTTGAAAAATACAAGGGCCTGATGGGGCTGAGCAGAGGCACACACTGAACAAAACCTTTCAGAGGCAGACTGGAGCTGCCCACATGTTACCAGCTACCGGCCTCTGACAGGCACGAACTGAGGCTCGATTGTGTAATGCAGATCAGAGGCTTTCACCAGAAGTCTGGCAAATTGAAAAGCTCTCTTAAGTTTTCAACAGTGGGGCTGTTAGCAGGAAGCACAGTTCATATGACCCTCACAGCCTTCCCAGGAAGAAAAGCAACAGCCTAGAAATGCAACAGAGAAGTTGGGATCAGCAGTCCTGTGACAGCAAAACAGATCCTAATAACATCTGCTGCCCTTTGCTTTATTTGAGGAGGATTTTCCTCTGCATATTTCAACTCTCTGCTTTAGCTGAATAGTTTTTGACTACAGAAAGTGTTCTTAACTTATTTGGCTTTAAGAACCCATTATTCTTCAGTTATGTCCAAAACATAACATTGCTTGAGTTCAGGAAAGCAAATTCCCTTCCACTGCTGCCCAGGACCTGCTGGTGACAAAGGAGCCACACACTCACCTGGGCAGACTGTCCCTTCCAGCCTAGGGACCAGCACAGCTTCTCCATGGAGCCAGCTGTGGCTGCATCTCCTTCCTCCTCCACACAACAAGTCAAAAGCTGGCAAACCCTGCCCTGGCACAAGCTGTGCTGCTGGGACACTCTCTGCAGCACTGCCTGACACTGTGCAAAGAAGGCACCACTGCTGATTTAAGAGCACTCTGGACTGCAGTTGTGGCAATCAGGGACAGTATTTTGGCCAAGCATCTCATCTGGCTTGTTCCAACACTCCTTTACAGGCAACTGCTATGGACTACAGTCACAGACAGGATATAGGGCTAGGTGGACCCAGCACAACTGAATTCATAGTTGCAAAAGAGCCCTGTAAGAGGAAATACACATCAACACAGATTAAGTTTTTTAGGTGTCATACTGGGAATAATTTGGCCTGCAGAACTTTGGCAACAAGGGTAGAGTTGCATGCTGTGACTTCCAGACCTGCATGCCTGACAGAGCTCCTCAGTTGAACAGAAATTCTCATCAAGAGCCTCTCTGGTCATTCACTGTGAAATATTCTGTTCAGAGGAAAAACTATTTTCAAGTTAAAGCAGGGGGTTGTAATTTAAAATTATTTTTAAACCTAATGCTTTTTGGCCTGAAAGCAGTAGACAAAATTCCATTTATATTTATAGATCAGATTACCTCCTCATCATTCACACATCCATCTGTTTAAAAGGTGCACTTTTAATTTATACCTTCTTAGGGAAAAAAAACCAAACAAACTCCAAGCCTTTTAATTTCTTCAAAGCCTTTCAATGACTATAACTGAAATTAAGAGCACTCACTTGTGCATAACTTAATTTCATTGCATGTGTCATATAAGCCTACATTCTGTAACTTAGATGGCAGTAAGAAGTAAGGAATTGGGTAGAAACCTGCAGAAAGATGAACAAACATGGTGTGGGTTTGGGCCATATGTAATGCAAGTTCATGTCACAGATCACAAAAAATGTTTTGATAGTTCTCTCTTCAGGTGTACTCACAAACAAGAACAGCATATCAGTGTCTCTTCACACAATCCTTCCTGTTTGCATTTATCTCAACGTAGTTCAACCTGCAGAAATTCAAACTTTAGTATCTGCTGCTACAGTAAGCAATAGGGAACCATGTCTAAAATGGAAAAGTTGATTATCAAAGCCATTCATGCTTTGGCCCAGATTTTGACAGGGCAGCTTAAATGCTGGCGCAAATATCCCCCTGCTGCCCCTGTTTCAGCACTGGCACAACCCCATGGAGCAGAACAGCTCTGAGCTGAATACCCAAGAGCCAATGCCCCACTACAGCTCTTCCCAGAATTACTGTCCTGCCCTCTTACCCAGGCAGATTAAAGATAATAACACTGATATAAAGGAAAATATTTACTTAATGCTGTAATCTCCACAATGATCATTCTGGAACGAGCAGTGATAACAATGCCTCGATCACTGCGAGCCTGTTTTGCAGAGCAGCCTTGGAAGCTGCACCTGCAGCTCAGAGCACACCTGCCAGCAGCTGCAGATGCTTAGTCACCTCCACAGCACAGCAAACAACCCAGCAGCCTCGTCTGTGCCTGCCTCTGATTTCATTTGCAAAGTTACAGATGTGCCTACTCAAAAGCACCCTTTGCAGGCAGCTCCTCACAACATTAAAGCCCCTTTACACCTTCTGAATAATTCTAGCTGCCTGTACAGCAGGGATGTTATTTGTTATCCCATCCTTAGGGATTACAGTTGAATTACTTTGCTGTATATTATCCTCTACCCAAATATTCAAAAATCATGCTGACTGCTTGTCTGTGCAGGAAGTAAGAGTTTCAGCTGTATCAAAGGGGAGGAAAAAATCCAAGCTGTGTCTACAGTGAACCTCCTCTAACATCCCTCCCCCCACCTTGTACTGTGCAGTTTCAATGTCAGCACTACTGTAGTTCAGCCAGACTGCCAAAGCCTACTTAAAAACTGAGCAATGGAGATTAGAGAGATGGAGTGGCTCAAAAATGAAGTTAAGCAAAACCTTTATGCATTTATCATAAAATGATAGGATTCATAGTCCATGAGGATATTACTTGGAAAACAATCTGCAACTGTGATGAATTTCCTTAAGCTTCTGCAAGCACAGGTCTGTACAAAATGGGATTAATTCAAAACCTTATCAGCAAAAATTCATATGGCCCAGTTCACGGATCCATTACAGGGTTAAAATTTAAGCTATCTGGTATACTATGGAGGAAAAAATTGTTTTAATAACCACACTTATGATTCTCAGAGCACAATTCTGCCCTTGAGCAGGTTTGCTATTTCATTGTTAATAATGAAACCCTAAAGGAAAAGCTCAAAGGAATTAATAGGAAAAAGAAGAAATCTTAAGCTATTTTTTTGTATTCAAGTCTTCTGCTGACATTGCCATTTCCCCAAAATAAATATTTATTACACTCCTTAAGCAAAATAAGATTTAATCCATGGTTCAGTTTTGAGATATTACTGAGCATGCTATGGGTTTCAGTTCCAGCCTTGTTTTCTTGAGATACAAGCCGTAGATGAGAACATCCTGAACAAGTGTTTCTTTTGCTGTTGATGTAGAAAATAAAGCTTGGGCATCCTGGAGGACTTTTTTCAAGTGCAGTGAGGCACATGCCTGTCTTTACAGTGATATGACAGCAGCAGCCTCTCCCATCACTCAGAGAGGCAGATCCATGAAGCAGCAGCTTGTGTTCATGGGCCATCAATTGGATTAATCCTGCTGTGAGCAGATGGCTCTCCCTCACCTTACAGCATGGAGGCTGTGATAAAGATATCAGTCATGGATAATTCAAGTTATCAGAAGCTCCATCAGAAGCATGTAAAGGGTGCTGACTGCTCACCAGCTGGCTTCAGGAAGGGTCTTGACTTGAGTTTGCACCATTTAGATTTCAAACCAACCTTTTCCAATTTTGCAGAAGGCTAGCAAGATTAGTAAAGGCAGATTAAGATTAGTAAGGATGGATTTATGCAAAACTAAAATAGACTTGATTTTAAACTCCATGACGTTATTCCCACAGTGTAACAGATTCTTTTTTCGAAATTACAGTACAGTGATATAAATTTGCAAAGAGGGAAGCCCTTGAATATTCTGAAGCTTTTGATATTATCTTTCAAGCAGAAAAGTTATCTCATCAAATCAGTTCTACTTCTCTTCCCAAACCTTCAGTGTGTGATGTTAACAGAGAGATCCTCTTCCTGAGATACTGGGTCCTGGGAAGCTGCTGCAACAGCCACTGAACTTGAGAATCTAAAGCAAGAGATCAAACTGAAATCTGCAGTGGACCAAGTTCAATTTTTGATTACAAGGCCAGGCCAGTTTCTCCACTCAAGGAGTTAAAAGATTTAAGAAATGCACATTAAGTTTAGGTAAACTGTGATGAGCATTCCTATTAAGAAGTGCATGCTATGTTTAGCTAAACTGTGATGGGCATTCCTATCTGGGAACATTAACAACATCTCTTTCCACTGAAGAAAACACAAGAAGAAACTAGACTTGTGAATCAAAGTATAAACAATGACATCAAGTACAAACACTGTCGCTCCCAGAGATGCTGACCTCTGACAGGCACTTGGAACACAGAAGCACAATTACAAGAGCCACCAATGTCTTGATGGAAGCCAGCAGCCTGTGATCTATTTGAAACACTTTCCTCACCCAACACTTAATATATCAGCTCCAAGTTTTCCAGTCTGTTTGCAGTTTCTAACAGCACTAACCAATACTCAGCCTGTAATGAGTTCATTTTAAAATTTAAATCTCACTTGATCCAATTCTCCACAGTTCCCAGAAAAAATGACTGCTAACTTCATGTCTTGGCCACTGGAACATCATTTGTCCAAACCCAGTGCTGGACTGAAACTGAAAAATTTGCATAGGTTTCTATTAAAGGACAGGAATGCAACTAATGGCAATCTCAAGGGGTTTATGACACCAATATTCAAACAAACCTGATTTCAGAATTTGAAATCACGGGTTTGGCTGGTAGAGTTGAGTGAGTACTTAAGACTTTGAAGGCACATGACTTACACAAAATGATATTCTGACTACAAATTTGGCTCATGTCAATAAAGCACAAGCTAAATGGATTAAGGGTTGGCTAACTGACAGATCTCAAAGTAGTTGACAGCAAAAAGTCACTGGGGGATGAAATTGCTTTAGTTTGGTTTTGCACTAATCAGAATTAGCCAAATGCTCATGCGGATACATAAAAATGCTGAAGTCTAGATATAAGCAATTCCTTGGAAGAAATGTTCTGCTAACACATAGATTGACAGAATGAAATAAAAAATTAAAGTATAAAGAAGGATGAAAAATGCACACACAGTCAGTTGACATCAGTTAAAATGGACAAAGCCAGAGACAGAGCTACATCTCTGGTAACAGAGCACAGGCAACTGCTCCAGGAAAGAGGATGTCTTGAAGAACCTCAGCATCCTGGCAGGTGAGTGACTCAGGAGCAGCCACTGCCACAGCACAATGAATAAATGACTCACAGAGCCTTCAGCTTTCTGAAACAAGGGAACAGAAAGTCAGGATGGGATTCTGTGGCATCACTGATGTATTACATTCAAATCTTAGTATCCAAATTTTAAAATTTGCATTAGAAAATTGAAGGTGGCAGAAGAGAAGCCACTATGAAAAAAATCTGAGTGTTAAAACAAAAGGTTTCTATAGGAGACTTTAAACACTCTTTCCGTTGGGAAGTGACAATTATAAACAGCAAGAAGCAATCCTGAGGAGATGCTAAAGGACTCTTTTCCCAGGAGGGAGGGCACAGTGGGGCTCAGTCCCAGAAGGTGCTGCACAGTTCAAGTGAGACAAATTAGAAATATGATACCAGTTTATGGGTGAGGCCAGTTAGTTACTGGAAGAAAACAAGAAGTAAACCAGAAAACCCTTTAATTGGTGTTATTAGATCAAAACTATCAGCTTTTCAGAAAAAATGTACTTTAACCAACAAGGATATGGTAATGCACATGGGTGAGAAATAGTGAAACAAGAGAATTGTTCCTTTCAGCTGTACCTTTTTTTACATCTGTGCCAGATCCTGCAGAGACTTGCAGGTATACTTGTGGGCATGCACACCTGTATCATTCTAGTAAGGCTTGGATATGAAGTAAACATTGAGTTACTTTAATATTAAATTTGAGGGTGGAGAAAGAAAATGAAGTCATTCAAAGCTATGATGATGAGATGGACAGAAACCATTAAGTAATTAAATTAATATTGACATTTTCTAGCCAAAATTTGCACTTTGGAATAACAAATCAATATTACAATGTCCCCTGAACATTATGAGGGACAAGAAGGTATTAAAGCTAATTTGATATTATATACACATTAACATAATCTTGGAGTCATTCCCTTAGACCCTTACCACACTGTACCTTTAAACATGAAATTAAAGAGCTATGTTTTCCAAATTTCACATGTATTTTGAAAGCTTCCTGTACTACAGCCTCTCAATTATGTATTGTATGCCTACAACTAGGTATTAAAACAAGTAAGAATGAAACAGGAAGGGAGGCAAAAGCTATGCAGAAAAAACCCAGCAAAACTACCTGCACTCATTCAAAAACAACACTGCAAGGCAACTTTTATGTTTAGACTACTGGGCCTCAAATTTCCATTATGTGAAGTTTCAATTCATAATTCAGGAGCCAGTGGTCAGGTTTTGTTTGCAGCTGAACTAAGTCCTAGCCTTTTCTTGGATTAGATCCAAACTCTAAAAAGGGCAAGAAGGCCATCTCTAAGAAGGCAAAAAGACATTTAATCTATTCAGAGCTTTCAAGACCTGTCAATATTAAAGAGCATCACATGTTCCTTGTCTAAGGCTCATCCAACATGATCCCCTATGGAGTAATGGAAAAGTTTAAGACCCAAACCTATTAAACTGGAATATTTACACAGGAAAAAAAATCAAAAGTTTAATTGAGAGATTATTCCACTTTTTCTGCTCTGGATATTCAGATACAAAACACTGCTTCCCTTTATTTCCTGATTAAATCAGGAGTGGACTCATCATCCAGTTAGAAACAGATGCACTAGGATTATGTCAATGTTTTTATTGCTCTTGAAGCTCTAATGTCAAAAAATAAAGTGACCTCATATGTGTATCTGTGCAAGTGTTTGTAAGATCAGGTTTTTCAAATTCATGGATGTTAAAGTCAGGAAATTTTAGAAATTCAAATTAATCAAGGAGGGAGGAAGAGCAGTGAACCAATAAACCAGCAAACTCAGAAACTATTTATAGTAAAAATATTGTTATTCATAGCATCAAGCTTAACTTATTTGCAATTTCAGATGTTCAAACTGGTCACATTTGCACAAGTGAAATCTAGAGATCCCCCCAGAAACTCAGATATTAGATGGAAGATTCAATCATTTACAGTCTTAAACCTTGTATACACAAGTCCTAATTCAGTCTTTTTCACATTCAGTCATGCCTTTCAAACAAAACACCAGAATCTCTGGCAAAGACATAGACAGCTTTGCAAAGTTAAAGACAAATCCAAACATTTGGTTTCCAAGGTGGTGTGTAATGAACCTCTGATCATCTCTCTGTGCACAGCTTCCAGGTCTCCTTCAAATTATGAGTGTGATGGAGCAGCCTCCCATTTCACAGATATTCTCTGACACATGAGCACAATGGAGGAAAAAAAACATTTTCCAAAGCTGCTTCCCTGAGAAAGTCCAAGGAATAGTGGAGCATGGCTGACAGGAAGGATGTGCAACCTTCAGTCCTTGGGTGAAGGGAGGCAACATGAGTACTTTGTTTGGAAATTGCAGCTCTCCTCCTTGGCCCAAGCATGATGCATTACAGCAGCCCAGTCATGCAGGACTCCCCTCCTTCCTCTCCTGCGCTTCAGAGGGAGAGAGGATTTTCAAAATTCTTAAGAAAATAACACTTGTTTGATACCAGAGCACGAGTTCAGCAGGCTCAACCTCCTGTCTCTGACAGCAGCCAACAGCAGATGCTTAGGAAAAAACCCTAAGAACTACTCATTCATCACTTCTTATCTATTCCAGCATTCTTGTGCCACTGACAGTAAAGCTCAGGGCACACAGAGCCAGCAAGCTCATAATTTAGCACCAACAGTAAAATGTTCCATTCTCATTCAAAGCAAGACATCTGAGCTATCAGAAATTTGAAGCAGTTCAAGACACAAGATGAAGGGCAGGTACATCTATCAACTGTGCTTTTGGTTGAACGCATGTTTTTCATAGTGCTGGATTTGATGACCCATGAAGTTCCTCTCTGCAATAATATCAAATCAAACAGCACTTTGTTTTCTTTGACTTCAAGCAGTGAGATGAGCCCAAAGAAAAACAACCCAAGGAGCACAGCTATATTTCAGAGGAAATTTGTTTCAGCTTTGAGGTAGTCTCCTCTCTGTCATTTGGTCCCATTTGACATGCTCAGGTATTTCTTACAGCTCTTCAAATAGTTCATATACAAAGAGAAAAATCTAAGTAAAGATGACCTGTCCAGAGTGGCAAATTCACTGGTCAGCTCCTGCCAAAATATGTGCAACAGCTAAATGCTGCTGCTTCCTCCTGAGCAGAAATGTTCATTTGTGTCACCCTTCCATTTCAGAAAGAGCAATGCAGTTCCAGGCTTCCAGCTCTCTTCTCAAACATGAAAACTGACCAATGAATTCAGAAATTATTCAGCTGGCAGGGCAATTGCAAGAGCCTGGCATTTCCTTAGGAAGCAATCTAAATAGAGTAAATAGCCTAATACAGTATTCAGATTCAATCTGGGCATCTTTGGTTGGAATACCAAAAATAGCAAGAAGAGATAAGAAATTGCTCAATAGAAATGTCTTTTTAAAAGCAGAAACTAGGAATGTAACATTTGTAGATATCTGTGAAGCTGGGAAATACCAATATCTGAATCATCTAAGCAGCATGAAAGCTCCAACTGTAACATTCAGTGGTTTTCAGCACTAGACCTCTGGCAGGTTAGTTCTTACCATCAGAGAGCACCCACCTGGACACAGCTTGCTCTCAGTAAGCCATTTCAAACCTGGCCTAGCAATATATTAACAGTGTCTATTGTCCTTTAAGGTCAAGTTTGGTTTAATCTCTTCTGCAGTCAGATGATTAGAACTTGCTCAAGAAACATTTTTCATGGAAAAAACAGAAACCATAACTAGCCTTTCTACAATAACACCACACAGCATGCCCAGGTATTCACATCTGTAGTTTTCACTTCTTATGCAATTATGTAGTCTGCTTTGTGTGTTACTAATTAGGCAATTTTACCATTCTATTGCATTTTATATAAGGGCCATTTATATAAGGTCCAATCTCACTAAGTGTCAGAACTAAAAGCTCATTGTTCTCAGACAGGAAGGCAATAAAAAGATCCCAGCAGTAAAGGCAAAGGCTTCCAGGGTCAATTGCCAGGGGCTACTAACCAAGCACCTCCAGGCTCTCCACACACCTGAAACAAAGCTGTGCTCTGGAAATGGGTCTCCCTCCAAAGGAAACTGTGCAAGGAGGTCAGAAAGCAATGGCTGCCTCAGGACCTCCGGTTATCACTTCAGCAGATGCTATTTCTGTTCTTTTCTTCTATTCTTTTCACTGAGATGAAAGGGATTGATGGAGACACTGATTAAGCCTACAGACATTTTGTACCAGTTACATCACAGGTCGTTGCTCTAAGATTTATGGCACACAAGCAGTAATACCAGAGACATTGACAAACTATATCAAAGAAACAAAAATCATTATTAGTGAAGCCCATGATGAAGCAGCATCAGCCATTTTTCTAGGCATGCAAATTAAAAAACCAAATAAATCCTTCTTTCTGTGAAATAGGACACTATTTAACAATTTATTTAACCAAATATTTTCCAGCTCAGGAGAGAAGTCTTGTAGGAATGGGGCACTCAGATTTCACTTTAGCTTACAGCTCAGCAAGTCAGGTGTGGGTGTGGAGGGGAGTTTGAACCCAGATGTCTATTTGTTTAGATACCTCACTGGATGGCATTTTGACATTCCTAAAGGTCTCAAATACCCGCAGACACTGAGCATTCAATCTTGCTTTTCTCTGCCTTCCTGCCAACACACAAGGCACAGCAGATATGACCTCCAGAGCTGCTGCTTGTTGTGTCAGTCTTGCACAGTGGAAGTGAGAAAAAGTTGTAAATAGTCCAATATGTTGACTTCCATTAAGAAAAGTGGAGGCACACCCTCCACTCCCTTCAAGCATCCCTACTGGCAAAAAAATGGCCTTGGAGGGCAATTTTCTAGAGTCAACTAGGAAATAAAATAATCCCCATGTGATGAAAACTTGCATTAAGAATCTTTCCCACCTCCAAATCTACATCTCAAGCACCAACACCAAACATATTTCAGAGCACACATCAGCTGTTGTACAGAGAATTCAGGCTCAGTCTCCTAGCAGCATCACTATTAATAGAATCTGTTTAGATTAATCTTCAGTTTCAACCTTACCGAACTCTGTGGTCTGAATTCCAAAAGCCAAGATTATTTAGGTATCCGTAACAAATTTTTCCTCCTCAGTTTTTTTCAATTGATGTATGTAATGTCACAATAAGTCCAAACAACAACACCTTCAATAAGTGGCTGATCAGTCTAAAAGACTGGAATAAGAATATTTCACCTTCATTACAGATTAAGTGGTTCACAGGGGCTTGTGTTTTTGCCAACATGCCTGTTGTACAGTAGAGATGTTTAGGAATTGTATAGTTCTACAGAGTTACTTCTGGAATTAAAGCAACTCTAATGCTAGCGTGATGCCTTTGAAATTAAAAATATACACATGCTGACATGTTTTCAAACTTGTCAGTTCCCATCTGGAGCTGCATTCACTCGTCTCTGCCTTCAGCTTTAAAAAGAGTGCTGTTTGTGGAACCACAAATGGAAAAGGACTGTGTGCACAACCCTGGGCCACACAGCCCAGGGATGGGATCCATTTGAAAAGTGCAGCACAGACAGCAATTGCAGCTGTATCACACTGACAGGGACTAACAGAAATCTGACCTCCTTCTGCCCAGGCTCCCAGACAAAACTCTCTTCAACTGCTCACCAATGCTCCCAACTCCCAGAAGGATATGTGCTCCAAGCTCCAATGGTATTTAGGTCTTTGGGAAGCAGATTCACTTGAGAGGTACTAACTACAAACAGCCAGTTTCTACTTAATAAACAATTACAACACATACACACAGCTGCTTCTTTTCCCCCACGGTTTTAAAGCACTCAAGCCACTACAAACCTTTGTTCCTTACAGCCTCTCTAAGTGTCTATCCCTCAGCGTAACCATTTACATATTGCTCAAAACTGTCTGTAGCAACTCTTCGTTTTGGCTGTTTCCCCTTCAGTGCTACCACACCTGAACACCATTTATGACAGCTAAAAATATACAGAGATATTACTGTTCTCTGAAAGAATCTCAGAGCTGCCTCTTACCTGCAGTCCAGCATGCAGGAGACAATCACAGATCTTGTCTTGGCAGCTGCTTTTCTTACTAAGCTACTTTTACTCCTAAAAAGAAAGGGTTTATTTCTCCCACTCCTCTTGTATCCTGAACCTTGAAACGTTGGCACCCTCTGTGTCAGTGTCACCATGACTCTGGAGCCTCTAAACCAGCACATTCTGACCATTGGTATCTGTTGGTGCAAATGACTTTCATTGTATTGCTTCTTATTCAGAAGGATTTTTCATTATATCTGCAGTGCTTTGTGCATCTTCAAATCCCACCTATTATATCCACAGTGCACCTGTTATATCCATAATGACACCCTCAAATGTAAGGCTCTCTTTGGTGCCTTACATTCGCTGAGCATAGAACAATTCTTTAGGGCAAGCATTATGTACTGCTTAGCATATTCTCCCTCTTATTAGGCACAGGATAAATGATGATTATATTTTAAAAGGGACATTGTCAAATCCAGGCCCTCGAAATTTTAGACCATTTTTAAATGATCATGAATTAGTGATATTTCTTTTGCATTCTCTCACTGTTTTACCCTATCAATATCCAACAGCACCAAACATAGACTCACATAATAAAGAAGTAACCCACCCCTGGGATCTCTAGTTCCTGTGATGCAGCACATCAAGCTCCACGGAAATCTTATGTTCTTTTAGCTGGCACTGAATCATAATTCTAGAAAATGGTTTATTGGATATTTTATACTCACCCTTTAATGTAAAAGACAAGCCTTTCTGTAAGTCAATATTTATGTGAGACATTAAATGAGCTCCCTGAAGGCTTTGGAAGGATCCTTTTTTTAAAAATTTTTTTACTTCTTTAGCAAATATATGACAAATGGAAGTAATTAATTAAAATCAAAGTCTATATGAATAGTACCTGCATTTTAGGGGTGAAAAAACTTAGCTCTGTAAGAATGAAACTGTAATTTAACATGAAAACAGGTGTTTTTCATCAACCTCCAGCTAGAAGGCTTGACACTGAGAATTTCAGTTAAAGTGGGGACACAAATCACTGGGTAGGTTTAAGTACTATCTGCTTGGCTGCCCTATGCCCCATGGAATCTAGGAACTGACATGTTCTGAACCACTTGCAAGCCTGGTTGGATTGCACAGGCACAGAGGAAAGAGTAGAGAGCACAAAAACACCCCATTACAATCAGTTCACCATGCACTTCCTATCCACTTGAATTTGCAGGGTGGCACTTTGCTCTAAAGAGGAGGTAAAATAAACCAGCAGCCACCTATACAAAATCCTTCTGAGTTCAGTTTGAAGCTCAGGAAATCCAGAGGAGAAGAATATCAGTATTTAAGCTGAAGAGTGAATTTCACCCTAGATAAAGCTAATCCACCCCATCAGGTCTGACTTTTATCCATAGCTGAAAAGACACTTTGAAGAGAGAATGTTTTGTATTTCAAATGCATCTGTTTTGTATTTCAAATGCATCTCAATTCTTATGAAAGACCATGCAAGGCAGGATGTCTCCTGAACTTCTCCACAAGAAACTCCTTAACTTTACAAATCAAAATGAGGACTGAACTGAACCCTGGGATCTGGGTAAAACTGCACTTCAGACAGTTTGGGGTTTTACCGCTCATGAGTAAATCACCTCCTGGGAAAATGGGGCAATAATGCTTCCTATTTGCTATACTTCCATCAACAAGAGGCTGGGCTTTCCCTGTAGTGGAGGAAGGAAGGAAAGGGAGGGAAGGAAGGGAGGAGGGAAGAAAGAAGGAAAAAAGCCTCAAAGAAACAGGTGGCAAGTAGGAAGAACCGGGTTTACTACTTATCTGTGCTTAGTAGGACAATGTGCTAACGCCTACTGAACACACATAAACCATCTAAAAATCTCTCAGGTGCTTGCCTCTCATGTTTGGTTCCATTTTCAGTATCTATCCTGTAAATTGTCTACCTGACTAAATGCTGCTTCCCTTTCCAGACCTTTCTCTCCTGTGCTTTAAGTGGGGTACAAGCAGAGGAATGTTTCAGAACACCGACAGTCAATTACCACAAGCATTTCCTTCAAAAGTGGCACTGTGACACACTTGATAACAGCTAATTTGATGCTGAGCATAACCTATTTTATTAACAGAATAACAAACTTTTTCAGCTAGTAAGACTCACTAAATTCTCAATTTCTACCTTTACATTTAGACATTGCAGGCAAGACACTGAGTACAGATCACCTAATGCAGGAAGTTTTGTACTTTGCAGGCACACTTCTTGGGAATGAGAAATTAGGTCCACCAGTGTCCTGTCCCTGAAAGGAAACAGCTGGGGTAAGTAAGAAAAAGTTAGGCAGACTGCATCTGATCACAGCTTACATCACATGCTTCAAAAGCCCAAGTTATTGCATTATTTTGTGGGAAATATTAGGGAAATAAGGCCTGCAGTTTCAAAATATAGGCCAAGTGTTCAATACTTCAGGGCTAAACTAAGGCAGTCTGTTCTATATTGTTTCAGATATAAACTCCAAAAATAGAATATTCAATTACATGTATGATCAATATTTAGTGCCAAGGAAAGCCCAGTGGGTATTTTAAGGAATTTAGAAACAGATTTACAGTCTTTCAGGAATGAAATACAGAGATTCAGGTCTTCTATAGAGAAACTGATGCATGCTGAGGGTACGCCACAAGACTGAAGCCCAGGATCTGGGACTAAGTTTTAGAACATCTGAAATGTTAAGAAGGATTTATTAAGTCTTTGCAAGATTTCAAGTCCAGTGAGAAGGGGGAGAAAGTATGAAACCTTAAGAATTTTTGTCATCGTTTGTCATTTTTGTCATTTTATTTTGTCATCACCCAAACGCACATACAATATTCTACAGAATCTTTGCCCAGCCATCTTGATAAGAACCACCGGAAAATGGCCTAAAAGTTCACTCTAATCTACTTCAAAAGTTTAAATCTCTTTATTTATATGTACAGATACTTAAGTAAGCAGTAATTTTGGCATTATGAGTCCATTGTGTCACTGATTCAGCTCTGCAACATCGGGATTCCCTATGGTCTGGGTCTCTCTAGGCAAAGAAGTCAAGAGCCTTTGGTCTGAACACATTGGCTGTGACTGACATCAATTTACTGTTGGATCAGCTTTTCCCAGATCTAAATTGATAATTTCAATTCCAGAAACAGGTTTAAAAATGTACTGTTTAAGAAGGTTTACAAAAAGACAAAACAGAAGCGAGCTCTGAAGGAAGCAGAATTACTACAGAGACTCAGAAGCATATGCATGATCTTATTTTGTTCAACTGCATTGTAAATCCACCCACCAGCCCACAAAAATAACAGATTGCACTATTCTGTTTCTTGGACGAGATTGTCAAATACTTTCTAGTTGGCCAAAACATGCTCCAAGACTTTTACTAGCAACTTTACCAACAGAAAAACTGACACGCCTCTGGTAGCACTGAGAGCAGTCCCAGTAGAGATGTGTAATAAAGCACTCGGCCTTTCAGCCGTCCGGGCAGTTCAAAGGAAACACTGCCAAATATCCATCTTGAATGTGTTAGCTAAAACACCCCCTGCCAGCAAATGATCTACAGAGCATAACTGAATGTTTGCATGAAGCTTGCAGATTTTAAAAGTATCCATAGGTTTGTTTCAATGTACTAAAACTGACTAAAAGCCTTTAAGTATAGCACTCGCTGCAGATAAAACCTTTCATTCCTTTATTACATGGTACATTATAAAATTACATACAGCTTCAACTGTGCTAACTCATCAAGCATACATTTGATTTCCTGAACACTAAGATATCAAACAGTGGGAAGCTGGTCAGCAGTCCGAAACTAAACCCTTCCCACAAATACACCTTCCTGAGCTCTTCTGCAGAACTTTGCCACCACAACAAAGACACATTTTCAAAAGAGCTCCTTTTGAAACATCTCTGGAGTGGCAACTCCCAGGCTAGAGCTGTGTGAAAATACAGGAGAAAGTCTCTCCCTAGACCAGTACTATGTAATGTAAACTGCAAACTTCCACAGAAATCCCATGAAGAAATAACATTACTTGTTACAAAATGAGACCATTCTGCAACTGAGTCACTGAAGCCCTGTATTTCTCCAGATCAAAAGGCAGCAGTAGGCTATGCTCATCTATTGACTGAGATTTGGTTCAAGCTTTGCACAGGGCAGCCTTCACAGCCTAACACCTTTCGGCTGCATTCCACAGCCAAGAGATTAACACAGCAGCAGGGTCTCTGCTAGGTTAGGAAGCCAGAGTAATTACCAGTCATTTACTGCTAATGGCTATTCAAACTCTTGAGGTGCTGTCAGAAAATATATTAATTCAACTCCTGCCTTTTGCTAACCAAAGGCCAGTGAGCCTGTCCTGTGTTACAGCAAAGAGTCTATTTAAATCCCACTGGAAATAATGGGGCTAAAGCACAGCATAGAGTTAAGAAAACTGAACCCAGACTTTAAAAGAAGCACAAGTATTGCAGATGCCTTCCTCTAATGCAGGTTTTTTTTTAATGGAATGTCATCAGCCTTTGCACAGCAGTCTGAGAAAAGCTCATACAGAGAAAGACCTCTAGAAGAACTCCTAGCTCTAGAAATCAAGACTTCAGCTCAAAGCCCTGACTGTATCAGGGATATACAGGAAGGAACACGTGGTGGCTTTGAGCCATTTCCTGCTCTATCTAACATTTCTTCCCACTGATCCTGAGCAGTTCAAATTTGCTCAACACCATTTCAGTTACTGCTTGAATAAAAACACTCTTGCCAAAGCAGAAAAGAGAAATCAATCTTGCAGATTTTCTCAAACTGTAACTTTGTCTAGTACAATCACTTTCATTGCAGTCCCACCTGAAATTACTACCCTTTTGAGAAAGCCACTGTAGAAGCAAAGGACAGATTGAAAACAATCTGAATCATAGTCAAGAGTGATTCCTTAAAGAATTCCATTGCTTAGTTATCCTCTAGGTATCCTGTAGCATTCATGGACTCTCCTTAAAACCATCAGTGCAATTTTATCACTGATAGAATATTGCATGTAATCAGAAAGATAACTACAGCCTGTGAAATAACCTGGAAGTAACTGCAAACTATCTACTGGAAAGTGTTAAGGCCAGTCAGCCAGGGAAGGGGAAGAAAAAACTGAAGCTTTTTTGTACTGCATACAAAATGCAGTTCATCTGGGTCTACTTTGCTGCCAAGATTTTATCACGGCTGAGTTTGGGTTTTGTTTTTCTCTTCAAAAGATTAGTGTCCAAGCATATGAATACATGGCATTTGTTTTGCTGTCAAAACATAAATACCATGTGTTTTATCCAGCAACATACTTCACTTCAAAGATTCATCAGAAATGGAAGACATACCATAGGCTAAAGCCATTCCTCAATTAGGCAGCAGAGTCTGGGGCAAAATTTCTGACTTCCAGTTCAACCTCTAAAGGCTAGTTATTTTTTACTCCACAAAAGTACTGATACATTTTTTGCTCTTCTGTTGTTTGAGATCCACTCAAAGTCTCCCAGTGCATGTGTTTTCTTTAAAATTTCATCCCCATCCTTAATTACTTTCTCAAAGGGAACTGTCAATGTGAAGAGGCCCATATATTTGCTCGATTTATAGCCTTTTATTAGCTCCCCCTGCATGTGATGCCAAAGGCTTTTTTTTTGCCAAGTCTCTTCAGTCCCTGCTTAAAGCAGAAGCAGATGCTGTGCATTGTCAGCACAGAAATACATGTTGTGATTTAAGTCACTCTATCCCATTATTTATAGGTAATTTCAATTCTTGCAGAAGCTTGAATACCACTTTCTCATGGATAGGACAAGAACGGCTTAGGAGTTTAAACTAACTTGTTCCCAGACCTTCTCTCACTATGAATTATACCCTCTACATCTACAAGCAGCCCATTTCAGAGTAGAGCTGAGAAGGAGAGGATTTCACCAGCAGCACAGCCCAGTCCTCTCTCTATGTTTCTGCTGAGTGTCTGGCCAAAACCCTGCCTTTTCCCCAAGTACAGCTCAATTTAACCCAAGGCCATTGCATGTGCTGATAGATTGGAGAGCCCTAAGTTACTTGACCAAGAACACCAAGCAGTGCTCCACGTACACACTGTCCTCTAATCTTGCTTTTACACAGACAGAGTTCCTTCACTTCCACTACATGTTCTACTCTGCTCAAATTTCTCATCCTTCAGAACTGATTTCTCAGTCTTGGTACAGAATAGCCATGATAAACAGCATGTGTCAATCCTCAAGGACACAAGAAGAGTTGAGTCCCATTCTTTTCCAAATGCTTCAAAATCCGCTTGCCAAGCAAAGCCTGCAGCTTCAGAGCCAGCAGCATGCAGCTCCTAGATTAGCAGTTAACCAGCTCCCAGCCACTTCAGACAGCTTTGTGCACATCCATTCAATGGATTCCATTCCTTTCCTCAACAGACAGCAAGTCCACAGCACATGCCAACTTGGGTATTGTTAGTTACTCCTCCTTTCTGTCTGTACACTTCTTATTCTGTGACCCAATTAGCTCAGCTCACAAAGAACAAGTAATTTGTATCACAATCCAAAACAAAAATATTAAAACCAATTACTGGCTATGTCCAGTAACATCATGATCCTGTTAGAGCTTTTTCAGGCAAGTTTCCTATCCAGCATATTGTTCAGATACCCATATCTTCTTGTGCCCCTTGGGATCAAAGTCATACTGTACATTAAAAGGATAAACCCCTGAACACACCTGTAACACTCTATACAGCCTCACTTTAAAATCTTCCACAGGATCAATCACAGTAGTTCCAGTTGCCTTGGCAAAAATCCCAGTTACGCACGCTGAATGCTTAAACTCAGAAAAACAGACCTCAGCCATCAAAATTCACCCTGGAGATTTTATTACTAAGAGCAAAAAACCCCAGTTTCCTTTTCCAAACCAAACAAAATCCTGGAGTAGTTTCAATACACTAGTCCAACACCTGAAAAGTTCAAAACATTATCTCCTGTTTGGACATGGCTTTCACTCACACATCCCTCATACACAAATTATTTAAAAAACCATTTAGGTGCAGCAGAAGGAGGTATAACAAACTCTGCTGGATCAAACACAGTGACAAAGAAACAAACTAGAGAGAAATGCAGATCCTGCTTGATGGGTTTGAAACGTCACAGGATGAACTGCTGACTCTTCTGAACAAAGTATAACTGTCCTAGTTCTATTATGGGTGTTTTTATTTACATATACATGTATGTATATATATATATTTTATTTATCTATGTGTGTGTGTGTGTTTATGTATATTAATGCTGCATAAACCATTGAAAACACTATCAAGAGAAGTTTATTTTCCTGGCTCCCTACCCAATTACCTCAAACTCGTACTGAAGCACTTTAACAAAAAGGTAAAAGGAAGCCAAAAGTAGCATCCAAAATTACATTTTCTTAAGTGTTTTAATTCCAGAAACATCACAACAAAAAACGGGGTCCTATTCACAGCCCACTTAGACCTTAACCAATGGATCTAGCAATCTTTTTCAAGTCACAGAGAGACACAAGAGACAGGATCACTCCTCATTCCTTAGTAATACTGAGGCTGCCTGGAACTGAGCTCTGCAGTAATGCATTTCAACTGATGTTTTATTGGCTCAGCAAGCTATTTAAAGGTTTTGACAGTTTTTGACAGTTATGAATTTGCAGTAATTTCTCCCTGCAGTTATTTTCTGATCTTTTCTGCATTCTGTCCCAATCCATCCCACCTGGTTCCTCCAAACATCCCAGCAGCTGAACAGCAAGTTTACAAAGCCACATCTTAATGCTGCCTAATAAACTCCTGTGTAGGGTACTAAGAATGAGTGGCTCAAAAGCAGTAACCTTCAGTAAAGCAATGCAGAGGTGTTTATGCAACAGTGTGCCCCTCAAAGAGCATTATATAAGCACAGTGTTCACAAGGGCTGCCAGAAGAGTGAGGCATCAGCAGCTCTTGATTCCCCAGTCCAAAACATCTGTAAGCTAATTTTACACCCAAGACTGTTTAAATAAAGAGTTATGACATGTGTGAGAATATACACCAGTGTTCCAGCATCACCTCTGATACAACCCAAACCTTATGAAATTGTAATTTTCAGATGTACATTGAAGACATGCACTAATTCATACCCAAACTTACTTGACTGCAAAGAAACTACCAAGAGTATGAAATTGGCCTGGTCAGTCAGGTCTACACAGATAAGAAAACAGTTTTTTGAAACATATGTCCTGAACACATCCTCCCACTTAAAATATACTTGCAAAACAATCTGATATGATGGAAAAGGAAAAATCATTCCCTTAACATCCTATCTGGGCAGGCCATTTTGTAGTTTCTTTTCCAACAAGGGAATATATTGGCAGCTTTGTAGTTACATCTCTGCTGTTCTTCGTCAGAAACGCTCCTCCAGTATCTCAGAAAAACAGCAAATATGTGCAAGACACGGGAGGGAGATGTTGGCAAAAACAAACTTAAGAAAAACACACAAAGAAAGCCAAAACATGCAAACTCTGGAAGATCTTATGGTTTTTACACTGGTACTTTGTCCTGCTTGCTTCATGATGGGAGTTCAAGAAGGTTTAGAAAGTATAGAAAACATATAGAAAACAACAGAAGCTTGGGCTCCTGGTCCACAGGAGAGGAACTGAAGTTTAAGATAAAGCAGAAGCAAACTACAAAAAACCCTCCAGATGCTAGAAAGAACTGACAGATGCTGAGGTACCGCCCTTCATCATCTCTTTGAAAAAATATGGGTCAGATCCAGAATGCTTCCAAAATGACTGGAATCACTCCACTTAAATTCAGTAGCCTTTGGATCAGATCTTTAATTGGACCAAAAGTAAACTCACCATTTGCTAATCAAAGCTCAACAAGAGCTTTCAAAACACGCACTTTCCTTGGTAAGGGCAGACAGCTTTCAAATTCTCAAAGTTCCTACTGAAAAAGCAACAACCAAGACAATTGTTAGCTGATTCATTGGTGTCCTCTCATTATAACTTGGGAATACACAAAAAAATCTTTTTGTGTCTGTTATTTAAGACTATTATAAGCATATTGACTGTACCATTGCCATTAAATTGAAGCAATAAATAAGAACTTATTAATACAAATAAAATTTTTGAAAACTTAGAATTGTAAAAATCCTTTAAAATTAGTACCCCAATGAAACATTTCTCCAAGCTGTAACTTGGATGAAAGGCTGCACTTACACAGAGTGGTTTTCTTTTTATTTGTTTAGAAAGCTTTATAACTATGGTCTGTCAGAAATCTTGAAAATGCAGCCTCCCCATAATGCACCTTTTCACTTAATTTACAGTCCCACTAAAGAAGGGCCTTTTTCTGCATACACATCCTTGTGCTCCATACCTGAAGAATATATTACTGTAAATCATGTGTGCACTAGGAAGGGAACTATTATGTTTCCAGTACAAAGTGAAGTGCCAAAGACTAGACAGAATACCCTCCCAAAAAAGAAAACACTGTTTAGCTTCCATAAGAACCCACAATGAACTTTGCCCAGTGGACTGGCTGGCACAGAGGTGTATGACCTCAGTGATACTAACACAACATCATTAGTATGAGAGTGAAGCCATTTCTTCCACTGGATATTAAACAGCAAAGTATTTCACTGCCTCTAGTCCTTCCCCTAGAGGAAGATAAATCACTGCTGATGTGAAGTTTCCCTCCAGAAAATGTTTTATAAAGCATACTTAAAAAAAAAAAAAAAAAAAAAAAAGAAAAGAAAGAAAAAGAAAGTGCTGCTAAGCTGTCTTATTTCTACAGTTCTGCCAGAGAAACTGCTCTTGCTATAAAGCTCTTGTTCCCGTGGACAAAATATTCATTCTTAGCCTCAAAAAGAGGGAGAGTTTCTTATCTGCACAATTTGTGCAGGTATTAAAACCAGTTTAAAGCTCTCTCATTGAAAGATGAAAGGTAAAGCAGCCTGGCAGCTGCATCTGTAAGCAGCATGAATCATGCCCAGCAGAAGTGTTTTCTAGAGGATCCTCAAGTCTAAACAGAAGATGCTGCCAGGTTGCTTTCGCTAACTTTTGCGGGGATGGTTTCACTAAAACCAGAATCAGACCCTTTCCACAATTAGGCAGTGTAATAGCAATGCAAAATGCTTTGATCAAGCCCTTTATTAGGGACACACTGGAAGGGACTTAAAGAAAAGAGCATGTTTCCCCTTCTCCTTTTTTGACTACACAATTGTTTAATTGTTTCTATAGACAAAAGCGTTACAAAAAGTTAGTCACACACTTGTACAAAATTTTCTGATTACCTCCTAATAAGGCAAATTCAGAAAGGGAGAGGAAAGATGAGCTCTCTGGCCCACACCACTTTCAATAACCCAAGGGGAAAAAAGCTTCATCAGTAACCCACGATGAGAAACAAGCCAGAGAAGGGGCAGGGGGGACTACAGGGTCTGTAAAGCACAGCACTGGCAAGTTTAGCTTTTTTCTTGGTTCCAAACCACTCCAGTACTCCAGGGTTTTCACCAGAATAACTCATTTCCAATGAACAATAGCATTCTAACATTTCTATGGTCACACCTGCACACACATTCAGGAGGTCCATTTCCTGCCTTACTGTATACAAGCACAGTGAGGCTCCTAATTTGTTTATTGCTCTCCAGACAATATTTTTACACTTATGGAGAAATAAGATGAACAAAGTGATTAAAAAAAAACCCCAAAAACCCACAAAACCCCAGAAGGGAAAGATATGAATTATCCTAAATGCTGTTAACTCAGGAAATGTCTGTGATTTACAAGTAGGCAGCCCAAACACTTGATGTGGAGACAGCTACCTTTGCCAAGAGTCCATTTTTTTAATCAAACTGCCCAAACCTCAGGCATTAGAGGACCTCCAGCATTAAGAAAGTGTCAATCATTGAAAGTACTACACAGCACCCAAGAGATCTTATCTTCCAGGAGTATGCAAGCATCTTTTTCTTAAGTTTCTCCTGCCTCTAGATTCTTGAAAAGAAAACTGGCCAGGGGAATGCCTCTCAGGATCCTCTGCTGTGCTCCTCCCCAGACTCTGCCTGGCAGACTCATATAGAGAAGGAGACTTCCTTCCTCTGGTGGAAGAAGTGCAGCACAGGAGCTGGACATCACCTCATGGCTGCAAGCAAGGGGAAGAGATCTTGGCTTCTTTTATATTCCCTGCACAGGAAAAGGGATTTCCCATTGATAGGGACACATGAAATAGCTTGGCAGCTAGGAAAAACTAACTGCAAGGAAAAGGGAGGCTTTAGAATGGTGGTGACCACGATCACAACAGCGAGAAATGCAGAGAAATCAACAGCACATAGATGTTACTACTGAGCCTCAAAGCAGTTGCAGTGTTGCTGCCTCTCTACATTTTCCATCACGATTTCTTAATACTCCTCCACTCAGAACAAAAATAGCCTCTTCAATATGCCAAATGTGCATGGCAAACATACTTGGCTTCTACATCTCATTTTATAAGCAAAAAATGAGGAAATGGGACTGATCTGTGACAAACAACAAGACAGTCCAGTTTAGCATGTGCTCTCTCCTGTGTAAAGTTTCTTGGGAAAGGAGACTATAGATGTAAGGACTTGGGAAAGGATATTCAGCATAGCATCAACAAAAGATTTTTGTCAACAGCAATAAATGAAATGAAAGATTTCCCTGCCATCAAAGCTATCAGACCCTTCTGAAAATTATTACAAAGACACAACATTTCCCAGGAATACCATCATCACAGCTCAGCTTTGTGAGACAGTGTCATTCCCTTCTCATTCCTCTTTACAAACACAGGACAATCAAGTTCACTGAACTTTATTAGTTGTGCCTCTATCCCCAGCTACCTGACTATCATGCTTTAAACTCAGTTCAGGTAGAGATCAGCAAGTTTGCTTTAGGGAGACTGAGGCTCTTGCTGCCCAGCTACCCTGCATCCTTCTGCAACCTCAGCATTGGCTTCCAAGAATGGATGAAGTGCAGAGTAGAAGACAGAGGAAAATATCCCCTGTGGGTGGCCATGTGCATGGCATGAGCAGCTCATCACTTCCTGAAATTCTATCATTTGTCTCATCTTGTTTTCCTCAAGGTCACAAATCACCTTTAAACTGGGATTTTCTATTCTTTCCTACTTTTACAGGAAATCACACCTCCAGCTGTTTGGTGTTAAGCAATTCCCCTAGTTATAACCCAGGGAAATCATTTCAGTGGCGTAGCTGCATTCACAGTATGAAACTAGCACATCTTAATATGGTTCATCCCTTACACTATTTCTAAAGAAGTCTTTCCTTCTAATTTAATTACTTGGAAGTGACTCCAAGTTCAGTTCCCTCCAGCAAGCCTGAATTTAAAAATACCTCAGACTGGTCATTCATCAGTGGCATTTCTGTTGCTCTGCAAGGCACAATGGCTTCTTTTTATCATTTCTGATTAAATTAGAGGCTTCTTTTAACAGCAAGCAAAAGAGTGTTGTAAGCTGAACTGATGATCAAAACCCAATTAACATCGATATTCACCAGAAATACACATGAGCTCTATTTGTTTTTACCCTCCAATATTGCTCTGTGTCATGAACAACCTACCAGCCAAAAAGTAAAATATTTCCACTTCTAAAGCTCTGCAGTTTCCCTTCTGGATTGCCCACAAAGAAGTTCACACAATAAAATGATCCTTTCTGCATGCCAGAGGAAGAAGAGAAATGTGAGCCCTCCTTTCAGCCATTCTACACAAGATCTGATGAAAATTTGGAAGCATACAAACCAAGATAATTATTTTAAAATACTGCAGTATGCTGTTACTGAATGGAAAAAGCCATGCAATTCTTTGTATATTTGGTACAAGTTCAATGATTATTCCAGGCTGTGAAATTTTTTTTCACTACACATTCCTGGAATGAGTTCTTTTGGAGGTAGAAAGTTGCCATTTTTTCCGCTAGAAAAAGGGATGTTTCCTTTAGTTGAACCACTTTAAGTTTGCAATAAAACACTCCAGGGTGCGGTGACAAACTGTCTAATAATCACCACACCTACCAGTGAATGAAGTCAGTGTGTCCCAGCACAGATTAGGTGTGGCCAGACTGGACAACATCATCGTATCCTGTTGTAAATTATTACTTAATGAAAAAAAAGCATAACTGGGGGCAGGGAGGGTTAAGCAGTGCAGAACTTTAAAACAACTCTACACATACTTGGAAAGACAAGGAAAGCAGACAGAAGGATCCATGTGCATCATTTCCATTTGCCAGGTTTGCCAAAAAAATCCTTTCCTAAGTGTAAAATATGCAGGCTTTTTCTTCCCTTTTCCTCCTCTTCCCCTATCAAAAGAGGTTAGAATACCTTTTTTTTTTTTTTTTTCATGAGATGATTCAACACTCACTGGGCTTTTACATTTCAACAAACAAATTACATGAGAGGGAGGAGGACAAGCAATAAACACACAAAACTATTACAAACCCTCCTGAAACCAAGGCAATGCTTAATTTTGTATTGGAGATCATCTTGACATTGACCAAAGCTTGTTATGCTTTTTTTTGCTAAAGCCAAACCAGGTTTAAAGTTGATATGAAATTTAGATTAACAGCAAACTCCTGACACGCAGGAGTTGAACTGAAAAATCCCACAAATATGGAAAGGGTGGCTTGGAATCCTACAGAATATTGTGCTTCATTCTGGAAGTCTATTTTCCAAGAAAAGTTGCCCCACGGTAGAATTACCCTTCCCTGAACTGCTCCTCAAGCTTGAGTTCTAACAATCAAAATTTGAACTCTTTACCCATATTCCTACAGAGCAAAGAAACAGGACTCCTACCAGAGCAACAGTGATTTAAAACTTGTGACTGTTTCACAACAGACGTTCTCAGTCTAAATGTTCTTTTTCAGTATCATAACATTTTTCATATGTTTACACTCGAATCCATGCAATAGTGTCAATTTTAAGTGGTTGCTTAGAGCAATAATTATCTTTCAAAATAAATGGTCCAAACATTTTCTCCTGCCCTCTGGGGAATGAACAAGCTTTAAGAAGCTGGTTGGTTGCTCAAGCAGCCAGGAGACACGGAGGCGACAGCTGTCAATACAGACAGAAACCCACAATTCTCATAATGCAAACCAACAAACATTAGGATATAAAGAAGTCTAAATATAAAACAATTTGATTTCTTTTCTTCCCAAGCTTCTTTCTTGCTATAGAATAAAGTAATTTTGACTATACTATTCCAAACTGGAATGGTAACCACTTTCCCAGCAGCCAAATCTTCCCATTCTACTCCTGCCCACCCTTCCCACTGCTGCTACCAACCACAGTTTGATTCCTGGAGGATAAAGTACCTTTCTTAGTAATTTTTAAAGATTGGAATTTCATGGAGACCAAAATGTTACCAGACTTTTAGCCTGTTTAGCCTTCTCATACACACTCCATTTTTTATTCTAAAAATCATTCTGAAGATTTTTAGAGAAAGAAGGCAATTACATTTAGACAGGAAATTATTTATGCTTATCTCAAAGCCTGAGAGACACAGAGTTTGGCTTTTTCTTCTTCCCTAATCCTTAAAAGTACTGGAGGAAAAATGGTATCTTAAATCTGTGTAGTAGGACTTTTAGGACACAGTATCTTCCCTGTTGTATTGTGCCACAAAAACATGGTGATTACTCCTTCTCCCCTTCCCATTAGGGGCTGATTTATTTGATTGATGAATAGCTTTTCCTGTAAGAATTTGAAATCTCAGTTTTTTCTGCCTCAAATAATTACTATGTTTGTAATTATTTCAAAGAATAATAATTACTTTCACCCAATCTATTTGAAGTTATAAAAAATCCACCAGTTTTTGAACTCTAATCCATAAACCCACAACTTATAAAGTCATAAAAGATTGTAAAAGAGTCAAACTTGTGAAATATTAAACATCATGGAGAATGCAGGGAGGCCTAAGGTTTTGTTCTTAAAATATAAGACTTATATTTATGACACTGCTTAATACATCATACAATCCCTTTTTAGAAGTGAGAGATGGAAGCATCCAAGATAGTCTTGCAGAAATGTGACCACAACAAACTGAAACCCATAATTCTATTTGAAAAAATAGGCTGTGGGCTAAGATTAATAGACTTTACTGTCATTCCTGGGGAAGCAAGCATTTTTCTGAATATTTCTGCATGCAATAACATCTTTTACTTGCTCAAGATCAACTGTGATGATTTGGACAATAAAGAAAAATGTATTGAAACAACCCAGATCAATCCAAGGGAACCCAAGTTGATTAAAACCTTTAAGCTTTTCCACTTTGTAGAAACAATATTGGATTTCTCACTTTGCTCAGACTAATAATTGAGTGAGGAAAAAACCATCCCCAAGTCCAGCACTTCTTTTTGCAACTTGACACTGTAAGTTCACATTCACCATCATATTTTTAAAATACATTAAAGTGACAACACTGGCATAAAGGCAAGTGCTCAGAAAATTGGACTGCTGGAAGAAAACTGTCCATGAATCTTTAAAGTCATTTGCATGTAACAAGAGGGCCAAATTTATTCTCTTTATTGCCTGTATTCCCTAAAGGGCTGCTGCTGCTCTACATGCTGGCTGAGCAGGTACTGTTCAGGATCACTGTACCCCGCCAACATGTGGCCTTGGGCCATACTCACTGCATGCTGTGCACATTCTGTACTCAATATAGAATTGTTCTCCTTCTGGGATGTTCTGTTATAATTAACTTCATATGAGTGTTTTGCTAACATCAGCATTTATCACTTTAACACCCCAGGAGTTATCATCTCTCCATCTCAGTCTGATTTTGCAGACGGCAGCCCGAAATGCTGTGTGTTCCCCAGAACCTGACTTTTCAGGGGCCTTGGCATTTGGCAGTCAGTGAAAGGAGCACTGCCAACATAAAATGAACTTGGTATTGCTCAGAGCTAAAAGTTCAAGATGACACTGCTGTGCAAACAAACCAAGACTGCAGTCACTGTGAGATGACTGAAACCAGCTCACCCAGGTGCTCACAGATCCCTGACTGTCCAGATCCCTGACTGTCCAGATCCCTGACTGCCCGCCTTAGAAGCACTGAGAAAACACACAACTACTTCTGAAACATCTGTTTCTGCCCTCATTTCTGCTGCTTGCAGGACCCAAAGCCTGGGCAAAGAGCCCCACGTTTCCTCCTCAGTGAGCAGAGCTGCCTCCACAGGCAGGGCAGAGGCCCTGGGCACCAGATCATGCCCTGTGTGAAAGAGAACATCAAGAGATTGTAGCACTCTGCCCATGAACACAAATCCCACTGCTTTTGTAGAGACAGAGAAAGTCCAGCCACAAAAGCAACCCTGTTGTCCTGCTGTCAGTCTTCCTGAAGTTGAAGATTCTGATAGGCAAAACACATTTTTAAAAATCATGGTAGTTTAGCCTAAGCACACAAAACCCCCTTGGTGTGAAGCACATTTCTTCACCCAAATGGCAAGTTTCACAGAGCTAAACCTAAGGTCTTATAGTGGAAGTGGTGTGGGTAATTACAATCAAGGTACACTGCAACCTGCAATTTACATTTCAAACCAGCGATTTCATGCACAAGGGAGGCTAAGGGCACAGTTTCACAAAAAATTGATGCCAACAGCAGTGGCAACTGCACAGAGAGCACAGAAACGACCCTCACTGCTGTTGGCTACACAGGAACTGAACCACAACAGCATTGCTGATGAAAGCCACCATCCGTGGTGGCACACAGTGGGTGTAAAGGGACACCTTAGGTCACATAGTCTGGTAACTTTTTCAGAAGCAGCACAGGGTAAGTCACCTTCTGCAATCATAAACAACATCCCAAAATCTGTCATAGCTTTTAGTAATTCCACTGGTTGCTTCTTCCACTCATGTCAGAATCCGTTTCACTGCTTGAAATCTTGCTTTACCATGTTTTCCCTCCTGTTCACATAGTACCCAAAGTGGCCAGCAAAAGTTAGAATCATAGTCTACATATTTTACCTGTTCAGTTTCCTCGCTTTTGGAAGCTTTCCAGATGGAAGCCAGGAAAACAGGCTTAAGAGACAGGGAACACTGACTAAGGGCTCGAGAAGCATCTGAAAGAACATGATTTTAAGAGGACTACATTATAACTACTATTTTTATTCCAGCAGTACAAAGCTGGGCAGTTTTCAATCCAATGCAAGCCTTGGTGGCAACACAGAAAGCTCCTGATTTGGACAAGTGAGTTTCACTACCATGACAAAGCTAAATAAATATAGAAGCTAAAAAACAGTAAAAAGGAGACATTAAATAATACCTTGGATCTCCTGTCTCATTAACCTATGAGAAACCTGGGAATGTCAGCTGGAAGGGTTCCCCCTCTGAAAGTGTCTATTTTAGAACTAGTACATAGCACTAACAGTGGCTTCCTACAGCTTTAGTCATCTCATTTCCAGACAAGCTTGCTGCTCAAATGGGAGGACAAAGAGCAGAAATTACAGTGTCACTTCATGATGCTGTGATCCTCTGGAGCTGTGTACTGTGTTCCCTCATATCCAGGTGCCAGTCCCAGCTGCTGCAGTTTGAGAGTCTGCAAAGGGAGCTTCTGTGAAAGGGCACAGACTGTGAAGTCCTGCTCAAACCAGAGAGTGAGGTGACAAGGTCTGCAAAAATTGCAAGTCCTTTATTTTAATTAAACACATGCAGATCAATAGTCACTCTTGTAGATATGCATAGTCTTGAGTTAATTAAACCAGTTAGTTCTTTTCTTTCCACAGCAATCAATGAAAACCATTTTCATTAATTAGCCCAAGGGCATCCTGGCTCTGAAGAGTTTAGTGTGAGCTGAACAAGTAGGCAATATACAGGGGAGAAAACCCACGTGTCTTTAACCTGTGGAGAGTAATTACTTAATTTGAAATTCTGTTTGCTTTCTAAACAAGGCTATGCTGAAAATAAGTATGGGCCATAATATCTTTTTTGTTTTCAAAAGAACACTTGGCCCAAGAGTTTATCAAGGCCAAGTACTTACTCCCTTTCACCACAGAGCAGATAAAAAGGACAAACTTCCAGCAAGTTTGAACTTTGTGCATTTATAATTAGAATATAAAAATCATGCAGTACACACCAGTGATCAAATAAGCTGCAAATTACAACACAGAATTTCCAGTCCTGCTCTCCATCCATGCTAGCACCCACTTACAAAGATTAGTTATTCACACAGCTACAGAAATGAGACTGGTAATCATTGGAGTGCAGTTCATCACTTTTCTTGGCATATGAAAGAAAATTAGCCAATTTTTGTAAATTTAATTTGTTCTGTACATATTTGCTTTTCAGTGACAGACCAGGTATGCAAAAAACCCCATATTGTAACGAGGTCTCCTTTCTTGTGTTAAATACTATGACAGCTTCACTCCTTTGCATTATTTACTCACTAAAGTATTCATAATTCTTTCAGCATGACACGGAGAGACACATCAGTTCCACTAAAATTTCAGATACTCTTTCGCACTACCTTAAATCAATGAAATTGCTTGTATACAGAAAGAATTAAAGTCACCAACTGGCACATGAGAGTCACTTCATTTTTCTAATGTGTTTTAAAATAGCTAATGAAGGACAGGCTTTTTATAAAGCTTGGCACGTGTGTAAAAAACACTTAAGCCTTAGGATCTGATTTTTTATTAGCCTCTTCTTATGGACCTCTGACACTGCCCACCTGTCTCTGGTCACTCTGGATCACATTTCACCCCAGAAACAAAACAAGAGGCAGCAGGATGGACTTGCTTTCTTCCTGCCCAAAGATTTCAAAGGAAGGTCTCTCATGCCTCGTTCCTGGGGAGCAAAATCTCTCTGCCAGCCCCGAGCACCTTTCTGAAAATGCCAATGCTAAATGAAAAGCCAGAACAGTGACCAAAGCACTCAGATTCACTTTACCTCACTCCTTCCTCTCTCCTGTGCAGGTTTGTCCTGTAAGCCAGCAAAAACCACTGTTGTGAGGAACTGCACTGTTGAAAAAGCACAGATTAAACACCCACTGGTTCCCAGTCACTCTTCCCCAAAACGTATTCGTTTGGACCTCACCTGCTTAAGCAAAACCCACTCAGGTGAAGCAGGGATAGTCCAGTGCACCTCAGAATGAGACAACAGGGCATCGCCAGGTGCTCAGAAAAGGCCAGAAGCCTGAGGTGGAACTTGGTACACAGGGATCATGTTTGTCTGCCTCAGGAAGCTGCAATTCCTGCTTGTAACAGAGTAGGTTTAAGGTTCCTGTGAGTCATCCCTAAGCAGTATTGTCGTTGCTTTCAGCAGGTGCTGCAGGTGCCAGCCAGGGCTGTGCCTCAGAGGAGCTGCTGCCCTCTGAGCAGTTTCAGCACAGGAAAGGGGAAGGAGTGAGTGCAGCACACAGCTGAGCACGGTAAACCCCCCAGACAGACAACGGGCTGTTAAAGCACCTGTAAAATTCATCCCCAACCCCCCAGACTGCTTAAACAATCTTCACTCTGTCAATAAGGAACGGGAATGTTCTTCGAAAGCCCAGGATGAGACTCCTACAGGAGGATTTTTATGCTTTGCTAGTAACTTACTGAATGAGCCAACTAGGCTCACTACATCCAATTTGGGCTTCAAATATTCAATATATTCCTGGCAACAACTCCACTACATACCAAAGGAGCTCCTACTCTAGGAGATATTAGTTCCAGTTGTAATTTTAAAAAGTAATTCATTAAAATGCTGTCATGGTATGATAACAATGTTTTTAATAACCTGTAAATCATTTAAATGCCTACATTCTTTTGAAATTCAGGAAGATTTAACTACTGCCCATACTACACAGGGCTGGCCAAAACACTGACAGAAGAGCTATTCTATACTCCAAATCAATTTTCTTCTCCAGTCAGCCTTTAAAGCTCATTGCTAATATTAGCTTTGGGACTGCATGAGATTTTAAAAAGTGAACACAAGAGAGGCACTTTTCAGAGGCACACTGGAAAACAATTTGGTCCTTTCCAACAGGCACGAAGCAAAATTCTCCATACCCTATGTCAGTGAACTATCAGCCACAGCCAAGCTTTTGCAGTGGCTCTAAGATTTGGGAGAGCAAGGGAAAAGGATGATCATTTTTCTGTATCATCCAGTTTCTGTGAGAAAGAGTTGACAAGTTCAGTAGTCTGAGCCTGGACAAAAAAAGTGAGAGTGAACACCAACTCCTCGCCAGCCATGAGTAACTGAGACAGGAAGATATTCACAGGAGAGCACAAGTGGCAAATACGCTTTTTAAACCATTTGGAAACAAATTGTGACTTCAAGCAGCAAGTTTGATTTAAACAACTCCAATCTTGCATTATCAGGATTATCTGTTCAATGTTTAGAATAATTCTTGTGTTTCAAAACAAACCTATAATTTATTTTATGCTTCAGTCTTTCTCCCTGTGCAGCAGATATTTCTATCAAAAATAAAACACTTGCAAAATTGTCCTGCAGTTAAGGAAGTCTTTGTGCATCAAGCAAAAGGTACTTCCTTTAGGAAAGTAAGTGTGAAGAGTAGGAGATTAAACCCACTGCATTAAAGTGGATTGAAAGCCCATCAGCACAGTAAAGAGCAGCTTATACGTCATTATATTTGCACCAGGCACTCACAGCAGAGTTATACCTTCGGTTCAATGTAAATAACACTATTTTCATATACTTGTATTTCTTGCATCTAAAACATTAATCAGATTTCAAAATTAACCAGGAATTTGTGCTGCACAGGTAGACAGCAAATTAAAATGGTTTCTCATCAAGTCATCAAGCTTAAATACAGATGACCTAATGCAGCTGGTAATGTTCACAACCACAGGTGTTGATAAGTCTGACTAATGAGCACCACAGTAACAAGGATCACTGTATCATGTGCTGAGGAAAAACTGCTGCTCAAACTTAGCTTAGGTGGCATTAACTATTGCTGCAAGCCAGAATCTGACATAAATACATATTTAGAGCCCACTGGCTTTTTCTACCCAGCCATGAGGCACTGAAATCTTAGAGAGGAGCCTCAGCTTGTTAGGCTGTGCTATAAACATACTTCCAGCAGTCTGGATGCTGTACCAAAATAAACAGAGGCATTAAAAGCAGTTCTTGAGTATTTTTAAAGGGGCCCAGGAAGGACAGTCCATTTGGTTTACACACAATGTGTTACTGTTTGGCATTATTTCTAAATTGGGAGGGGGGGAAAGCTGGTAGACTTGAGCAAGATGGGCACAAGCCGCCTCTGTTCTGGCAGGACAAAATGCATTGCTGTCACACCACGACATTAAATGCATAACAGTGTCATCTCTTGACAGGTCTAGTATGAGCAAAGGCAATTATGATGGAGTGCTTCAGGAGAGGAAAAGAGAAAACTGTGAATTCGGCTGAAGCTTTAGTGTTTCTGCTCTGGAAACTTCATTTCTCACAGAGCTTCTGACCTAGTCACTTTTCCTGACATTGACAGAAGATGATTATTTCTCCTTGGCTCTTCCTATGTAGTCTCCAATAATAGGGTACAGCTGCCAAAGTTACCCAAACCTATCACTGTAAAACTGTGGTAAATGTTTCACATTTTGTCCTTCTACGAGGATGTTAGTGTGGGCAGTTGCCACATCTTTAAACCTTTTTTAGCCCCCAGAGAAGAGCCAGCTATTTTCTGGAAAGTTTCCTCTAAAAATCTCAGCCCTATAACCAAACCCCAGCATTTAAAAGGGGTTAAAACTAACCCCACCAAATTTTCTCTGGGATTAGCAGAAGGGACAAGGCTTTTCAGCAGCCAGTCAGCAGCAATGCAGTTGGCTCATGAGGCTACACAGAATTACCTGCTGCCAACCCCTGGTGCGGGGATATTTTCAGCCACAGCCTCCCACCAGTGAACCCTCTTCAGCAGCAGCTTGTAGAGCACAAGAACTGATGGACTTTGTGTCCTGTGCTTGGCCTCCAACAACCCCCAGGCCATGACAGAGAAGCTACAGTGGAACACACAAATGGAGGATCCTCGAGTCACAGCTGAAGAAGCCACATTAACGTGACTCACAAAATCACAATGGAAATTCTGAGATGTTTCATAAATCAGAATGAGCCATTGCTGCACTCTGACATTCAGCAATTTTCCTGAAGAGCGATTGTTAAGCACTGCTAAAAAACAAGTAATTCATAGGCAGAAAAAGTAGGCAAATCTATTTTCCTCCCAAATTGTTTCACTGACCTTGTGGTACAGGTGGGGACAATGAAGGTGAAAACCTCATTTTTTGGTAACAGTCTCCTTCTCCTGTATGTCAAGACTCATATAAATGTAGAACTGCTGGAAGATACATGTAGAAACGTTTGTGCTTTGGCGTTTGTGTGCCTTGTACCCAGACGATGAGGGCTGCTGGGGCTCTGTGAGGGGAGCCCTCAGCCAGGCCGCGGCATCTCAGGAAAGGATAAAACCTGCACGGAGTGAGGGAAAAAGTGTGAGGAATGTCCCTGAAGGGAGGGGAAAAGTGTGAGAAATGTCTCTGGGACTGGCTGTGCGGGACTCCCTGGCAGCCAGCACAGAGCAAATCCACAGTGCAGCCTGTGGCAGAGCCTGTGCTGAAGCAGGGGGTATTTCCTGAGGGAATGCGGCAGCCGAGAGGAACCGCAGCCCATGGAGAGCCCACACTGGAGCAACAGAGAGGGGCTGAAATGGACTGACCACAGCCCACACTGCCCCTCCTTCAGCCCTCCTCAGGGCGCAGGAAAAGCTGGAGGAGCTGGGAACAGAGGAATGAAGCTGAGCTTGCAAAAAACAGGGTATGAGGGGAAGGTGTTTAAGTTTTATCTTTGCTTTTCATCATCCAAATGTATTTTCATTGGCAATAAATTTAATATTCCCTGAGTTGAGTTTGCTTTGTCTCTGATGGCAACTGGTAAGTGACATCGCTGTCTTTATCTCAACCCCCGAGGTTTTTCATCCCATTTTCTCCGGAGAGTGCCAGAGTGGCTGGGTGGGCACTGAGCCAGCCGAGGTCACCCGGGAAGGGCAGGGCAGAGGGAGAGCTGTGAATGGGAATTGGCACAGGCTGCTCCATGCTGGGCTGCGAGCAGCAGGAAACCCTTACACAGCACTAACTCGGCTTTGTAGCGATGGCTCCAGCACCTGGAACAGCCTCCCTGCACAGAATATTTCCAGCATGTGTAGCTATAAACCAGCGACTCTATAGGGAACATAAGCAAGGGCGCATTTAAACTGCTGTCAACACCAGCTCTGATCTTTCATGCTGACATTCACTACCCTCACAAATCCAAGACCGAAGGAATGGATGGAGGAGTGACAGGTCTCACACAGAGCACTGAGGAAACAACAGCTTAAAAAAAAGAAGAAAAAAACCCCAAAAAACCATGAAAAAAATAAGCTTTAAAGGAAAAAAAAAAAAAAAAAAAAGAGAGAGCGAGAGAGATGATTTAATCATAAAACAGCCAGCCAGATTTTATTAATCCTGACTTGACTTGCAGGATCTCCAAAGGGCTACAGTCTAGTGTACTCCTTATGTAATTCCTGCCAATCACCTCTCTGAACCAGAAACACCAGACAGAAAACAGTCTTACAGAAAAAAAAAAAATATAAAAAGGGGGGAAAGTTCAACTTGTTAGCTTCAGATTCAATAGGATACTGGACTTAATGAGAATTCAGGGAAATGAGATAAGAATCAAGAAGTAAAAAGAAAAGAAAAGGGCAAAACCCCAGCATTTGTTTGGAAGACTATTTATTTAAAATTGATGCTGACCATAAAATGAACAAAACTAACAGGAAATACAATATTGCCGTATCTGAGTGCCATGTTTCCATGATAATATGGAACAGCATCATATGCTGCAATAAAATGTTTTAGCTGATCATTTCTTGTCTTTTTGGCACTCTGCTGACACACGTTTAAAAGTGTTAATTAAAAAAAGAATCAAATCAACACTACAAATTGGATAGATTTGTGCCCTACAAACAGTCTCTTCTGACCAGTAATTTGTGGAGCTGGGCCTCAGCCAACTTCCAATGAATCTGTGGAGAGTTTCCAGCAAACTGTCATCGCAGCAGGATGCAGTTCTTGATAGGGTGATCATACATGGCAAGTGAAGTGATGCTGAACTGTCACTAAACAAGTCTATTTTATTGTGCCTGAACCTTGCTTTAAGGCTCACCCAAAAATGGAGATTGACAGTTTATATCCAGATATACATTTATACCATAATGCACCTAAAACCCCATGGCACCCACATGGAAACAGCTTTTTGGATGACTGTCATGTTGTGGGAGAACAAAGAACACTGGAGCAGCTACAGCTCTAGAACACAAACACTTTTTTTTATATTTATAAATCAAATAGGCTATGACAAGAGACCTGGACATGCAGTACTTTCCCCTTAGGGGTTCTGACTTCTTTCCCTTCTATTTCCTTTAGTTTGAAGTAAAGATTTTTAGATTTGATACACATGAGAGCATTTTAAGTGTGCCTAGTGCAGCACTCATCCTGTATTCATCTATTGCTAATATTTTTAGAAAGCTATTTCCAAGATACAGGCAAATAAGCACAAAAAGAAAGCTAATCTGCATGTAGAATGCTAACAGTAATTTGGAAATTCAGTGTAGATGTATTGACTTTTGACAGGTTTCTGCTTTCCATGGACCCAGTCAAGGCTAGGCAAATACAGAGTAAGAATCAGCAGTCTGAGCCTCCCTTGAGGTACCTTCTGTCCAACAGCCTTCAAAATATCACAGGTAATGTCAGGAAAGTGGTAGTAAAGTATTTGTGTACTCTTGGAGAAAATACAAAATTCCTTCTGTGTTACTGCCTTGGAAATCTGAATATCCCTTCTCCCCTTGCAACTTCTTCCTTAGATACATAAGATAGGAGGGGGGGATGAAAGAAATCCTTGCCTACTGCACAATAATTCATAGTAGCACTATTTTATATTCTCCTGTCTTTCCATCCTGCCCCCTACCACTTAAATGGGTGCAGACTGCAAATTGTCTGAAGTGTCTTCTAAAAGAGATAATTTAGCTTAAATCACTGTTTTCTGAACTCAGAAGAACAAAAAGAGCAAACAATATATATTTTAAGACTGTCACCCTATGGAAGAAGCAGATTTAAGAGGACTGACTTTCAGAGGGAAAACTCAGTATTTCTGGAAATTTAGAAAGACAACTTGAAAACTATGGAGTGAAGAGAAACATCTGAAGATTAGCAGACACCGGAAAAGCTGATGGAATGTGTTCAGATATCTGTTGTTGGGACTCAGAAGGCACAGGTATAAAGCAATATTGCATATTTTCCAATCTGAATCGCTTTGCCAAATTAACTGTTAGGCTGCAATCTTTCTGCTACCTCTGCTCTTCAAGCAAAGTATTTGTCCCAATTAAGGCTTTAACCAAAATGATTCAGTTTTCAAGAGGAAGCTGACAAATGTTATTCTTCTCTCCTGTTGAAAAGCTCATTGCTTTAGAGCTACAGAACAGGATCTTGTGCTTGGGCCACAAGCAGCCATCTTTCAGAAGGGCAAGGCCCAGGACACGTGCATGATAAAGGCACCTGAAGGAACACAATCAGCCAAGCCAGAAGGACCAAGGGCCCTCCAAGGGATTTAAACCAAGCATGCAGTCCCTTGGATAGCTTGGAGTAATCACTTTGCAGTGAGATTTTAATGGGCAGGTCAGGAGATCAGATTCAGGTTCTAGCTTTAGATAGACTTCAACCGATCTCAGAAATTTTTACACAACTTCATCAGGTAATTTAAGCAGGCACAGTTAAGAAGTGAGAAGGAAACTAAGAGGAACGATCCGAATTAGATGCAGGCTGTTTAATTAACTAGCTCAGTATAACTGCAAGCTTCTTTTATTAAAAAAGAGAAGAAATGCCTTCCAGAAGAATAGGCCAAACTGGGACTAAAAGACAATGTATATTAAAACCTCAAGTTTTCTAACTGAGGAGTTGGCAGGATTCACATGCCTGGGGGAAACAAACCCTCATCAGACATGCAAGCATCCACCCATCACACATGCATAGTATGATGCTTTGGAGACTTATCACAATGCACACAATGGCAGAAGCAGCCCAAAAGAAAAGTATTTCTAGTGGAACCAAGAAAAAACTGGCAAGAAGAGACACTTTTTAATGATGCCAAGTCGATATTATACTCAAAATAGCTTTTTCTCATTTCCAAAACAGTTGAAGCAACAAAAATAAATAACGTCACTCTCAAAGACACAAACAAAAGCACAAAACATATTAATCACAAAAATGCGGGATCAGTGCCTCAGTCCACTAAACAGGACTCTCTTGTGTTCAGAGGAGGACAATGTAACTGGCAAATTGCTACACATCTCTTTCCCATTTGACCAGCCAGCGACTTAGCTTACTGTTCTGGAGCAAATAAATTCACAAAGAATACAGAACTTCTTAGCAGGGAAGAAGATAGAAATGTTGGTCAGTTTCCTTGGAGAGAATGCCAAATATGTGTGAGTCACAATAAAGACAGTGGCCCACTGAGAGCACTTACAGTTTCAATACAGAAGAGTTGTTTCATCAACCTCTAAAAGCCACCCCAGCTCGACAGATGGGATTAGATTTTGAATTACATCTTGTAAAGCCTCTACTCTGACACTTCAGTGGCTAAACAAGCAGTGGCTCAACCTTTGTGTGTGTATCAGGCAAAAGGCCTTATCCACCTGAACAGACTGACCTGGAGATCACCTGTCAAGAGAGACAGAGAACAGCAGAAAAAAAACAAAACCAAAAACCAGTACAAGAGGCAGAAAAGATGCAGCCAGATAAGCCCAAGAAGATCCAGAGTGATGGAAAAGACCAAACATGGAGAGTGTTCTGTAAAGGACACATAGCTTAGTCCACAGCCATGCCTCTCCCTGAGAGGTAGAGTGGCTGGAAGCAGCCACGCAGAACACTTAAAACCCCTGCAGTTCTCCATTTCCTTCTGCTCTCAAGTGCCTCTGAAAAGTAAACCAGGCACTTGGGTTATGCTAAAAGTCACAGGTCATGGCAGCGGGCTGTGACAACAGCTGTGACGTTTGGGGTCAACACAAGCCCTGGGGCCAGATCCTACAGAGGATAAAGAGTCTCACGTGGGAAATGAAAGGTGGAGAAAATGTGTATGTAGAAACCTTCTTCAGGAGCACTCTAGGGCCCAAAATTCACAACCCCCCAGCACCCACCATAGGAAGAATTAAAAAAAAAAAACACCTAGATGTAAATGGAGATATGATAGCTGGCTCAGAAGAGCATGTCTCTTATCAGATATGAATTATAAATCAAACAGAGCAGGCTAGAGGAGGAATCATTAATTTTTCAGTTCTCAAACCACAGATATCATGTTTAGCTCTATCCCACTAGTCTTTGTAATACAATGCAAGAAAAATTACTTGGAAAAGTAACTAGTCATTGTGGAATCACAGACAAATAAAAGTTTAAAGACTACAATGTTACCATTAAACTTTTAAAGAGAGACAACAAAGCTTTAGTAAATGTATCTCTCTATTCATACATTCATTCATTGTTCAAGAAAGAAAACCATCTTGCTGCATGACGGATGGCCAAAAATGACATTAGACAGAGTAGAATTAAGCAGATCTTGTGTAGAATTAAGGTGTAGAATTAAGCAAATCTTCAGAAGCCCTCTCTGAAAGAACGATTTCCATCAAGTCCTGACAGGGCTTCAGCTTGGAGTTGGCACATCTGTGCAAAACTTGCTAAGCACCAGCACTCCAGCTGCACAGTGCCTCTCTGCCTCAGTTTAAGAAGTAAACAGGGATTATAGCACTGATGACATTATGCACAAGTTACACTACTGGAGACCAGAAGGGATGGAGACTTCCTAAGGAGTAGCACAGCTTTGCCCCAGCAAAGTCTTCTCAACTCAAGCAGTAGAGAAGGAAAGCAGATATTTTCCAACCTGTTTACTATCATCAGCAGGCCAAATTCAATGCCACATGTAAGATATTGTATGTTATTATCATTGTAATCTATTTGTCAAATGCCATATTCTAAAAATACACAAAGATGACACAATGAGAACCATTTCACTTCAAGGAAGCAACCCTTCCAATATTATAGAAAACTTGTATCTGTCTGTCCTCCTCCACTGTCCACCAGATTCTTCAGAGCACTGCTCATACAGACTGGCTTTGATTTCAAAATTAACAGATTATGTAAAATCAGGGAACATTCTCAGCAGAGCTCTGCCAAGAGGAGCTGAGGTGGTCCTTGCATTTTATTTCTGATACATAACTATCTGGACATAGATTAGAAATTTTGCCTCACAACTTAAAAAGAGATTATATTGATTCAATGGCTGCACTTAGAAAATCCTGTTATTTTAATCCTGCATTGTCTTTGCACTGAAATTTCTGTAGCAGATATTAATTTCCTTTGTTGCTGCAGAGGCTACAACTTCCATACATGATTTAGAAGTCACCTTATCAGATTCAGAAGCTTCATATCTCCTTCTGTTTGAATTTACTGTGTATCAGAATGGAGCCATTTTATATGCCTGTTTCTACAGAACTCTCAAAATTTAGTAATTAAAAAAATCGTGTGCCTGTTGACACTCTTATTGATTTTGCCACGAAGACTCATTAGCCATTTACACAAGATACAGTATGTGCAAAGACAGCTTCAAAGAGAAAAGAAAGATGTGAGACTTCTGCACCACACAACAGAGAAATGAGACAATAATTTAAAAAACCCACAAATATGAAGCCGAGACCCTAGAAACCTAGAGTTACTGGTCAAAGTCATAGGTTTGACCACATAAATATGACCACACAGACATCTTCAAGACCCTGTTCCATTGTTGTGCCCTGGAATGTTGGAGGATAAGCCATGTTAACAGTGTGGTTCCACAGGGAAGTGGCAATGGCTTCTGAGCCCAGTGCCAGACACAAACCCCATGGAGGGACAGCTGCCCACCTACACAACTCATGGCTCCCGCTGCTTGGAGCCAGGAAACTGCATCATCACATACTGGGGCCTGGTAAAACACAGGAGGTGGTTCAGCAAGCTGCTGACAGCAGACAAGGGTTAACCACAGCATTATTAGATCATAACACATCTGGAGAGTCTTATTGCTGGGGCAAACATTAATCTTCAGAGAAAGCTAAACAGGCAAAACGAGATCTCACTCATGAGAAAGAACTGAAAGGGAGGTTATACACAATGAAAATAATCCTAAATAACTTTTGAAACTGAAATGGCTGAAAAGGGGGAGAGGAAGCGTTTTTCCATAAGAAAATACCTACCTCTCCTAGCCGACTGGGATCAGAGTAGGCGGAAAAGTTTTAAGCTGAACTTCTCCATTTTGAAGCATTTCTGTGATTGACCCAAGTTTAAATTAAAATTATGTTTGTTTATAGAAATGTCCAAGCTTTCCTTATTCCCAGAACTGTATTTAAATTGTGTTGATATAGATATTACATTACTTTATTTCCCCGAAGACATGAATAAGAGCTAATGTAAATGCCAATTTACTTTTAAGAATCCTAGGAGAGTAACGCTTTGTCTGGCTTTATTTATGAAGGCCCTTATATATTTAAGCAGTCTCAAGTTTGCTTTGTTGGGCTCCAACTTAAAAAAGTAATTTGTTCATTTAAGAATATTCTGTGATTAGTTTAGTCTGAGTGTGTATTGAGGTTTTCTAGAGAGTAGTCATTTCATGGTGTACATGTACACTGGAAACAGCTGCTTTGGTGTTTAAATTTCAAATTTAAGAGGTATTTTTCCTGCAACTGGTACCCGTCTTTTGTTGCTGGATGATCTCAACATACAGCAGCAGAAAACAGGTATTTCATAAGGATTTCACATTTGAAGTGCACAAATTCTGTGTTTACACTTTCACAGGAAACCATGGCAGCCACTTCAATATTTAAATATGGGTTACTGTACAGTTTATTCCATAATATCCATCGTGAGAAAAACAAAGAATCAAGTATTCACTAATGGTTGCACAATACATATAGAGTGCAGAATTTTAGGCACTTTGGACAGCTTTGAAGCTAGTCTAGTTAAATTGCATTAGTAATTGCAAAAAAACCAATCAGTGACTAATTAAATCCTCTTTCTGGATACAGATTACTGGCTGAAGATTTATGTTGTAGACATTACACTGTGGTGTACTCATTGGAATTAGTTCTTCCAATCACCAAGCAAGTATCCCTAAAATTGCCTCTCCATGGTAAAATAAGATCAAGGCTGAGTAGGTTTTTCCAATCTATGGTATTCTTTGCTAAAGAACAATACAGAATTTCCATTAAAAACTGCAGCATTTCTGTCTCAACCCCCGTGCCTCTTCCTCTCAAATTCATTAGCTGCTCCCAGTGACAAATGATCAACTAATAGTAGCTCTGTAACAGTGCAGCCAAATTGAACATTACTTTTGGATTATAGAGAAATAAGTGTTGTATCTACTGGCTTGAATCAAAGGACAGTAAATCAGTGTTTCACTTCTGCACTGATTACACAAGTGTAGCTCATGTCGCTTTTACAATACTTCTCCTCCACTCCAGTGTGCATCTCCTTCATGCTCTAAATTGGCTTACACCACTTTACTGTCTGTATTTCAGACATCTTCCAATGCAAACTGAGGAAAGCTCATGGTTTCCCTTTGTTGCCCTTGAAAAGTTTCCTTGTAGCTTATACACTATGTGGGCACAGACCTGTTCCAAAAATCTCTCACAGGTCCCCCAGAGATCTCCACACCACAGGGTCCCATAGCTGATTTCAGCTGAGAAGTAAGTAGTAGCAGAATAAGTTGTTTACACAATAATGTTAATTATATAATTAGCAACTCTCCCAGACAATGAATCTCAAAAATCAGATCTCCAGGGTCACCACATGTATTTATCTCTCAATTTTTGTGTTTTCAGCAACAGCATTCCTTAGTCGACATTTTCAACAAACCAATTGAGCTTGAACAATCTTGTGGAGATTATTTCTATTTATAAAAAGATACACATGTGGCATGCTTGGACAAACAAGGACAGTATTTAAATTAGCATCTTGAAAAGGACTTTAGACAAAAAAAACCAAGAAAAAATGCTCGTATATTCTTGTACAAAGGTTGAGAGGCCCACCCTGATCTAATTGAGACACTGTCATTCCTATTTCCATATGACCTTAATCTCTGCTTATTAGGAAAAATAGAAAGGAGGTTGCTACTGGCATAAATCACACACTGAATACAGCTGTAGCCCATGTACAGCAATAACTTCCATTCCAGTAGCTCTTCTGCCTTTTTCAAAGTGGATCTACAGTGAGTGCTGAAATGCCACTGCAGTGGCTGCAGAAAGCTCTGCATTCACAGCTAAATATGTGTAGACATTTACGCCCTCAACAAACATGATTCTCCTTTTTACTTTTTCAAACTACAGGAAGAAAAAAATATTCCCACTGATAATAAATACCAGGGGTTTTTAGTAAAGGAATGAATTTTAATAGCTTTCAGAAATGTCCTGTATTGCCAACTTTGCTGTTGGAAGCAAAGATCACTGCCCTTGGAAGCAAAGATCATAAAATCAACTAACTAAAAGCAGTAAAACTGAGGCTTCTTAAAGCATTTTTAAAAAAAATAAACCAAAAACTTTTCACACTTCAGTTAAATATATATTTTCCTGTTGAGACTGTCCATGTTATCTAGAATGACAAGTTTGTCGAGATTCTATTTCCAAAAATTTTATAGCAAGATGAAATTGCCACAGCTTAAAAGAACATTTCTTTGTCATAACAAAAGTAAATATTTTTCAGAAGCTTACAGACATGACAACTGAGATGACTCAGGTCAACCAGGCAAGTGTTACCTCTTTTGGATTGCAGGTAGAGTGGACAGGAAAAACCTGCCATTAAAGATGCATTTAACATGGAAAATGTTATCTCAGGAGGCCAAACTGCACTGCTTGAAATCAGTATGTGCCTGTGAAGTCAGTTTTAAAATTCACCTGCTTAAACTGATGCACACATTGTTCAAGGAGGGGGGAAATTTGTTCTGTTTCATAATTAGAATTACTACTATCAAATGGACCCCTAGCACAGCTAGAAACAGACAAGGTAGAGGAACATCATGCCCCAAATTTTTCAGAATTCCAAGGATATCTGATATGACCATCTGGTTAGGATGGGGGAGAAGGTGATTTGTGGAGTGGCAGTGTTTCCATGTGCTCTCATACACACCACAGCACACCTGGAACTTCTGGCATCACACAGCACAAGCAACTGGCACCAGAGCTCTCCCAAATCCACAAGCAGCCTTCAGCAAGTTATTAGGCAGAAGCCAAACTGTAAGAAGGATGTAAAACCACACTCTAAGGCAGAATTCATGCTGTCCAGCAGCATATCAAGACAAAACAATCTGAGTTACAATTTTATCTTTATTTTCTTTATTATGCATCTACTTCTCAGCATTCAGTTTTATTTCCTCTAGGCTGGTATATAAAACACCTGTGTCACAGATGAAGCTCCATAACATCTGCAATATACATTTTAAATCACATTTTATCATTTGATCTAACTGAAATCAGAACACTGAATTGGCAGAAGTGAACATCTGCACATCTGGAACTAAATACTTAAGGCAAGGAAAACATCTCTGGATACAAATCAAATTCACTAAACTAAAGATGATCTTCTATCAGCTTGGTCTTTGCTAGTGACTAAACAAACCCAAGTGAAAACAGCAGATTGTATTTTTCCCATTTTGATCCATGAACATACGCAAGTGATGGGAGGAAAAGATTTAACAGATAGTTCAAGAACTCTAGGTACACATATCACTATATTTTCATTAACTACCATCAGGATGGTTATGATAGTTTTAAAGTGCTATTACCTGTTTATTTTAAGGCTGTTCCAGTGCAGGATCAGATGAAAGGGGTAGTGCTTATGATTTAAGGGGTGAATGTATCATAAGTGCATCTGGATTCATACATGTGTAACTACAGAAATACTGAGCCTTTCTAGTTCATGAAATGCAGTAACATGAGACACAAATGTGGGGGGAGCACAAATTTTTCTTTAAATACTCATTAAGCCAAGTTTCTTCCCTGTTAAGGTAAATCCAGCAGCCCTGCTCTGAAACACAGTCTACCAGCCATTCTTCCTCCTTCTGCCATCTGAACAATACAGGTTTAGGCTATTTCTCTAATTCTAACTCTATTTCTATTTCTTTCATCCCTACTGTGACTTCAACTTCAGCTGCTCTTCTACACCAATTTATCACTCCTCAACTGTTTCCTGAAGGTTATTGGTATTAGACTCCCTGTGCCACAGACTGCATTAGAGTGCCAATTGCAGATGTCTGTGGTGTATATCTATGATTATCTCCCATTATGACTCCTAAGAACAAAGTTGGTTGCATTTTCAGTACTGACTGAATGAGCTTTCACCTTATTTGTGCTTTCACTTCACCCAGAAAATTACCCATTTTATCATCCCATTTAAAGAAATAATATACAGCAGTGTTACTACCATTATATCAAAGAAATAGTGGCACCTAGACCTTTGTTATGAATTACATGTTTCTACTGCATTTCAAAGATGCTCAAGAGGCTGCATGCTACAGAAAATAGTCTGAAAATGGGTATTTTATCAGAAACTTCAGGCCTACAATATTCAGTGAGAGAATGATGAGCTTTTTTCTCCTTACTAAAATGAGCCAGTTTCCCCTTAAAACCATATGCTTTCATCTGGCTGTGTAATCTCCAGACACAGGCACTGCAGCTGCTGAAATAACTCCAAAGTTCTCAGCACCAACACCCACAGTAAATAGCCAATTTAAGCAGGTGAAGGGAACCATTAGCTCCAGAATAATTATAGAATAATTTAGGTTGGAAAAGTCCTCTTAGATCACTGATTCCAACTGTTCACAGGTGACTTTCTGCTTGCTGACAACAAAGCTGCATTCTCTGCTAACACTGAAGTTGCACAACCTAAAATAAGGTAGCAAGTTCTTGAAACTCAGGGTCTTGAATGACCACAATTAGGTTTACATCACAGCACTTGGTAGTCCAAGGCATAAGGGCCCCAGACTTCACTGAAATAGGTTAAATTGGTACCTCTAACAAAAAGTCTTATGAGAAATATGAATTAAAAAATATTTTTGTAGAAATAAGTTCAGGTTTGCTAGAACTGAATCACTGGATTTGTCCTATGTTAAGAAGAATTAGTTCCTCCTTCATTACACCATTTGATTTGCTCATATAAGTAAATTAACTTAATCATTCTATACAACGTTATTGATATGTTCCTTCATAATGCTTAGAGTTAATGCTTGTTTACTCTCCCACTGTGACAAATTAGACCACCTACTCAGACACTGTATTTATTACTGAAGGAACACACATGGAGTGCTAAAAGCCTGCAATAATACAACTGCAATATTTAGTTGCCTTTCCAGGCAATAATCTTGATAGCTAAATTGTTTAGTTCCCCCCTCATAAAACCAGAAGAAATATAGCAGTGATACAGTGAATCCTAAATGCTTAGCAGAGGAAAAAGAATAAAGGAGAATCTAAAATGGAATTTTCATAAAATATAACAGTACCACTGATCAGCACCACAATGAACTAACAGCAGACACTGTGTATTTCAAACACTCTTTATGTGCTGCTTTTTAGCAAAGGTATTTGGAAAAAAAGCTAAAAATAAAGACTACATTGCTAAAAAGCTAACCCTGGCCTTCCAGTTCAAAGAGCTTTTCATCCAGCAGAAGACACTCATAATGTGTGGCATGAGACCACAAACGTGTCAAGGGAAAAAGCCAAGTCAGAGGCCCTGTTTTCATACGTGTTACTCAGAAATGTTTCCAGTGCCCTAAAAAGCTTATTTTTTCTATTCTGTAAGTAGTTTAAAAATAGTTATTATTCAATTTTTCCACATATATTATCCTCTTATATTCAATTCCACTGCACTGAAGTTGCTCTAATCCCTGACATCCAACTGAGGTGATCTGCACCCAAAATTTGATAGGAATCCCATCCATCATGAGTTTCATGTATTTATACACAGGTTACTTCATTAACAGACACAGCAGCCGTAGTGTTTAATGACACAAATAAGGAATTAATAAACACACATGTAAATCTTCATCTGATTAAGTTCTTGTGCTATGACAAGGAAGTATGGATTGTATCAAAAGCACAGCCAGAATTGCTAAAACAATTTTAGGCCAGTGTTTCAACTGCTGCATATCAGAGCTCCATCCAACATCAAACGATTTGTACAAATCAACACATCTGAAAATTCAGGTCTATCTCAACCTTTAAAAACATATCACAACAAAAAAGATCTTCAGGAGACAAAACATTGCCTGTGGAAAAAGATAAAAAATGTAAATGCTCAGGAAAGGGCAAAAAAACCCACCACCACACAAAAGAAAATAATCTCATGCATATGGCTTGCTTTGATTCCACAACAAAGACAGATTTTACTAAAACTGCTCAGCATGAAAAACAACACCAATCCCATACAAATTCATCTGAGTATTTTTGAATGGACAGGACTTCAGATTCTGCCTGACAACAGTTGCTCAATTATGTGTTACTTTTATTACACGCAAGACTTGGCAGCAGCAGAGAACGTATGTCTGGGACAATCCTGAAAAAATTTACTAACACTTCAAGATACACAGGCCAAGTTACAATATGGAGAGATCCTTAAAATACTTCATTTTGCATGTAATTATTCACTGATAACAGTGGGAGCAGAGTGAAGCTTCAGATTTGGTAATAGATTAAAGGCAATTTCTTCTTCCGTACAAATTGTAAAACGAACATCTCAGTTGATGTCCTGCTGCCAAAAGGATGTTTCAACAACAACGGTGTTACCAGGAAAGTCTTACATCACTAAGCAATTTGCAGTGCTACACTGGAAGTATCATATAAAAACAAACATACAGCTTCCAAAACAACCTTAGCATACATCCATTCCTCAAGCAGTCAGAAAAATAAATGCTGGCATTAAGGCCCCCTTTTTTTGTTAACCATTTAATATTCACCACTCCAGTGTCAACCAAGTTCATCACAAAAGCCAACTTATGTCCTGAGTTTGCCTGTGAGCACCAAACTATAATTAGATGCCCAAATGATGAATTATAGGCTGATACTTGTACTAGCTCTTGAGACTTGACCAGTTCTTGAAACCGTGTAATATCCTGAAAGGATTTATCCGTACTTCATATAAATGCACTGGAAACAAGGAAAATCAAGGCACATTAAGTAAAGAGAAAAACTCAGTGTCAAAATCTATTCCGATTTAAGAAACCGTTAGACAAAACAACATTTACATTTTATTCTGAAATCCTACATTGAGATTACCATACCAGTGATGAGCATTTTGAAACATCGAGAATCATATCACAGCCAAACCACAAAAGAAAATGACACAGACACATACTCCCACTCTTATATAGAGTCTTCTGCTTCCAACAGCTTCACTGAGCTCGGTTAAAAAATAGCAACAGCAAAACAAGGAAAACAGAGTTCCAAAATAAGTGAAACAATAAATCTTAATGTGCAATAGCCATGTTTTCACCTTCCCAAAGGCAGCTTAGTCAAAGCTCCTTTCAGAGCATAGTTTTGAAGCATCTCTGGAAATACGGACACCTCTGCAGGGAGGGTGCTGCTACCCCCGCACAGGAAGGGTTAGCGAGCTACAGAACTCGAGTGTATGGAAACAGCCGAAGCACTACAGCACTCACATATTAATATAACTACAGGAGAGCTGCAAGCCGACAGCCACAGCTCCATTCTGCATTTAAGGGAGAAAAGGGAATGAGCGAAGAAGAAACAGAGTGGGGAAAACTTTCCTCGTCTTTCTTTCAAGCAAATGTAAATTTGTTCATTAACTCCTCAAGCTTTCAGGAACAGTTACATAAAAATATGTAAAATCGGTAACGCTTAGAATAGGATTCCTTCCCCTTCAAAAGGCTGTGCCGGATAAACCCTGAGACAGGCGAGACACTGACGGGAGAGGCCAGCTCTCCCTCCCGGAGCACAGAGACTCCGGCCAGCTCAGACACAGGCTGGATCCTGTCTGCAGCGGGGCGGCTGGGGCTGCATGTCTCTCCCGTACACCAGCCCTGCACAGACGGGCAGAGAGAGGGGCTGCAGGGCTCGGGCATCTCTGATGCACACAGCCGGTAGCTGCGGGAGGCTGATGGGGTTTTTACGTGCCATGAAATGGTGGATCTGACTGTCAGGCACATTTAATGATAGGGAGAGATCGTGAGCCTCTGCAACCCAAAGCCGGGCAGGGATAGCAGGAGGCAGGCGGGGAGCGGGACCAGCAGCGGCAGGGCCTGGAGGACTGTCAAGCCCAGCCGCCTCCCCCCGCCGGGCCGGGCAGCCCCAGCCCGGGCCCCCCCTCCGCCAGAGCCGTACTTACGTGAAAACAAAAAATAAAGTAGTCGAACCCACTAATAAGGCAGCTGCTGTGGAGACCGGGATGTATTTCGTAGGTTTAAACCTCTTTCCAGTGCTGCTGGGCATCCTGTAGTTTACACATCACTATGTAAATCCAACCCGAGAGGAGGGAGCCGGGAGGATGCGGGTCCCTCCGGCGCGGGGAGAGCGGGACCCGGGCGGCTGGGAGGGACGGGAGAGGGACGGGAGCAGCTGACCTCCAGCACAGGAAATCCCACCCACACCGCCCAGCCCACTCGGCTGATGTCAACCAGCCCCTTAAGGTAGCGCTGCGGGGAGACGGGAGCGGGGCGCGGAGGCGGCACAGCCCCGCCGAAGGGCTCGGCTGCTCGGGCCTCCCGCAGCGGGGCAGCCCCTGCGGACGGGGGTGCCCAGTCCTATCCTTTCTACAAGACGCACCTTTTCTTTCCGCCTCCCCCGAAAAGAAAAATGGCAATGGATTGAGCTCCACAGGGCACTGTGTGGGACGCTGAAGCTCCTGTAGCAGCTCCCTGAACAGCGGGGCTCTAGAGGGGGCTGCGGCCGCGGCACCGCCGCAGCAGTCGCGGAGCGCTGCGGGATCCGCGCAGGGAGCGGCTCCGAGCGGGGCCCGCTGCACGCGAATCCTGCCCCGCTCGTTCAGGGAATAAACCCTGCTTTTCATTCTGCTGCACCCACAGTCACAGTATTAAGGGAACTGCTGCACTCTGCCAAATTTAGCTGATTCCAAGATCTATAACTGAGCGCAAACATAACTGAGATTACACTACAGTCTGTTCTTTTAATATCTGTCCATTCTCATCAGGAGGCAGACAGAAAAGGTAATTTAAGGTAACAACATAAAGTTCATGGAATCAGCTTTGCCAAGAGCAGTGTGAGAATGGCTCCTCTGTTCACACTCTGGGGCACCACCCAGCAGCTCGCCTGTCTCAAGGAAACCCTCAGATGGAAAGAAAGGTTCAAGGCCACTTGGAAGTTTAGAAATCAAGACCAGGAGCTACATACATCTTGCTCCCTCCCTCCTGCTTTCTTTCTCAGCTAATCCCTCTTCTGCAGCTGCCAACATGCAGATAAAGTAACCCCTGCCTAAGACAAAAGCCACATTTGCAGCATCTGCTGGGTGTTTTTAAAAGTGAGCTTGCCCTAGAAGGCATACATTGCAGTGCTGTTCAGAAAGGACATTTATCATTTCTTGTTGTAAGAGACTTGATTAGTTTCACAGTCCTAGAAGTCTTAAGAACAGAACAAGTAAAACCCAACCAAAAATCTGTAAGCGTCCTCAGCTTTGCAGTTTGCCAAAAATATACCCCCACAACCACAAACCAAACATAAACCCAAATTTTGAGCATCAGCTTTAACAAAAGTAAAGCCAGCAAGTTCGAGCCTGAGGATATTCGGCTATGTGAAATCTCAGCTTTTGCTAACAGCTGCCCTGCTTAAAAAAAATCTTATACAAAAGGGACTAAAGCCACAAGGCAACTTAAAATTTTAAAACCATCTCCAGACTTAGATTTTTAAGGAAAAGGAAGGAGAACATCTACCTATTGTTATTTTTGCATGCTTCGGGGACTGAATGTTTCTTATGCTTCACCACTCTTTGTCATGCCAGCTTATTGGAATTATTCTCAAACCCCTTGTAACTAATCAAAAGGTCAACAATTTTACGCAGAACTAGGCTCTGTATAAGAAGCTGAAAGGCTTCAGGTGCAGCTACATGAGCATGTTAAATCAGATCAAAGGCACACCTGGGAAACAATTATTTCCATCACCTTCACTTACCACATCTGATGTGTACTGCTGAGTGGTCTCCAAGGAGCCAACTGGATCCCTTTTCAACAAAACTGGGCCAGAAGATCCATTTCAGGAGCACACCTAATGCTCTGGGCCTCAAGTTAGTTTAGCATCACTTACTTAACAAAAACAAAGACTTCATCCCTTACATCAGTTTAATCATCTTCCTCCTCCCCACTCAAGCGACAGTCTGAGTGAAGAATTTAAGTTGCAAACAAAACTCTAATTTTCCAGTGATATTTTTATTTTAATCTAGAAAATGTTATCCTAAGCAGCATTATAGACTGTTCATGAAGTTTGGTCAGCATCCTGTAATGGACCGTATGAGATTTACTCAAATGCATTTTTTAGATCTTGAAAAATAGTAAAGAAGTTCTCTCAAGTGACAGTCATATCTGCATTTTTAGCATGGAACTGCTAGTTTCCTTTCTAGGTGAGCCACAAAAGCATCCTGTCAAGTTTCTAGCATGAGCTGGGAAGCAGTAAGTACAAGTTCATTTTAAGATTTGGAGTTTGATGATTTATTTAAATATCATTATTTTTAAAGACAAAGCCTTTTTGGGACAGTAACATTCCCTCATGTGAATTGTGGAGTTATTCTTAAGGAGACTATGCCTCCTCTGCACCTCATTATTTTCAATTGTCTTTTCCCCTAAGGATTCTTTCTCTCTAGAAAGTCTGCTTCTCAAAGACAGCTTTGCAAGGGGAGAGGATTCAGCACTTCTGCTCATTCCACTCTTCAGAATGGTTCTCCCTTCATTACTCTGACACACTGATGCTGATCCAATCTTGCTGAATCAGCCCCCATTTGTTGGGCCAATCTTTCAAGCCATTCCTATCCTGAAAGGAGGTTCTCAGCAGCAAGCAACTTTGGCTTTTTTTACTATCCCAATCATACAACACTTCTCTAGAGGGAGACTAAAGATAACTTTGAGTTATCAGGACACAAAGAATTGTACCTTTCATAGCAACAAGAAAAGGTGCATCTCCAAAATGAACTCATCTTGAAGTTCACAGTGCCAACCTGGTTTGGGCTGCACAATCATCCTGTGGATCACTGATCCACAGGGACCTGTGACCTGTGCTGTAAAGTCATGCAGACCCAGCATTTCCAAAAGAGGGCTGAGACATTCCATTTTACAAGGCTACAGTGTTATGCTGAATTGGGCTTTGGGATTACTTTTTTCTGGTGCACATTGTAGATTACCTATCAGAAAGCAGTAATTTTCTGTAATTTTGTGTCCAACAGTTCACCTCATTTCCTTCCCACTAACACTCCAGTCCTCAAGAACGCTCTGTTTTCAAGCCAGCACAAAGCACTGCTGAGCAACACTCAATCCCGTTATTACAAGCCAACTATATTTAAAGCAGTCAGATGACTTTACCTGTCAAACACTGAAGATGTCTGAGGAGGACTTGACTAAAGCAGAACAGGCATGTCTCAGAATTGCTCTCCTGGAACACCTTTATTTCAAGGACTGCAGTTTCTGGATTCACACTGCCTTATTAGCATGCCAGAAGATTTTGGCAGCACTGAGATAAACAGCAATGGCAGCATGAGTTAGGGAAAGATTTAATGACAAAGGAAAAAGCACAAAGCACAATCTAAAAATAATCTGGCAGAGCATGGCTAGTAATTGCACGTCTTGCATGATTTTACTGAGGCTTTACCCCAAAGGAGGAAGGGCCAACCACAGAAGCTGTGTTGGAGCCACATGGCAGGGAACCCCTCTCAGAGCTGGTAAGATGAAAGGAAACTCAAAACAGAGCAAGAATCAAGAAAGCCTGAAAGCCATGCAATTTTCATATCAGGTCACAGCACTAATTTTAGCTGGAAATCTTAGCTACATGAATAAGAAAATTCTTTCATTTTGCACACTTGAAAGTACTGAATATTCCTGGAATGTTTTATTGGTCACTTGCAAGTTACCTCCTGGCTCGAATTTGCTGTTTCCATTAAACAGTGACCACAATAAATAATTATACTTTTCTTACTGCATTTTCTTACTACAAGAAATGTAGTTGCCAGCCCATGTAGTACTGGTGACCTGCAAAATGTTCAGGGTTGGGACATGACTGCACATTGGGAGAACCCTGAAGGATCACCAATTTGTTGTTTAATAAAAGCTGGTTTTCCCCTCAAATTTACAGTGCTCAGAACAGAGACACCTAGATCATCTTGTGCTGCACAGTGCTGTCAGAAGTCCAAGCAAGGACCAGACAGTTCTGGGTACAAGCCAGGCCTAGTAAGTTAGGGGGCGTGTCAAGATGCATTTACTATGAGACTTTGGTAACTCTGCAGACTGATTCCTAAATGATCCCCACAAAAAAATACTTACATCAGAATAAGCTAGGCCTCCAAGCAGTTTTAAAGATTCACTAACCATCCTGTTTAAAACCATTAGTTAAGTGCAATTCTTCTCCTCTAAATGAAATATCACTCTAAATGATGCTGCTGAAACTCTGCAGGCCAACAGTGTTCATAAACCAGCAAACAAGATGTTAAAACTGATAAGCACTATTTATATGAAGCAATGTAAATTTAATTACACTTGTTAGAATAGTCTTGAGAAATAACCTCCAAGCATACAAAATATTCAGTCATTTTAATGTCCAATCCACCTCTGTTGATGTTTACAATAGCCATAATTGCTTTATGGAAAAAAACATTAGAAAATGATGAAATTTAAACTACTTGAAATGAGGCCAGCCAGCACATGAATAGGCAAGAGCTCATGACAGCATCAGCTTCTCTTTAAGGTTGTAAGCAAATTACACATCTTGATACAACAGTTCATATCTACAATACAGTGAATCAGCTGACATAAATTTGTAGAGTCAAGACTGATAATGAGCTGGACTTTTCCAGTTTGAAAGTTGGAAACATGTTTAAGACTGTAAAATTAATTAAATACTTGCAGTAGTTAGACACTTTCCACAAAATAGAAGTCTGCTGTATGTAATATCTAATCCAGATTTGTGCTAGCACCTTCTTTGTACTTAAAACATTATATTGGTGTAACATAAAATACACCCCACAAACATCACCTGTAACATTAATGCTTAAAAAAAGCACATTTCCAGAAATGTAATTTATTAATAGATATGACATAGGTTGCATTTTCACTAGGAGACTACAGCAAACTAGTTTGACAAGTCTTACAAATATGAGCAGGTCTTAAGTCAGTGGTTGGTGTCTAGCGTGACTTAAGTGGACTAAGGTATTACATACTTGAATTTGCATATTATAAAAATAGTGGTCATAAATCTGAAGTATAGCTGTAGATGCTAACACTACTCAGCTCTTAAATATTAGGAAGATTTTTGCCCCTGTGCTTGTCAGTTTTCACAACCTCAAGACTTATTTCCTTATTCTTACTTCCACAAGCTGCTTATGAAGCACCTTGTTTTCACATGAACTAGAGTCTGTGAAATCACTTACATGTAGAATCCACTCATTACTCATTACTTCAGACTTTTCTTCCTCAAGCAAAATAATTCTGATCTGTTGCAGTTAAGTTTTCCTTAGCTTCTTACTCTGAAAGTGATATATTGTCAAAGACTTAGTTAAGGTTGGTAGAAAACTGTTAATTTCTCTTCTTTAGTTCTAGCTATATCTAATTAGGAATACCTTTAAAGTAGATCCTAAATAAACCATCATAAAAAAAAAAAAAAAAAAAAAATCTTTTATGCACACCTCTTCACTGAACTAGTGTAAGTTTACACTACTTTAATGACCTCAGCAATGTAAAAACACTTTGAAATTAATTTGGCTAATCAAAATTAAAACATTGGCTTGCCATGGACACCTCAGAAAATACAGCTTGCTGGAAACAACCTGGAGCATCCAGGACAGATGGGTGTCCTGGGAACAGGAGGGCACAAAGACAGCAATGTGAAGTTAACTGGAGAGGTTTGGTGTTGTTTAAATAATCACCCACTGTGAGCCAATGGCAATTTGTACAGATCAAAACCCAGTAGGGCAGTTTATAGTGTATCTCCACCACTGTCTCCATTTCTACACAAATAGGTGCAATTTAATATTGCTAAGTCAAGCTGAGTTTCCTGAACTCTGATCCAGTCTTTTCTTTAGAGAAAAGTTCCTAGTAGCTTTAGAGTTTTTCAGAGATATGTGAAAAGGAACTGACATGGAGCAGCACAAGGCCCAGCATTGCTGAGGGACATCAGAGTTCAGCACAATTCATTGAGCCACACACAGCATCCACCAGCAGGCACAACACTCAAACTTGTAACAACACTTAACAAAATCCAAAGAGCTACTCAGACTCCTATTTTTTCCCTTTACACACAGTATCCCTTGAGCATGTTGCATCAAAATTAAGAATTTACAACATTCTCCTCTCTGCATTATGTTGAGAAGAATTTTAATTTTCTGAGGTTTTGGTATCACTTAGAACTTATGTTTGATACAAGCTACCTTATTGTACAGGGAAAAAAAAAAAAAAAAAAAAGAGAATTGACATTTAGTGTTAAAACACCACAAATTGGGAGTGCTAGCAATTTATGAATGAGACATTTGGTGTTAGTAATACAAACTTATTCCTGGAGAAAAAAACCCCAACAGATTAGCATAGTCTTCAAAATAATTAACATGGGATCTAGAGAGAACTAGTTTGAATTAATTTCTATAATAAGTAGATTTCTTTAAGACCTGAACTAGCTGTTAAGAAGATACTATTTTGATGCTTGTCAAAATTTAATGATTCTTAAGTTGAATTAATCACTCAGGAGTCCTCAGCCATTCAGCACATACACACAAAACCATTTGTACCACCAAAGGCTGAATCACTAAGCCTGGCTATATAGCATCTGTCTAAACCTGAAGCAAGCAGAAAGGAAATTTGTACAAATTGCAGACTTTAGCACCCAACAATGCTTTATTAACCCTGCTGTATTTTCCTTCTTTACAAAAGACGGATTAGAACTCTTAAAAAAAAATCTTTACTTGGCAGCCTATTTTACCTACAGGAAAGTTTAATCATTAGAATGACTTGCACAAAAAACCAACCCTTATTTCACTGAGATAATTTTAAAAGTACTTACTGTTTTTTAATGTGTAGAACAGCTTAAGTGACCAAAACATTGAATGACCATCCTTTAGTTTAGAGGACTAAAGCATTCTTCAGCCAAATGTTACACAGAGTTATTATTTTACTGAGTGGTCTCTCTTAACTTTGCTTTTTGAGACTGCAGACTTGCAAGGATGGTTGCAATCCACGAACTGTAAACACAGATCAGTTAACCTAAACAGGAATGGAAATGTCTTGAAGTCATTTAAGCAAGCTGAAGTAAGAGGGAAGAAGAGAGAGTAATAACATTATGCAGGAGTCACCAATAATAAGATGAATTAGGTCATTCAGGTGCTGCCCCCCTCTTCTGTACAATGTTTGACAGTGAAATGCAACTCACTCATTTTGCTGCCTTCATAACTTTGTCCCTGCAGACTAAAAACCCCATTCCCAGTAAGAGTTCCCAAAATAAAAAGCAAATCCTTTAAATGAAAATTTAAGTTTATTTTGAAATTTTAAAGTAATTTCTATCAATTTAGACACAGTTGGACATTATCAGATCATTTACAGTGATTCATGGATAAAGATTTGGCTTTTACATTCAAATGTTAAATACTTCAAAATAGCTTTGTCTTGTTATTTCCAAACCAGAAACACTGAACAGCATTTTATTTTGCCTTTCAACCATCTTTGTTAATTAACAGACTTTTGATATCTGCTGTAGTTGAAGGGGAACGTGCAAAACACCAAAGGAATTATTTTGTTTGAATGAAGTGAGTACCTTAATTACAGTTCCAGATTTAAGACTCATTCACTGTAGCATCAAAAGGCAGTGCTAAGAAGAAAGACGTGATGTATTCTTTAAAAATATATTTTCCTCAGGTAGACTGCAGAACCTGAGTTAAAAGCCTCTTTATGAAGACAAAAAAGTCTTGCTATCCCACATTAACATCATTCAGTCTTACAGTTCAGCAAGTTTTGTCCAGTTTTCATAATTATTTTGGAAACTATTATAAAACTTCATCTCTATCCTAACACAATCCATTGTATTAGTGTTTAACAACAAAATTCAATTTATCTATCAGACTTAATTGTGTTGATTTTATTGCTTACTATAGTTTATTTTCTTATTCTCTAGCACTAATTTGAAATTGGATAAACAACATTTGCAGGGAAGAAATTTGACCAATTTTCCCATTCTGGCAAGGAGGGTGTCCCTCAAGCATGTGCACCATAATTAACTGTTCCAAAGTGAATTCCAAGCCTGCTGCTCTCCAAGAGGGACAGCCTCCCTACCAAACATCTGAGAAATTTAAAACTCCTCCAGTTTGTAAAAGCCCTGGGAGAGTTCCAAAGCCCTGGGAAAAAAAAAAAAAAGCTTGTACATTTTAGACCTATACATTCTTGGGACTACAACAATATGCTGGCAAGGGGAATCTCACAGGAAGGTACTCAAACAGCTTGGATTCCTTTGCACACACCTCAGCAAAACACGCTGCTGCTGCTGCCTTCAGTCAGCAAGCAGCACCATGGAAGATCTGGGACAACAGCAGGAGATTTCTGCTAGAATCAAGCCTTTGTACTATTAACAAATTTGGGGTGGGGGGGGAAGCACAGATTTTGTTTTGTGAGAGGAAAATGCTTCTCAAATCTGACATAATCGATTTTGTCCCCCACCTTTATTTTCACTGTCTGATGGAACATCATCAGCAGTGTGCCAGGAATGCTCTTACTGCCTGATTCCAGAAATCTGCTGCATTTCAAAAAGCACAGGCACATTCCCTGCTCAGGTACACACAGCAGCAGGTGTGAAAGGTCTGTTAGATTACAGTTTAGAAGCCATGTAAGAAGCACAAATGCAATCCTAATCTTCCCTGCTGACAAAGTCTGTTAACCTACTTAATCCACAGGAATGATGATATGTAGCTCAATTAAACAAGTGTATTCATAAGCCTTTACAGTATACAGAAAACTCAGTTCTGTCCCCTGATGCTGTTTTCAAGTTTGTTTTATTCACTCTTTCAGATGACTATAAATAAGTGTTTCCACTATGGAAAAGAAAGTTAGCACAGTACGTTTTCATGACTGGGGAATGACTTTTTCTGAAGACACCTTCCAAAGGGCAATAGCTTAGAAAAATCAATGTGAATGTTGAATTCAGTTCAATATAAAGTCCCTTGTAAAAATTTAAAAAAAAAAAGACCAAAAAATAAAGGAAAAAAAAAAAGAAAAAAAAAAAGAAAAGAAAAAAAGAAAAAAAAAAAAAAGGAAAAAAGTTAAAGTAAAAACTGCAAGGCCCAGGATGATTTTATTGCTTTTCTTCAGTTTTTTCCTTGGTCTCTTTCTTCTCAGATTCTCTGCTCTCTTCCTTTACAGAAAGCTCTTCTAGTTTTTCAGCAACTTTATCAGCACTATCATTTTTGTCTGTGCCTGCTAAAAGATTGGTTAGGAAAAGTATTACATACAGACAGTAATGGATTTTCCTGTTAGAAAGAGTAAAGAATAGAGGGTGAAGGGGATGGGGAGAGACAGCTAGTATTGGACAAAAATATTCTTCACTGACCACTGTAGTGACTCATTCCATTTCTTTTCCTCTGGTAATTACTTCAGATGTTAGAATTCAAGAAACACCACTCGTATGTGTTAATCACTACATGAGGGCTTAATCACAGGGACTGAGGAATGTGTAACATCTGGCCAGCTGTGCTGCTACCATTAAAGTATTCAGACAAGCCCTTAGCTCCTTGTAATCTTAACCAAAAAAAGCAAAGTCAAGTTCCCCAGTTTGAAATTATGGCATAGGAATTCCTATGACTGGAAAACTCCAATCTAAGTATCTTGAAAAATGCTGACTGCAGACCACTGGTAGTCTCTACTTAAGAAAGATAAAAATGTTTATTTTATTTACATGGTGAGATACCTCATCACAAAGGCAATTCCAAAGAGAGGCGCAATAATCCATTTGAGACTTGTGAACAACCTCACACACACAACTATAAAGAACATTAAATATTACACTTGCATGATTATACATTTGCAAAATTTGGGAAAGGGACCTGGAGGAAAGAAAGAGCACTCTAGTTGCAGTGTTCACAGTTCATTTGTTTGCAATAAACCATAAATATTTCCTTGGCAGCCTTTGCAAAGCAGCCATGTCCCAACAGCAACTGTAACAGCCTTCCACAGGAAAGAAGGCCATCGTCACTCCTGTGAGCTTTCACTCTCGCAGACAGAAAAGCACCTGAACTGAAGGCTGCAGTTCAGCACAGAGTGAGTCTGCTGGAACACGACACTCCAGGGTACTGTAACCACTCACACAACTCAGAAATGTGGCACCAAGTACAGTGAGGCTACCTTACCTTTCTTTGCTGTCTTGCCTACTTCATTCCTGCATTCTTCAAATTTTGCCTTGAATTTCTGTGCATCTGTTTCAGTGAAGATAAAATATTTTTTCATTACTTTTACCACCTCACAACATTGAATATTTCTAATCTTGAAGAAAGATACCCCAGGAGAAGTTTTGTGTAAATGAAATTTGTAGGGACTTAGGAAATAATCTAGTAAATCATACAAGACGCAAAATTCTACAATCACATCTGTGTGCAAAAGCAATTTGTCTTCTTCAGCAAGTTTACTAAAGCAGCTTATTTTGCAAAATATTCAAAATGTAGTGCCAGCAGGAGCTGTTTTGTAGTTATTGCAACTCCCAGCTGTCTGTAGCCTAAAGGAATAGGAATATGATGTCAGAGACTGCTAATACAACTATCTGTATGCAAAAGACTGAAGATTAGCTTTGAATTGCTCTCCCTGCCAGCTATATTACACCCTAAGAGTCTTCCACAACCTGACCAAAACTGGGGGTTCTTAGCATAAGCAGAGGAAGATAATGCCTGTTCCACCAGTACAGCACTCACTCTGTACCTGAGGGCTGGCTATCCCTCACTGTAAGAGCCAACAATGCATAATCTTCACTATGTTCTGATCTAAGCCACCACTTGATTTCACAACCATTCCAAGCAGCTGATTAAATTCCAATAATGTCTCTGCACAAGTAATACAAGCAACAAGGGATTGGGCAAGGAGCTTCCTGACACCAAAAGGACCAAGGTGGTACTAGCCTGGTATCCCAGGCTGGTCTGGCTGACCACAGGAGGTCACTGTTGTCCCACAGGAATTCTGAAAGCACTTTTTAACTAGTCCAGGAAGTGTTTGTATCGATTCCTTTTCAAGCATCTCAAACAGGAGAGACACCTGAAGGACAAACTTATGCCTGTCCACCTGTCATCTGCTTAGTCAGTACTGCAAAGGGAAAACAGGAAGAAAGGACTACTCTCTCAAGACAGAGCATTCAATAAGCTGAACAGCCTCTACCAGAAAGAGGGAAAGACTTTTCAGAGACAAGCAAATAGTTACCCTTTCATATCCTACTTGATTGTGAAGCAAGCACTTAACAGTTGGACCAGAAAGGTTTATTTGGCTAGACAAAACAACACTGGAGACTTAAGGCAAAGGAAAAAGGCAAGAAATACTAAGTTCTTCCTTGATGTAGTCAAATCCATCAGGTTTTAAAATATACAACCACTTTATGATCCATTTAGTATGTAAGGAGAAAAGGAGTAAACTTGTGAAGCAAATTGGAAAGCAAGAAATGCAACACTTTTTCATTTTGCTTCTTCAAAAAAAACCCAACCAAACCAACAACAAAATAAAACAAACCCCCCCTCTGCCTCCAACACTTCTTTGATTTAATCCAATCTGATCCATTATTAGAATTAACTTACGTGGTACTCAGTGTAGTCACTCCAGAAAAACCCAGCAACTAGTATGATGGGTCTGACTAGCACTTTTCACTGAGAGTTCCATTTAATCAAAACAAAGAAGATACTACATACTTCACTAAAAAAACCAAACCAGATGTTCTGCTAATGCAGATGGACCAGAAATATCAGGTCAGGACTTTCTTGTTTCTAATGCAAAAATTTAATCTTAACTACAACTGAGCACCTGAATTACATCAAAGTAAGATGCATTTGAGTCTCTTAACTGCCTTTAGTTTTATTCTAATTGGAATTGCACTTACGAAATGGCTTAGGTTAAAAAAGTATCTAGGGCAGAAACTATACAGACCTAATTACTACACTGTTTGTCAACAGATAGGGTTAAGTGTTTAACACACTTCTCTCAGATAAAGAATTAATTAGCTAACACTACCATGCAGATGTGAGATACAGCACAGCTCCAACAATGGTTTAGAGCAGCATTTAGACAAGCAGGGTAACACAGCAGTTTACAATCAGTGTACGTTCAGTGCCAGTCCACTCACTCTCTGCGTTTAGAAACCGGATTGCCAGAAGTTCGGGCTTGGGGCTTTCATCTGCAAAGTCAGCATGTGTGTTCCAGACCCATGCCCTGTCGCTCCCAGCGTTAGGCTTCAGCTCCATTAAGGGTGTGACTGAAAGGAAAGCATTAAAAGATGTACAGAGTACAATAGCAAATGTTTTCCACACCAGCCTCCATAAATCTTAGTGACAACGGGCTGCGATGGTTACGTAAAGCACTTGACACAGAATTACTTTGGGATAAACACCACAAGACAGGGGGGCTCATATGTATTTTTCCTTACATTGTCAAATAAAATTATGCAAAGCTATTACTGTGTGAGAGGATGCTAGATTGACTACTGTCAGGAAAAACAGTTGGATTAAATTTTTGCTTAAAACAGATGACTGCGATACTAAGAGATGCAGTCACTGAGCACAGCTCTGAAGTAGAGGCAAATGATTTAGGAGGAAAAGGCATCCAGACAGACAAACAACACTCATTCTTCTCCTGCACACCAAAACTACTACCAAAATTAATTTTAAAAAGCACTATTCCTTCAATTAGTCATCAGGTTAATTACCTCCCTCATCAGTTTAAAACTGTACAACAAGATATTACAGAATGCTGCAGTGCTGCAAAGTGTACACAGTGTCTTTTCAATCTGTTTGTTCCCTCCCAGTAAATGGGGCCCTGTCCCTCCAAGACACTACAATTACCTCACCTGACTGACTGGAGAAGTTGAAATGTTACTTCCCACAGACCTTTTACATTACAGACATGCAAAGTGTAAGCAGGGCTTTTTTTCTCCTTGGGCCCTGTCTAGTTCAGGAGAAATCTGAAGAGTCTATTCCCTTCTGTGCATTTTTAACATCTACAGATCAAAATACATCTTTCTCCATTTAATGCTTTGCAAAAATGAAGAGTTCTTTTGTGTGACTGTGAGTAAGCATAAATTCAATGAACAAATCTATATGGAGAGCAGCTTTTCCAGGAAAAAAACCCTAAACAACTTTTGCATGAATACTATAAATTCATCAATCCTGTTTTGCTGTGTGCAACATTTATTTCCCTAAGCAAAAGATACATACCTGCTGGCTGGTGGCAGTATTGAGGTTTGCATTAAGCTACTTCCTATTTCAAGTTATCTAAATGTAGTTTAACTCCACAGAACACTATAGACTCCTCATATGAAAATCTGAGTATCACAAAGAAAGGAAAGTATCACCAAATTGATCTACTTGTTTCAAGTTGTGCTGACTTTCAAGTCTGTCTGGCTCTTTCATTTTTTTTTAATTCAAAGAGGATTTTTTTTTTTTTTTAATGAGTCAGCTCAATATAACACATTTGTTTCAGGTTATTTCACAAGCAGAGAAAGGCAGACTCAGATTTGCTTAGCACCTCAGTCTCTATTTTCTGATGGTTAAGGATTGGTTTTAGAAATTCAAACATTTAGCTCAAAGTAGTAAATTACTACATCATGGTTTTTCTCACTCTTTTACAACAGCAAGCCAGCATACATCAAATTCTTATTCCAAACATTAAGGCCTACAAGTTCTACACTCTATTAATCATTAAAATAAGGCACACATACACACTGGAAGCAATCACATAATGCCTGTCTATCACAGCTAAATTGTAAAGTGACTTCAGTTAGTCTTACAGCACTATCAAGACTCTGAAGGAAAAAACCTCCGGCTTCCTTCCTTTAATAAAAATAACCCCTCATGGGTTTTGATATCTGAGGCCTTGTATGAAGAGCAAGAGACAACGATGCTTAAATTCTACAAGCTTATTTTTTAAATCCAGAATAAGTATAGCAATGTATAACATACTGTAATGGTTTGCACAGATTTTTAGGGTTTTATCCCTCCGCATGAGGAGGCGAATTGTTCCCTTCTCCTTGTGCTTCAGGAGTTTCACATCACCAGTTCCTCTTTCTTTCCATTCTGGAAGGTCATTCTCAGATGCAAACCGGAACAGCTTCGCTCGCCTTGAAAAACAGAAAATTTAATTAACCTGCATCTATTAAAACATTTATTAAAACATTACATCTGAGTAAACAGCACAGTTATTTTAAAAAGCCACACACAATAAGAAACAATTCTTTTAATAAGATCCCCTGTTCTACCTCAATATACACATTCAGAAACTGATATGATAAATTACAATCTATTAATAAAATATTAGCAATTATGTAATAACTGTACTAAAATTCAACAGGTTTTGGACACTCTAGGGGATGATAAACATATTTGGTCTAGGCAACCTTTTAAGTTCAGGTAGCTAATTACCAGGTTTTGCTATAGCCAGAGTTCACCACACTACCTGTCAGAAACTGACCATCACTTTAGTTTTTATCAGAATCTGTACAAGGAGAACTCAAATCTCTCTTCCAGATGAGCAGTACCATTTTGTGATTAAGTAAAAGCAGAATTTTTAAAACCTATTTAAAACAAGCACACTAGGGATCAAATTCAAAACACTTCTTAAGCCTTTAGACTACATTTTTCTTCAGGCAGAGCAAGCCATCCTGATCTGACAATAAGCATAATCTAAGGATAAAGTGGATTGAAGACAACAGACAGGAACTGCCACAAATGCTGTACAAGACTATACTGCAGCTGTTGCTTTTATTATTTCAGTACCTTGTACATCACCCTATTGCCAGGGATCCATGGCACCTATGCCACATACATCTCATTTCCTTCCTCCCAAGACACTTGTTTCTCATTCTGTGATCACAATTTCAATTATTGCCTAAGTTGTTGTCTTCTTTTATGCAAACAATACTAAAGCCAGATTCATACTATCAGCTCCCTTCCATGGTTCCAGACTTCATTCTCTTGGGGCAGTATCAATCACCCCCAAGCTCAGCCATCACAGTGCAGACCAAGTCAATTACCCCTTCAATACAGAGACTGGCAGCTTTTTATAAACACTATCAAGTTTAAGCCTAATGAACATTCAGATAATAGTGAGAAATATTCTACTCACATCTTAAAGAGTTCTTCCTCATCCTCTTCCAGAGTTTTTATTTCTTGCTCTGGAAGAGAAACTATAGGTTCAAACTGAGGATCGTGGTTAGAATCATCTGCATTTTCAGTAGAAGTATCATGCTCCTCATGTGCTTCCTGAGGAGAAAAAAAGAAAACACAAACTTGTTATCTACCCAGCCCCTGAAGTACTCACACTTGCGTTTTAAAACATTTAGGATTTTTCAGCAACTAGATCTTAGTAACTGAAATACCCCATAACAGTAAAGAAATATGATTATACCTGAAAACAAGTGACTTTCAAGACAACATAGTTACACTAAGAAACAAAAAAGGTGCTCATGCAGTGTTAGGTGTTTTAATCCTACCACTCGTGAATTGTGCAGAGCTTTGGCCTTGCAGTAATAGCTCTTGGTTATGGAAAAATAATTTCTTCAACAATTTTTCCTACGTAATGTGTTTTAGGCTACTAAACCCTACTATTTCTTAGTGCCTAATGACTCATTGCTAATGGGAAAAATAGAAAAATCCCCACAAAACATTCACCTAACCCAGCTTAAGGGACATATTGCATCTTGAATTCATCATTCTGTCTTATGTATTAGAATCATACAGTCAACACAGTTAAAGATATTTTGAGGCACAGCTGTAACACTCCTGAAATAATTTAGGCTTCTTGCTTTAAAACTCCTCAAGAAACTCTAGGTTACAGGTACATGGCCAAAATAATACTTCCTATTTAAGTTGTTTAGGATCCTGTCAGAGCATTCATTAAGCTTAAGAACAGTTTTTGCTACATGACTAGTAGGTAAATGATAAAAATCTCTAGTATTTCATACATATGGACTGCTAAGAAGCATTCAGCACACAAGCCTAGGAGAGAGATTCATATGCAAGTTTAACAAAGCCACAGAACAGTTACCTCAGGTCAAGGGACCTGATTTGGGTTTGGGTTTTTTTTGTTGCTGCTTGAGTAACAGAAAGGAAAACAGTCTACACATAGAACACATTTAAATAATATTTTTACTTTACAAATGGAAGAGTCCACTCTTACAGGCTCTGTTCACAATGTCCTTACAGAGCAAGTATACACTACGTGTGCATAAAGCAACAGAAATAAAGCAGTCTATTTTTACTAAACAGTAAACAAAAGAAAAAGAGGGGGTGAGGGAAAATTAGCTAAAAAATGGTGCAAAATAAAATCTAGTATCAACAACGTCACAAAAGCTATCGCCAGTTTTATGTCCCCAGTGTTCCAGCATGGAAAAAAAAAGCGAGAAAGGCGTTACGTCACGTCTGTTTCCAAAAAACAGGAAAAGAAATGTTAGCCAAACTTTCATACATTGTATCCATATGTGCAAGTAGCACATCCCGCACGGTAATTCATCATGCGCTCTGCGCCTGAGCAATTAATTACACAGACGATGAGAAATGCACAATCCACAGCAGCCACAGGCGGGAAGGCGGATCCCGTTATCACGATACGATCCCGCCCTGCCGCGATATAAAGCACGTGGGGTCCGGCCAGCGGGCCGGGAGAGGGGCGGAAAGAGGGAGAAGAAAGGAGGGAAAGGGGGAGAAGGACTCCCCGAAATCTCCCGGGTCGCTGGGACTCCCTCATGCCGGGGAACGGCCAAGGCGGGTGGAGGGGCCGGCCCGAGCGGACACCCGTGCCCGGAGCGGCCGCAACCCCCCATGCCCGGGGCAGCGGCGGCTGCAGCCCCCAGCAAGGCCCAGCGTCCATCCCCCCGCCATTCCCGGGCCCTGCCCGACCTCAGCTCCCCCCGGGCCCCACCTGTTTCCGTCCCTCTCCCCCCCGGCTCTCGGTGCCTCCCTCTCCCTCCCGCCGTTCCCGGCCGCCCCTCACCGCGGTGTCCGCCATGGGCCCGCTCGCCGCGCTCCGCTCGCCGCTTCCTGCCGCGCGCCCCGCCCGCCTTTACCTCATTCCCGCAGCCCGCGCCGCGCCGCCGCAAGGCTCCATGGGAAACGCCCGCTCCCCCTCAGCGCCGCGCTCGCGTCCCGCCCCCGGCCGGGGCAGAGCACCGCCCGCCCCGGCCCGACACACCGACCCCCCCGCGGGTCCTCGGAGCCGGCCCCGGTACCGGCCCTGTCACCGACCCCCGGTACCGGCCGCCGGCGCGGCCCCTCCCGCCCCCCCTCGGCAAGCGCTTTTGTTGTCCCGTTTCCCAGGCGCTTTTCCCATCACCCCCCGCGCCATGGCGGCGACCGCCCGCGTCCCGGCCCAAGATGGCGCCCGCGTGAGGGAAGGGGTGATGTGTGAGCTGCTGCTTTTAATGTGTTTAAGGGCCGCAGGTGCTCTCGGGCGCGAGGAGCGGCAGCGCTGAGGGCCAGCGCTTAAAAAACAACCAGATTGTTCCTCTGCCGCCGTTCTCCTCGCAGCGACCCGTCCGTGAGGCTGCGGCCCCGCCCCGGGAGGTGCGCGGGGTGGCTGAAGGGCTGGCGGGACCATGGCGGAGGAAGGCGAACGCTGCGACCCCGACCGCGACCTGGCTGCTGAGGCGGAGACTGCAGATGGGACTGAGCCGGACAGCCAGGCCGGGGAAGATCCCGCGGAGAGCCCCGACGTATACAGATACATTAAGGGAGACTTGTTCACCTCCGAGATCTATAAAGTAGAGATACAGAACCTGCCCAAATACATTGGGTTTAACGACGTGAAAAAGTTCCTCGCCAAGTACGGGCTCAATCCTCACAAGATCAAACTCTTCGGGAAGCAGACGTTCGCCTTCGTGACGTTCAAGAGCGAGGAGGAGCGGGACAAGGCCATGCGGGTGCTGCACGGCGCGCTCTGGAAGAGCCGCCACCTCAGCGTGCGCCTGGCCAAGCCCAAAGCCGACCCCATCGCCAAGAAGAGGAAGCAAGGAGAGGATTGGGAGCAGGGAGAGGCGAAGCGTCCGGCTCCCTGCGGAGAGGAGCCTCCGAGCAAGCGGATCGCGGATGTGGTGACCCCGCTGTGGAACGTGCCCTACGAGGAGCAGCTGGCCCAGAAGAAGCAGGAGTGCGAACAAGTGCTGCAGAAGCTGACAAAGTAATTCCTGTTTGTAACGTAATGTGTGCAAGACTTGGCCTTGTGATGGGATGTAGCTAAATTCACACCAATTGGTACCTCTAAACTGAAGTGAGTTAGAGGTAGGTCAAAACTTGGATCCCCGTCAAAGTAATTACAAAATAATCTGCGATGCTACAGCCTAAGAGCTGTTCCATTGATAGGAGCAGCTTTGCATGTTCTTGGTCACTTTCAAAAGGTTGCTTAATGAAGTAAAAAAATGACATTGTCACATGGTGTAAGAGAATCAATCTGTAGAGGTGGCAAATTACTACTAGGATTTTCTCTTAAAATCCCCTCAAAATTTTATGCCTGGTCTTTGGAGATCAAAGTATCACTTCTGTCTCTTGCCTTGGATAAAACTGGCATTAATTATCATGCATGGGTACATTGATAAATCCAAATACATAACCATTATAATTATATTTAACCCTTACCTTTTCAGGTTATAGCTCTTATGAAGTTGGAGACGGTTTGCCTGTAAAAAAATTGTAAAGGAAACCCTTTTCCATGTGATAATCTGATTATTTTTTGTGCCCTGTACAAAAAAGAAGTCTTGTGCAACTCGACCTCGATTTTTCTAAATGTGTGCTTTACATTTTTTGTTTCTGATTTGGGCAGGGAAATAGGAAATAACAACAGAGCTTTATTACCCTGGTTGTTCCTGCAGAAGCAGAAGTTTAATAAATTATGTTGCCCCATGGAAGGAGTGAAAGCATCACCCTTACAGGTAAAGTAATCTCAGGTAAAGTGTGGAACAGGGTTAATGAGCTGAGGGTTATGTTCACTAACTAGTCTTGAGAGACAGTGGACAAACTGAATATTTGACTCCATCTTGTAATAAATGCTGAATTTTAGATGTTGTTCCTTTCATATAAATATTGTGTGGAAATACTGTCAGGAAGCAGAAGAATTGGTAATTGGATATTATAACTTTAAAATGAATTTGTTGTTGTTGTAAGCTAATACATTCCTCAACAGAGGCAATATTTTGCTTTTTAAATATCGGGATTTACTAATACGTTTTTATTATTACTGTTAGTTCACACACATCAAAATCCATGAGTATCTTCCATATGAGCTAAATGTCCTTTGTCCATTTTCAAATGCATTTAACCACGTGGGATTTGTTTCAGGAGAAACTTGGCATGTACAAATAAATGCTGTGAAAATATCTTACATAACTTTATTTTAAATCTAGACTGAATATCGCAACAAATGTGAGTTCTTGATTGGGATTGGTGTAAATCAAGAAGACAAAACTGTGGGTTGTCGTCTTGGCAAATATAAGGGTGGTACATGTGCTGTAGTGGAGCCATTTGATACTATTCACATTCCTGCTATTGCCAAAAAAGTAGTAAAAGCTTTCCAAGACTACATAAGGTGAGCATAAGTAAAAATGAGTTATCCATAAAGGTTTTGATATCTTAATCAAAAATATTTATAAATTTAATTAGTGTTTGTTCTGAGCTTTAAGATCTAAGATATACCACTCTCAAATGTTCGTGATTCTTGTTTCCACCTTGTGCCTGGATCATGGGAAGTCCTTCCCTTGTTCCTGCTCCACTGCTCAGAGATGGGGGACAGGTACCAGCTGAACACAGGTTCATTGCAAGCAATGGGATGTGTAAGTCTACAGAAAAAAGTGTGTGTTGCTCAGGAACTTCTTCCACTAACTGTAAAGGAGTACTCAGAAAAACACTTCTGAAAGGAGGAATTAATTAACCAAGGTCCACTGCTTCCTTGGATGCAGAGAAGAATCAGCCTACAGAAAGGAATAAACCAAAAGTTGTACATTTAAATAAGAGTGCTTTTTTAGAAAAAGGGATGCATTCTTTTAAAAGCAGTTAAATCCACAAAAATGGAAACGTCAGAAGAATCATGAAGGTAGAAGATTTGAACTTGGTATGAAGCAGAGAGACTAATGAAAGCATTATAAAAAGTTGTCATTCTCTGAATGCAGTGAGAAGCTGCCTCTTGCCTCTAATTTTGCACAGGTTAAAATGGGTAAGAGGTTTGTGAGAAGGAGGGACAGATTATTTTGCTTTAGGAGAGATTATCCATCTGTCTTAGTTGGAAGTCTTGCTTTTTGTTGACAAATCAATGTACTCTCTTTCTGTACTCAGCATTTTTTCTATCACTTTGCATAGTGACCTTCTTTTGATTCAATCAACTGTTTAATGTTACACAAAAGAAGAATTCTCTGTACAAGTAACTCAGCTTCTGGAAATTGCAGGTCAACTCCTTACTCGGTGTACAGCCCTGAAACCTACGAGGGGCACTGGAAACAGCTCACGGTCCGCACCAGCCGCAACGGCCACATCATGGCAATTGCTTATTTCAATCCTCAGGTATTTCACTTGCTATGCAACGGGCAGCCCAGACTCACAGCTTTAGAACTGCTTACATTTGATTTTATGAATTGTGCATGCAAAAGAGAAATAGAAGAATTACTTGCTGTGGTTTACCTTGTTTCACTGCTCTAATTCTACTCATACTAATCTGATACATGGAAATGAACAAGTAATATTCTTATGTAAAGCATACACTAAATCATATCTTGAAGTCACTAAAATGATTATTCTCCTTTCTTTCATATGAAAACTTTAGAAATTGAGTAAAGAAGAGCTATCTGAGCTGAAAATGTCTCTGGCAAAATACTTCACAGAAGGGATGGGAAAGAGCAGTGGTGTTACTTCCCTGTACTTTGTGGAGGAAGGACAGAGGTGAGGGAGATTTTGGTGGCTGGAGTTTTTGGTGTTTGCAAATGTCATAGCATTGTTTTGTCTACTTTACAGAAGTAGCAGCAGTTGTTACTGATTTGTTGAAGTTATTCACCTTTTCCACAAGAGACTCCTGAAATTTCCTATTCTCTAGATAAAGGCAGCAAGAGTTGCAGTGGGTGAAGCCACTGCTGAATATATATTTAAGTGTTTGCTACAGTGGATGAATGTTTGTTATTATCACGTAATTTCTTCCCTATTTATGTGAATTTTTCAATCTCCCCAACTTCCATAGAACACAAGGCTTGCACCATTTTCATCTAGATATGGTGGAGGCCCTTGCACATTCTGAGACATGAATGGCCAACAGCAGATGATAGATGTTACTGTTCAGGATGTAGCACTACAGTTTTTAGGATGATTATAGTTTTGGTAAAGGTTGTAATAAACACGTTTGACTTCTTTTTTTTGCTTGTTTTGTTTTTCTCTCTCTGTTTTGTCTCCCTGTTCCTCCCCTACCCCCAGGAAATCTCCCAGTCTAGAAGACTTGCCTTTGGAGCATGTGGCTGGTGATAAGTACATATATGAAGAACTCCTTGGCCTAAAATTTAGAATTTCTCCTCATGCATTTTTTCAAGTAAGGATGATGTGAAGCTGCTCATTTAACTGGATCTGCATGAATGCTCTTGAGCCTGACTCATGCTGTGGAACAAGATATTACATACCTACAAATTTAACCTTTTATGTATTTGCTGTGATTAAATAGCAGTAAGTGTTACATTTGGCTGTAAAAGCAGTGAATGAGTGTAAGCTTGATTAGGGCACACTGAAGACAACTTTTTCTATTTGCTTGTTCATTATAATTTTCCTCCTGTTTCATGGCACCCTTTTGTAACACTGAACATGCAATAATACAGTTCAGGAGTCTTTTATTACTAATTTTTGTTTGCTTTTCCAAAACTTATTTCTGCCCTTCCAACACTTTAAAATGTGTTTTATTGTATAGTGATTTGTTTTTTAGAAACAAGAAAACGTACTTTACTAAGACTCACGAAAACATATTTACTGTTTATGAAGAAGTAGATCTATTGGAAACTTAATTTCCCAGGTGAACACACAAGCTGCAGAAGTGTTGTACACTGCCATTGGGGAATGGGCACAACTGAGCCAAGAGAGCACTGTGCTGGACATCTGTTGTGGGACAGGAACCATTGGGATTTCTTTAGCAAAGGTTGGCAATTTCTTTTCCTCGAGAGAAGCTACTTTTCATCTATTTTTAACTGTGGCTACAAGGGAATAAAATACCTAATGTATGTGAAATGCAACAGATTTTATCTTAATTTTTTAAATTAATTTGTAATTGAGCTGCCTGCAGCTGCTTTACCACATCATTATGAAAGCTCGCCCTTGTCTTGAGCAGCCTAGGTAGGACTCAAAAGTCCCTGTTAATTGCTGAGGCTATGAAAAATGGTTAAATTCACACATACAGACCACAGAGGGATCTTTTTCCTTTGATTCTACAGCGTGTGAAGAAGGTAATTGGAATTGAGCTCTGCCAAGAAGCTGTGCAGGACGCCAAAGCAAATGCCCAGATTAATGGTGAGTTCAGCTGCAATGCTGAGGCCTTTGTTTGGTAAGGAGTAGTTGCACAGCCAGTTGTTCTTTCCCTTATCTAAGCAGCCTGGAATTAATTACACGTTGTTGATAGCAATCTTGTCCTGTTTAAACACTTAATCACGCTTGAAAACAAATACCTTGTTAGCCTATGAGATCAATTTTCCAGTTGAGCTTTTTTTTTTTAATTGAAAAATAAAAGGTATTTCAGTGTAAAAATGAGATGAAACCACAGCTACCTGAAGAACACATTAACTTAGCTGCTGTTTGTGGGCTTTTGCTTTAGTCCAGATAAGGGAAGATGCTCCAATTACTGTTGTTTAAATCATCTGAAGTTAACAGTGATTAAATTACACTGTTTCCAGGGTAGACTAAACAATTTGGAGTTTTGGAGGCATCAAAATTTATATCCAAAGTGAAGAATGAAACCTGCTTTGACTAGACAAGTACACTGATAACATCTTTTCTTTTTCTTACAGAACTGAATAATATTGAATTTTACTGTGGGAAGGCAGAAGATATTGTTCCTTCCCTAATGAATGTTTTAGCTCCTCAGAACCTGATCACAATTGTAGATCCACCACGAGCAGGGCTGCGTAAGTTCACCAGTTAGGGGTTAGGTCTGTTCTCCTTGGGTGTTGGGTGGGAGGCCAAAGAAAACATCATTTGGATAAATTAAGTGGAGGCTTCAGGTATGGAGCAACATTGCAGCAGTTTTGTTCATGCTGATATAACCTGGCCTTTTTCTGTGAGGCTCTTGCTGCGCACAGAACCAGTAAACAGCTGTTGTGGTTTTGATCATCTAGATTCCAAGGTAATTCTTGCTCTTAGAAGAGCTGAACATCTGAAGAAGCTCATCTACGTCTCCTGCAATCCCAGAGCTGCAATGAATAACTTTGTGGAGTGAGTGTTTCTTGCATTAAGTTGACTTACGAAATGTAGTAAGAAGAAGACTGTTTTTGAGGAGGGGGGACCATTGCTGGATTTTTCATTGCAAGCCTTGCTGCTTACCTTTCACCAGAAACAGCTGGGAGCTGCAGCAGCTGGCTTGGAATGGTACTGCCCAGTACACAACCCATAATGGAAATATTAGGGGGAGTGAATAAGCCTATCATGAAATTGAGGCTTGGGGAAGAAAAACCTCTGAGAAGAGCAGCAGTGATGAGCTGTATACTAAAATGTTAATCCATTTCTTCCTGCCCTTCTTTCCTTTCCCCATCAAGCCTGTGCCGGGCCCCTTCCAACAGGGTGAAAGGAGCCTCGTTCCGGCCGGTGAGAGCCATGGCTGTGGATCTGTTCCCTCAGACCAGGCACTGTGAGTTACTGATCTTCTTTGAGAGGGTGGAATACGCCAATGGCAGCTCTGCAGCAGCAGCACCTGCTGCCAGTGAGATCACAGCAGCAGCGTGTGGCACTGGGGGTGTGGATGGCATCAGCCCAGCAGCCAGGGAGGGCAGCCAGGAACCTGCTGGCCTTGGGGACTGCACTCCAACAGAGGAGTCACCTTAACTCCTCAGAGACTTTGCAGAAACTACTTTTGCTTTTTAACTGCATCAGTAACATCACTTCTGTAACGTGCAGGTAATAAATCTCTGTACAACAGAGTAATTGCAAGGCTTACAACTTATTTCATCATCCTAATTTGAATTAAATTTCATTATCATAGATTCCCAGAAGGGTTTGTGTTGGAAGGGACCTTAATGATCATCTCATAACTACCCCTCTGCCATGAGCAGGGATAACTTCCACTCAACTGCGTTGCTCAGAGCCCCAGCCAGTCTGGTCCTGAACTTCCAGGGACAGGATGTTACAAACAATTAGGCCAAATTCTGCTTTTCCTGCCTAGATAGATTATATATATATACATATATATCCATATGACACAGCCAATTCCCAGGGACCTGGCCCCACCTGTCAGTACTTCAGCATAGTCTGTCCCCCATCAAAACTGTGCTGTGTTTTTTTGGTAAGCAAGTAAAGATTACCCCCTTCCATAAATCATTTACTTGCTAAATCTTCATCAGGAAGTAACAAACTCAGTCTAATAAAACTGCTACACTTTCCATAGTTGAATTCAGTCTTACTCTCAGACTGTAGCATCACTGACAAGACAATAAAGGCTGCAGGTTTCCTACACCATACTACTAAAGCTGTGGTGACTTAGCTCAAGCCAGGCCCTCAGCACTGGAAACTGACAGCTGTACTGACACCAGCACCTTACACTGCACTGCCAGTGCCTCTCCTGGGGGTGAAGACAATTGAGAGCTCCACAAGGTGCTCTCCAGTCAGCACTCAGTGCAGCCAGAGGCTCAGCAGCTACCATTACTGGACTGTGATCCACACTACAGAACAGACAGCAACACTGTTAGAAGCAGTGACCATCTTAAATCTCAACTTTTAACATGGTGTAACCACACAGTCCATGGATGTTTGGTACCTGCACCCAACAGGTACCAAACCCAACACTTCAGGTTGTAACATTTTGAACCTTGCCCTGGTTTAAGTAAAACTACAGAACGCAATCAAAATAAAGTAACTTAATTTCATTCCAAATGGTTAACCATGTAAACATTCAATTCCTCACCTAAACAGTGATTCAGTGTTTCCATAACCAACAAGGATGCACTGATCTACTTTCTCTTCAAAAATACCTGGAGGACTTGAAGAGTTCCTTTCTCTAGATACGCTTAAGCTCTCATGATACTGATCACACTGGCACATTTTATAATATCAAACTTTATTGCTCGAAACTAATTGTCTGAAAAATACACATGTAGTACTCAAAGACCGAACACAGAGGATTACATGATTGTGCAGAAAAAAAGCAAGCAGAGGCTCAGTGAAAATGAGGCTTTATAGTTGTACCAATTTAGCACTGGCACCAAGCAACTGCACCCAACACAACTCAAAGAGCAACCATTGTTACCTGCTGGGGCAATAAGGATGAATTTTGTTTTGTTTTCCCATGTTCTCAGATACACATTGAAATACTGTCACCGATAATTTTATTTGGTTAATAACAGCATGGCTTCTTGCACTTCACATTTCTTCCCACGGAAAGTTAGGAGGCTATCACTTCCTGAATTTCACTCCAGAACCAAAGTACAGTTTAGTGAATTAGTAAGATAATCATGATGCTTTTAAATACTTGGATGTTACAAATATATTTGTATAAAGCCTAACAGCATCACAGGAGAATGGAAGTTTACATACAACAGTTAAGTTTATGCATAATAGTCTTTCCAAAATTGAGTACCCAACTAATTCAGTTTTGTCTAATAAATATGTTAAAAAAAGCTGATGACTGGTGTTTCAGTAGGTAGCATCTGACTAGTCACCGGAAGTCACAGTAAGGTTTCTGTCAGTACCATGAAGATTTGAATGCACACAAATTTAATCCTTAAAGTCAATATACCACACTTTTGTCGAGAAGCACATAATATGCAAAGCAAAAACTGTCTAATCCCCAAAGGATGGAACAGTTCTTAAAAATACACTCCATCCCTATAAAAATACCCATCTTCCCTGGATATAGAAGGGATAAATAACAAGTATCAGTGACAAAAGCAGCAGTTTTATGCATTCATACAATCAGATCTAAACCTTTACAGCCGATTACCTAGAAAACACACAAGAGTTACAAGACAAGTTTAGGATACATCTTGAATCACACTGTAAGTGTTCATGCAGAAGCTGAAGTTAATGCAATGATCTATCCTCTATCACAGCAGCTCGTGCTTATGTGCAAATGCAGGACTGTTACACTCCAAACAATAGTAAACATTAAAACACAAGAATACTTCACAATGACATAAACAGCAGTTACGTTGTTTGTTCCAGCAGTTATTGCGCTATTTTCTGGACATCTCTCCAGTTAAAGGCTGCAGCAAGGTCTAATACCATCTTTTTATGTTTGTTTTTGTTTAGAATGCATAATATACGTTCTAGGCTTTGGTTCACAATGAAATCTCTGGATGTTTTAATTAAGGGCAATGGTCACCTTGTGATTCTGATAGTGGCAGACTGAGGTAATACAGCAATCCTCTTAAAATTAATGAAAACAAATTGGTAAGTGAGGCATCTATGGATATTCTGCAGGTGACCTGCAAATGCATTGACATTCTGCTTTCAGAAAAATAAAAAGATCTACAAGGGTGATTTGTCTTCTACAGTGCCATCCAAGTACAGATTTTTCTGCTGAAAACACAAGCTGAAATAAAACCTATCTAAGAGTAATACATTTAGGCATAGAAGATAAAAGCCCTGTCTTTATGAAAACAGAGAAGTCTCAATAAAAACAACAAAAAAAGACAAACAGCAATCACTGCTTGTCACTACTGCACCAATATTATATACCCTTCAAAAGATGGAGATTTATTAAAGCTATACAAAAAAAAGCAGAGGCAGTGTTTTTTTGTGGTTTTTTTGTTTGTTTTTTTTTTTTAGACAGGCCACTTCTTTAAATAATAGTTTATATATTGTCTTCCAACTACCCGTATCCTGTTGTAACAGGATTACAACTCATGGAACAAAAAAGCTAAATATAATAATAAAAAAGGGTGGATTTATATTTGCAGAGACCTCCAAACGTATCATTTAAACACAGAAACAGGTAAGACTCTATGACTCCTCCTGTTTAACCCCAAACATTATATGCAACACAATAGAGAACATGACTTTGAAACAGAAATTGAAATCCACCTTTTTCCAAAGTAATGTTTGATGTTAAAAGGAGGTCTTTACAATACTGTTGCCAACATTTTTTAAATCCAGTAGGCACTAAATTCAATATACTGCAGCACTTTCTATGTAACATGATAAATTAAAAAACAAAGCCACACCAAAATCAGAATAAAACCAAACCAAACCAAAAAACACCCCACCCTTCAAGCCCCCAGATCCCTGTCAATGTAGGTACCAGGAGCTGCAGCAGGTACAGAGAACTGACCTTTAATTCCCAACAGGAACAGGAGTGTAAAAATGGAGCAGTGCAGCTCCTGGATAAGTCACTGCAGCCCTGTCATCAGCTTGGCTTTCGCTCTCTTCTTGAAGACCAAACCAAAAAATGGTTGCAAGAGAAGAGTTCCTGCAGTCACCCAGAGAACCCCATGTGAAGAACGAAACCCACGAAGCAGTGCTTTCACACAGCCACACTATTTTGTCTGTGCTTGGCTTAATAAAGCCTCAGATGACACAGTGAGTACTGCCTGTTAGCCAGGATTGTATTTTAGAGTAGTTGCATATTTGTGATTTTCTTTATGAGTATAACCAGTTACGGTCTCATTCTACTTATTAATCTATGTCATATTCCAAATCTACATTCTAATTTTCATTGCAGAAGTTACACACTTTCTTTAAAAACTAAAAACGTAACTAAAAAAGTAAAAACAAAAACTTCTTAAAAAACCTAAATTGCTGCAGTTAGACTTAAGGGTTGTGTTGATTTTTTTTCTAAAGTCTTTGCTTTTATGGTACAAATTAATTAAAACTTAACTGATCAAGTCAGATGCAATCTGACACCAAACAAATGAAAAACTCTTTTATTGCTGGGAAAAGGGAGTGGAAAGTCATTGGCAAAATATTTTCAGACTATCAACCATCATCAGCTGCATTTTGGCTCCAAGCTTTGAAAATAGCCTTTCAAATTACAGTTTTTATTTTAATCATATAAGCGGGGCTGTATTTTTCCCTGTTCAACTGATCTGTAAACTAACACAGGCTCTTTTCATTTAAAATAAACCCCAGTAATTTTGCATCTCCAACCTGTTACTCTTAACACTACCAGGTATTCTTGTTCTTTTCAAGTAATAACAAAATCTGCACCCTCTAGTCTCAAATAACTAAGCCTGGCAGGAGACATGAAACAAAAAGAAACAGCGTTACTGGCCTAATCCTATGGCATTAGAAACATTGCTCATCACTTTCCTGTATTTGTCACCAAAGTGTCTTATCAGTGCATATTATTATGTGCTGAAATGCAACAAAACTTTTCACAAAAATAGTTTTAGGCATGTTCATACAAGAAGATGTACATATATTTCTTTTATATATACATATATATGAATGTGTATATATATAATATCAGCTTCAACCTGTACATAGATATTCTGAATTTCATACTTAAAATACATCCATTTCAAACAACATGGATGGCTTTCCAGGAGAAAGTGCTTGATTGGTTTTATCCTGTGTGAACATGCCTGTCATCTGTGCATTTGCCCCAGTAGAGATCTTTATGATCAATTCTTTAAACGTACATATCTCAGAGGTATTAAACAAGGAAAAAAAAAAAAAAAGAAAAAGAAACTAGGAAAAAGTAATATTGCCCTGATGATGCAAAAAGAACAATGCATAACTGAAGCAGCTTGGATTTTAAAAGTTATCTTGCACTCTGCAGCAAACAATTTTTAAATAATTGTTGAAAATCTAGTTCCTCCATTTGTGTTATTGCTCCCCACTTGCAAGTTTTCTCATTAAACATCAACAGTACAGAGAGGTTCACTACCAGGTTGAGCTGATTCCACTACTGTCATCTTGGGTTTCTTTCGGGTTTCCTCCTAAAAAATACAGAACATCCCCCACCACACAGTCATAAAGAGAACAGAATCATAAAACAGTTAAAATTCTGAAGCATTTTAGCCAGACTTGTGTCAGTTGCAAGAGGCTAACTAGGGCTAATGTTAAAAAGAAATGTATAGAAGTAGGTACAATCAAGTTATAAGCCAGTCTAAAAGACAGGATGCCAAACTTCCCAAGAATTAGAACCCCAATCAAATTTTGAAGACCTCTCTTTCCTTAAAATACTGTGTAAAATAAGCAAAACAACCCTGCCCATTGGAACATGTGACCCAAGACATTCATGCTGTTTTGTACATACATGAGAATATATACTCACTCTTTCCTGTGCCAGTTTTTTCATTTCTTCCTGTAACTTGTTCAGGATGTGTAGATTTGGCTTGTTCTTTTTGGCATACTGCTGAAGTTCTATCACACTTCTATCAGAGGTTTCCTATTTAATAGAATCATAAGCAACAACTGATCAACTTTTTTAATGAAAACAAATTAATGAACATGGAGCAAAGTTTCATCTGTTGCATTTAAACAGGAACATCTACTTCCAGGAGTTAAATGGGTTCTTAATTCTGACATGGGAGATACAAGATTAACAAAATTATTACTGTCAATGACACGCAGGTACCTTAAAGTTTTGTTGTAACTTAATTTACAAATCCAGAAAAATCCAAAAGCAAAGCTCCAGTCACAGGGTAGGTTACACTCAAACAAAAGCCTGCTCACCTGTTTAACCAGCTTGCTATTCTCTCTGCCATACATTCGCAAGAGAGAGCCCCAATTTTTCACATGTGGATGCAGTAGCTGAAGGATCTTCTGAGAAGCCAATTGCTTCCCCACTCTTTTATTTTTGCCTGTAAAAATAATCATGGAAGTGTCTCAATATCAGCACATGATGTAATGATAGCCACAGATATTTACCTGAGTTAGTCAAAACTGAGATATGAGAGAACAGCAGGACAAGCACACAATAGGCTGTTTAACAAGTACCCTCAGAATGGACAGCAAAGCAGAACAGGGAGAGAGGAAGAGATTCAGAGTTCACATCAATTATTGTACTTACACCAGCCTCGCACTGTGTGCTTGCCACAAGTCATGACATATTCACTCTTCTGATTTTTCCCAGGAATCACTTCAAACTTTATGGATGTATCACCCATTCCATGGTTTCTTAGGCACAAACACAATCAAGATCACATACTAAGTAAAACTACAAACAAGTGAAGCAGTTGCAGTTACATTTCTGACAGTCATTGCAATGAAATTAGGTACATTAATAAGTGCCAATACATTAATTAACAAAGACTTTTTTAGATCAGTAACTTGAGTCAAACGAAAAAGCAATCCTGTATAAGTGAAGACAAAATACATTTGTCCAACAAGTACATCTTGATCTCCAAAGAGGCACAAACAGCAAATATGAATTAAAGAGGACTCACAGCATTAACCAGGTGAGCCCCCACCGTGTCTCCCACAGGGAGCTCAGCAGCTCAAGCTGCTCAGGGTCACTGCCAAACACCAGCAACAAGCAAACAGGATCCTGAGCCAACACCTCACACCACACACAGCTCCCCATGCTGCAGCCTTACCTTTTAAGGCACTCATGGAGAATCTGATATGGAGACAAGAGTCCAGCTTTACTGGTGAGTTCATATACCCGTGAGTCCTCAATACTGATATGGTTAAAATACTGCAAAGGAATTGAAAAGGGTTATTGTGCTTTGTGCAAATAAAACCCTAATACTGTTCTTACCCTTAATTTCTCCTTTGCTACATTAAACTAATTCTGTTGCTCTGTGCTTAGTACTTGAAAAAGTGTTTTTAAATCCATAATGGGTTAAAGCAACATCATTAAAACTATCACGTCTAATCAAACATTTGCAGACAAATTTTAACTTCAATCTTACATTGTCATTTTTATGTACATGTTGAATAATCTTATAAGTTTTTTATCACAATTTCTCCCTCAGGACAAGGTTATTTTAACTAATTATGAAACTATTTACCAAAATGTTGTGGTTTAATAAAGAGAACAGAACAACTATTGGCATATTTGGTATTTTATTTTAAAAGAATGGAAAAAATGGTCTGCATTTCCTTAATGACCATTTCAGTAGTGCAAGGCATACAATACAGTTCTAAGTTAAAGCAAGGGTACAACCAACTCCTGTATATTCATTTTAGAAAACATTCCTTCCAGGCTGATCACTGATTTTTCCTTTACTCCTTACTTATGGTATCACTGGTAAATGAGCTACTTCATTCTCCCAGTACCTGAGAATATAGCACAGCTCTCCTCTTAGAGAAATTTTTCCTTTGATTTTCTCAAGTGTCACAGCCTAAACTATGGGATATGACTGTGTGGTAATAAAAACATCTCAGAAGCCTGAGCACTTTTCCTTCTTACTTGGTGTCCTAAGATGATGACACAAAACCAAACAGCACCTAGCTCTGAACACTTCTGGGCATCAACCAGAGGATTCTGGAAAGCAGGCAGTACAGGCAGGCTGGTGCCCTGGAACATCTCAGGTGTTCAATAGGTGACCAGTTGGTCAATAAAGAACCAGTTCTCTGCATCAGAGTGAATTTTCTGATCTATTCTGATAGGAAAAAAAAAAAAAAAAAAAAGTATTTTCTTTGCCCTAAGTCTCACTCTAAATGGAGGATTTTATACCTTCCATCTGACTGAGAAAACAATCTTACTAATTTTCAGTAAAATTTCTGGTATTAAATGTGCAATGTTTTAAAAACAAACTCAAATGACACCAGCCAGGAAGCATGAGCCCAGTACCTCAAGTTCTTGACTGTCTTTGGGCTTCTCCTCAGAGGTCTGTTTAACAAAGTCAGGAATAAGGATTTCCAGTGTAGCTCGAGCTGCAGAAAGTGATTGAACATCTTGATTAGTTTATTTTAAACACAAAAAATCTCCTCTAGAAATTGTCAGGCATTTTCTTCTGGTAAGAAATTCATTTCACTTACACTTTTCAAGGGAAAAGAAGTTTTACAAGTTCAGCTTCATAACTGAAATCCCATAGCTAATTAAAATAAGAAGAAACTACAGCCAAATCCCTGTACTGAATCACTATGGCCCTCAGAATCCCAGAATGGTACAAAAACCAAACAGGAACAATTCAGCTGTTGGTACTGAGAAAGAAAAAAAATGTTACCAGCTTTATTCTTGGCAAGTTTTTTGCTGCTGGCAGTTCCTGCCCCATAAGTTACTCCATCAATAATCACTGAGGCTCCGAAAGGTTCACTTGGGTTCTCTGGAAATGGAGGAGGAAAGAAAGGAAAGCTTTTATAACTCCCAAAATACATGAAATATCACCACTATTAAGATTGGTTTTCTTCATATCAGCTTCAAGAGATGAAAATGGTTTGTTCTTCATGAAGACTGAAAAATTGTTTAACAGAGTTTTCCATTAACAGACTTACCAACACATATTTCATTCTTCCAAATAAAGAATTGACAGATTTTAAGAGACCACTGGTAATCTGCCAGAACTCAAATATTAATTCTGAATTTTTTGCATCATGGTGTGAATACAAGAGCTACATATTCTGATATAGAAATTTGAGTTGTATTATGTAGTGCAGGTACAGGAATAGCATAAACCTGAATAATTATAAGGTACCCTCAAACAAACAGGAAAAGCAAGAATTAATGGAACATACATTATACCACTTAGGGGGAAAAAACCAATATCAACCTGATTCCAGTTATATTTTTCATAAATACAACATTTTTGAATTCTTGATCAAGCATCAAGACCAGGATAGAGTTGTTGAAGGAAACAGACTTACCACATTCAAAGAAATTGTAAACAGGGCGAACCTTTAGGACTCGTTGCATATATTCATGCAAGATGCAAACTTCAGACTTCCCATTGGGATTAATGACAAACTCTGCAAAAAAGACAGGAAGAAGGGAAGAAACTCAGTATTTCCAGTCTTTGAAAGATAATTTCTGTTGCAAACAAATCAATACTGAGCAACACTCAGCAGTAACAAGAGCTGAAGGTAGTCACTACTAGGACTAAAAATATTTTTGTTTCGAAATTAGTCTTTTGAGTAGGAAGTATATTTTAATGATGTTTTCCTAGGTAATATACGATGGGTTAAAGAACACAGAATACTGGATCAGGAATTAAGAGGACTTATTACAGGATATTTTAAATTTTCAGTCAAGCTTAGAGCTGCAATTAGTCTTCAACACAGCCTAGCTGAGCTCCAACTAGCTGAGCTAACCTTTCTTGATGGGTGCATCCTGCACAGACAGGGTGATGAGTTTCTGGTTGGCAGGCAGGATGGGCCGCTCGGACTCGGCCTGCTTCCGCTTCATCTCCCGGTTGAACTGGCGTCGCTCGGCCCAGGTCCGGAACTTTTTTACAGTCACTTGTTCGAAGTCAAAACGCTTTTCAAGATAGCGTCTGAAATCTTCCAGATCTGAGAAACACAGTTGAGTTACTCTCTCTGCTTCACCACTGAACAAGCATTAAGCTCTCAATTTCCACTGTTTTAAATGTGCTCTAATTATTTTCTTAAACTAGGAGCAAAAGGTTAAGATGCTGTTTTGGACTAACAGAAATAATTTTAAGTTCTCCTATTACAGGATTAAATGCAAAATGTTTGTGCAAACCAGAAAACAAAACAGAAGAAAATACTGTTTTATTCTATCACTTGATGTGACAGAATCTAATCCCTAACCAGTACTAATACCCAACAGCTTGCAACAAAACACCAGTAATTGTTCTGCTTCAACATCTAATCACTTTCCCTTTACCTGAAGCAAGGTACACAGTGAGTACAGTAGTTGTCCTTTCAGCCTCAGCTCCCTGAAGCCAAACCCAACTGTTGCTGCCTACTTATTATGCAGTGTACCATGAAACACTGTACAGTGATGTTCCATGAACTCCATGGGTACCTGCAGCCTCTGTGCAGAATTTAATATATTAAATTCACATACAGAGTACTAAAAGACTGCCCCCTTGTAGTACAGCTGCTTCTCCTTTATAGGATAGTCTGCAAATATAACCAGCAAAAATAAAAAGTAGCATCCACAGATTTAAACAAACAAAAGAAAGCTGCTGGTATTGTTTCCTTCCACAAGGAATTCCAAATGCAAGTCACGCTTATACCTGATCACTCAGTATCTTTTTCAGTAATACAGAATAGATCCTATTTAAAGAGAGAGATAGACAGGTGAACTTCACTTAGAAAAGTAAGTGCTTACTGGCTTTAATTTTGCTGCGTAATATTTATGATTTGGGTTTTTTTTTTTTTACATCTTTTGGCATGGTTTTTAGATTGGACAGCACACATGTAATGACAAGGACAAGTTTTATGTTTGAGCATTACAAAGATAAATGGCAGCCTATGATCCATACCAATATTCTGAGCAGCAGAAATTTACGTGGATGGGATTCTCAGGTATGCAGATGTGACAAGTAACACATGAGCTTCTTCTCCAACTTCCTCTCTGTTGAGTGGTGATTTTGGATAACGTCTTTAGACAACTTTTTGTGTAGAAGCTATCAGTTTTGCATAAATAAAATAATGAAGCATCATACCTCTTTGTATGAGTGCAATTATATTTGCATTACTTAAACTATATTTCTGTATTTGCACAACTCAAGCAGACTAACTACATCATTGATCTTAAGAGGTTATCCTGAAAATAGAAATAACTTAGCCAACACAGAGAGCACATAGAAAAGCCTACTTGAAGAAATCACACAAACATATTTGACAACAGCAAATGAACACACTGATGTAACTGATTCTTATCTTGAGATAAAGTCTACTAAACTACCAAAATGTTTACTTTTTTTGTGTAAGACCTTATCATGTGAACTCTCAAGGCTTCAGGAAAGATTATAATTCAGTAGCTAAGTCTGGAATAGAACTTCCCAAATACCATTACCCCAACTCAAGAAAAGACTCCACTTCCCATACATACCTACAGATTCATCTTTACATACTTCAACTTTGGCCTTAACTTGTCCCAAAGCTCCTTGTGCTGCATCTCCCCCAGAGGAGTCTTTGTCATCTAAAGGCCCAGAATCAGCAGCAGTGGAATCTGGTTCTTCTGTTTGGCAGTCCAGTTCTGAAGATTTATCTAGATGCTTTATAGGTGATACTTCCCCATTTGGGGTTATGTCATTGTTTTGCTCCCTTTCCTCATTTTCCTTCATTTTTTTGTAATGAAAGCAGGGAATGCTACTAAGGGGAGGATCGTGTTTCTGCAAATATAAAATAATACAGAAGGTTTCAGTATCTCAAAGTCACCAAAAGCAAAACTCAAACCCAAAAGATGAAAACAAGATGGAAGCTATTTGTATTCAGTCTAGGCTCAAGCTCCTCTTCAGTCAGCAAAGTCATTCTAACTCAAGAGCTGAGCATGACCACTCCTGGGGGACCTTTACACTGTGACACTGACACAAACCTGCTGGTTTAGCTCCAGACTACAATCTGTTCAGCTACATGCAAATGTTGCATGCTTTCATAAAATCCACTGAGCTTTCCTGAGGCCTAAGCCCATGGCATTAAATCCAATTTCTGCAAATTCCTTGGGTTCCTGCATGTCATATCCTTACTTCTGCAAATGTGGACCATGAGCCACAGCTCAGACTAATTCATAGCTAAAAATAAATGATCCCTAGATATATGTCATGGTGCAATAAACCCCCAGTTTTGCAGCCAGACTAGAAAAACGAAGGCACCGAACAAGATCATCTCATTCACTTTAACTGCCCAAACAGAAAAACAAAGCACCTAAGAAAAATTGTATCAGATTTTTGGTCACAAAAGTATTTTTCAAAGATCTGAACTCAAACACTGAGAACAAGCCTGCTGAAGCAGAAAAATATTTAACTTCTTGCAGGAACATATCAAATCTTAATCCTAGTAAGTATTTAAGTAATTGACAGCTCTCACCCTTATGCTTCCTGTTCCCAAAAAATATGGTCTAGACCAGGTAACAACTCTAGATTCTCTGTGCAGATATACAGGAATGCCCGAGTTATGGAATGTCATGATCCATCCATCTGGCAAAGGTTCAGTAGGAGGGCGGCCACGACCTTTAAAGCAAATAATGGCTTTAAACTGGGATAGACTGCTTAGAAGAACAGAAATAAAATCCAGGGGGTTATTTATTGCTTTTTCTGTCCCAAAGAATAAAATGGCACTGAAACAAGATTAACAATATTAAAACAACATCTATCTAATATAACAAGGTAGATGCCTCTAACCCAGACTAAATCCTGCAAAATTACAGATTCCATGATGTTCTCACCTAAAGGCAATAGTAGCAATAATTTTTATATAGACTGATTTGTTTATTTCATCAATTCTCTTTTCTTTAGTCTTTTTATACTTACCACAAGCACCATTGGAAAGTATTTACAGGAAAAATCATACTTGCTTCAGAAAAAACTTCATTTTCTGTTAAAAATTTTTCACTTGACACTCAGGAATAAATTTGCATCGAAACGCCACCAGATTCACAGACCCAAACAGGCAGCAAAGAGCTCAGAGCCAGAATGCCCAGAGACAAAAACCCCAGATCACCCTAGTTCACCTCCCCACCACTGAGGTAACATTCTTCATTATTTTACACAAATCCACACACTAAAATATACTCTTATTACATAAAACAGATCAAAAGCAAAAATCAATTTCACTGTTTAAGAACACGAATCATATTCCACCGTAAGAAGCCTCCCAACAATAAAATTCTCCAACACATTAATGATTTCACACAAATTGCTGTCCTACACTTTGCTTGTTGATATATTTTTGTTCTACAGACACGAGCCATACACAGGACCTACAGTTATGAAATGCACATTAACTTACTCTTCAGTACAGTTTTAATTTTGGTCATCATTGGCTGCACGCTTGTCTCTCCATCAGACTGGTGATCACTTTCACCACCGTATTTCTCATTATCTAGTCTCCTTGTTTTGGGTGCTCGAAGACCCTCTTCCAGCAGAGCATCCACATCATTATCAAAGTCATCCTGAAAGAGACTTCATCAGACACTATCCTTCTGGGCCTACCAACCTCCCTTTTCCCTTGCAAAGAGAAAGCAGATATTTTTGATATGAACTTCCATGCAGAGAGAAACTAGAAATTTCCAATGATTCCAGTAAAAAGACTGAAAAATAAGAAAATAAGTTTGTGAGAACTAGAAGCTACACGATAAAATGAACTGTAATTGCGTGAAGACTTTTAATGCTGTTTTAACAGAAAACTATAGAAGCTGCAACACAACTCAGAAGTTTGACTGAAACAGCTTACAGAGTTTCTCAGCCAAAGCACGACCTCTGAAAATTCTGCAGTTTTGACTCATGTACTGCACACTTCTAGAAGAGATTATTTCTTAGCACATTTTTTTCTAGCCACTTGGCAACTTCTTACCCAGCAAAGACCTGTGGATTTACTTACCTCATATGAGAAATTCAAGGTTTCTTCATCCACTTTATCTCTTTGAACGATTGCTTTAGATGTGAACCCTCCTCCTTCTTCATCTATTTCCATCAAATTGTCGGTAAAGTCTTCTAGTTCATCCAGAACTGCAAACTCCACTCTCTTTTCCTGATCAATATCATTTTCATCATCCTTCTTGTCATCGCTTTCACCCCCTATCCCTACAGCTTTACCATTACTACCACCGAAAGGACAAACATGCAAATCCCCATTGACATTATTAATACCAAACTCTGCATCTGCCTTATAATCCTGCTCAACTCCAGTGTACAGAACTTTCCTATCTTTGCTTTTGCAGCTTTCTGTAAAGCTAACGCTAATCTTCACATCCTTCAGTAACTTAAGATCTGGGGTGAACTTTCGAACTGACGGTGCGTGACGAGCAGTTCTGGGGCTTTGGTCACTACTGTTGGGGTCTATGATAAGACGACTTTTGTAGCAGGCAGATCCCTTTGTGAGCAGCTGTGTTCTGCAGAGACTGTGCGTGTCCCCAGCAGGGGTATCTGACTGTCCATCACCACCAGAGCCAACGTCCATTACCTCTGCGTCACTGGACGTTTGCAGGGGAGGTGGTGGAGGCTGTTCGTTGGGCGGCAGAGGTGGGCGGCAAGGGTGATTCTCCACATTCATTTCTCTTGCAGGTTCTTTAGGGAGGGGTGGTACATTTTCATAGTTCTCCATTTTTAAAACTACTGTTTTAAAAAAACAATGCTTTAACAAATGTTTAACTCTAGACTCCTAACATGCATAAGTCCATCAGGATTGGTTTATCATGTTCTATTCAATATGCAACACTGATGATTCAGTTAAGCTGACTACATTGTTCTTTTCATTAATGTAGACAGCTTTCAGAATCACTGTCTCAATTATTGGAAATCACAATGCATTCAGCTTAAATAGCTGAAGACTAAGAGTGCATCTTCACTGGACAAGCTGGTCTCCTTTTCTTCTTTCAACCTACAAGAGGAAACAAGAAAAAAAAAATTGTCACAGGAAAAAAATGGAAATAGTATCCCAGGCAGAAAGAAAATATGTCACTCCTTCCAGCATAAAGTTCAAGTAGAAGAGTGACACTTGTTTACAATGAGAAAAGCAGGGTACCCAGACACCATCCTGAATAAGGCTGAAATTAAGCAGGTTTATTGCTTGAGCTGTACACCAGCACAAGAATTTACTAACTCAGTTGCCTTTACGATTAGCTGACTAACTCTGCTTGGTTAGCAGGCAGGACATTAAGGCTAAAAACTGCATTTTGGGGAAGTTCTCCCATAATCTGAATCAACCTGGTTCTCAAGCCATACTTACCCCCACAGCAGAAAGGATAATTAGATTACAGTTTAAGACAATCAACAATACCAACAAGATTTTAAAGACTATGGTCATGGCTTTTCAAAATTTAAGTAATCAGCTATTTCTGAAAGCTCACAATTTACTAAAATATCACAGAAAATTACTATCTAGATAACCAGATATTAGAGATTTGATCTTGTATTTTGCACTATTACAGAACGTTATGTCCAAGGAATTCAAGTTCAGATACATAGGATTAAAGCTCAAATTAATTTTGGAAGGTATTTAGAAGCCAATGTTTTAGGGAATTTAACCTGGAAAAAGTTTTCAAACCCTCTAGGAAATTTTACAGGGGATGGGGAGTGTTTGTTTATTTTTCACATTAGGTGGCTCTTCCTATCATGTCTATGATGGCTTCTTCAATGCCACTTTTGTCATCTGTGCAGGACCATAAGCACCTGGGGAAAAGAAGCATCATTTCTTACCTGCTTGTTTTGGTTCCTCCAAGTCCCTCCATGCCAGCCCAAACTAGGCTTAAATCTTCCTATAAGCTAGAAATGAAGCACTGTCATTCTACCCCAGGCAGCCAGCTGGCTGAATCTGCTCTGTTCAAGTATTCCCAGCTGGCAGAGAAAGTTCTACACAAGTATTTTAGAAAGACAAGCTCCAAGATCACTCATGTTGCTGTGTAACATTGAAGGCAACAGGGCAGAAGGTCTGGGTTGTCATGAGGGACTTAGAGAAACCAAGGGTATTTCTCTCATGTGTCTAATTTCTCTCATACACCAGCCCAGGCAGAACAAACCAACAGCAATACCCAAACACCAACTGGGACAAGGCACAAAGCTGGGAATCAGAAGTTATACTGGGATCAATTAAAATTCAGCAACATACAGAAGTTACCTACCTGGAAGCTGGAAGAACACATAATATATAACAGAGCAAACTCTAATATGGCAACAAACCCAGTTTTGCTGGGGAAGCAGAGGAATTCATATTTTGTGGTGTATTTTTTTATTTATGTGAGGTTTTTTAAACCTACTCAAAATTGTGACACATCCAACATGCTGAGTTTGACATGCATTATAAAATTATTAAGGAAAAAACAGATAAGAACTCTAAAATAATCCCATCTTCTCTGATACCAACACATTAATTCTCAGATTGAAAAATGGCTCATTCACCAGTAAGACAAGCAATTTGATACATTAAATCCATTCCATCCTACAAGATGACCATACAATAACCACAGCAATAAAAAATTCCTTCATCTTTCACCAGGTTCTGAAACATAAAATGTAGAGAACACCCCTAGAAATATATTTGTCTAATAAATTTCCTCATCTTCAGATTAAAAAACCAAAAAAAGTGAAAGACAAATTATTAAATTCTTCACAGTAAATCATTAGTGTCTCAATTCTGAACAAAAGAATCAAAAGTCACAGCATGAGTTCAGTAACTCCTGGAAACTAAATGCCTAAGTCATCTAATTTTGCCATCTTAAAGCATCTTCTAAAGACTCTTGAAAAGAACAAGCAGAAGTAATTCACACAGAAACAGAATACTGAAATCAGTATTTTAGAAAGTGAAAGAGCAAAACCTTCCCTTGTGTTTGAGGAGCTCCCTGATCCAACGAGAAAGACTTATTTTTGACAAGGCTAAGACATGATTGTGAATGCCACTTCCAGATCCCTGATACACATCCTGCTCTGCTCCTATGCTGAAGTATTTTAACAACACCAATGTCAAAACATAAGAACTTAACCTTTACCTGCCCAGCTTTGGTGGTTCACTCACACACCACCTCTGCTCTTTGCAGGAAAGATGTCTTGTTATTCTATTCAAGCACTGGTAACAATTACATTCTTGTTGTCTTCCCTTTCTTGCTGGCTGTGAAAGGATGAATTGCTGAAGGATGAACAGCAAATCACTGCCAGGGATTGTCTGCTCCTCAGTACACACACTGGGTCAGGAAAATACTACAGCAAATGGGTTCAAATGAGCTTATTCCATTTCTAGCCATGAACCTGCCACATCCCTAGGGTAAGATAACAGTCTGGCAGTGATGGAAAAATGATTTTTGCTTTTTATACATTTTTCATTTATCTGCATCTCTGCAGACTACTATTACACAGTTATATAGCTCCTCAAGTAACTCTACCACTTTTCCTACCCTTTCTCTTAGATTTTAGAACAATAAGCTGACCTTCTAAACACATTCCTGGAGTATTGTTTAGTCTTATTCTAAGTAGGGAACCTACAATAAGACATAAGAAGAAGAAGCAGAGAATCCTTGGACCAATTCCAAGGAGCTGACCCAGGGGTGGGTTACTGGGGCAACTGAATCTCCTGTTGGATGTACCTGTTAGATACCCTAATAATTAACCTTATAACAGAAATCTGGTGCCAGGTGTGCCCATCACAACCAGACACCTGGAATCTTCCACAGAAAGGTCTGTTTGTTACTATCCTAACGCTGTTTCAAGGGTTTTTTCTCTCTTTTGATTACAGGTTACAGCAGCTCTACAGTTACAGTGGGGTACAATACCTGCCTATGAGCCACTAAAGGTAAGGCTGAAGCACAGGAACACAGGTCCAATTCCCATTTAGTTCCCTGCCAGCTGACATTACAATATGCCCTTTGTATCAGGGGCTGAGGAAAAAAAAACCTCACAAAACCAAAGCAACAAAACCACTGAGCTATCAGGTATTTGAAAAGACAGACAGAAGGGAGGACAGGCAAAAGGATGAGATAGGTGAGCTTGTAGGTTACAAAGAGCCAAACAGGCCTTAAATAAGTGTACATAACAGCCACACACAAAAAGGCTCAGCAAACCAAATTACATCACAACATAAGTCAGTTTCCTATTGTTAACCTTCATTAAATTGTCCTGGAATAAAAGATTTTATTCTCCAAGGCTCCACAAAGTTCCATTAACAGTTTCCACAAGGATTCCTTCCAAAGAGACAGAACACCACTGGCAGCTGCACCAGGCAGTACAAACACTGAAAACATGAGTGCACAGCCCATGTTTTGCAGATCACCAGCACAAGGAATTTCCACATTTTTAACTGCTTACTCTTATTTTAGCTGATCATTTTTTAAAGTTTCATGTCACAAAGTAAACTAAACAATACAGATAGAGGGGGGCATATAAATGTAATGTAGCAAACTTCATAGGTCCCAAAGAAAGCAGAGTAATCTTAGCCTGGTTGTCTTACAGATGTTCTTTAAATACAGAAAGGAAAAAAGCACACCTACTTGGTTTAGTAAGAACCACTGTCCATTCCCACAATCAGACAGAAAAGGGATGGGAGAGAAATACACAGAGAAAAGGATATTTTTTTTAAAGCAGAAAAAACCCAGAATCTTAAAATTTGTAATCAGCATCGCCCAAACTCAAAGAAAAGTTCCCTTCAGTTACAGCAGGTCAGCAGTCTAGAAATGAATTTAATAAAGAACATATTTTCTTTACAAATACCTGCAGCTGTGGCAAGGAACAGCATACCACAGATTGTTTCTTCAGAAAGTCACTTTTGGAAAGAAACTGTGTCAGAGACTGCTTATATCACATTAAGTGGACCCCAAAAGGAAGAGCCAACTCTCCCTATCTGCTAAGGAAATACAATCCTCCTCCTCATCCTCCAGCCCCAAATGGCAACTCAGGTGCTGATCCATTAACCCATCTCACACCCACAGTCACCTACCTTCTTTTCATTCTATCTAGTGTGTCTTTTCAACACTTACAACTCTAGAAATAAGTTAATCCTATTTATTACCACTGCTTTAAAACAAAACAAAACAAAAACAATCGACTGAATTTATTTTCTTTAAACCAGAACAGGAAGTTCCAAAAGAAAATATTCTTTAAGATAATATTACATGTAAGAACTCGTCTCTTCTCGTTATCAGCTTTAGAGCAGAAAGATTCTGAACAACCACTTTGTGTAAGTCAGTCATCAAGGACACTTAAGAAAACGCAGCCAGAGCCCAACATTAACATTATCAGCAGCAAATACAGACAAGGCTCAAAAACTTCTCCAGCTTGTAACACTTCATTCCGTTTCAGAACGAACAGAGGACATAATTTTGGAAAGCCATCCTCAGAAACGGCAAAACAACAGTTGCTTTTAAAGCCTGAGCAGTTTTCTGGCACGGTTTATATGGTTTGATTAATTATGTAAGACAAGAAATTGATTTACAGAAGGCGAAAATCAGAGCCTAGGAAGGAGAAAATGTATTCTTCCTTTCCCATCATGTTTTAGTTTTTTACTTGAAAAGAAAAACAACAGACGAAAGGCACCAAAATCCCTTCTCTTTCTCTTAAAAAAAAAAAAAAAAAAAAAAAGAAAAAAAAAACCCTGATAATCAGGAGTTGCCCAAAAAACCTAGTGACCCAACTACTCATCCAGAATTAAAAATAGGAGCCCCTAAGTTTAATTAACCAAACAGAACAACCTCTCAAATCACGAAACAAAACTAAAAAAACCCTAATTCCAAGACTTCTAACTCCCAACCTAACGGAATAAAGAAATTGAATGTGTTCACCCAATTCCAGTTCATGGTCGAGCAACGTCTAGATAATCAGGTCTCAGCAGGCAAACAAATTCTGCAGACAAACCCGAAGCCTAAGGAAAGGAGGTACAAAAGAACGAACTGTTTCCAACCAAAAAAAAGGTGAAGCAGGGAGAATTAACTCTTCAGAGGCTGAACGAGGCATTTGCTATTAATAGAAAGAACACATTTAGAAGACTCCTGAGAGTTACGCAGACATCACATTACCTTCAAGGTAGCAGAACTAAAAAAGTCCATGTGCGCCCGCACAGAGGTCGGTGCCTTTCCTTCCCAACGTTGCTGCGGGGCCGAGACACGCTGCTGTCCCCGGTACAAAGCGTGCCTCCCCTGCCCAGACACACACGGACTGACCGAGCCGGGGCTCCACAGCACCCCCGGCCCACCAGGGGCACAGACACGGCATTGCCTCCCCTTCCACAGCCCTGAACAATCCAGGACAGTAGGGAGGTGGTAGGGAGTGAGCGGGAAACGAAGAGAAAGACAAACAAACAAAAAGCCCCAAAACAACCAAAGACAAATCCTGAACAAAACAAAACACAGCACCAGCTCTGAGCAGAGGCCGCTCAGGCCGGGGAAGCGCCGCACGGCAGGAGCCGCCGGGCAGGGCGGCGCCTTCCAGCGATGTGATGTCGGTGCTCGGAGAGAGAGGCTCCTCTGGGCTCCGCGCCCGGGGCCGCTCCGGGCAGGCGGCAGGAGCGCGGCGGGCCCGCTGGCGCCGCGGCCTGGGGGGCGGAGGGGTTGGTGCCCGCGTAGGCCCGCCCTGCCCGTCACCCCGCAGGGCCCGCACCCACCTGGGCCATCCCCGGCGGCCCCGCCGCTCCTGTGCCAGGGCTGCGGGTGAGGGCGAGTCCGGCCGCCTCACGATCGCCGTCCCGCACTCCGCGCCGCCGCCATCTTTGAACGCCTGCGCTGGGCCGCTCCGCTGCCCGCGGGCGGGACCCCGTGCGCGCCCAGCCAATGGCGGCGGCAGCGTCCGCGGGCAGCGATTTGAAATCGCTGCTGCCATTGGCCCGTTCCAGTGCCTGTCACCCCGCTCCGCCAATAGGGACGCGAGAGACGCCCGCCCTCACAGGCCCGGGCCATGGCGGGGCGGGCGGCTCCTTTGTGTGGCCGGGGCAGCGCTCGGGCCTTTTCCCCCTGTACGCACCGCCTACAAAAACAAACACTTTGCCCTGCAAACGCTGTCTTGTGTCTTTAAGCAGCAAAACTACAGCATTACTGCTTCAAGACTGATGTACCTAAAAAGGATAAATCAAAGTAGGGCCGTTTCTGCGTCTCTATTACTTGTACAGAACAAGTCCCAAATCTGACTGCGGGCTTTAGACAGAATTCCTAAATAATTTTTGAAAATATCTTCGATTAATTTATGTAAAATTACTTCTAAAGTGTTAATGAGCATTTTCTGTCCTAATTTGCTCTATTATTTTATAATTTGTGAGTGACACAGAGCTTTTATTGATATACTTCTTTATAGGGTTGCTTCTTTGGCCCTTCACTGGTTTGAAATCAACCCAAAATATTGTGATAATGCATCCTGCTTTCGTCACCAACAGTCTGTTTGTGTTTGTTTCATGTGTAACTCCAGGACATAAGAATCTTTTTCTAATATTTCACTGATCTCACATCTTTGAGGTCCCCAAATACTTCTAAGAAAGGTAACTAATATTTTAATAAAACTTTAAAAACTTACTCTGAAGACTGCTGTTAGGTCTTTTCATTTTTGTGTTTGTCTCACCTGACCAACACATCTAAGGGTGATAATTTGGACATAATGTCACAGTTACTGAAACCGCTTTTAATCATTGCAAGATGCCCTCAAAAACAGAACGCAGTTTCCACTAAAAGCAGTTTCTAATTTTTAATTCCTCATAACAGGCTTCTTCACTCAAGCCATTATTTTAGTGATTTTTAAGTTACGACTGCTTTTATTAACGCTAGAACAAAACACTTCAGAATGTGCATTTAATAAACACCCATGGCTTGCAAAAAACCAGCCACTCACATCACACTAAAACTGTCAGAGCTAGGGGAAAGATCTCACAGTTAAGTTTGAGTTGATGTTGAGTTTCTGTCTCGGGTCACCTCAAATTGTCAACACGGGGACAGAAGATTGTCCCTCTCAAAGGGCCTACCAAAATACAAGTATTGTGACTCACTGGCATCCCATTTATGTGACCGTATAAACAAACTATTGAAGTGAGAACCTTCAGAAAACAGGTTAATTTTTTTATATGTACATGAACAGCAGTGCTTCAGTTAGGGTGAGGCACACACAAAGATTTTTGTGTAGAGTTGGAGAATCAAAATGCCTGCAGTGCTTAAAAAATGAAAAAATATCCAGTTTTAGTTATTCCATTGTGCATCCATTTTCAGAGAATCATAGTACTATGTCTTAAACCAATAGTGCAACAGCTGATTCTTTGAGAATAAAGTGTCACTGACACTACAGGGAAATAGTTGACTAACTTTTTATAATCAAAAGGATAATAATCCATTAACAAAACAATGTTTTCATCAAAATAATGCTCAAATAGTGGTTAAATTTTTAAACCAAAAGGTTGATGTGACCTCTGGAGAATAAAATCTGATTTGGTTTGTCGAATAAGGTACAAAATTCACCTGAAAATTTTCATCACCTGGACTTCTGATGGAAGACTTGTCAAACATGCACAAAAATCTTCAATTTTTGAACTAGAAGTGTACAGATTCACCTGCATGGTGCAATCAGGATTAACCATAATACCATGAAGTATCATTATCAATAAAAAGTTCCTAATGACAAGGAGATTTTCACATACAAGATATCGAGCTGGACAGAAACTACTACTGTCAACATAAAATACAGCTATCAAGCCTAAAAAGACAAAACTATGAGATTCCAAATAAAGTTAACAGGCTGCATTCATCAGAACGAAAATTAGGTGGAGCCAGTGGCTTTTTCATATTTTTCCTTTGTCAGTAACTGCAGCAGATAATGTGCTGTTCCAACAGCAAAAGCTGCTGCAAGACAAGTTTTGCTCAGCCTGCATTACTTTTATTTCAGTAAAATAAGTTGCAGTGCAGCTTTTTTTAATTTTTTGGGCATTGGTAAACTGGTATTTGCTTGCATTGCATGTCTTCTGTCTTTCACTTTCTGCTGCAATCTGCTCTCCTCAATCTAATCTCTGTCAGATATCACTTCACAGCCATGGAAAAATGTCAAAAGGACACCATGAGCAATCTCAGATCAGTTCTCGAATGTCAAAATAGGTGGTTGATTGCTACAAAAAATAATCAAAGTAGACACATTCTTTGGCTCAATGATACCACTGAATTACTAATCTTGCTCTTGCCATTCACAGATTCAACATAAACTAAATTGTGTTGTCTACAGAATCACATATGACTTCTGATTCTCCTGTTGGAAACACTTCAGCCAAATGGTTCTCCCAAGTTTCAGAGTGCTGGAAGAATTTTCCCAATAATGCAGACATTTTTCTAAAGACAGTATTGCTTAAAGTGGAGTGTGATGTCTAAGAGATCAAATAAAAAAGTAACAGCTTTACACTGAAATCTGAAAATTAAAACGAGAAAAAAAAAGCCAAAACCAAGTAACCTTCACATCAGAAACTGGGCTGCACAAGCCATTCAGAAAGAACATTCTATTCAATTGGCAGTTGCACTTGGGCTGGTGCTATCCTACACTGACTGAGGCTTCCCTTGTTCTTCATACATAGAACAAGCCTATTCCTATGGCTGAAGATCCTGCATTCCTAAATACACTCAATTTATCCAGGGGAAATACTAGAGAAACAGAAGTAGTATCTATCTGGGACGGAATTGTAGTCTTCAAACTTTGCTTTCTATAGGTCCTCTCATCCAAATAGTTCAGAAAACTTTTCTGAAACAGGCAATATTTATCTGCTCTTTATAAGTTAAAAGAAAAAAAAAAAATCCTCTGAGTCAGCATCTTGGTTGTGCATCGTGCATTTCCACCAGTTAAACAATTCCTGCAAGTCCATCTTAGTCACTTCACAGAGTTGTGGTAGTATTGCACTGACAGGACTTCAGACCTTCTGGCTTCTCCCCAGCTACTGGTACAGTGTAATTTTTCTTGTGAGCCATTCTACACCGTGATGTTTGTAATTCAAAGCTGGGGTATCAAAGCACAATTGGTTGTACACACTTTGTGTGAACTACAGCTAAGAAGTTGCTGCTGCTATCCCTTAGCCTGGACTCCTCCCTCTACTGCTGGCAGCAGACATGAATCACAAGTGTCATCTTTGGTTGTCAAAATTCCAGGTGTAATTGCACTTATATGAGCAAACCCATAAATGTCAGTACCTTTGTTTTCCCTGACAGAGGCCAAATAAATTCCAATTCTGAAAGCACAGTTGTGCTGTTAGGGTTGTTTTTTTATGCAACTGCCAGCCCAGGATTGCTTTGCCAGTCTAAACTCATGCACATTACAAGAAGAGAGAACTCAGACTTGACTGGCACAATATATTGCTAAAGAAAACAGAAAAATTTGCTACTGCCATATTGCAAAGATAGTGATACAACACATGTATACATGCTACATCTAGAAGTACAGCAGGCCAACATATGAAAATTTATGCAGCAAAACAATTGGTGCAGAGAACTTAAATCTTCATGTAAGGTGCATTTTAGACAGTTTTTCTCAGATTAAACCCATTACTTGGTCTAAGCTGCAGAACATTTGGTGCATTCCTCAAGCACACTTACCTGCTCTGTTCCATCTGAAACCAGCCTAGACCCTGTGACCTGAGGCTGCCCTGGAATGTGAGCCAAGGCACAGTAAACAGGGACTATCAGGAAAACCATGTAAGGGCACTAATCAAACCGGGGTGATAATGCAGACCCGTCTGTAATTGAGAGAACAGTTAATTCCTCTCTAAATGCCAGTCATTCCAGTGAGACGTGAGAAACAGGAGATGGATAATGCATCTAACATGTGGCTTTATATAGTTATTTTGAGTAGCTATTGACAGCAGAGATAGTATAGGGAGAGAAGAAAACCCCCTAGCTTTCTCATTCACCCTTTTCTTGGAAGAGTACATTTCTTTAACGGACGCAAAAACCTCAATCATTGAATACTAATTTTAATGTTGTATCGCAAGAAGAGACACTACTGGCCCCACATATTTTCCAGTTTATTATTTAATATATCTATCTTAATTAACATCTAAAAGTGATGTGGTTTTCTCCACTGAACAGAAGGAAGCAATGTGTTTATCGAGTCCGGCAAGTTACTGACCAAGGCTGGCTCTGTGTGTCAGGTGAGACACTGATGGAAAACGCTCCTGCATCCCCAGAGGGAAGTTCAAAGACACCTGTGTGCCTTAGCAGGCATCACAAACCAGAACATTGTGTGTTCTCTGTTTTCCCCTTCCTTTCTCTATCTCCTGATCTGCATTTAGCTTTCAGTTATTTTTCTCCATTTATCTAATACAAAGACACAAAAATTTTTGTGCATCAGCAGAGATACTGTTTTTTTCCTCATTCATGTTTTGTATGACTTATACATTGTAATTTTTAGGTTATCCTGCTTAATATTATAATATTTATCATTTCTCCCTGATCTGAGATTCTAAATTCAGTGCTTATGTCTTCTGTTTTAAAAGACATGGTAAATCTGAGCATGTCAATATGATACTGTGGGGTTTTTTTCATTCAGCTTCTAAGTCCTTGATACACAATGTTACAGAGATAATTTTATATACATATATGTAATATATTCAACATTTCTTCACTCTGTTCACCTTAACCTACATTTCCCAGCATGAGTCATACTGATGGGTTTTGTAATTCCCACAGTTCACGCTTCTCCAGCTGATTGCAGTACTGATTCTATTTTCACCAAGTCAAGACTATTTCCTAGATCCTCAGAAGCTATCAACAAGACTGCTCTGCAGAAAATGAATCAGATGAAGAACATCAGCCATGTCCTGTTACATCAATCTGAATGAAATAAAACTAACTCCTAGTAGCTAATATTCCATATAAATAGGGATGCTTGCTAAGCCAAAAATGTGCATTAAGTTCTACAGGCTAAAATTGAAATGTAAGATACTCAGTAATTATTGCCTTATTACTGCTTAGTATTTCACAGATTCATTTCAAAATTACTTATTTCCTTATGATATTATGAAAACAGTGTACCAAGTCTTATCAAAATTTTAACTTAATTATTTAGTTTGGTATATTTCATTTGTAACAACACAAATGAATTAAGCTTTGAACACAGTGAGGACCTCCAAAGGCCCAACCCCTCCTCTGCTCTTTCCAGCTGTGTTTTATGAAGCTGCTTCAAGGGAAATAAGACAATTCCACCTCCATTGCAGGGGCCAGCACGGCAGAACATTAATGTAGGCTCTACTCAGTGTTACAGGAGAGTCTCTGGTCTGCCAAGGATCCAGACTTTTTCCAGAGTGGACCAGGATTCCCACCCTCAAGTAGCATTTTGTGAGGCTCCACTTTTCCCTAAGGAAGCGTTGATTTTGCTCTTTTCTACCTTTCAAATATTTTTCAATTTCTTACCTGTAGAAGACAACGATGTGATAGCACAGAATTAGGAAACATCCACAAAACAACATAAAAACCCCAGAAAAAAATACAGCACTCGTAAAAAGGAATAAAGTACCAGAAATGGAACTTAAATTACAGCTCCTTGATTGTTAATATGACATTAAATATTTTACTTCATTGTATCACACCAACTTACAGGCAAATGAACAAAAACATATGTGCAAAAATGCACAATCTATTAACGTCAGCAAAGACTGGTCACCAGCTTGACTTTATTCTGATTATAGTTTTGAACACACATGTAAACAATAATTACTACACAATTTTAAGCAAAAAATCATAACTGAGGTTTTACACATTTTAAAATTTCTTCCACTACCATTCCAACAGAAAAAAACAAGGAAACAAAAATCTCTTGCAAATGTTAAGACTTTGAAGAGATGATATGTATAAGCAAACTCAGTAAAATGCCATGCAATATTTTCCTATATATACACTTTCTTCCTTTATATCCTTTAAAACTGGTATTTAAGATTCCCTTTTATTATTAAAAATATTTTTATAAAAATAAAACACTTTCTGTATAACTGAAGGTACAGTCTCTCTTTTCCAGTGGATTCACTGCAACTCTAATTTGCACAGAGTGGATCATGCACTTCACAAATACCTCATCACTTCTATGGACAAGCATCACTTGCTGATATCTGCACAGCAGTCCTGATCCTGTTTCCACTGAAGCCAAGCTTCAACAACAAAACTCTCACAAGCTTCCAAAAAAGTTAAAAACCCTCACTTTATTAGCTATTCTGATGTGATAAAAACAACATACAAGGTTTGGGCTCTTTCCTGTTTATTTTAATTGTCAGAAAAGCAAATCCCAGATTTAGAATTTTGATTCAAGCATATCAAAATACATGATTACAATCCATATTTACATCTAAGCTCTGACTTGCCTTTCTTTGCCTATATGTAAAAACTAAAAATAAATTTTCATTATTACAGGACTGCTATAGAAACCAAAGTTTATGGATGTTTTTAGCATGATACTGCATGCAAGCATTTTGCTTGCCTTTATCACAATGTCTTCAAAGAGAGTATCATGTTTAAACATCCACTATTTGTCAGCAGATATAATGCTATGCAAACTCTGAGAGCAAGCTATTGAGGCAGGGCTTTGTTTCTAGGTATGCATGTGTCAAACTCAAATTTAAGACAGCTTTAGCTACTTCTTTGCATCCAAAAATAACAGCATTTTTATCCATACAAATATAGGGTTTAAGAAGTCATCAAAAATTAAGAAGGGCTGATCATTTCCTGCAGCTCAGAAGGCCAGTCTGGAAGGCTCTGGGTTCTAAACCATGTACAACCCAACATGATTGTTGATTGTCTTGCAATCAAGGTGGTCAAAAAGTCATATATATATAGAACTGAATCCATAACCTGTGACTAGTCATGGATATAAATATGCAAATATAAAGATGAGATTTGACTAAATGCTGCTTTAGCATCTCCTAACAATTCTAAATCCGGGAGTGGCTTTTCACAGTACGTCGCCTCAATGGAAAGTCTCATTTACTCCATTACATATACACACACACATGAGAATGCCCAAACACACCAGCTTGAGTACAGAAACACAGCTGCACATCTTCCAAAGAGTATAAAAAATCTGGCTAGTTTGCAATAATTAATTAAGATCAGAGACTTGTGAAAATACAGTCAGAATACCTAAAGGAAAAAAAAACAGTGCTGATCCACTGCTAACCGAATATTCAGTATTCAAAATAAGTCAAAACAGAACACCAGTAGAAACAAAAATAGCTTATGGTTTTCAAATATCCTGGTATTAGCTAGAATCTTCCATTACCTACAATGGCACTGAATAATTGAAAAAAGCATGCATTTAAATAGCTTTTTAATTCACAGGTGTTAGAACATAGGAAGTACCTCTTAATACACAACTTTTTTCAGCAATATAAGATTGCAACAGTGTCACCTTACAACACATAGCTATTTTTACTAAAAATCCATGAGCAAGTCACTCCAGGCTGTAACACATTATACCAATAAAGAATGAATCCAAAGTTTTGTATGTACAAAACAGCTTATATGTGAAAACCTCATCTTCAGCTTCTGTTTGCAAACAGGTATCTATACCTTACCTGCTTGCTGGGGAAGAAAATAACAAAAACAATATTGCTAATTAGACTATCAGGAAACAGGATGACACAGCACAAATAGTTTTATTCAGGTCAAAGATAAGCAAGTCTGCTCCCATGGTTCTTTCAGTAAAAGTGAACAGAGGCTAAACTAAATTCCCTACCTTGATTCTCAGATCAAGTTTTAGTATAAAGATCTATTGCTGTACTATCTATAGAAAAACAAAGGTAAAGAATCCCCCCCACTCTGCCCTCCCCAGGCAGAACATTGCACCATGGCACTGAAAAGCTTAAATGAGACTAAAGCACTTAATACTACCAGGATAATATACATTCAGTTAATGCACATTGGCATCAGCTGTACAATCTTAACAGTGTACGTTGAAGGCAAAGCAAAGTTTGGTAGTATCTTCATAAAGAACAATTAAAGCAGTAAATATTCCCCCATCATTAGAACCAAAACCAAGTTTAATTCTACTTATAACATCTTTAAAACAATCCACACCCACTAAAAAGCAATGACTTTGTCTTGGACAAAAATGGCTTTGCCCTGAAAGCAGGGTAGTATTAAATAAAATATTTCTGATTTTAAGTTGCTACTTCATGTAAAGACAGTATCTTCATCTGGTTTTCTCCAAAGCATTTGTGAGCTTGATAGAGTACGCTACCAGTTTATTTAAACTTTTGCTTTCACTGCTATTTTTAGCTTGTGGAGAGGCTGGCACAAAACATTTACTAGAGCTTAATGGCTTGTTCTCTCATTGCTATTATTACAAACCATTCATGTGGAAAGTTGTTAACTGTGCAGTTTGAATTCATAGGTGCTTGTTTTCCACTGGTTGACATCAGCATTGATCATGTTGCGCTCAGTGAAGGTAACACATCCCTTGGAATCGATGAGCACGACCGTGTTTGTCCTGCAACAGTGCAACAGCACAAGGTTACACCTGGGCTCTGTCACAAAAACTACCAGGCTGCCATCCCTCATTCCCAAATGTTTTAATCTTTTTTTTTTTTTTTTTTTTTTTTTCCCTGAGCACATCATCATAATCACACGAGCAGGGCAGAAATCATCCTGGTAAGTTCAAATGGCCACTTTCAGTCACTCCACTGCCTTGATTCCCTGCAAGTGCAGCAGCTTACACACAAATCTGTTCATTGCAGAGGGTATGATAAAAGCTTAAACTTTTTTTCCACTTTTGTGGAAAGTGCTCCAATCAGAAAGATGTACTATAAAACTAAGTTTGTCTTCACAGTCTATATGTACCCATAAGGATTATTTGTATCAACTGCACTCTCTTCATTTCTCTCTTTCAAATCAATTGCCCACTAAGATTTAAACATTGTTAATGATCATCACAGGACACTGATACACAATCACAGAAACAGGTTTCTCTCTCTAGGAACCTTCCAAAGAGGAAGTTTGTTTTCATGAAAAGCAGATGCCAGTTGTGCATCTATTCTGCTTTGCCTTGGCTAAGCTGTCATTTCTCTGTGGACACTGCAGTACCCTACCACAGAGGCTGACTGACAGTAGGAATTTTCCACCATCCCAATCTGGTGGCCTTTCCCAAGTCACTTCACAGTTGTTTGCCCATATAAAAAAGCTCTTAATTTCCTCAGCAGAACATGTGAGGCCCAGCTAACAATCTCTATTCACTAAGCCCTGTTGCTAAGGGAAAGGTAAGTGTGAGCATATGATTATAGCAGTAGGGAGATTTGAAATGTGTGCTAATTCACCAGTAGAAGGTCAGTATTTCTACCAAGTTATCCCTGTTTCCTTTGAAATGGCTGGACTCTGTGAAGCAAGGGGAGGAAGGTGCTTTGTTACCATGTAAAATCTTCATTATCCTATATTTAAAATGTTATTTTAATCAATTTTAAAAAACCCACTGTAAATACTGAGCATCTCTCTCAGAATACCAACTTAAAATGCCTACAGCAGTGAGCACCCTCTGCTTATCAGCTTCCATCTCTACAGAGGAAATACTATGGCTGACCATGCCACAGAGCAGCCTGACAAAATTGCTGGCAGACTTTCAGAGTAGCATTTCCCTACCAGCAGCAACAGGGTTCACCAATTTTGTCCCACTGAGGACTAAATGAAGATTTGCACTGCATTATTCAATTCTCCTTGCAGCTTTGATGCAAGAGCAGAGAATATCTCAGAAAAACAGCAGCATCAGTTAGGGGAGAAGTGGAAATACTGGTACTTCTGAACAAGAGCAATAGGCTTTTAATGTATGAAAATGGCAGATCCATTTTACAACGTCATGTCTAAGGAAAACTCTGATTTAGCAATGCAGATGACATGATTCCTGCTCATGAAGGAGAAATGTGTTCTGTGGTATCTCTGATAAGATCAAAGTTAAGAGGTGCTCAGATGTGCTACTATACTGGGGAAGCAGGAGAACTGTATTATCTCATCTGGGACATGTTAGAGCTGTGCCATGCTCTCCATCAAAGATGAACCACAGTGTGAGCTTCAAATGCTCTTTAGCAGCAAATCCCAGACACTCCAATACTGACCAATGAAATACACTATGGAATTACACCTGACTAACATCTGAAAAAAAAATTAAAGCAGTTACTATAGAATTTAAACTTACAATAGCACAATTTTGATTTGAGATATGCTTTGATGCAGTACACATCTATTTCTGGCTATGAATTTTTTTACCTTGTTCCATAACCTGGGCAACGAACACATAAAGCTGCATACTTGTTCAATATGGGACGGATATAATCCTTCCCTTGGTCTTCAATTGCAGGGTCTGGTAATTGACTGAAAAAAGTAGAAATGTTGTTAAAAAAATTAATAATTCTCAAACATTAACACATTCATCCCTCTTGATCTGGAAGGAGTTTCAGGATGTCCCTGAGATCACAGTCAAAGGCAGGGCTGAAGGAGAAGAGAAGAGGTAAAGGACAAAAACCCATCAGGAAAGAACAGAATTCTATGATTAAAATAACCACTATACTCACTAAATTCCTGTAATATGCAGACACAGAGATCACAAAGTAATATGAAACAGGATATTTTAAGAAAGTTCAAAGCTAGTGCCTATCCACATGTTCATATTTATTATGAAAAGATCATTTCATCTTGAAGTGTGATTTGGAAAGATTACAGGCTTAGTTTTAAATATTGCTTTTTGTAAGTAAATATTTCCCTTTTATAGTCGGATGATTTCAGATGAGATCAAATGGAATTACTGAACATTAAAGGAAGATCATTTGACTATATTGTATCTTATACCTTTGTCTTTTTACTAATAAAAAGTATAAAGTCTAACAGTTTTTTAAAAATCACTCGATGTAATAGCAGATGAAAAAAGCTATTAAGACAGCTTAGCAGAGTCCTCAATTACTACTCATTGCTCAAATGTCTGAGTTCTCACATAAAGTTTTATTTTGAATCACTGAAAAATGCCACATTCATGAATGCTGACATTAAAATTTGCTGTTAAGTTTGGGAAATTTGATCTATATACCAGAAACAGCTTTGCTTCAACTCTAATCACTGCCCAGACAGATAAAAGTCAAGGTAAACATGAAAGTTACCAGATGGTGGGCAATGATAAGAATTTAGACCACAGCACCTCCTGTACACTGCTCCCTGACTGCACACTGAAGTGGTATCAACTTTATTTCCTTCTGGACATCCAGATGATGGGCTTAGGTTCACTGTGTGATCAGTTGTGAGTGCAGGAACTTTCCTTACATCTCAAACTCAACTCTTGGGGACTCCCTTGACTGGAACTTCCTTGACTGAATTCCTACAGCTGAATTCTACTAATACTTCCTTATCTCCTTCCCCCACTTAGCCTGAAACAACTGCACTTTTGAGGAAGACAGCTGGTTGTACTTTGAAGCGTTGCTTCTCCACCCTCTGAGCAGCAATACAGAACAGTAAAACCTACTAACACAAACCTGCTCACCACCTGTGAGGGTGCTGAGGCTCTGGCACAGGTTACCCAGAGAAGCTGTGGGTGCCTCATCCCTGGAAGTGTTCAAGGCCACGTTGGATGGGTCTCTGAGACAGTGACCCTGTCCATGACAGAGGCTGGCACCAGATCTTTAAGGTCCCTTCCCATCCAAATAATTTTATGATCTATGTAAATAAGTGCTTTCTTTAGTAAGTAAACAAACCTATGTAAGCCTCCAAAAAGCTGACAGCAAGCAGCTTGTACATGCCTAGTCATGCACTCACTGCCCTTAGTAAAGGAAGTGCAATCTTTAAAAAAAAGGGCACAGTGAAACCAGTGCACACCTGATGGGATCTAAGACTGCAGTAGCCTTAATTGTGTCTCCTGCTTAAAAATCAATACTGTTGAAAGTCAGGCTCTGTGAGAGCATTTTCAATTAATATCAAGTTAAAGTGTTTTTTTCTTTCAAAACAGTTTCTATATGGATTTTCTAAATGGGTCATATTGTATTTGAGTAAATCCAGCTATCATGTTCTTACGGCTCTTGATTATTCATCACTGTAAGGAGCTCCTTCACCAACTCTTCTTTGGAAAGTTCTTCACTTCTCTTGACCACTTCTGTAAAAAGCTGCTTCCCATATTGAAGTTTCTTCCATGGTGTATCCAACAAAGAATTACTCAATCCATATATTCCTACACACACACACAAAAAAAGCCCAATTTAATCGGAAAGTGCATTCTGGTGATTTCAGTTGTCATTACAGATTTAAAAAAATTTAATAAAGTCTAAGTGACTCCCCAGTTAACCTGCAGGTGTGCCATAAACACACAAGCCTCATTACTGAACAGAATACAGCAGGCTCCCATCTTATGCTGGGCTGTGCTTAAGCACTCCCCTGGGATAATGCTCAATACTTGGTTTTAGTTGTACTCTAATTCATATCTACAGCAGTTAGTTTTCATTTCTGGTTTGCTAAACCATGAAGGCACAACAGAATTTTATAATTTCTGCGATCTATTTATGTCCAGTGTAGTGATACTAATCATAAGTTATCTTTGCCTCTGATTTTACTCTTGAAGAACACTGCAAAACAACACTGGATGACAAGAAGGACCTTTCCTTTTAGAGGCACTCCCTCACCACAATCCAAACCAGAGAGATTACCAAACACCCTCCCCTCACTGTGCAGCCACAGCAGTCTGTTGTCTAAGCACAGTGACCAGAACCATCTTTGGTACAGTCTGCAGATACTTAGCATTTATGACTCAAGTTTCTCATTACAACATGGTCAGATTTAAAAAAATGTCTGTATTAAAACCTGTTTGATGTTTGTAGCTGTACAAAATCTAACAGTTGTTTCCAAGAATTTATGCTGTAATTGCTAAAATAAGAATTTGCCTACTGGCAGCCACATTCTGACCATTAACCTAAGCTGGCAAAGTAGGGCTCTGCCATTACCTGTTACCAACCCACTACACTGCTCAGAGCCTTCCATGTGTCCTGGTTCCATTTAAACTGCTTTTTTTGGTTATGACTTCTGGAGCATTGTTCTCTGCAGCTAGCTAAGAACTAGATTTGAAATATTTTTAAGTCAATACACCTGATAAAACAGATTTTATTTTTTTGAAAGCAATCTCTGTCCCTGGGGGAGCACAGTCATACTGTGACCTTCAGACTGCTGGGTAAGGAGAGTCATGGTCAGATCCTTTGAAAATTTCATTTCTCAAGACAGACTTCTGTCCTTCTGCCATAGTTATCTAAGCAGTATTCCACTAATTGCACTGCAGGTGGGTAGACTGACATAGACAGAAACTTTTAATGAACTATTGATTCTTTACTGAAAGTTATTAACAAAATGAATTCCAGGACATTTAGTAATACTTTCTTTTAAGGAATGCAAAGAAAAAGTAATATTTCAGTGAAGACAATGCTTAAGTAGGTAAATTACTAGAACAATACACACAGCTACGTAAGAAAAAGTAATATTCAGACCTTTCTGAAGAAAACCTACCAGCATTTAGGAAAACAGGTTCTGGTTCTCCTTTGTTTCCATAGTAGCAAATTACATCTCCTTTGGTGGTACTGAAAAATATAAACAAATTTCTCCTTGAAAAGCCATCAGCTTCTATATTTGATTATGCTTTAATTTCATGCAATCTTTGAGCACAGTAAGATGCTTCTCCCACTGTTATTCCTATGATATCAGACATTGATGTGTTTTATTACTTTCGTCCTCTCAAAACACTGTACCACTATCAGGAAGTACCATGATCATTTTTAAATATAACTGCAATAAAATTCAGTAGAACCCAGTAACTTCTGCATGGAAGTAGCCAGGCTTAATGACAAAAACCTGGTTTTGATTAACTGGAGATTTAGTTGCTTGGGAGAAGGGGCCATGTGAAAACAAAGGAACTGTCCATCACAGTAGGAACTCTTTTCCTCATCACCTCTTTGGAATCCTTCCTGCATTCTAAGCCACTGACTGCTTGGCCACTTTAAATGGCAGAAGTGCATTTTAGGCCCACTTCCAGCAATGCTGCAGGGCATAGTTGGGTCATTTGTGCATTTCTTGGCTGTTTTCAGATCACTGTAGTCACTGAATCTCTCTCTCTCTAATTGCAGGCTCTGGCTGCAGCACTCTGGCTCTCTCCTGTACACAGTGTGTGGGGAGGGTCTTGCACAAGGTTCAGAGACAGCTTCTAACATTGCAACTCTTCTTTGACAGAGATGGTATCAGCATATCCAAAGAGCAGGGACTTCAACAGTCACACTAATACTGACAACACAAACACCAAACCAACTGATAAGGGGGAAAAAAAATAGAAAGTCACCAATAAGCCTTGTGAGTCTTCTGGGAAATGGATTGCCAGTAGATGGGTAATTCTGAATATCACTCAATCAGCTGACGTGGAATAGTGATTCCTCAGATCACTTCCAGTTGGTGGGTTTTGGCTTTTTTTTTTTTTTAATTAGCCAGAATATAGCAATGAGATCTAATTCTGTGTTTCCCCTTAGTGATTTATGTGCTCACAAGTTACCAACAAACACATTCTGACCATAGTTTTTGTCTCCCAAGCTCCAGCTCCTTAGACAGCAGATCGAGTTTCCAAATTGGAAAAAAAAACCCAACCAAACAAAAATAAACAAACAAGCAAACAAAAAACCCCAAACACAAAACTTGCAGTTAAGATTGAATTTGGATTAAGTAGCATTAAACATAATACAGGAGAGAAGCCATTTCCAACTCCTCATTTTTTTTCCTAAGATAAAAAGGAGTACCTCTGCACTGATGCAAATCAGAGTATATAGAATGCAATCTCATTAATGATGTACTGGAACTTAAATTGCTCTGCATAACTTAGCATCCGCTACTCAAACCTTAATAACAAGCAAAACAGTCTTGATTTAGCTGTTTATAGTCTTCTTGAAAAGCCATTATGAAAGACATTCTACAGTGTCCTTTGCAAGACAGCCAAATGAAGAAGGAAATATTAACTTATCAATTATAGAAGTCAGAGGAGTCAAGAAGAGGAATACAAAAAAAGCCCATATAAAGGGAAAACAGAAGTGCCTTTCTTTGGGCACTACTCTTCCTCCTCCCAAACCTGTAAGAGCTTTCTGATACCACACAAAAAGATGAACAAGTTTTTCAGCACAGACAATGGACAGCAATCATAGCAAGCATGTTGTGTACTCTGTATTGTTAAAGATCATGTAAGAAGACCTCAGCTACTCAATTTACAATTTATCTACTGCTAAAACAAATGTGTAGTTTTTCTGAGCTTTCCTCTAGTGGCTTAACAGACATTTATTTTCCCTTATCTTTTTCTTCTCATCCTTAAGATCGTTGTTCAAATATATTTATGCTGATATCAAGACTTAATGACCACCTGAACTCTCCACAGACAATACCTTAGTTTTTTTTAGTTAGGACATCAGAAATCACACAAACTACTGTATTGTGTTAATTACACTCTTTTCAAATACCTGCTGTTGAAGGTTGTGAAGATAAAAGATCAGAGCAATTGTTATAACCTGAAGTCTCACAAGACAGTGTTAGGAAAGGTGGACAAATGGCCCAAGGAAGCCCTGGAACACAGCTGTAAGATAAGGCCTGTCATAGACAAGACTTCATGGTGAGTAAGCTGGCACTGCTGACTTCCTCTACAATGGCTTTTTACATGAAAGAATATAATCCTCTAGCATCTCTTGCAAGATTTCTGTCACTGGCAAATTCAGTAACAAGATCCCCTGGAGTTTATCAAGAAGACAAGGAACATATAAAAACTGCAGGGTCACTAAATCAGGACATCTGTATTTGATGGCATGCACACTCCCCCAGGTGAGTGTTTTCACTTACCTCCACTGCAGCACTGCTGCTGCCTTCTGTCAAAGGAAGACTAAAGCCTCCCAAGAGACTTCTGAATTGGGGATACTTTCAAAATTTGGTTCACTGTGCCAGTCAGAGACTCTTCCTTTTATCATTTGGCTCTGCCTATTCCCTTCCTACTGTTTACAGGTACTCAGTACTGAACATCAAAGCAGAAGCCAAAATGAAAAAAAAAATCCCTGTAAGCTTGATCGCAGCAATAGCCCCAAAATCCTGGCCTGTACTCAAGATTCTCTTCCCTCCCAGCCTTACAAGTATAGATACCAATTTCACTGCAGAAGTAATAAAGGCATAATTAAAGTGATGACAATAGGACCCAACAGACATATTTTTAAATCCCAGCCATAGCTGACAGCAGAAAGAAACTAAAATTATGCTCTTAGATACATCATTCTGTCAAAAAATGTAAGCAATAATAAATGTTCTAAGAAATATTCCAGGCAGCACAAATCTCAGTAGTAATAGAGGCTTCACAGCAACATGAAAGCCATACAGAGTTTGCCACAATCACTTCTTAATGCTGATGAAACATAAGCAATGTCCTTCTGCACTCCTGCCCTGCTTCAACTTCAAGGTGGCTCCAAGTCATGTCCACCAAAAACTCAGAATGAAAGAAAAAGGAAAACAGTAGTGAGGCAGTAAAGCTACACAGAGTTTGGTTATCACCAAGTGATCACTCCCCCGGGCACTGAGCTCTACTCTGCCACAGACAAGAGCCTTGGATTGTTTTATGAATAATATGTGCATGTATTTTTTGTGCAAGCACAAAAGATGAAACAGGCAGCAACAGTGAAATGTTATACAACATTGAAATGCTGTACAGTAGTTTCCAATAAGTAGTATAGTTCACAGATCCATTTTCTTTTCTTCAATGTTCATGAGCTAATCAGGTAATTCTTTCTGTTCTGAAGCTAAAAATAAACAAGCCAACACCAAACCACCAACTATAAAGCCCAAACATGTACCACCTACTGTCAAATAAAATGATGGAAAGAATTCTGCAGCATACAAAATCTGCCTTAAAACACTACTCTGATTTTGCTGTCAGTGTCTAAACATTTCTTTGGCGCTGTCCTGATATTTTGGGCCAGGCAGAAGCTGACACCAAAGGAAAGAGATAGAATAAAGAAGCTTTTCGGAAGCATTTTTCTTTCTTTTGACATTGGATTGTCCATACATCCATCCACTGGAAATTACTAAAGATCTATGCAGAAATACCTCATTTTCATGAGGAAGCCACAAAAAGCAAGACAGGTGTACTCTGCAAAAGGTGATACTGAATTAGGACAGTGCATGAGAAGAAAAGGATATGAGCTTACAGGGCAATCCCAGGGACTTGACCATCCATGTTCTTTTCACACCAGCAATCTCACCCTATCTCACTTTGAAAATCCAATCTCTAGAGAGCAATCAAATCCTTCCCACCCAGCCAGGTTAGGGTGACTATACTGAATGAGAGCCTGCAGGTGATGGTATAGTTTACTACATTTTCCCTGCAGGGATTGAAAACTGGCTGTGACAGGGGAGAGCAGACAAGCTCACCCAAAAGGCATTTTTCTGCAATCCCCTCCAGCTGACTCGCTTGTAAGGGACAATTTGTTTATTCATCATGGAGGAAGTGATTCACTCCTGTTACACAGGGATCTTATTGCACATGAACTGCATGGGTTCTAACTGACAGCCTGTCAGAGACACTTGCTGGGTGGGTGACAAGAAGCTGCCAATTTGTCCTTCAGGGCAGTCTGTATTACACACTTGGCAGTAAGGAACACAAGTGAGATGCTGCCACAACACCCATGACACAAGTTTGAGGGAACCATGAAAGCCTAAGCAGGTGTAGCAGAAGATTTATTGGACATAAACACAGGTTTCCCCAGGACAGAAATGATGTCCTGATCATCAACAAAAGCAGCTCATTGCCTTCAGGTATTATCCCAAATGGAAAAAGCAGGAAAACCCCTTTGAATACTGAGCAGGTATTTACTTTAGTTTACCCAGTTCAGCCTCTGATAACCTTGTTCCTTTCTAATCACACCTACAGACAAAATCAGAGGAGTGGCAACACTGCCTTCCTGGAAGCCAATTTTGCAGCTGCACAAGATTCCAAACAGACACTGTTTGCCATATGGTATAATTCAACATAAAAGTATGTTTAACATAACTGAATAAATATTCATGACTCTCATACTCAGCAGGTACACCCAAGATGATAAACTGAAAAATCAGAAAAACAAAGGTACTAAGTAATTTTCTTAAAACAAGAAATCAATGGTGTTTAAATTGACATAAAGAGATGCCACAGAGTAAATAGATTATTACATTAAAAGTGTCAAACCCCATGCATGTTAAAAATAAGAGTCACACCAAGTTGTGGAAATAAAAAATGAGATTTTACAACTGTATAGTTGTTTCCAGCTCCCCTTCTTGTATTACTGCACCTCTCATCTAGCATACTGTCATCATAATCATACAGAGAGAAGATAAAATTTCTTGTTCTGAAATGTGTACCTGAAGATTCAAACACTGTACATCTCTCTAAATATGCTGCTTACACTCAGCAGGATCATGTGCTCAGGTACACCCCTTTCCACCAGTACTTCATCTACACTTTCAATCTGAGTTTCCCCTCCATTTCACACACTCTAACAAAGCCAATCACTATTTGTTACACAATGGAAGAACATGTTAATAGTCCTCAATCTTTGTTTTAAACAGCAACATGGCCCAACAAAATAGCATCAACTACAATAACGTTTTCTATTTACACAGAGAAGTAGCTCCCATTCACATACCATATTTCTCTTTGGAGTAATTCTAATTTCCTAAAATGACAATTTTACAAATCTTATTGAAATTGCTTTGCATCATTAGCTTGCCAAGAATTTAATTTCATCAGAGTATCCAAGGCTAAGGACATGGCAAAATGGAGAAGTCAATCAACACACACAGCTTTCAGAGTGATACTCAACAAGGAATTATGACCTGTATCACCACAGAAAGACTATTCAATTGAGCATACAACTCTCTATCAGTCCAGTCTGGAGGAATAAACAAACAAAACCAGCACAGGAATGATTGCCTTAAATAACATCAATCAAACCTACTTTGATATCATCATTATGACAATTCTATTTACCTACATTAAAACAGAGAAACTGAAAATTACTGCTTGCTAGGTCACACCTTGAATATGATGCTTGCTTGAAAATCACTATTTCTTCTGCTGCCTTTTCAGGTAAAGATAGCCTTCCAATTTATTCAATCTAGCACACAGCTACATACAGCAGAAAGCTCAAAAAGTCAGATCCTCTGACCATGGTAAAAATTAATTTAGGCTACTGAAAAATTTTGGGAAGTCTCTGGTGAAACAATGAACTTTATGAAGTAGAGAGAGTAAAAAGACCAAAAAACATCAAACCCTCTGACTGCCTGGCCATCTTCTGGATTGAATTTCTGGAAACATAACTTCTATGTTTATTTCTAAGCAGGCACACCAAGCAGAACTACACTCATGGTATCTTCACAGAACTGACTGGTAAGTCTGAGACACCAACTGAAGGTGGTCTAATACAGAAATTGAAAAACATAAACACAAGGTCAGTTAGTGAGAGGGTGCTAGAAATGATTTCCACTGAAAACAGTAAACACTCTGGCCTTCTGCTTTGAGTGCATTCCCAGAAGCATGCAGAAAAGCTGAGTGGGAGAAGGCCATGCACCATCAGGTTGTCTAATAAGATTAATGGTTCTGCACCAAGTGTGCCAAAGCAGCAGTGTGCTCCTGGCAGTTTAGATGTGCTCCAGGTCATGCAGTGTGCATCCAGCTGGGAACTGACACATTGCCTGGAGATGCCTTAGCCCTGGATTTCCATTCTACTCCATCAGGCAGAATGCAAAGGAAAATCAGCAGATGTACTTGTGCATAGACACATGCACAAGCACTGGAAAGGATCGTTCCAACCACACTGATTATAATCATGTATCCAACATCCTTTCTTGGCTACAGAAACTTTAAGTTAATGTTAATTTGTCTTGTGCTGATTTTTAATGTCTCAGGGAAGATTAATAACACTGACACTCTGACAGGAATAATAGCTTGAAAGCTTTCAGCTGTTCTAATCCTGCTGCAGCATGTCAACTCTCAGAGAAAAAAGGTGCCTGAGAAATTATTAGCCAAGGTTTTGTTTTCTCAAAATACAAGCCCCAGAGCCTACAGGGTAAAGACTGGCTACAGCCTATCAGGGAGTTGCAAGAGGTTTTGTGGGAAGCAATGGTTAGAATAGAAAATAGCCCTCCAGTGTTTGAAAGATAAACAATAACAAAGGAAAGGAAGGCTACAAAAAAAAAAATTAGGGCCTTGGATGCCAATTAGCAAAAAACATGAGCTCTAACTTTAGTTTGTGACAGGCTTTTGTATTGTGACACTTGGGTGCTACGATTTGTATGTACAGCACTGTTATCATCTTTCTCCCTCTGACATTTAACTGTGATGTTTTATAGACTTACTTCAAGTCAGCTGCTAATAAATTAAATCCATTGTAAAGATGTCCCTCTACTGAAACTTTCTTCAAGTAAGAGTAGCTGTCCAGATCTGTAGTCAAGAAGTTTGTTACAAGAGCACCTAAGAAAGAGAAGTACATAGAGCAACTTGTATGTGTGTGCTCACTATTCTGACAGGCCTGCTAAAATAAACAGAAAGAAAGATTCCTATTGCCAACAGGCTGTAACAGTGGAAAAACCCCCAAACCACAAAATCAACCCAAATAACAAACCAACCTTTAAAAGTCTTATATCATTGTAACACGTTCACACTAAATGCTTGACTTTTACTCTGAAGAACTCAGTGAAAAGCTCTTGGTTAAAAATTCTACAGAATTTACATTTACTAATTACTCTGGACTGGATGCACCTTTCCTCTCCTCCCACCTTATAAATTCTTTCTTGTCTTGCTTCATCTCCCTGATATATGACCCTAAAATGAAATACAAATGACATGGTTCATTTATTTCTCTCTATAACATGTTTTGTCATTGCAATATATTCCAAATCCAGTACCATATGACAGTTACAAATAGACCTATTTTTTCTTTAAGAAGCCCCACAGATGTGCTGTTTTGAGCATCTTCTCTGAAATAGAGTTTTCCCTGTTATCTCTCCTCCTCTGATTTATCAATGGGGAAGAAGAATCTTTTAGGCTACCCCCAGCATAATCCAAGTTGTATTCCCTGACACAGGGGTTTGCATATGAATATACACTTTAAAAAGTCTACTGTAATCTAAAACTAGCTCAATACTTGGCTAATTTTTCTGCCTGTTAATTAGAATTACTTTCCAGAGGAGATGGTGCTGCTGCATAGCTTGTATGAATGCAACTTTCAGGCTCTAGGCACTACATCTTGTTTTACTTATGCCTGCTTGATCAAAAAATCATTATCCAAGTCAAGTTCCTCACACATGTACTCAAACTCATCAGCTCAAAAATTTTGTTTACAGCAAATAAACATTCTATTTGTCTAGAAAACTGTGTTAAGAAAATTAATATTGTAATCATCACTGTTCTGCTGGAACAGTGTCCACTTCCTTTTTTGTTTTTCATTTCAACTCCTCCATACCTCTTCCTTTTGCATTTTTATCAATCTTTGGCTGCATATAGTTTGTCAGGGCTGCCATCTTGCCTTTCTTACTGATTCCCAGCCATGTCCCTCCTTCTTTTCCTTCCTCCATATCCAGACCTATAGGAATAAGTAAGAGTTAGGTTATTAAATACATTAAAATTAAAAAAAATGTTTCAAAATTACAACATGTTTTCCTTAGATGTGTAAGGAAGAAGAAAATTTCTTATTAGAAAAGTAACACCACTACCCCAATTAAAAAAATCCAGGCTATGATTCCTTTATAAATTATATAAAAACCACTCAAAACAGCAAGACATACATACCACTAAGGATCTCATTGCTGCTGTCCCAAAACTCGGCTGATTTGGACGGTCTGTGGTAAAATTCATCCCTATTAGCTGCTAGAATAAGCCTGTAGAACACAAGAGGAAAAAAGACACTATTACTTACAAATTGGAACTTCACAGTACAGGCAGGAACAGAATCCAATTTTTTCCAGAGCATTAACTCATTTCAAGCATGAAACCATCCTTTATCTCCCATCTCACCTTTATCACTCAGTGTAAAGTTCACCTGACATCTGTCAGCAGCCTTCTCTCACTGCCGAGAGACACTCAGCAAATCCATTTTGTTGAGTGAATGAGGCAACTGCTATTTTCAAAAAATAATACTTACAATAGAAGATACTGAATTAAGATCGCCTAAACAACCTTAAGATTCCTCAGCACAAAGTTACAGCTTAATTAAAAAAAATTATTATTATTATGAAATTATTTTTTAAAGAAGTGTCTTCCATTGGTAGAACATTCTCAGCTGAGGAGGAGGGAATGGATTTGGCTGATCCAAGTAAATGGAAAAGACAACTGTGACCCCAGGCAAGCACTGTGTGGAGGCTCAGGGCAGCAGGTGACTGCAGAGAGACCTGCACAGCTCCAGTGCAGCTCCCAAAGTCCTGCTCATCAGTACCCACAACATGACTTATCTTTATTTCTACTGCAAGACAGTGAACACTCCCTCTTCTCTCCAGCTATATTGCTTAATTTAATTTTAATGAAATGCCATCTTTGAAAAACCTGAAGATTTTCTTAACCAGTTTTCCATAACCTCAGTATCTTCTTCACTGTCAGTTTCTCCTACCAGCTGCATCTCAATTACATCTGCACAGCAGAAGACAAGTTTGCTACTGGAAACTGAAGACAGACCATACAATTTTAATTCTAATTTTTAGCCACAACACACAAGAATCAATTCCAATGACACCTCATTACTTTGTTCAGCATTCAGATGTACTTACACTTTCTGCAGGTTTTTGAACTTTCCTGCAAATTCATCTCTTCCCTAATACAGTGTTTTAAAAGAGGACTGCAAGGTACAATTTGCACATCAGAAATACCACAGAAAAAGAATCATAATCAACCACAGAGAAACTAGAAAAATCTGACATTTCCATGGCATCCTTTCTGTAATCTAAGTGCTCAGTATTTTGCCCAACAAAGATAACATCTGTTGGAAACCAAACTGTATGTACATTTTTGTATTTCTAATGCAAATATAATATTGTTCTTTTCAAACTTACAAAATTTCTCTTCTTCTAGCTGATGCTAGTCTTTGAGCAATAGGCTTTCTGTTGGTATACCAAATTTCTGTCATCTTACTTCAACATGCTCCATTAACAGGATGCAGCCTCCTTCAACAGATTTTTATTTAAATTAATATCTTCACTGTTAAAAAATAGTTTGCCTCAAATGCACTCCTCATCTCCTGAAGCTTCAATTATACTTTGCTTTCAATAATTCTTGACATGAAACTACAGTTTGTTTATGGTACCTAAATACTAAAAATAAGCTAAGTCTTTCTTGTGTGATTGAATATTCCCCATTGCAAGTTTAATGCAAACCCCTAAATTTAGCACAAGGCTAGTATACAAGAGCATAATAATAAAAACATCTTTATTTTGTCTTTTATGAAACATAATTATAGTGAAAAGGAGCAATATTAAGTGACCCTCGTATATTAATAAATTGCAAAAAGCCTATTCAGCTATTTTTATAGCTGAAATAATTCAACTGCATTAGGATTTACATATTAAGATTTATTTTAATATTGAGAGAAATGAAAACATGAGAAATCATTCCATTAAAGCAATTTACTACAATGCAATTCAGCTCCAGAAAAGAGCCTGTGATTATAGCTTTGAAGCTTGAAACATTTATTTATTTGTAAGATGCTCACAGTACTATTCAGAAAGATGTAAAGGCAGCATATTACCTCAATATATAATAATGGACTACAGTAAAGTACTTGTTACACTGCACTAAACTTTACCACAAACAGGCCCTGAGAGAGAAAACAGAACAAGCTGCAAAAGTACAGGCAGATGGGTTTGTTAGTGTGTCACAAAGGTGAGCTCTTTGTTTAATTAGCTGCTCAAGAAAATTGACTAATATATTGGTCTAGAAGCCAGAGCCTATCTGGATGGAAAATTCTCCCAAGTGTTACAGAGAACATGTTTTATCATGGCCATTTTCTTCTAGCCACTAAACTCAGTCAATGACAAGCTGTTTGTCTTTTCAACTTTTACAGCCTATTACTGACACTTTCTTTCAGTTAGAGATGCAAAGCAGAGAACAGTAAGTGAAGTTTAATTGCCTGATTTGAGATGGACAGAGAAATCAGTGTCTGCAGGTACAGGAATCTCCTTTCGGTTGGGAAAATGGTTCCAAGACCATGAAATAAACAGAGCTACAGCACAGTGATGCTTGAACTGTCAAGAAAAATTACCCTTAGCAAGGACCTATACAGAGATGTCTCACTTGATCCAATGGCTATAATACTGCTTGGAATTAAGAGGGCTGGGCACCATTCCCAACTAATATTCAGACCTGAGATTCAATCCTTCAGAAAGCTGAGATAAAGGTGAAAAAAAACATAGAAACACTATAAAAAAAGAAAGAACTTTAACATTCTCTTGAATTAAGAAATGCAAAAAGATTTAAGTAGGGCGTATTAAAGCAAAAGAAAAAAAAAAAAAGACTAAAGTTATGTATCTGATGTTAAAATCTGACACCAAATACACTATGGCCTGGAATTCATTACCCAAACAGGTAGCTCAGAGTGATTTATCTCATGTATAGAGCAAGGCTCTGCTTAACAAAAGATATAGAGAAAGTTAAATACAATTGAATACTCCTGAATTTGGGCCAAACATTGCAAACGCATTGTCCTATTCTGACACTGACAGCAAGTTGTCCTCTGACATAAATTAATAATTTCAATCTTGATGCAATTTTTTATAGCAAACAAACTACTCTAAGTTCTACTTTTAAATATTGATCATGGCAGAAAGTTCACTTGGCAAGCAACTGCAGTTTACATCCAAAGGATTTTCCCAAGAGGCATCAAACTGACGAATCTGTCTTTTGCTAACTATCAACACAAAGAAAGTCAGACCGAATAAATGGATGTATTAATTCAGCACCCACCACATCTTAAACAAAATCCCTTTTTAGGCAGGCTTCAGATGCAGAAAGGAATGCACTCTGTGGACAACCAAGGTTTCGGTTCTTGTTTCCTTTCTTTCTATAGAATGGCATCTGCTTCTTAATACGAAAGGACAGGGAAACAAGTCAGTGAAAGGCACAATTTACTGAGCAGACTGACTCTGATGGTTTCTGGATGAATACCAATACTTGTACCCTACAAAGTTATATGGAACCTCTACAGTATATATAAATACTGAAAGCAATAAACCTTCATAGTCTGCTTATAGCCTGAAGTGCTGTCTTTTTATTACATACTCAGTGTACTCTAAGATACTGATGTTGGATATGAAATTTAAAAATGGCAGGCTACAATGAGAGAGAAAATGATTACAGGATGTTTAATACTTTGGAAACTCACTGTATGATATCGAGAAATTCTTATAAATAAATTAACCTAGAAGCCTGCAAGCTTATTTTTTCTTCAGTTTTTAGCTAAACATTTCATACACATGACTTAGTTTACTGCCTACAATTTTAACTGCAAGCAGATTTTGGGGAGGGGAAAGGCTAGGTCACTTATTTGAAGCCCATTGGTTGCAAACTGGAAGCCCTAAACATATCTACCATACTGAAAGCAGGGGACAGCTACAACTGTGATGCCCAACAAACAGGATTCCCCTTAGTTTAAATAATAAACTAGAAGGCAGGACTTCCAAACACTGGAGTACAATACTGAAAGGACTTACACAGCACATGACAGATCACCAGCAAAAGATCCCTAATTACAAAGCCCAAGACTTCTGACATAGTCTTAAACCAAAGGGTTCTAAAAAGTCTACAGTGACTCCTCCAATGGGGAAAGCCATGAAGTTAAACACTACAAAAGCACAGCTGAACACATAATACTGATTTGAGTTTGTCATTTACACAGTGGCTACAAAAAGGAATTGTATAAAATATTACTGAAGCAAGTCTGTTTTAACTACAACCATCTTACCTGTATGCATTTTTTGAAACCGGTCGTGGGTCAAATTTGAATAGAAGGATGCACATTGAAGAACTGATGTTTAAATCTTGTTTCTTCCACAAAGGCTCAATGCAAGGTCATTCTGTAATAGCCTAAAATGTAAATAAAGATTTACACTGCAAATTATAAAGAGAAACTTGCTGCTGTGCTGAAGCTTAAGGATTGCAATGTACTAATAGTTCAAAATACAGCTTCCAAAATAGAATAAAGACTGGTTTACTAATTAAATTCTAACAGCAGTTTTTTCAAAGTCATGCCTGGCTAGTTCAGATTTTTAGGGAAAAAACCTGCACCAGGAAAATATTGACAAAGTCCAGAGGGCTAGCAATACCTGAATAAAAGACTGTTATGAAATTTTCTGCTCATTACCAATAAAGCACCTTTACTTTTTTCCCCCTCTCTTCACTAAGGTAAAATGTTTCTGATAGAATAAAGGAAAAAATAAGACTCAAAATGTTGCAGAAGCCAGAAAAAAGCCTCAGTAAAGGCACTCACAGACCTGCAAAAAAAATATAATTTAGGCCAAGCTACTATCAATGCCAGGAGAAATTATTATTGTTTAGCATTGGGTAAAAGGTCAGGAACAAAAAGAAATACACTGGACATTTTGTGTCCAGAATTTACATTTTGATGAGGCGTTTCCAGCACTTGTGCTGTATTTAAAATTCTGGCCATGCAAATAGAATCACAAATTTGCTTTCCATTTCAAAACAACAAAAGAACTTTCAAATATTTTGTGTTGTCCAATTAACATTTTTCTGGTAATATATCTGCAGTCCAATCTTTACTTTTTGTAGCAGCTCAAACAATTATCAGAATGCCACCACCCGATGACACACAACTATTTTTTACTGCTACTGAGAGCTTTTACCATGCAAGGACTTTCCAGGTATGTCAAAGGGAGAGGGAGGCAGAATTCAACACCACAACTCTAAGGCCATCTGAGCAACCCAACCACTGAAAAAGCTTCTGGACAAAAAGCAGGATTTTAACCATATTTTCAAGGTATGCAGAAAGTGTCTCTCGTGCTCTTCAATTTCTACATAATTTGTCATAAGAGATATCAGGAAATGGATCATCTTTACTACATTCATATTATCAGAAACAGAGCTGCAAGTGCAGCCCTTAAACAGATTTTTTTTTAAATTAACAGCTTGCCCATAGCTGCTGGCTCCTGTTAAGTCACAGTTCAGCACTACAACCAGCCTGCTGCTGTTGTCATAGCACAAGTTCAGTCTTGCAACCCAATATCCTGCAAAGAGACTCTTCTGCTGCAGGACATGAAATAACTCAAAAAGAGATGCAACACTCCTGACATGCTTGACAAGAAAATTAGTGCACGGGAGCATGTGTGTGTCTGTATATATATAAATATACCTCAAAGTATTTTACATTTTGTTCACTGACAAAAGGAAATTCCCTCCTGAGTTAACTCATAATCTATGAGCTAAGAGCAGCAATAGCAGACCTATCCCAACTGTTTTGTGTTTAACAGGTTGCACAATAAGGCACTGAGAAAACCAAATTAAATCACACTGTTGGCTTTCTTTGCCTCTATCAAGTCAACCCAAAAATAACTGCCTTAGAAATTCATCATAAAATGAAGATGCAGTCTTGAATTCTGGATAACCGATTCACTAGCCAGGTCTTTAAAAAGACCCATAGCCAGCTTTATAGAGAACATCTAACTACTTTTGAGGTGGTGATATTCCCCTTCTCAGACTCCTATTGTTGGATTTTCAGTACACTGCAATCATACAGGGCTTGAACTACCATTACTGGAAGACTTGGATCTTCTACACACAGACTACATCAGAAACAACACTCCCAGCTCAGAAAGGAGCACCTTCCAATCTATGGGTTTAGAGGTTCCCATCTACTGCACTACTGTGACTATGGGGGGGAATCCTGAAAACTTTTTTTTTTTTGGTTTTTTTGCAAAGTGCAAAGAAGCTCACTTGGTGAGAACAGGGATACAAAATACAAATTTAATGACAACTGTCACTGAGTACTCTTGCTGACTGTGGAGATATGGCTGCTAGTATTCATCAGGTACCCTAGCAGATAATTAAATAGATTACTTGATAAAAAACTGTTTACAATTAATCACTCATAAGACCACTATTTTTATAAACAGGTTTCAGGCTCTGTTAACTGATTTATTGAGTTTCCTTCAAATAATCAAGTAGGTCCAGCTGTTCATGCAAAGATACTGGCCAGCATAAAGATTAAACAAAAACTGCAAGTCAGAAAACAGCTGCAAAATTTGCAAAATTTGCAATACTCATCAAAATTATCTAGAAGGACAAATATTTTGAACACCTCACTACCTTTCTAGAATCCCCAGTCATTATTATTAGGTACTACTGTTTTCTGTTACCCCATCAACCTTGTTTGATGTTATTACAGGTCTTTAAGTTACATTTATGCTTTTATTTATCTGAAATATCAAACCAGCATTTTTTATCTCAGGCTCCACCTGCCAGCCTTGAGACAAGCATAAATGTTTATAGGTCCTATATAAACAGTCCAACCTCTTTTTTTTTTTTTTTTTTTTTCCCCAAAACAGAAGTGTTTAAGCCAGATAAAACAGAGCTACCTCTTAAAATAGCAGCAACACTTAACTGGCAAGAGAGGCAAGCAATGTATTTTGGTACCTTCTTTGATCAAAGTTTGACATTGCACTTGCAACACCTGTTGTGGATATTACCCTTAAATTCCAAAATAGAATCATACTGTAAGTCAGACTCAAATTTGGATATTCTGAAATTGACCATAATTAACAAAACACTAAGAGGAATAAAAAACCTGAAGAGAGGCTGTCATAGATATGGTAAGTACATAAACATTCAATCAAGAAGTCTCTGTGCAGGTGCCATTCTCTCAAGCTCATACTCACATAAAAGCTGGTGCTGACACTACAGGGATGAGACGAGCACACTGCACAGAGCTGAAGCTGCAAAGCAGATGTGCTCAACTCAGCCTCCTCCTCACTCAGCTGAGTCCCCACAGACCAAGGAGAGGAGAAGGTGAAAAAGATTAGGCCAGCACTGACTGCCAATTGCAACTTGATCCTACAGCAAGTCCAAAGCTAGATCAAAAGCTGGTTTTCAAGCTCCCTTTCTGCAGAAAATACATCTTTAGAACCATCCTTAGAGAAGCAGGAGGTGCCATAGTTCAGAGTTCAAACAGAAAAGACTAAGTTGTGGTACAACAGTTGCTTTCTGATTTTCTTTTTGAGAATACAAGCCAGAATATACACACTATGGAAAGTGGCAAGGTCTGCAGGAAGGGGGAAGAGATTCTCTGCTCTAGGTTGGAGACAGTGAAGACTGCTTTCTTGATAATGAGCTTTTATAAATTCTAGCTTGCTTACTCCTAGGCAATAAGACAACAGTTACCAAGGATGACATGATAGCAACAATCTCCTATTTCTGTAGTGTTTCTAGTTTTGCTGTCCAACTTATGCCTAATACACACAAACCAGCTTGACAAGAACCACAAACATCATGTAATTAAGCATTTTGCTCCAAATGGCACTGTTAATTTGGAAATGACATTAAAGTAACTAGCATTCTTGTTCTGTGCTACAGTACTCTGTTAGACAGCACAGTGTGTTGTTTTGCTCATTTGAAGGATCTGTTAAAAGCCTGAGTGGATACACGCCAGCATAAGGTAGCATTTAGAGGGACTTTCAAGAGACCCAGACATGATAGATTGTGTATGTTCTTTTCATAGGGTTCTACCATCATTTGGTTGATTAGAAGCAATCAGTTCACAATTTGGCATAAAACTATTTTACCCCTAAGAATTCCCATTAGGGCTTTGAAAAATGAAGCCATTTGTTATGTATTTTGTATTCACAAATGAAGTATCATAAATAACATCTGTCAGTTACCACAGTGATCGCAATTGCTTCTCAACAGAGCCAAAACTATTGTTTAGGTGCAGTCTGAAATACAGCGAAAAAACATTATTCGCTGGAATCTGCTAGTTCTGTGTTCTACAATAACTCATAGTCAGCAGAGTACACAACTACTTTACTGTCTCTTTTGAGTATGTCCAAATGAAACGGGGCTCTACAGTCCTCAAATGCCCATAGAAGGGCTGAAAAACTGGATGTATTTTCTTGCACTACTCAAATGAGGTTTTCTTTAATAGCAAACTTTAAAATCATCAAAAACAAGAGATGTTTGATTAGTTCTTAAAAGTAAATTATTTTTTCCTTCAGAGAAAAGTGTCTCCTGGCAGCATTTTTAAAGCATTTTACTGTTTCATTTTTGCAATTCCCTTGTGTACCACGTGCTCCACTGTAGCAATAATAATAACTACAGATGAAGTGGAATATATGGATCTATAATTTGATGACTTCCAAGTTGCTCCCTATGAAGAGCATTTGTAAGTAACCCAGGCTTTGTAACCCTAACAAAGTGAAGAGTCAGTCTTCCCTGCAAGAGACAGCAATGCCAAAGCACACCAATTATGAAACACAGAAAATAACACAGAAAGTGTATGGCACTCCCAAGTTTAATGGGTAATTTTATTTTCAGCTGCTTAATTTCTCTCTGGCGTTTTACCAGATTAGGTCCACTGTACAGCTCCCATGAGGAACAAAAGCTAGTAAACATAACCTTTCACCACATCATGTTTTAGAAACACTCACAAGAATGGAGTGAAACAGCCTTTGCCCCAGTTTCTCAAGAGCAGGAGTCTCTCCTCAGCCCTGCATCTGCAGACACAGAGCCTTTTGCAGGGCTTGTCCCTTAGATAAAAGCCGTATTTTTAGCTTGTACAATTCTTAGGTTTTCTTCAGGGAGGAAACAACAAAAGACATTAGTAGTTTTCACTGTCTGTGACTATTTCTTGACCTCAAAGGGCCACCACATATTAAAGCTTAACTAAAAAACTAATTTATGACTCTTGTACACTTACAATTACTTCTATACGTGACGCAAATACCAACCAGCCACCACCCACGCAGGAATGAAATGCCATCGCATAGCCAAGGAAAAAGGGTGTGAACTGACACCTGAAAACATCCCCAGAGGTGCTGCTGGATAAATTTAGCATAAAAGCCTTAAGCAAATGGCGCTCAGGAGCAGCACCCTCCTTGGCGGGGAGGGCCGGGGCTGTGGCGGCGGCCAGGAACAGCACACAGATCCCCCCAAACCAGGAGCCCGACAGCTCCCGGCTGCTGCTGGCAACTGAGGCGCTCCTGGGCTGTGTCCGAGCCCGCCCTGCAGGCGCGCTGACCCCCGGCCCCTCACTCCCTCCCTCCCCTCCCTCACTCACCCACGGCTGCCGCACCGCGCGTCCCCCGCGCCGCTTCCGGAGGGCGGCCAGGCCGAGCAGCGCCGCCCCACCGGGGGACGGGCCCGGCTCCTCCTCCCGCTGCCGGTACCGGCACCTGCCCGGTGCCCGGGGCTGGGGTCAGCCGGCACCCACACCTTCCCCGTGCTCGGGTCTGGGGCCCTCCGGCACCCACACCTTCCCGGTGCTCGGGTCTGGGGCCCTCCGGCACCCACACCTTCCCCGTGCTCGGGTCTGGGGTCAGCCGGCACCCACACCTTCCCGGTGCTCGGGCCCGGGGCCCTCCGGCACCCACACCTTCCCGGTGCTCGGGTCTGGGGCCCTCCGGCACCCACACCTTCCCCGTGCTCGGTCCTGGGGTCAGCCGGCACCCACACCTTCCCCGTGCCCGGGGCTGGGGCCAGCCGG
>CM031871.1:6094581-6153366 GCA_018697195.1 Certhia americana
TAGCCAGCACTGACTGCCAATGCAACTTGATCCTACAGCAATCCAAGCTAGATCAAAAGCTGGTTTGTCAAGCTCCCTTTCTGCAGAAAATACATCTGTAGAACCATGCCTTAGAAACAGGAGGTGCCATTAGTTCATAGTTCAAACAGAAAAGACAGTTGGGTACAACACTTGTTTTTCTGATTTCTTTTTGAGAATACAAGCCAGAATTACACACTATGGGAAAGTTGGTCGCAGGTCTGCAGGAAGGGGGAATAATTCTCGGCTCTAGGTTTGAGCAGTTGAGACTTGCTTTCTTGATAATGAGGCTTTTAGTGCAAATTCTAGTTTCTTACTCCTATTCCTAGAAACCTTACCAGGATGACATGATAGCAACAATCTCCTATTTCTGGTAGTGTTTCTTTTCTTCTAGTTTTTGCTGTCCACTTATGCCGTATACACACAACCAGCTTGACCGAACCACAACAAATGTAATCACATGTTGCTCCAAATGGCACTGCTAATTGGAAAATGACATTAAAGTAACTACATTCTTGTTTCTGTGCTACGTACTCTGTTATACAGCACGTGTGTTGTTTTGCTCATTTGAAGATCTGTTAAAACCCTGAGTGGATACACGCCACATAAGGTAGCTTTATAGGGCTTTCAAGAGAACCCAGACATGAGAATTTTGTATTTTCTGTTCATAGGGTTCTACACATTTGGTTGTATTAGAACAATCAGTTCACAATTGTGGCATAACACTATTTTCACCCTAAGAATTCCCATTAGGCTTACTGAAAAATGAAGCCATTTGTTATGTCTTTTGTATCCACAAATGAAGTATCATAAATAACATTTGTCAGTACCACAGTGATCGCAATTGCTTCTCAACAGAGCCAAAACTATTGTTTAGGGTGCAGTTCTGAAATACACTAAAAAACATTATTGTCGCTGGAATCTGCTAGGTCTGTGTTCTACAGTAACTCATATCAGCAGAGTACACAACTACCTTTACTGTCTCTTTGCAATGGTCAATGAAACGGAGCGCTACAAGTCCTCAAATGCCATAGAAGGCGAAAAACTGGATGTATTTTCTTGCACTATCAAAGAGGTTTTTTCTTTAATAGCAACTTTAAAATCATCAAAACAAGAAGGTTTGTGCATTAGTTCTTTAAAAGGTAATTATTTTTCCTCAGAGAAAAGTGTCTCCTGGCCGCATTTTAGCATTTACTGTTTCATTTTTTTGCAAATTCCCTTGTGTACCACTGTGCTCCACTGTAGCAATAATAATAAACTACAGATGAAGTGAAGATATGGATCTATACTTTGATTGACTTCCAAGTTGCTCTATAAAAGCCTTTCAGTAACCCAGGGCTTTGTAACCCCTAACAAAGTGAAGAGTCATCCTTGCCCTGCAAGATACAAAGCTGCCCCAAAAGCACACCAATATAAAACACAGAAAATAACACAGAAAGTGTATGGCACTCCCGAGTTTAAGGGGGTAATTTTTAAATTTCATTTTGCTTAATTTCGCTCTGGCGGTTTACTAAATTAGGGATCCACTGTACACTCCCATGAGGAACAAAAGCTATAAACAAACCGTCACCAACATCATTTTTAGAAACCCCACAGGAGGGAGTGAAACATTCTGTGCCCCATTCTCCAGAGCACGGTCTCGTCCTCAGCCTGCAACTTGCAGACCACAGAGCTTTGGCATGGCTTGTCCCCTTAGTAAAAGCCGTATTTTAGCTTGTACAAGTCGTGGTTTTCTTCACAGGGAGGAAACATACCAAAGACATTAGTAGTTTTCACTGGTCTGTGACTTTTCTTGACCCAAAGGGCCCCACAAGTAAAGCTAACTAAAAAACTAATGTTATGGCTCTTGTACACGTACAATTACTTCTATACGTGCGCAAATACCAACCAGCCACCACCCACGCAGAATGAATGCCATCCGCATACCAAGGAAACGGGTGTGAACTGGACACTGAAAAACATCCCCAGAGTGCTGCGGATAATTTAGCATAAAAGCCTTAAGCAAATGGAGGCTCAGGAGCACACCCTCCTTGGCGGAGGGCCGGGCTGTGCGGCGCCAGACTCACACAGATTCCACCCAACCAGGAGCCCGACAGCTCCCGGCTGCTGCTGGCAACGTGAGGCGCTCCTTGGTCTGTGTCCGATCCCGCCCTGCAGGCGCACGACCCCCGGCCCCTCACCTCCCTGCCCTCCCCTCTCCACTCACCACTTCTGCCCGCAACGCGCCTCCCCTGCGCCCGCTTCCGGCATGGCGGCAGGCCGAGCAGCGCCGCCCACCGGGGACGGGCCGGCTCCTCCTCACCGCTGCCGTGGACCGGCACCCACACCTTCCCTGTGCCCTTGCCGGGCCCCTCCGGCACCCTTACCTTCCCTGTTCCCCGGGCTGGGCCAGCCGCACCCACACTTCCCGGTGCTCGGGTCTGGGGTCAGCGCAGCCCACACCTTCCCGGTTCTCTGGCCCGGGCCCTCCGGCAACCCACACCTTCCCCGTCTCGTCTTGGGGTTCAGCCGGGCACCCACCCTTCCGGTGCTCGGGTCTGGGTCAGCCGTGCACCCACACCTTCCCCGTGCTTCGGGTCTGGGGCCCGCTCTGGGCACCCACACCTTCCCGGTGCTCGGGCTGGGGTCACCGGCACCCTGCACCTTCGTGGCTCCGGTTCTGGGGTCGCCGGCACCCGCCCTTGCCCGGTGCTCGGGTCTGGTCAGCCGGCACCCACAGCCCTCCCCGTGCTCGGGTCTGGGGTCAGCCGGCACCCACACCTTCCGGTGCGCGGGCCCTGCAGCCCCTCGGCCAGTGTGTGACCGCCCTGCAGCGCCCAGCGCTCTGTGGTAATCACCTCATACGCTTTGGATCGGCTCTTTGCCTGCTCAGCCTGCTGCCACGTATCTGGTTCAAGCTGAACGGAGAAATTCTTGTAGTAAGTTTTTTTTTTTCTCACTGTTAGGGTTGTTTCAGGCATTGGCACAATTTCAGGGAGGGGCAGATGCGCCATCTTTGGAGGTGTTTTTAGATCTGGTTATGTGGTTAGTGGGTTTATACACGAGGTTACAGTGGGAAGAGCTGGGCTTCATGGATCTTAAAGTGTCTTCTCAGCTTGCCTGATGTCTAGTGATTTTTTGAAGGTGTGAAATAGTAACAATTAATGGCCGCTCCGATGCTTCATCAGACGCTCGAGTACACCTCTGAGGACACGTATACAAGGCAATCTTAAGTGGTTTGGATGTACTCCTGACCCCTGCAGAACAGGCCCTGTAGTGGATGCTGTCTCCTGACCACCCTCAGCAGTGACCTCTGCTTCCAGAAAGCCCCAGAAGTCATGAGGGCCTTGAGCTTGCAATCCGGATGAATCCGCCACCCAGTGTCCGGAGGATTGAGGAAAACACAAGTTGACAACTAACTTTGCTTTCACTTATTAGTACACATGATCAAACTGATAACCAAACATAGAGTAATTTTACCTAATCTGGCAGAGTTGTGTTTCGTATTCAATCTGTGTATGTGTTGTCCCACTGAATCTTGTAATTTGCCTTTTTCAAACAAAATCTCAAACTTTATTTCTGACATTTTTTTGTTTTTTCATGGGTGGTCATAGAGGGCTTACATAGAGCCTGTAAAGCGACAACATGTTTTAGAGTAAAGCCTTTAAGGAAACACTATAAAGCCTGAGGCTCTTCCAGGTTCTAACACAACACTGATAAACCAATACACACAAGATGTGAACAGTAATTAGAAATGACTTGCATGGTATATGGATGTGTTAGGTGGCTTGGGGCCAAACCTTTCCTCCTGGACATAGGAACCTGAAGTCAATAAGTCAGCTTTAGCCCTGGTCTGGGCAATGACATTGAGCAAGTTCTCTAAAAAAGCTCCTTCTCCATCATCAACAAGGGGAGGATCGTACTGAACCTTCGCAATGTTCTCTTGAGATCTACTTAGTGAAATTACTGCGTGAGTGTGTATGCATCATTCTTTGTACTACTGGCTTCTGGAACACAATAATAGATTGCAGTTATTACCCTTGGACATATAAACCTAGAATGTATTTTATGCTTTCAGTACAGAGTTATTATTTAAAGCATTATCTGATGACTAAACAAGACAAATTACACAAATTTCTGTTCTTTGAATGGAGAAATGTATGCACATTCAATGTAACATATTTGTTTTATTTTTTGGCCCCCTGTTTGAGTCTGCACGTACGGACTCATCACTGTGATCAAGATTGTTTAGCATCTATCTAGATACTCCATTTCAAAAATCTTCAAAACAAACGATAATTGCATACCTTCAGCAGCAGTCATTTCCTATGGCGAGAAAGAAAATCTCCATAGGCCTTAAAACTTAATGGGTGTTTTTTACTGAATTTTTTTTTGTTGCTATTGTTAATACATATTGGAAGTAAAATCGTGCAGAGTAAATTTAAAAAGCCTTTTTAGGAGCTGCACAAAATGAGTCCCACTGCAAGAACTTTGTGAATACTGGGATTTGGTGCCATTCATACTCTTCCTTTTATTCTTGTGTCTAATTATTTGTCTGCCTAACCGCTTGGTTATTGTTGCCCCTTCTAGACCCTGTCCCTAGGGAATCAATTACGCTCCCATTCTTGTCAAACTTGAATCGACGGTCCACAAGCGGCTCTGATTCTTTATCCACTTAAGAGAGCGTACTGTCAGGGCAGAACCTCTCTTGAGAAAGCTAAAATACACGAAGGCAGCTTTAATGAAAGGCTTGTAGAATTGACCTGAGTTGGTCTTCAAAACTAAAATAGTGCCTGAATCGGTGAGTTTGTTCTTTGACTACTGATGCACAGTATTTAAAATACCTAAAGCACGACGTTAGATGGATTAAATATGCTCCCTGCGAAGTCTCAAAAAGCAGATTAAAGACGAGACCATGGACCCTGACGTTTCCTAGAGGTAAAGTTCTTGCTTCCTAATCTATTTGGGTATCTCGTCAACTGTCCTAATGATGCAAGGATTATTTATATATATTGTACTAATAATGTTGATAATTCACAACTGCTTACAAAATCACCCTGATGTGCCAAATATCATCCCAGTCCAATAAATGAATGTTTAATATCAGAAAGTGAGGAAAGGCATCTACAAATAAAGAATGCGGGATGAGGTTACAAGCACAAAAATTACCTCAAAAAAGATTTAGTTGGTACTATTTCAGTGTGACCTCTCAGATAATACTGGTGGTACTGGCACGCTACCATTTACTGTATGAAATACAGAGTATGTAGTTGAGACAGGGAGTGACCTGTCTTCTTTGTCCACAGCACAGGGACACTGAAATGCGGCACCATTTCTTGCATTCCACTTTTAGGGAAGGGGAAAAACACAGAACGATTTCAATAGGAACATTAATAGTGGAGAACACGAGATAAAAATAGGCCGTAAGAAGCTCAAGCTATTCCGGTACCAAGACAACGCTGAGAGGTGACGATGGCAAGCGCACAGACCCACTGCCAAACCCGATAAGGTCAAGTTGACAAATCCATGCCGGATCGCGTGCCAGCATTACCTGCTGCGCTGCACCTGACGGGCCCTCTGCCACCCGCATCTCACCACCACGCCCGCAACCCCGGGCGAACAGCTGGGCCGGGACAGCGTTCACTCCCGAGCGCAAGGAGCCCTCCGCCCGCGCAGCGTGGGCCGGGGAGCGTAAATCAAGCATGAGGTGACAGAAGGGTGCTGCCGCTGCTGCCGAGCGCCACCGCCCAGCGCCCGCAGCTGCGCGGCCCACGGCGCCTCCCACTGCCGTCTCCGGGGCCCTCCCGACCGCCCGCCGGGGGCGGGGCCGCCGCGCTTAACGGACGGCCCCGGTCCAATGCGCGCCGCGCGGCGGGGCCTCGCCATTGCACCTCCGTTGCCGGGCGGGATCGCTGGCGAGCGCCGCCAATGGTCGCGGGAGGCGCGCGCCGGGTTCGCGTGCCGGGGCTGGGTCGCGCGGCACGCGAACGGCGGTGCGGGGGAGGCTCGCGCACCCGCACGCCTCCCGCGCCCTGCCCCCTAGGGTGCGAGTGTGGAGGATGTGCCCTGCTCGGGGAAATAAGAAAATAAAGAGGTGGGCGTGGCGTTGGCAATCATGGTCTGGCCGTGCATGCCGCTCCCGCTCCTCCCCGCGGGCCGCTCCGGGTTGTTTCCGAGCGGGGGGGGGGGGGGGGGAATAGTTTCTGGGGAGGGCGAAGCGTTTTTCACCGTGCCCTTGACCTTTTTTCCTAGAGCGGCCTTAGGCTGCGACCGTCAGCGGGGTGGGGGAGGGGGACCCCGCGGGCCCGATAGCAGCGGCCCCATGTGCTCCTAGAGAAGGGAAATCCCCTCTTGCTTCAAAAAGTTCACAGTCGAAAGGTGAAATGGTACAAAGGTTATGATACTTCCACTCCCCCTCCTGTCCGCCCCACCACCCCCTTGGATAAAGATGGTCTTGGACACCCTTTTGTAAATAGAATTGTAGGTAGGAGGGGAAAAATCGCTCGCTCCGACGGCTCGGCTTGCCTCGTGGGTGAGGCGGCGGGAGGAGCTGGTTTCATTCCGCTGGCGCTCTCCCGGGGAAACGCGCGGGGGACGGACGGACGGAACGAGGACGGACGGCGGAGGACGGACTGACGGAAGGGACGGACGGAGGGCGGAACGGACGGACGGACGGAGGACGGGCACCCCGGGGCGGCCGGCGGGAGCGGCTCCTGGCGTGGACGGGAGAGGAGGACAAGTGCTTGACATGCGGCCCAGCGGCGGCCGATGGGTTTATGAGGAGTTGGGGTGTTCCCCTTTTAATTTTTTTTTTTTACATTTTTCCCCTTTTTGTTTTTGTACTCCCGGCCTCCTTTGAAAGCCAGTAGCAGCAAGGAAAATAACTGAGGACGAGAAAGAAGGCGGAGCTTGAGCAGATCGCTGGCTTTGGGGGAATGAATGAGGTTGCCGGCTGTTTCTGTGATGTTCTTGCAGGGTGTAGTAGTTTTAGGGTGGTTTGCATCACGGTTCCGGGCTAGACTTCTTTGTTTGCTAAAGGTTGCTGGTTCAGGTTTAACTGCGTTCATCAGTTTATTGTGAGATGCGCAACGAGGAGTTGATGTATGCGAATGCCTGAATTACATGCGCAAGCCACACACACAAGCAAACCCTAAACAAACCAACATTGTAATAATCCTGCAATATGATGGGCAGCTCGTGTCATGGAGGGAAGTCATTGCTCAGGTTATTTGTGGCTTGCATAGGAGATGAGTCTCTTTGTAGCGAAGACCAAACAAAACTAACCTATTTTTCCAACACACGCGATATTCATTACAGACTTAAAAGCTAGAGTTAGGGGCAATTTTTAAATTTTCGCTTTCCCTGCAATATTGAAGTCCACAGTTAAAATCTGACGTTTGTAGAAGTTGAAAAACTCTTTGAAATATACACTTCTAGTGAATATGAAATAGTAAAGACTGTCTTTTTTGCTTTTGCTTTTTTTTTTTTTTTCCAAGTATGCACTTGTTTTTGTATATGAAAGGGGGGAATTCTTAAAACATGCACTTTGCTTGTTACGCTGTACTGTTGTGCCTTTAGGTGGGTCACAATACAAAACGTGATTCATAGTACGTTAAAAAAACCCCTCTAATCAGTTTTCTTTTATCAAATGAAGACCTGTTATCATATCAATAGCTTAGACCCCAAATACAAGTTTTGCGGGGCTGGGGGGGGGGAGGCGGGAAACAGCTCTGCTGGTTTGTATTAATGGGAATCCTTTATGGTAAAAAATCCTCCTTCTAAATGACAGAATATTGACATTGGCTGATTGTAACTTCCTGCGGAGAGACTACTGCAATCTGCTGAATACACTAGTCCTTTAAGGCTCCATAAATTTAGATATATTTTGTTTACAAAATTGTGCAGGTCTGCATGGTGAAGTAGTGAAATCTGAGATTTTAGTGATTTTAGAAATGTTGCAGGGCGCTGCAAAAGAGAAAAAAAAATGCAGCCTCGTAATAAATCTCCTGTGGGAAAAAAAGGAAAAGGTTTGTTGTAGAAAGTAATACAGGGTATGCACGGTGACTAAAGTAACTGCAGGGGATGGAGAGTTTGGACTTTGTGTAGAAAAAATAAGTTGTGAACTATGCTGGAGTCTTTATCCTGGAAGGTATTTGGATGGATGATTCTTAAATTTATTTTAAGCAGCATCTCTGTCAATTCTTGTTTGAAATATTTAAATTATATGCTCCATTAGGCAAATGGGTTTATCTTCCTATTGCTTGGCTAAAGGAATGCATTAGGAAGGCAAGGTTTGCAAGAACAATAGTTTGACTGCATAGTTTCACTGCATGGTTTATCCTTGTGTATTGTTCAGAGATCATAGATTGTATTTTATTTAACATTGGTGATCTTTATAAAGTGGACTTTTCTTGTTTTATTTTTATGCCATAGTTGCTGTCAACATAAATAACTGTATTTCAATTAGTATAGACATAGTTTTGATTTACTATTTGGCTAAAATAGATGAAAAATAATTCCCTTCTTTGAATTTCATCTATTAATTCAAGATCTCTGCAACTGATTTCAGTGTCAGAAAGTTTTTAATATTGCAAAAAACAGTAAGAGCTACAAATAGAGGGAGCTTCCCATTTTATTTGGTTAGGGCACTGTACTAGAAATGGCAAAATTCCTGCCTTTTGCTTATACTTCAAATTTTGTACAAACTGTAGTTTAGATTAGGTATCTTGTCCAGAAGACCATCTGTATGCATATTACAGTTACATAAAACTAAGCTTCTCTACTTGATTTTATGTAATGCAACACATTATATCTGCAGTGCTTTTGGTGGATCTTGGGTAGTGTCAAAATTGATACACTGCAAGGAAAACCTGTTAGAATTCTTGTGCTACCAGGTTTATAGTTTGTTGCTGTTAATATTTTATTGTGTGAGTATAAATCATTGACACAGACATTGTAAACAAATGCTGTAGCACTTAAGTGTGATTTTACATTTGGTTTGTGTCTTTCCAGTTTAACCAAAGCATGACAGTATTCTGTCAGATGTGGGGGATATCCTAAAAGCCATCATAGTTACCTTTGAAGCAGTTAGATCAAATTGTTTACTTTCTTGTCTGGCAGACAGACAAGAATAAGAAGGAAAAAACCCCACAACTCTAGGATTACACCAATATGGACAGGGAAAGAATTTCACATGTATTGCATGCAGTTGCCTTATTCAGACTTCATGTGTTTCTCCTGGTAATTAGCAATGAGATTTTAAAGATTAAAATCCACCTATTTCTAGAAAAAGTGTTCTTCCCATAACGCAAGTAATTTGGAGTGTACATGGAACTTGACAAACATACTTTCTTCAGAGAAGGATGTCAGCAGTATCATGGACATTAGCAGTATCATGGGTTTAAGCATTAAAATAAGTACAGGGTGATTTTCTTAAGTTTCAGGTAGGATGTGGTCTGCCTGTGAGCTGAAGCAAGGCAGGTAACCACCTGAGCATTGGAGAAAAGAAGCAATCAAGTTAGGTATGAAGTGGTTTTTATTTCTTTCAGCTAACTTGTGTAAAACAAAGCCAACCCCAAAAAACTTTGGTGCAAGTGTTTAGTTCCCTGTTTTGTCCTTCTGTCTCCTACCCTTGCATTACAAAGCTACTTCTGGTGCAGTCTGCTGAGGTTCTAGAGGTCTTCACTTTCTACATTAGCTTAGGTCACATTTGTTTTAAATAGTATGTCAGAGAAATAGCTAATTCTAGTGAATCCAGTTCTTTTTGTGACTGGTTTTGTGCAACATTCTAAGAACAGACAGCTTAATTTAGTAATACCCAATCTTTTGAAAGCCTGACAGTCAACCCTCTGGCATTCACAATTTCAAGTAGCATTTGGTGTGTTGTCTGTAAATGGCTAATCATTTAATAGTAAGTGGAGAGCATCTATTACTCATCATTAATTTATTTACAGTGATAAAACAAAATAATATTTTTGAGTCCTGATGAGATTCATTGATTGCCACTGTTTCAGGATAGTTTGACATTTTGACCCACCAATATGAATGCTTCTTTTGGAATATCAGTTAATCTTATGGATAAAAAAATGTGTAAGATACCCAGTAGGAATGTATAGATGGGTGGCATTTATAAATATTATAACCTTTTGTAGAGAATGCTTTGATTTAGTTAATGAGGCTCATATCTAGTTACTCCTCATTCCTACAAAGAACATGTATTTTCTTACAGTGTTGTCATTACAGGGAGCTTACCATTGTTGGAATGAATGTGTCTTTCTGAAAATAATTAATCTTAACTAAGGCAGGCATTATACCCTTGAAGTGACAGGCTTAATTTTTTTTTTTAACAGGTTACTTTATCAAAATCTGTAAAAATAGGCACTGCACTTTAATATGTATGTATATATATATACATATTTATATGTATTTTGAATTTGTTTACATGTTTTTTGTTCCATCTAGATAAACATCTTCGTGAAAGGTATCTTGGTCTGATTCTGCAATTCTTAATGCTTTATAATTAACTGATGTTAATTAGCATGAGATAAGTTGAGTGATTTTTGACTATAGTCAAATACATATTTTGAGTATGTATTTAGAAAGAGTAAAATTGTAATATTTGGATCACAGATTCCAGGCTCAGCAGTCCAAGAAGGTAATTCTCATCCACCATTTGTGTAGTGGTGATGTTGCTGCTGGCAGTATTACAAGGTACTGAGACCCATTGACAACATATGGGTAGGATTGTGCCTCTGTCTCGCTCTCCAGTTTACATTGCACTGGAAAGACCTTTCTGTTCCTGAGCTACATGCAGTATGCTTCATCTCTTCAGATATGATGGCTTTCTTAGACAATTTGGGATTTTTGTTCCATAAGGTCTTTGACTGGGTTGTCAAAATCTACTGTGCATGCTTCAGTTGATGATATTTATAGTTATGCTTTTTCTGCATCTCAGAGCACATGCATTTTGTTTCAGAAGCTGCGACAGGGTTTCCATGAGATACTGTGCAGATACACACCAGTGCACCACTAATCTATTAGCTTCTGATTTGTAGGTCAGGGAGGAATTGAGATTTTGCTATCTAAGCAGTATCATCTCTTTGCTGCTTCAGTGCTTACATGACATCTCAAGTTGGCTGAAGATTAAAAGGACACTGTCAAGGTATCTTTCACCATTTCATTTTCATTATTTATTTGTTTGCCTTGTTATTGCTGTCATAAGCCATTGGAAACTTGAAGTCTACTGCCTTAGCAACAGGGCCTTTGTCCTCCAGAACAGGTGCTGTTTAGCTGCTTATAGTTTATTTAAGAGTTGTGAAGCATTTACTGTCTTCTGAAATGCATTATTGAAGAATTACAGCTTAAACATTGCAAGCCAAGTGAGAGGAAATAAGTGAGTAAATCAGTTTGGGGTAAGTCCTGACATTTTGTCATTATGGTAAACTCGAAATATTTATTATTTTCATTATTTTGTTTAGAACCTAATAATGTGGAGTCTAGAATTAGGCATCAGTGCTTCCTTTGCACTGTTACCCTTGAGAGTGAACTTTTCAGGGGATTGATACCGAGACCTGAATTCTTGTTGGATATAGTTGGAATTGCCTGATGAAGTAATCTGTATAAGAATTCTTGTAGGTGCGGTGATATTGACAGATTGAGGTGCTGAACAGTAGCTTTACAGGATCTGGGCTTTGTGTACCACAAATGCCTTTTTCATGCTCTAAGCTTAGTTACCTTCCCCTCTTACTTTTGCTCTCAAAAAAAGGAATGGTCATGGGGTTTTCTTCTACAGAAAAATGTTGCCCTAACTTCTTCCCGTGTGAAAAAGTCTTTTATTAACTGATCTACATTCATTGCAATGTAAAGTTAGTGAAACTAGATCTACTATTTCCAGTAATTTAACTGCCTCTTGTTCATCTGCTCTGGTGCTGGAAGTTCTATCCATGAGTTGGAATGTCTCCATGGAACCTTCTCATTACAGTAAATGTTCTCTGTTTAATTTCGGTTATGTAGTGATAAAATTTTAACTGCTCTTCAGAACAGTGGCAGAAGCGATGGCACAGACTTTTTTACTGGACTGTCGTGTTGGTTAGAAACTGTATTGTGATGTTTCACTATCAACAGTGTCCATGGCTACTGGATTCACAGCTTGATGAGAACTGAATGTATATAATCTTGGATGGTCTTAATTTTTGCAGGTTTTAAAGGGGAAAATTATAATCTTTTTAACAGTATGCAGAGTAGCAAAGCTTGCAGAGATTGCCCAGAGAAAAGCAAATTGCAGAGTGACTTAAAATGCCTACTGTCTTGGGGAAGGAGAATCTCAGATGTGACAGTTAAGTTGGGTAGCTTAGGCATGTCAGTTAGATGGCTTATTTACAGAGGGCAGCCACTTCTGGCTGCAGATTAAAACAGTGGATACAGATGTCTCTGGAGACTGATCCAGTCTGAGGTCGAATCAAGCCTTCTAACTGGCACTTTCTGACCATCTCTATGCTGAGTAGCAAATCTGGGTATTTTGTGGAGACTTTCTTCCAAAATTAGGAATTAAAAAAACTGGAGTAATCTAACATTCCTTCTACAATACATAACCTGATGCAAGAAAGCTTCAGTCATGTTCATTGGTAAAATGTCAATAACCACTCATAAAACTTTGATTCAGTTTTGTGTAACAGTACATGTATTCTGGTGGTCCCAAGGTATTGAAAACTGTTACTGTATGCAGAATCCATAAATTTAAAAGTTTTCTGGATTGTTTAAGACGCATACTCTTTTGTCCTGAATAAGGATCGCATTTGACTTTATTTTATCACTGTAATGTCAAGTGAAGTCTCAAAGACAAATCCTAACTTAAACTGGCAGTGTTTTGCTTCTTTGCACCACAGGCTGGGTCATGCCATGCTGGTAAAACTTCTCATCATATTTTTAGACTGGTTCTTTTTTAATTCAGTGTGACAATACAAGTAGTGAGTTATTGATGGCAGCTAAAGTGAGACCATTATGACTGTAATCAATAACATACCTGCATAGAATAACAACTACTACCAGGGACATATTTTGTATTGATTCAGAAATTTATGCTGTCTCCTCTACACCCAGTCTGCTACTTCCATAATTTATGTAATAAAATCTCTACTTTATAGAAGCTGTTACTAAGTTAAATACCAAGAAATGATGACATTATCAAGATGTAAATTGCATATTGAAGATTTTACTACAAGCAGAAATAGCACTTGCTAAATTCCTGTGGGTTCTGATTCAGGACGAAGGCACTTCCTTGCTGCAGGCTGGAGGATAATGGAAGTCAAAACCGTGTTCCCTCTCATGAAGCAGTATTTTAGAGGTGGAGGGTAACGTGCTGTTATTAATGTGGTGTGACGATGGAAGATTATTGAATTGTACAATCCATAAGTTAGAAACCTCTGTAGGTTACCACAATTTTTTCCCTATGTTTTGTTGTGGTATGTTCCTGCAGGTGATAAACAGTCTTCAGCTTTTACAGACTGCTTACTATGCTGATGAAGGGGTTTCTGAATCCCACCCCATGCTCATCTATCTAGTCAAGGAAATAACCACCTCGTTTCATTTATGATGCCACAAACCACTTTCCACTGCTTTAGAAACAGAGAAGCAGTATGATAACACTGGGTTTTAGGAACCTCAGTATTAAAGGTTCCCAAGAACTAATGTTCAATAGAACTGAAGCTTAGTTTATAGATAAAAGGAACATGAGTGAATTTCTGTTACAGATATAAATAATACCTTATATAAAAACTTTGGCTGAGACTTTCAGTGATCTATTAGGAATTTTGGCCCAAACTCTTGAAGGCATTTAGGTACCTAGTGCCAGTTTAATTCCTTTATATTTCTTCACAATATTGTCACTGAAACAAACAGTTTAGGAATCCTTTTGAAAGCTTAGATCACAGGTGTATAAACTTCCTTGACTTGTTTCTTTCAGGTTTGTGTGATTGTTACTTTATTTATTTGTTAGCTTTATTTTCAAATAAAGATGGATGAATTTGATAAGACATACTGACATGTTCATTTAAATTATTGATATTTAACAAATGCACTTACAGATCAATTTAAGAAAAATATCAATCTCTACAGACTACCAAACTTAAAGAAGCTCTGAGCAAAAAACTTGATTTTGATGTCAGCATGTGTGAGTATTTGTATACATTTGGATTCGAAAGACACAGTCATATAATAAACACATGGCCTTTCTCACCATCCGTGTTTTAAACTGCACAGTTTTGAAGGCATTTAGTACATTCTCAAAACCTGAGAAAATAATTGAGGTACATACAGCTGTGGAGAGTTTCAAAATACAAAATTTCCTTTTATACTGATGTAAACTCTGTAATTAAGTCCAATCTCCAGTTGAGGTTGTATAATTCAGAGAATATTGAACATCCACACTTGCTTCAGGCTGTCTAGTGGACTATATTGCCCACAATTAAACAGATGAATGCACAAATAAGGATAGGCATCCTTCCAACCAGTTCTAGCTATATTTAGCAAATTCTTCTCATTTCCCTCTCTGTAGGAGGGTGATGTTGGTAACCTTAACATTGGCCAGGAGAACTGTCAGTGTCTTAAACTCTGCCCTACAAGGTGTTTTACTTTCCCATATTGTTTTGACCTTGTATTCACTCCCATTTTTTTCTGGATTTACCTTTTATATGTCCTAAATGAAAAATTTGCTTTGCATTGTGCATCTGAATGTAGAAAGAAGTAGAACGTCGTTTTCTGTGCCACAAAGGATTAGGCAGATCTTGAAAGTTTCACAAGTTAAATGTTCTGAAATTCATTAAAGATAAAATCAAAGCAGGGGAGCATTGCAGAAAAATCTTCCTTTTATGACAACCGAAGATACAGATTCTGTAATTTTTTACATCATTTTATGTATAACTATTTCAAGAACTACAATGACTAATTGAAATGCAGTAGCCTTTCTTATGAAGTATTACCTGCAGAAAACACAGAACTGGGCTGACAGAAGTCCTATAATTGGCAATAGACATTTTAAGCATAAGTAAGACTATGTATTGGCTTATTCTAGATTTTATTTTTTTGTACTGCAGGCTTGTACTATTGCACTACCTCTTCAATAATGAGTTAAAAAAAGCTGTGTTATGAAAGTGCAGTGTTTAGCCAGAGAAATTGGCTACTGATCCTGGTAGTGAAAGAACTTAACAGGTGCCAAATGCAGATGTGTCTGTCGCAGTAATGCGGTTTGGAAGAGGAGGCTGTCGAGCAGGGATTTGGTGTATATGGGATTGAACTGTGTGATTCCACCAATGATGCAGAAAACAAGGCCTGAGAGAGGCCTTTTAGCCCTTGATTAGTTAAAGTAATGCAGGCTATAGTTTGTCATGGTACCATAAAAACAGGGAAAGACTAATAAGAATTACAGGATAAGCACAAATAGTTCTTGTGAAAAGAGGTTCAAGTCTAGGGGAAAGCAGCTGGTCTCACACAGGAGAGTGGGATATTTTAGAATTTTAAAAATTATTTTATCTTTGATATGTGGAACCAACATATTTTAGAACTGTAAAAGCTTCAAAAATACTAATACAGGTATTTCTGTTGTTTCAGAAATAGACAAACTGTGGAGTTGTGATCTATAGGAAAAGTACTGATTTGACAGTTTCTGATTTTTGTTAAATATGTAGGGATAAGGCACGAGGAGATTTCAGAAGCTTTAATGTCTACAAAGTAGTTCACCTAGGAAAATCAGAATTTCACAGTGTCTGATTTAAACGAGCTGTCTTCTGCCTGTAATCTGTTTAGTATATCTGCATGTACCCATGAGTCTGCTATGAAAAGAGTATAATTATTTTGTTTACCGTTTTGAGGTTGATGTGAATGGAATCAATACCAGTTACTTTGCTTTTCATTACTGAAGGCATCTGAAATGTTGACCAACCTTATCTTCCTTGTGTCAACCGGATCACAAAGCCCTTATATACACACCATTTGACCTTCTAGGACATTCTTCAAAGAACTGGCAGGCTTAGCATGTCACTTTTTTCCTCACTTGAAGAAATTAAATCTAATTAGGAGGATCCTACTAATACAATGTAGATACAGATTACAGGTGCACAGAGTGTATGGAGAGTGCAGAATGAAAATAGCTGTAATGAAGAAGCCGGGGGAGGGGGATGACCCTGAAATAGGCTGACTTAATTATCAATCTTGTACTCTAAAAAAATAAGAGACTTTAGTAGCTGCACTGATATAAAACATTTACAGCAAGTTGGAAAATTCTAGTGGGGAAAATCTCTCAAGGCATTTTCTCCTAGAGAATATGTAATGAGAAAGGCATTAAGCACAAATGCAACAGTTCCACAATTTTAGTATTAGTGATTTAACACTTGATATTCTCTCCCTCTTCTTCACCCAGGTGTGGTTTGGCTGGGTACAACTGGATTACTTAAGTGCTTTAAGAGTGGAAGCATGAACAGAATTGACTTTTCCTTGGGAAACCTTTGACATTTCACTGGCTGTTAACATTGTCCTTCTTACAGCAAATGTCACTTGAGAATTTTGTAATAGAGAACAAAAAATATGCTTGTGCATGCTTGTCATTTCACATGAAATCAAGTGACTGATTTCTGATAGAAGTCTCAAGAGCATTGAGTTCATACAAGTTTCTCACAGATCCCCCTCACAATAACTGGTTTTTGAACATATTTTTTGAGCCAAGGAGTATAACAGTAGATTATCTGAGAAACTAACTAATTAAAATACCTTTGAAATTGAGAGAAACTTACTGAGTATGTACAAGACAAAATCCAACTGGTTTAAAGTAGGTGTAATATCTGGGACTAAAAAACAAAACAAAAAAAAATGTGTGCTTGTTTTGTTTGTCCTTGTGTGACTGGAGAATTTAGAGCAGTCATGGGAAGATGAAGGAATCCAACTCTCTGCATTATTGGACCCAGAGGCCATACTGTGTGATTACTAATGCATGCAGGCATGGTCAATAAATTTCATGGTTATACATCTCATTGTCATTTTTGGAGCTCATTGATTTAAGCAGCTTGCGCTGATTAAGAACATTACAGGCAGCACAGCCTCTTACACTGACAGGTACAAAGTGGAGGAGTCTTATTTCAATCAAAAACTGAGGAAAAATTTGCTGTTAAGTGTGAAATGAATGCTGGAGCAAGTTGGCCAGAGATTGTAGAGTTCATGTTCCTGGAGATTTTCAAAACCTGACTGGAAAAAATCCCGAGCAACTTGTTCAAATTGACTCTGCTTTGAGCAGGAGAGTTGCCAGGTGATATCCAGGGGTATTTCCAGTCTTAGCTGTTTTGTGTCTACTGTGCAAAAACCAGAAAGTAGTTTCAGGGTTGCAAGACAATCTCCCTTTGTGTTTCTCCCCAGTGGGGATAAAGCATCAGTGGATCTCCCCTTGCCGGTGCTGGCTCTGAAGGGAGAGTTGGATGGACAGCGCTGAGTCAGGCTGGGATGTGGCTGAAGGTCTGAGGACAACATTAGCAGCTGCATTTATGAGACTGCAGTTTGTGTTTTTTAACTTGGTTGTAGTTATTTAAATTAACAATTAAGGTCAAACTTCTGCCATTAATGCAATAAAGAATTTTAAGAGGTTTATTCAAATTTAACGCTTCCACTGTCACTTTATACAGCTGGCTTCAAAGCATATTGACTTATATTGAACACAATCTTCTAATGAGTTTTGGGTTTTTTTGCCAGGAGATACATTTCTTCCATTAGATATGTTCTTCCATACTTGTTTGCCTCTATTTTGTACTTTGTGAGTAATATTCACGATTTTCTACAGTACCATGTGATAACAGCAGCAGGAAGCCATAGTTAGCTCAGCTGGAACATTTTGGCATCTGGAATTTTTGTTACTGCATTCAGAGTAAGAAATAACTGCCTGCTTATCTTTGTGGCATTTGGATACTCTCATCCCCTTTTTTGTTCGAGATTTCTTTATTGGTTAGGCTTAAGACAGCTGGTAGGAATAGTAAATCCAAGTTGATTGTAACAGATATTGTCTGACATTGGCATGTCTGTGAGTAGGAAGATGAAAACAATGTGCAGTAAATATTTTGGACAAGCTGAAAGAAGTTGCTAAAATAATTCATAATTGTCCTGTCTGCTAGACTGGATAAACAAAGTGGAAATTATTTCCTTTTATTTGTGCACATTTATAAAGAGCCTCTGAATTGCTGTAATGGTGTATTGAGCTGTGTGGCTCCTCAGTGCTTTTGTGGACATATTTTTTGTTACCCGTAGCTTCCATCAGAGCAATGTTCCTGTAGAGAACGTGTCCTGTGGCAGTTGTGGGACTGAGAGAGCTGTCCTCAGTTTGCACCTCAACAACTGTTCTGCATTAAAGCACCTTGAAGACATATTTGTAATATTAAAATAAAGGTGCTTAGCCTTTGTTTAAAATCCTGTCTCTCTGGGAGCGGGTTACCTAATGAGCATGTTATCTCATGGGGACAAAGCCTGAGCTGTTAAATTTGTGGCAGGAAAACGAAACAATTTTTGAACCAAGTCATCATTTTCAGCATCAATAGAAGGTGATGCCCTTGTCAGCTGGCACTGGTTCAGCATAAGGTTCCAGTCAGAATTGGCTGCGTTATGCTTAGAGCTGCTCTTTAAGAGACCTTCACCCTTCACTCTGCTTGGAGCTGCTGCCATGATGGGTCTATTGAATATTTATAAGAAACTCTTTCGAGACTCCTTCCTGCAGTCAGAGTGTGGACTTGTTAGTTCTCGTCTGGCAGAATGGAGCTTGTTCAAGCTCATGACAGACTCTGCTTCCATCAGTTCTTCTCTGCTTACTCTTGTATGTTAAGCCATGATACTGATCTAAGTTCAAAATACAACTCCACTTTGTACTACTATAGTAGTTTCAAGGTTGGCTTGGTTCCTGAGAAATTCAGACCTTGTGGGACCTGGAGTTTGGCAGACTAAACTTTTTAAACAAGGTTACGACTGAAGCCTGGAAAGCTTGTTCTCTTTCCCTGCTGCTTGACTTAACTAATGTTTTACTCAGCTGTGTACTGAGATATCCAAAGTCACAATGAATCCACATCCCTGGCAATTTTAAGAATTATGACATTGCGAAAAGTTAGGGATCTGTTTTAATAGTAGGTGATTGTTCTCATCAAAAATTTTTACAGTACACCTGAATTTCTCTTCCCGTGAACATCTTCAAATGCTGGAAAGAGATGAATTTTTAATCAAATGTAAATTGCCAGAATGTCAGACACACTTTTTGAGCAAAGTTGTTCATAAAAGAGAAGACGTTATAACATACATAAATGTAAGTTATGGGTAATTATAATTTCTTCCTGAACTCTTCTGAGGTCTTACAGGCATGTGTAGGTAGCAGGGTATCCAGATTTGTGGCTCAAGTGATACCTTGATTTATTGAAAACTTGAATTAAATCAGCTTACTGTCAACTTCTGTTTTTCTTGCATCATCATTAAGAAATTCACTGATTATTTACTTTTTTTAAAACAGGCCATAATTTTCCACTTGTTTGGAGAGTAGAAGCTTTTAAAATAGCTCATACAAGATTGACATATTCAATTAAAAATAATTTTAGAAGTGCAGTTTAGGATTTGTTGCTATGTTTTGAAATTTTATCAAGCTGCTAGTGGCAATTTTTAATATGTAGTATCCTACTGATGTCTGTTTAATATTATTTCTGATTATTATTGTAATTGCGTTTCTTTTGGTTTAGAGGAAATTGTGTGTTCGTTTTTTTCTTTGGAAAAATGTTTTTAAAAGGGCAGGCATTGGCAAGATTTTACTTCTGGCCTCTGGATTGAATTGCTCATCCGTCAAAGTCTGAATTGCTAATAAAAATGAAACTTTTCAGGAAAATTCTTGCCTGAGGTTGGATTTGCACTGATTCAACACATTTTTTATGATTAGACCATCTCCCTCAGTGCTGTTCCTGGAACAATGTGACTCTTTTAATGAATCTTATTTTGTGACAAACTGAATTTCCGTGTACGTGCTCTAGTTGCTTGTGTGTTTTGTGATTGTGATGTGGTTTCTCCTTTGTTCTGCAGCACTTAAAAGCATTTACTTATCAGAGTTGAAGATAAATAAAGCATCCTGTTAGTAATCTAGATTTTCATTGTGTTATCATAAAGGCCCTGGAATTACAGTGTTGTCTTATAGCTTGTAAATTATGAAATGAAACATAAAATTTACCATGGAAAACGATGTCATGTGGGAAGAAGATACAGATTTTGGGAGGCAGCCAAATGCTGACTTGCTTACAAGAATTGGGGGACAAACCCCAAAGTCTTCCTACATAAACACAGTCTGCAGGGAGTTGCATTCATATTTTTTAGATAACTTAAAAATCAGTTTCTCAGGTATAAGAAGCTGGGTTTCCCACTGAGTTCACATACATCCTTTGTGAATCTTAGTTTTGTCTGGTATTAGTGTGTTCAGGTGAGGCCTCATGGGTAAGCACTCTTCATCCAGAGCAGTAACCCCCCCCCCCACCACCAAAACAACCCCTAATAGTGAGATTCATTACTTAAATCACTGCTGTCAATCCCTCTTTGTCGGTGTGACTGTCCTAGAAATCCAGTGTAGACAGCAGGGGAAGGGTCAATGGCCAGTGGTGCTTTGGCATTATAGTGCTATAGTTACACTTTTGCATTTTTTGATTGATTGATATATTTATTCTAATCACAAATGATTTTTGGATTTTATGACCCAAAGCTTCCGGTAGAAACTTTTCCACTGGAGCCTTCAAACCAGATAAACATTTCAGCTTTGAACTTTGATTTTGGGAAGGAGATTTTCATCTTGAGCCTGATGAAAGTCTTGACTTCAGCTGCTTTGAACTAGAGGTAGCAGTGCAGTTTTTGCAGGTGTTTGGGCTGTCAGCTGTATAGGAAGTTGTCTCATTCCTCAGGTCAACAAGCCATTAGTCACACTAGTTATAGAGTTTATTCAGAGTTTGATCTGCCTCTTATGTTTTTCAGGGATATCCATAACTGAGTTGTGCTTTATGATCAAAGGGAAGGGCCTAACAACTCTCCTGAAAGGGTGGTAAGAATTGGCAACATTTCTTACATATATTTGTATTTCTTTCATTATTACATGTGTTTGTGTGTATGAAATCTAGAAGGCAAAATTGTCTGGGACAGTAAATAGATTAAAAAAGTAGCAGTCTCAAGTTGACATTTGTTAGCCAACAATAAAGCGATAAAAAGCTAAATTCTTTTTATAGTAATAGCCTGTAGTGACCTTTCTCTCAAACAGAAAGACTTTTGAACTGGGTATGGCTAAAATGTGCAACAGTTTGAATTAAGCTGCTTGGAATACAAAATTACCAAATAAAAACAAATGTTATAATCAGAACGTATAATAATCTACTGCATATAATGTAGGTTATAATAAAGCTTCCAGAACTTTATAAATGGGTCTTGTCAAGGTGTTTTTACTGCTGTCTGGCTTTTGGACAAGAGGTGAGCTGACTTCCACCTCCTGACTGCCCTTTCTCAGCCCTTCAGTTTTGTGTTCAGCTGTACAGACAGATTTCATTTGGGGTTGTTCTCGGAGCTGTCTGTGCAGAAATCTGTGGCACAGGATTATTGCACAGTTCTGAACTCAGTGGTTATCTCCAGGCATGGTGGGGTGTGGGCCTTGCTGCCCCTGAGCCTCCCTGCTGTAGGAGAAAGGTTCTTGGCAGAACAGCACAGTCAGTGCAGGCAAAGAGCAAGCAATTTATTAATTTGTATGACTTTCACTGGTCTGAATTCCTGACACCTAACCAGGCAGAAGCTTCCTTACACAAGGAAAATTCATTTACGTTGGTATAAAGGAACATAATTTAAAAAAACTTTGGTCTCTTAAACAACTAAAACCAGAAGACAGCTGTACTTGCTAAATGAATAAAAATGATTGAATAATTCAAATTTCTAAAAGCTTTTATTTTTTTTTATTAGTGTCCTTTTAAATTTGTTTTGGAGAAAGTAGGTTTCTGGGTAAAAGATACAGTTTACACAGTACAAACAGAACTGAAAACTATTGCTTCTGAATATCTAAAGCAATACAGAAGAGAAGATGGAAGATTTCTTAGGGGATTTTTCACTATAATATTCAGCCTGAGGTGAAATTTGTATTTCAGCAAAGTATTTAGAGCAAAAGAAAATGATTGTGAGGGTGAAAAGGAATAAAGTAACAGGAACAGAAGGTGTTATCTTCCAGCAAACAGCCTCACTTACTTGTTCAAAATTAGGTAAAAACATATAAGGCAATCAAATGAAATGCTGTTTGAGACATGACAAATATGTATCTGTTTTTGATCTGCAGTATATTTGTGAAAGAAAGGAGATTACAGCTTTGAAAACCTTCCTGATTCTGTACTTTGAAGATTCAAACAATACTAATTGTCCTATCATTACCAAAGGGCTTTTTTACAGGGTTCATGTCTAAGACTGATTTCTTGTTTCAGAAGCGAGGTATTCTCTGTATTCCTTTTAAAGAGTATGTCATCCTTAATCAGGAGAGCCATACATTTTCAGAATGATGGTGCTTTCAATTCATTACTTGTCAGTCCTAAAGAATGCTGGTCATTTTCTTTACAAGTGCAGCTCATTGACTGAGACTGCTAACTTAAAACAATTTTAGGTTTATTTTGATTGGTTATTGGTTTGTGGCTTTTAATGATGAGATTGAATTACATTTCTGTGCAGTAGACATTGTGGTGGAAAATCTGGAAAGTTGGAGCCATTTGGAACTGCTCTTACTCCCACTGAGGTCAGCAGTAGCATTTCTGTGGCTTTCAGTGGGAGTAACATTATACTGTCTGAATGTGAAGACTTTTCTTTCAAAAACACTTACAATAGTCTGCTTTAGTTAGGGCTACATGAAAACTAAGTAACTATTGTACTACTTGTTTATGGAAAAAAAAAGGTATTTCTTAAGTAGGAGAAAGAAGTTGTAACCATTTCTTTTGTGCCAGCATATTGGGTTTTTTAATACCTACAGCTCTCGAATCGTTGCACCACAAAAACTGGTTATCCAGAACAGTTTGATCCAGTGTGTTTTATTATATTGTCTGTGGGAGTAGATTTGAGCAAACTGAGTGCCTTCTCACAAGGCAGGGAGTGTTGTAGGATTAATCCTTGCAGGTATTAATGGTCCTGTAAATAGAGAATCTGGATTGGAGAGGAAGCAGCATCTCCTGAATACATGTAGTTTTCAAAACTGTATTAGTTCTCAACTTCTAATAAAAAGTTAATTATTATTAGTGGCATTCACGGATGTCATTTAAGAAAAACTGTTATTTTCCACAAAGGTGAACATTTCAAAAAGTGACGTGCTACCTTTGCTTTGCAATAACTGTCATAAAGGTTTTTTTTAAGCCCCTCTATGAAGATGCTATTACAATTGAACTTGGCATAAAAGCTTCCAGCCCATGGTTGCCTGGAAATGATTTCTTAAACATTAAAAATAATTGCCTTTTCAGAAACTAATACCAAATAGTAATTTCCAAAACTGTAGTTGTGTGATTTTAATGGTCAGTTTTGCTTGCATTATACAAAATGGAGTTGACTTGATTTGAAATGTGTTCCGGGCTGCCAGATTTCAGACCTCAACCATCCAGAAGGGGTGTTTTTAAGCTGTTAAGAACGTTTTTTTTTTTTTTTTTTTTTCTTTGTAATTAATTTTCTTTCCCTAATTCATTGTAGATTTATGGCTGCTTATTTTGGGTTTCTACCATATTTTCTGGAAAGATCAACAGCGATGAATTAATCTTAATTGATAGGTTACTGTGCATTAATCAAACTCTTACTTAATGTACTTGATATTCCTTGTGAGTAAGCTATTTTTAAAAAACATTGTCTGTAGTTAAGTTTATTAAATTAACACTTGAGCATATAAGAGTCTTTATCACATATGGGAAGCACAAGCTATGACCCAAATACTCAAATTACCCATTTTGTTTCGTAGGCATTTGCAGCTCAAAAAAATCTGAACTAAATAATTTTAGAAAGGAATTTCCCTTCCATATAGTGTACATTATGTATAGATTTTAATTAGGGATTTTTCATATGTGGCTCTTGGAGATTTTTTTAATCTGGTTTGTCTGATGCCAAGTCTAATTTATCTTGAATGGGAAGTTTTACTATTGTCTCTGCATGACATGGTTTACAAACTAAGCCTGATGACTCCGTGTTGTGTGCCTGAGAATTTACTTCTACATGCTTATCTTTTGTTAATGATCATACAAGCTTTCCAGTATTGCTGCTGAGTCCTAATTTTGCCTTCACTGTTATCCACACCATTGTAGTGCCTTTGGTGGTATTGAATAGATATAAAAAAGTACATTGGATTCTTACGTATAATATGCATGGATTTAATAAATTATAATCTAGGCAGCATCAGAACTGCTGAAATACTGATCAGTGAAACAGGAGGATTTTTTGTTGCAGGATGTCTACTAAATTTTTGCAAAATTCTTAACCTCTCTGAGTAGAATTTCATTGAATTGCCTGGCTAAGGTAGGCCTTAGAAATCTGATTGATACATCGTGTGTTGCCCTGCTTTCTGCTTCATGGCTTGGTGAAAACCTGCTTCATCTGAAATGCATTAGTATTCAAAACCTGGCTGCTTTTCTGAACTCAAAGGACTGATAATCTGTATTTGGGGTATGCATGTGGAAACATACTAATTCACACCTATCAATGGAGCTGTACCTCTTTGCACACATCAGTGTTGAAAACAAATATGTAACTTCTGATCCTTGAGATCTGCCAGTGTTTGTGTTCTGGTCAAACATGTGATGCAACTTGGCTGTCATATCTTTGCTGGCATATTCCCAGATGCCATACCAAATTTCCCCATATGGATCCAATGAGGAGATTACAAGTTTAGAATTTAATCTGGATTTGCATAGCTAACTACCTGTTATAGTAGCTGACTACCATAAGAGTCATGGTAAGCCTTCTTAATATTCATTCAGTGTTCTTGGAGACATCTCTGGCAGGATAGAATAAGATGGGCACGGTCTATTAAAACTACAGTGAATAAAACTTTTAAGACCCAATCTCTTGATTTACATTTCTTACAGCAACATCTCTATAGAATTGACAAGACATAAATATTAGACAAATTTTCTCCTTTTATTTAGACCCATTAAAGGCCTTTCCAAGAGGATAAAGGAAACTTGGATGATGAAAATATAAGCAAAAAATATAAAGAATTAGAAAAATGTTACAATATCTGCTCCTTAGTGAGCCTCCCCTCAGAAACATATCCTCATAGAACAGGTACAAATGGAATTGAACTGCAACCAATTTAGCTGCTACACCATCCTATGGTGACTGTTTTTAACTTTTTCTTCAGGTGTTAAAAAGTATACTTTATGAAAGAGGACAGCAATTTTATTTGGCTTTGGGCTACTTTCTTGATTTCTTGTAGTTTCAATATTATTCTTCCATTGTAAACTTTCATGTCTTGTGGTAAGCATTGATTTTTTTGTTTTTTTAAAATTTTTACCTTAAAGCTTTAAATGGTATATAAATTGGTGCTGGGCTTCAACAGGGATGTACATGGAACAAGTCTTGCAAAACTGATTTGCAGCTTTGCTGTAGAAATGTGTTGGAAATTGTCAGGAATAATTTTGTGAGACTTTTTTATCTTGCACAACTTAAATAAAACATCTTCCTGTTAAAAACCTCATGACTTCACTGAATCTTGACATAGGTTCTAAAATACCTACTTAGTGAAGTTGTGAGCATTTGGACTCTAATAAAACAGTCCCCTTTGCATATTAGATTTAAAGCTGATTTTTTTTCCTCCATCTGGAGGGTTACGCATGAACAACTGCAGAGATGCGTTGTCCCATGAGAGTTCTGGCAGGGATTGTTTCCCTGGAATGATGCATTCAGGAACAGAAGGGAAGCGTGCCCTGATCTGTCTCAGAAGCTTAAAGCATCTCTTGTTCCTCCTCTCCTTCCTGACTGGAATTCCAGTAATTGTTTTATCTTTAGCATCGCCCACATCAGGAGAAAGGAAGACTTTGTTTCTTGCCACTGCTCACTACCACTGCCAAGATGGACCTCGGGCATTTTTGATTGGGGGTATGAGGGCATATTTATCTCATTAAAATGATCATTATCATATCCTTTTGTTGACATTATCTTCAGCATGTTCTTTCTTTTAATTAAATTGTAGCTTATTGCATGGTAATTCTTTCGCTTTCCTGAAGTGTTTCTTCTCCTTAAGACTGATATTTGTACAGAATCTGAATTGACAGCTGACAGAAGATTGACTTCATAATTCTGTAATGGATTGCAGTACCTCTTGCTTTGAGCATTTCTTCTCTTGGCACTAGGCATTTGTGAGAATATTTGCTGGGGTTTTTTTCCCATGTTTTTCTATATACATGTATAGGATGATATTTTGGCACAAAAATGTAACACTTCATCTAGTGACAAAGAAATTCTTCAGCATTCTTGGAGGATGTTTGTATGTTTGATAGTTACACATCACTCTGCGGGTATTTATAGATACAGGGGGCAGCACAAAGATTAGATGCTTTCCAGCATGTGTTAATGCAGTATTATATCTTTCAAGAAATTTGTTTTATGGAGCTGAGTTTAGAAGTGTGTTTGAAAACAGCCTTGTCACACATGTCATCAAGGTCAGAAGGGAGAGAAAGCAGACATTTCAACATTCCAGCTAAGTTTTGTGAAAGGACTGTAGAATGTTAGTGCTTGCTAACCAGTGAGCCAGTCTCTTCATGCCTCTTCAGCAGTCCTGCAGTAGAGATGATGCAGTTTATCCTGTTCCATGAGATTTTGAGCTTACATTGCTTGGGACTTGACGATTAAACTTTCAGGTACTATAGTTGATAAAAGCCACTGGTTGCCACAGTGGCACCATATGAAAGCCTGGAGTGCAAGGTGTGGAGAAGTCCCCAAGTGAGGTTGGGAGTATGGTGTCTGTACTTGGAAATTCTCTAGTTGTTGATGTAGTGGAGGACAGAGGTTCATTCTTGCTATTTATAGACAATGAAGGCTTTTTTGGCATTTTTGTCATGGTTCTTCACCACCACATCTGGAGAAATGTGAACAGTTGGTTCCATGTTGTAGCATCTCCTTGGTGGTGAATACAGCTCATTCCTTGGAGTGCTACTTTAGAACACCTTTTCATTTCAGATAAACATCCAACTGAAAAACCCCTTGCTGTGCTTTGGTCCCAATTAACACTATCATTACCTGTTTCTGCATTTAGTAATTTAAGCTTATTACTTACAGTTTTGGGAAGCTGACATGCATGTTGGTAGCATTTGTGGTCAATTAAAAAACACGTAAATAAGTAAACATCAGTTCAACTAATACTATGCCCCCAGATGTGGAGGTGTGCAGCCTCATCAAAAGAGGTCTTTCTGTAATAGCCTTTGTGTGCCAGTGACATTGAAGGATAATGCTGCTTTGTATTTTTCTTATAACTTGAAAAAAATTCTACTGATTTGTTGGATTTATTCCAGACTTAAACCCCTGTAGAAGCATACTACTGCTGTGTAAACCCTTTCTGCCAGCAGGTGGAAATATATATACAACTCATCCTTTGACTTAGGTCTTTCACTGGCTGATATCTCTCCCAATCACTGAAGCTGAAGGTTAGGAAAAATACTATTTAAAATTTCAACATAATGGATCTTGCTGTGCCAAAACTTGCAAGTTCTTTAACAGAAACTGGACAGCCTAGACTTTCTGAAAGGTTGGAATAGTGTTCTGAATTACCCATTACAACTAATTAAAAGCTGTAAACATTGGTTAAGATGTCTGTAGTGTGTTTCTGGAATGATTTTCTGTGGAATAGGGTTCCTCTGGTGACCTTGGGAGTGCTGTATTGCAGTAAATACACTTGTGGTATAGTACCACATGTATAAGCATGGTCTCTGCTAATGAGTTTGTAGTTGACACAAAGCTTCTCTTGCTTTTCGTAGCAATCTTTGCTGTTTGGAATTCAGAACTAGTCATGCTATTCTGGTGCAGGAGGACATTTAATTGAAAACAACATCACGGAAGTAACTTTTCCTGTTAGAGTTTACATAAGATCTGAATTAGATCCTGGCTTTGTATTTGTGATTGAAGTTTTGTACTATTCCCATTACTATATATTATATGGTAAAGAGTTGCTCTTATTTATGCCATTTCAATGGAAAGTCAGACTTTCTGCTCAAGCAGAGTTGTGGGATAAGCGTAACAAGGCACTAGGTGAGATATTGTAGATCTGATTTTTAAGTACTAAAAGACTAAGGAAGACTATTTAAGTCAAGAGAAGGAGACAGAGGCATTGATACTTGAGCTTCAGAAGCCAAATTCTACAGAGGAATTTGGGAGGCTTTGAAGTCTGTAGGTGGATGATGGTGAAGACAAGGGATGGAGTACATGTCTGAAGTTATAAAATGGCTAAAATAGCTATTTCTTTTTTTTGAAAGTGGTTACATTTGCAATACAGCATTCAGGTGGTATTGAAGTTACATTGAAGGAAGCTAAGTAAGAAAATCCATGGGATTTTGAAGATTACCATTCTGCATTTCTTTACTGTCTCTAATCCACCAAAAGGTGAATTCCGAAATGTGGGAGAGCTTGCAAGCTCATACTGTGGTAGGTAACTTACAGGCTGAGCAAACTACTGCTTGTTCTCAGAGGTGTGCATCATTTTTCTGGGCTGGTAGGAAAGAGTTACAGACTTGAAGCCTGTGGAATAAAGGTCTTCACTCACAATGGAATTTGTCAGGCAGACACAGATATGCCATGGAATTTTCACACTTGCCAATGGCTAATGAACTGTCTGGTTGCTCAGTTTAGGTAGGAAAAGTCTTGCCTTCCTTTTTTCTGTATAGCACCACATGGGGAGAGAGCCTTGCTGCATCATCCAGTGCTTGTGGGGTGTTACATCGAGAGCTGATCTCACCCTGAATAACTTCTGAGAAACAGCTCACAGCATAACACTATTCTCTTTTTTTTAAATGTATTTTCCATTTTTTTCCTGCTTGATTAATATTACAGCTATTTTTGCCTGAAACACAGAATTATTTCTCTGTACAGTTCTCGTTGAGAGATCCAAAGGGCTTCTTTCCTAGTATACCACAATTAAATAGGAAAAAGGTTATCTGGCCTTTCCGAGAACTCAATTAAAATGAAGAGAATAAGAATGTTTTTCAGTTTTTTTTTTTCCCTGAATAATAACGTGCAGAGATTACATTTTGCATCTTGGTCCAAAATCCAATCAATTCTTTTTATTTCTATATGTAATCTAGTTCCTTGGCATTTGAAGAAGGTGGCACTGGAAAACAGTGCATATGGGTTGGGGTTTTTTTCTCTATAAGCAAGTTATTTTGAAGTAATGAATAGAAGCCACATCCTCTGTCAGAGTGAGTTGATCAAATGTGAATTAAATAACCAGACTGTATTAAAGTCTGTGACTAAAATGGTAAATGTTAATATGATTCATTCAAAGCTGTAGGTATAAAATACAGTAGATAAAAATTTATCTTGGTCCGCTAAAGTCAAGTTAATTGGAAGAAGGGCAGTGCAGGAGCGGGTGGCATTTTGTTTTGTCATGTTGTGACCACAGGGTGTTTCAGAATAGTTTGAGTTCGTTAAAAGGCAGATTTTGCTGGAAGGGATAAATGCAGGATTGTGTTTTGTCAATTTCTAATAGGAGTGGAATTTCATTAGCACTACTATTCATTTGTGTTGTGGGAGGAAGAGTAAAATAGATTCTCATTGACTTAAAATGTCACTGTCAATTCTAGCTGCTGGAATTCTCTGCAGTTTGTTGGCTGAATATTTGAAAGAAAATAGGACTATGGGTCAGTCCTGTTCAGTCTAATTAGGATCTGTGAGGTTTTGTGTGGGCTTATGCATTTGTGGGTTTTGTTGTTGTAGTTGTATAACATTGTGCTTTTGTCTTTTCTTCTAACACCCACATGCTCTTTGCTTTCTGATAGTGCTTCATATTTATTTCTGTAATGCAAACTGTCCTCTTGATTGCTGAAGCATAATTTGTTGTGCCTACACTTCATACCTTTCTGTCTCTGATCTCTTGGAAAGTCCTTGACTTTCTTTGCTTGGTCTATCCAACATAGTGTTTACATGATTTTCTTGTCCCACTGCTGACAGTCCTTTCTTCAACGTTTTTCTCAAACTTGTGTTTATCTTCTCCTTCAAAGCGCTGTATGACAAATCTATGTATCCCTTTTTCACTCTTCACTTTCATTCTTCTTCTGTTCTGTCTTTCTAAGCTGTATCCTTGTCACAAATTTCAGAATACTCCTTATAGGGCAGCCTTTGAAATCAAAGTCTGCATACTGGCAGAAAGATATATGTGATTAGTTTTTCTTTGACTTAAACAGAAGAATTACCATCTCTGCCAGTTTCAGACAAGCTGGCTACTAAATCCTAAACTTCTCAGAATAAGGTTTCTCATCTTCTCTTGTTTTGGTAGAAATACTTAGTAAAGATTACTGGAAAATTCTGTCCTCCCTGCTCAAAGTGACAGATGATATTGATATGGAATTTCCTGCTAGTTGTTATGAACAGCCTTCTAATTATGGCTGCCATGAAATTCTGTATTAGTGCCCAGTGAAGCAACTTGAAAACAAAGCAAATAAACTCAGAAATACCTGTTGTTAATCTTGCATCCAGAAGTACTACATTAGCTGAAAATCACTTCAGCTTCTTGTGACTTTTTGATCCTGTAACTTGTGAAGATAGTGTCATTCTCCTGCAATCATTTTCTGTATCTTAAAAAAGAAAATTGTGTGAGGAAAGCCTTTCATTTAGATCACCAGTCTCCCCATAAAAATTTTGTAATAACTGCATTATTTTTTCCTGATTTTCCTCCAAGTTTTTGAACTTGCAGAATAGCTGTCTACATTTCCTCTTCTAATAACCTCAAAGGCAATTATAATACCTGGAAAGGCTTCATTGCTTGTTCTCTAATATTTTTAAAGTTACTATCATTGGTGTTAACTACAAGTATTGAAGACGACATCTTTACAGGTCTTTGAGGAAAAGTGAGATGTGCCTGCAGACACTTGGTTACTTCCTCCTTGGTTCAGAGAGAAAAGTTTGATGTCTTTATAGGAGCAATTGTTAATGGCAGTGTGTTTGACAGGGATGGTTATTTCTCTAATTCTAAAAGAGCACATGTTAGACATAAACAATTACAAGTATTGTTAATCCCCCAGCTGTTCTATAGTAGGTAAAGTCTACGACTTCCTTTTTTAAATATGGCTGTATGAACTACTGCTTCTCAAAATATTTCCACTTATCTCTGAAGCTGTAATTATGGTATTCATCATATTTGAATATAATTGCTGCACTTTGCATTCTGTTCAAGTCATAGGACTTCAGTAAGGAATTAATTTCAGATATTGCTTTCTTGCCTACTGGAATCTGAATTTTGGACTTCATCTCCTTTGGTTTTTATCAATTACAGTGTAATGTTTCTAATGAGGCTGTCTTGTGCATACAGTATTACTCTAAAATGGAACTAGACATTTACAAAATAATAAGTAAACACCATGTAGGTGGTTATAGGAGGTTATCAGGTACACAGAGATTTCTGGATACAGCAACTACAACAGCTCCATGTTAATCCTATTGTAGACAAATTCTCCTAAATTATTTCATCTCTTTTGAGAAAAATACTATCTTTGTATAACAAGACTTAATTAAATCTTTGTCAAGTGTTTGAGGTGCTGTACTTTACAGAAGGTATTGCTGGGTAGTTACAAATATTTATTCTACTGGGTGCAATATAAATGAATAGAACAGACCAGTAATAAATATATGCCTCTCTCACATGTCCTGAAATAATTAAAACACTCAAAAAAGAAATTAGAATATTTAGAGACTTGTGCTCCTGGTAGATGAAGACTTTATGTAGCATTTTCAAAAGCCTGATAAATGCAATATACTACAGATGCATCAGCTTGTTCACTGTGTGCTGCCAATCACACAGAAATTGGGACGAAGCTTTGAAGTAACGTAGGACTATATAATATTATTTTGTGCCATTTTGGGATGTATGACCTCTTCATGGAAAGAATTGCACATCTGCAGTCTAAAGTAGATATTCTCAGTTTGGAACTGATTAGAAAAGAGTTGCTAAGCCCAGTCATTTTCTATAACAAGCATGGTGATTTATATATTTAAATGTAATAAATTTCCTTCTAAAAATAATTAGTGTTGTGTTTTGACCCTCTTTATTTGATTTGGGAAGGCTTTCTCTGATGGGTAAAATTGTCCTGATTTCCACGAAAATGAACATGACAAATAGCTGCTCATTTTAGAGCAATAGAGTTTGAGCTCACATCGGTGAGTACTTTAATGGAACATCATGATGCTTGACCTTGTTGTTCCTGCTACCTTTCTCTTTTCCTTGTCTCTGTTGAAGAAGAGAGAGTGAGTTTTGGGAGGTTGCTCACAGTGGCTTTCTCTCTTGTTGCTTCCCCATACTGCTGCTGAGTTGTGCCTGGTGCTCTCTGCTTTGCTGTGCAGTGCCTTTCCTGCTGCACACACTGAACAGAGGAATGTGCAAGTCAAAGGCAGTGCAATAGAGAATGGGGCCTGGGAGATTGGTGCAGCATCCCCAGCTCTCCCCACCAGCCCAGGGTGGAGGCAGGCTCAGCACGTGCTGAGCACCAATCATTCTGAGGCTCTCTGCACATTTTTCTCTTCTTTTTCAGTCTTTTGCTGGGATGCTGTGGAGTTTCTTAGTCCTTGGGTATTATTTCCATGTGCAGCCTTGCAGCTGAGCAATTGTAGCAATACCAGAGTTCAATTTAACAGTATTTCCTCAAGAGTTTGGGTCCTTGACTGATTTGTAGAGGACAAATGAAAAGAGCAATTGCAAATGAATTTCTGTGCTATTAGAGCTCTAAACAGCCTTCCCTCTTGGCTGTGTGTCAGATCATACCTCAAGGAGGGATGGGTGGGCTATGAACCTTAAAAAGATTTAAGCATTTAAGTGCAGGGTCAACTTTTCATATCAGTGGGTGTCTTAAACTGGTCTCAGAGTGCTCAGCAGTAATAATGTTCTTTAATATTTTCAGGTAGCATTGAAGGTGGTAATTGAGTAGCAAGTGTTTTGAGTTCTTACGTTTCTTAATAATATTTACCTATAATTTACTTTAAATTTTACTATAGAACCTCGAGTTTGTATTAATTTTTAAAAAAGCATAGTTACAGCTTGTTGTGCTGTGGGAAAATTTATATCTAGTATATCAACAGCTGCACAAAATCTGGTAAGCCAGAGTAAAGCACGCCGGGAGAGGAAGAGGTTGTTAGGAAGATCTTTTAAAGGAGAGACTTTTGCGTACAACTTCCTTCATTACTCAGCTATTTTAGGATATTCCATCAATGTATAACACAGTAATCAAGGGAAAGGGATCTACTAGCTTGTGGCCTCTATCCTGTAGATCCTTGAAGCTGTGTAACTTCTCTTCCTATAGAAATTTGTAGACTTCACCTGTTTCTGGAGCTGTCAGTTCCAGCATACTGCAGTACTGGCCATTCTCCTCAGTGACAGCACTCCTTTTTTTTTTTTTCTTTATTCCTCTCAGGTGTGCAGAAAGTGGCAGGCTGGAATTGATTCTGGCAAGAAGCCATAATAGTTGATGCAAAAAGGCTGTCATCTTCTGGTACACAGAAGTGGTTTCTAGATGTGAAATCCATACCCTGATCCTTTGCTTCACCTGATGTTTCAGTGGCACTTCTTGGGTTCAGTCTGCCACTGAAACATTCCTGCTTTGTTGTTTACAGATGGTTCTCTGTGGCTGATTTATGACTTGGTGGGGAGATGACTGTCTGGTCTCTTCATTTCTCTATCATTTCACATGTGAAAAGGATGTATTGGTCACCATTAAAGAAACAACCTTATCAAAGAGAGAAGATAATTACAAATCACCATTAATGTTTTTTGAGGATGGATTATTTTGAGAAATTGTGAGGAGCAGCAGAGTGGAGAAGTTTAAGTGCCAGTTTCTCTGGCCTCCTGTTTAAGCATCATGCCTACCTTGTATAATAAAAGCTATTTATAAATTGCTGCTCTGTTAAACGTGTACAGAATTTTACGATGCATAAATTGGGAAGCAGTGCCAGCTAAGGGACTTAGCAGAGTGATGAATGGATGACAGGGTGCAAGACTGAAACTGTGTTTTATTCATGGATTGTGAGGTCAAGAAGAAAAACTGCTGGGAAGGGCTGGCAGTTGAAGGAGAAAGATACAGAACCCAAGAGATAAAGAATCCAGTAATCTTAGAATTATCAAGCCACATTGTCACACTTCTTTTTGAGAGTTACAACTCCAGGTAGTAGCTTTTTTTTTTACTTTGCTACATTTTCATGATTTATTTTTATTCTTTCTCCCAGTTCCAGTTGCATCAGTGTCTTCAGCTGCTTCCAGTGTCATGGCCCTAATTCTCCTAAATCTCAGTAATTTATTCTCTTATATTTTAAGGAACAGATAAGAAAAGGGTTTCCCCCCCCCCCCCCCCCCCGCTTTTCTTTTGATGCAGCCACCCACCCCAACACATTTACAGTGTAGAAGGTGTGTGATCATGCAGTCCAAAATCGTAGTCTTGATCTAGGGCCCAGCTAGAAATTTATTAATCTGTTCAGTTTGGGCTGAACTTGCCAGGGCTCAAGAGATTGGTAGAGGCTGGTAACTCATTAAGATGCTGTTTAATTCCATTGGTCATGGAGGTATTCCTGAGCAGAATGCAGTTAATGCAAGTTAATTCCAAACACATGAATTAGGTTCATTGGTTTGCAATCATTATTTGTAGTTTTGTCACAGGATCTGTTCAACCTGCAGGTGCATTTTATACCCACAAATACCACAGAGTAAAAAACAAATGAAGATGAGTCTAGAATAGAGCTGCTTTGGACCAATTAATGAAATCTGATTTCCTTTCATAATTTTATTGTAGGGTTTTCCTGTATTTAATTTAAAATTGGCAGATAGATTGTTTAAGGAATATGTCGTTGCACTTAAAAATGCATGTTTTTATCTTCGGTGTTCTCTGTGTCTCGCACCTGTAAGGATTTCTGCCAAAAAAAACATTGGAAAGGAAATTAAAGAGGCACTCAAGATAATCATCACATAGAGAAGAATTCCCTTACCTGATACCGAATGTGAAAATATAACCTGATTAGTTTTACAGTAGCAATGGCCTTTAGTTTTCTTCTGGTATCTTGTATGGTAATAAGAAAACAGGTGAAGTAAAGGACTTTGATATTTGGGGAAACTGCTGTACTTTTTTCATGCAGAAATGACGAGTGATTCACTTTTACAAACCCCAGTATCCTGACATACTTTTTTCTATTGTCACACTGTAATGCTGTAATTTGAATTTAAAACCAACATAGACAAAATGTATTTAAAAAAACAAAACAAAACAAAAAAAAAAATTGACAGTGCTTGCAGTATTGGTTTTGGTCTACTTTGTATGTTGCAGACTAACAGTAACTGATGGCCAGATTTTATCCTGTATCTGCCACCAGTGTTGCTGAAGAACCTTTTAGAGCACAGAGGGAGTGTGTTGAGAGTGGGTTCATTCTTTTCATAGCATCTTCTACAGTAGAATGATATTTTGCTGGGAATGGCCTGCTGCTCCCCAGGCTTGCAGTGTCAATCTGATGAGCCTGTAGCCTGGGAATGGATGAGTGGGATCCACAGCAGTTATTCCAGTGGGGCTGACAGACCATGTGGGCATTCCTCTTCTCTGGAATTATTCTGGATGCTGGCTGGTGTACTAGGAAAACTGGCTGTGCTCTGTGAAAGGTTTTTCTTGGCCCTCCCTTAGTTCAGCAGTACAGCCTATATCTTAGTCTTCTAATTTTACCTACACGTTGATCCAAAATGTGACAAGCTTTTTTTGGTGCATCTGTCCTCACTGGTTGGACTAAGGTTCTTCACCCTACAGTGAATACTTGGATTTTTTTTTTTTTTTTCCTATAGCAAATGCAATTTGAGGGAGTATTAGCTTGTTTGCACTGGTAGTACCTTGTGGTTGGAATAACATAAACATCTGTTCTGCAAATAATGGCAAGTACAGCCATTACAGCATTGTGCTAAACAGAATGCAAGAGGAACATGGCAGTTATTTTGTGAATGATTCTAGAGCTTAACTACGAAGTTAAGGAACTATTAACTCTATTGTAAAGTTAATATTTTTGAAAAAGTTAGGCCAAGTTTTTTCCCCAATAGTAATAACTTGATACTTGTCTTCTAAACTGTCAGTGCTGTTTTTTTTCGTGGAGCATATTTTTGCCAATTCTTTATTTTATGCATGAAGATAATATATGTATGAATATTATTATTAGCGTAGTATTGTAAAATAATCAGAAATGGCTTTCCCACCACTCCTGATAACATGTTAAAATTAGGTGTAAGAACCATCCTTTCAGTTTGCAAATTAAGCAATGTGGAGCAGTACATACAAAATCCTGTGCAGTTTTTCACTTTTTACACTATTCAGAGTAGGAAAACATTCTCCCATGGAATAGGACTGGGTTTACAATAGTTAATAACAGCACTTTTTGGAAATGCTACAAAGATGGCATTGCCTGTTTGCACATATCGCAGCTGGTGCACTAAGTGCCGTATTTTCTCTTAAGTGCTTTCCCTGCTGTTATTTCCTCCCTGAAAAGTTGATGGTTGATGGTCCCTAAAAACAGAGTGCCCCTGGGAGAGGCTAAGGACACACAGGAAACAAGTGTTGGCTCATACATGAGCCGGATTTACATGCTGTAGTACAATCAGATAAAATGATGCAATGGAGAGAATTCATTCTTTTAGTGTCTGTTACTTTCTGCTTTCTGTATATGGGATTTTTATGAAAATTAGTGGATATGCAGCATTATGCATTTGGCTTGAAACATGAAGTGGGAAGGAGAGTACATGATGTCTTACACAGAGCTCTGGAAAGGAAGCAAATTGCATGCCTACCTGAAAATAAAAGGCTCACTAACATGGTGTTTAATGTGTTTTCCCCAGAAAGCAATTAGGTATTTTAATCCTGAGGTCTATGAAGTATATGCATTACATGTGTCACTTTTGTATACATTGTTTTGCTTCTCTCTGGATTTGACAAATTAGACTTGGTTTGGACCAAAGCCAAATAATATGAGCCAATTTCATGCCTTGTGAGTTATTGAAGAGAATGTTTGGTACCTAGAGCTCCAGTTTGCTGGCTCCCCTCCCATTTCTCTTAATCCCTTTGAGAATCTTGGTTATAACTCTCTTTCAGAGGCTTAACAATTTCTGAAGACTGGGTTACTATACCAGTGGAATGGAAGGAATTTTAAATATGATCTCCCTTTCCCCTGACATTTGTCCCTTTCTGGTTTGCAGTCTCCTTTTTGCTAATTCTAGAGAGCAACTATGTGAGATCAGAAAATATGCTTTGATCTTAATGGATCCCTATCACAAAAATCACTATCTGAACTTGGAATCAGAGGATGTTCAGCGCAGTAATTTGATTTTGTTTTCTGTATGTCTGCAATATATTTATTAAAGATTCCATGAGCTGTCCTCTTACTAGAGGATATGTTTCTCTTCTGCTTGAATAAGGTTCCTTACAAGGCAGGGCTGTTAGTTTGCTGCTGGAACAGCAGCATGAGGAAGACAGGCAAACAAGTAAATCTGACATACAATCGTGTTGTTGAAGTGGTCAAATGTGAGCTTTTATAATAATAATAATAATAATAATAATTTGGGGCAGGATTATATTGCATACAATCCAATGAATTGTGTGAATTATTGTGAGCTATACAGGGGTGATTTTAAGAGCATTGGAGATGCCTATTAAACTTACCTTAAAGGCTTTTTTTTTTAATGGTGTGTTACCTCTCCTTGTATTTCTGGTATTTCAGTTTGCTAAGGTCTGAATTAGCAAATATTTCAAATGGGAGAAGATATGTAAAGATGTACTGAAAATGTGATTTGTGAAACTCTTTGGAATTTTTTGGGATATAAGAATAAATACAGAAAGTCTGTTAGAGCATTTTAAAAATTACAAAAGAATAGTTTTTCATGGAAAGAAATTATTCATTACATAACAAAGTGAATGTATTGATCGTAGTTTAAGGAGCAAATGTCAAGATTTTACTCAATTTACACAGGATGCAGGATGCTGCATGGAAACACATTATTTAAAAGAAATTCAAATTGTATTAATGCTTACCATCTAGAAATTTTTATATAGCAGCTTTTGCTTTTCCCACACAGGAGATGACTTCTGTAATCTGTGTTACTGATACACTGCAGAAAGTTTAATAATAGTACAGCTTTATTAGTGCATAAATCTCTGTTATGGCAACATAAATCTCCTATGACAAACTTGAGACAAAATCATATTAATTGTGTCCTTCTATTGACTTCAGCTGAGTCATGTACAGATTCTTTGACAAAATTAAATAAGAAGAAATGCAAAGAGGCTGCTTGTCAGCTTCATCTATATAGACAAAGTAAAATAACTTAAAATAGGGAGTAACTGTGTTAGCACTTCCTGGAGAGAAGGCGGTGTATAGATACTGATGAATTTGCCTCTTTCATGATCACAAAGTCCTCACCCACATTCCTTGTGTAACTAGTTTTAATGTAGAACAAAAAGAATCTAGTGTAATATAACCATAGTAATTGACATTAATATGTTGTAGCTGGGATTCCTGGCAAGATGGGCTGGAAGATGAGGAAAATCTTAATCTGGTAGCATAAACTCCTCAAGACAAATCTGTATCTCTTCTCAGTGTAGGTCACTGTCTATGGGGAATGTCACCATACTTCCCTCATGTTGCAAATGGCAGCCAGTAATATGGAGCTTTGGATCAATTGCTTCCTTTCTGACTGCAGTTGCTTACCCATGGTGCTCTATAATGAGCTTATTTTCCATAGTGATTGTATTTAGGTGGGGGCAGTGTAGGGAGAAAAAAAACAACTGGAGGGATTATAAAGAAAGCAAGGAACGTGATTTAAAGTCCTTCATGTGGAAAGAGGGGCTTAGAGATGCCTCTTTTTCCTCACTTTTTGCATGGATACTCTTCTTAATTTTACTAGCATCTCTAATTAACTATCTCTGTTTCAGTGGCCTTCAATATACAGGCAGGGATTTGCATGAAAGTGAGAAAACTTTAAAAGGTTAATATTTGGCTTTAGCTTCTACTCAGTCTGGTTATTTTGGTTTTATAATGATTTAGATTCTAAGGATAATTACCACAGCATCTGATGTGGATTAAGATCTGACAGGAGAGCTATTTTTAACTATGCTGCTAAAAGTTCCAGTAAATTATTAATAAATTCAGTATCTAATTTGGCAAAACCCGATAATACTTGCCTTCAGTGTTCATAAGCTATGTAGTAGGCTGTTTGAAGGGGTCTCTTTAGAAATTAAGTAGCAATTTATAAAGGAAAACTGCATTCTTTGTCTGAGCTCTGTTAGGGTGTAGGTAATCAACTTCAGCATCATGAATGAAAACCAAGAACAGGTGTGGAGCATTTTTTTTGGTTTTACAGTTGTTATTCCTCATTAGAAGCAGCTTATTTGTCTCTATATACGGGGAAAAAGGATCTGTATTAATTTCTAGTTCTCAAAAGCTTGTTTTTAACAGACTTGTACTATGATACAGATCTCATGACAAGCAGTGCATGTTGAATGAAAGGCGGCCGGGTTGGGATGTGGGACTTGGGACACTTCAAGAGAAGGATGTACAAAATGCTTCTGATTCCTGGAGCCAGAGACCATCAGTCAGTGATGATCCCTGTCTTTTGGTAACACTGCAGCTCCTTGTTCTGAGGCAGCATTCACCTTTAAGTTTAGACATGTGAACTGTCACCAAGTGTAACCTGGTGTCAAGAGACATCAACTGTTGTGAACTGTTTGTAAATTAATCATTTATCCTATGAGGAACAGAGATGTTATTTAACTAATAAAGCTATTGTCTCAAACAGTCTGGAGCACATCTCTTTTCAGTTCAGGATTATGAGTATATAAGCATTCAGGTATTTTTAGGGACTCCAGTGGATATTTTCTCTCATTCAGTAATCCTTTAATGAAATATGCTTTCTCTTTCTTCCCTTTAATATGATTAGTCATTTAATAACAAAAATAGATTAAAGGAGTTGTGGGAGAACTCGTAAGTCCTATGAACAAGTTTAAAATACATCATAACTCTGATGTTTTCATTTAGCCTTGTGTTTGTCAGCTGCCCTGTCAGCTGTCACCTGCTTTAGCATCTGGGCAAAGCAGAAAGTTTTGAATTACTGTTTTCATGTTCCTGTTTTATCCTGGTTCCTCTTTCCTCCTCTGTATGAGAACTGACTATTCTGCTTTTTCATTGCTTGCTGCAAAGTGCAGCATGTCTGAAAACACAGAATCTTGCTTTATAGCTCTCATTCCTATGGACATGAATGCTTCATCCTCCAGCGAAATGATGGGCAGGAATGATGCTTCATATGCAGGATGTTACTACTGTAGAAGAATGTAGGGAATATTTTGGCATTAACTATTTGCAAAAAAACAAACAAACAAAATTGAATGGATTCAGCTATAAAAATACTGAGATTTATGAACCAGAGAAAATGAGGCACCTTTTGCCCTTCATCCCAACATGTGCAGATCAGGGCCCGGGGAGTGGGAAACCTGATTCAGCACAGAGACTGTAAATCACCCCTCTTCCATCTTTGGCAGGTGCTTACTGCAGGGTTTGCTGGCCCAAGCACTCTGTTTCTTTTCTCTTGCTTTCTTCCAAGATATTTAAAGTGTCCCAGCTTGCTTGCTGTCTTCTGAGTTAGCTCCAGAATAGATTTGTGTGTCAGGAGACTTTGAGTTCAGAAAGTTGTCTTGCTCCTTGCTGTGCTTTGGTCCCGTCACTGGAGAAGGTTCACTCTGAATGCTCATTTTTGTGGTAGATCTAGTCTAACCCATTGGGCAGTGCACCCAAAAAGCTCTCTCTCTTCCTTCAATTCTGCTCATGTTTGACAGCAGGAGCACAGCAGGGGAGATTAGGACAGCTCCTGTCAACAGGAGGGAGCTGCTTGCCTTCCTCCGAGCCACAGGCATAGAAGGAGGAGCCCCCCAGAGCTTCTCCATCAAGGGGAGCTCCTCTTTCTCCTCTCTTTTTTGTGAGTTTGGCCTTCATTTCACAGCTTTTGTTATAAGTCTGAAATGGAATATGTCATGTCAGAATGAAATTTTGAGAGGGTTTGAGCAAGAGAAGGAGATATTTCAAATTCAATTCAATCTGCCGAACCGAGAAATCAATTACTCACACTGCCTGAGTTAGGACATAAAGTGAAATAGTGTAATATCTTCACTTAACTTTTCTCTCAGTAGTTTTAAGCAGGATATTTTAGCTCAGACATAGGGGTGGGGGTAAGTGTTGGGGGTTTTTGTTAGTTGTGTGTTACTATTTTAGGGGGTGGTGTTTGTTGTTTGTGCAGTGGGATCTTTGGGGACTAGAATGTAGGGAGCACTGACTGTGTGGGATGGCTTGCTGCTATGGACTAGAGGGGGGAAGGACACCTGAATTCCCAAGGTAACATAGTGAATGTGTTTCTGAGTGTAGTGTGAAGCTGAAGCCCCTCAGGCTGAGATCTGATGAGGGCATGGTCCAGGATGTCGTGGCTGCAGAGCTGATGCAAATGAGCAGAACATAAGTACAAACGTGCTTTCAGTAATGGCTAATCTGTTTCACTATAAAAAAATAGGTCATTGACTAGCAAGAAACGTAAAAATGATAAACTGTATATATTTCAACATATATGGGGTTTTTCAGATCTAATATAAGGCTCTCAGCAAAAGAAGTTTTTAAATGATAATTTTAAAATTATTTTTAGTACCTTTTATGCTGTCTCTGAAAATATGCATCATCAATGGCTGATACTAAGACAGTGTGTTCTGCATGCTTAGTCTTGCATCAAGCAGTTCAAACCCTAAAGGAATATTTGACTTAAGGGAATGGTGCAGCAATTAAATGGAGATAATACACAACTCTAATAGTTCCTTTTAGTACGTTAGTGCATGCAGAAAGGCTTTAGCAAATCATTGCAGTCCAAGAGGGTAAAGAGTGACTGTCTGCCCTCCTGAAGACCCATCTGTATCGAGATAGAATCATCTTTGTTTTCTTCATTCAGTACCCCAGGCCAGCATGTGTCTCAAGCTCTTGCTGGGATTTAGTACTGTGGCTTGGAGCTATTTATATTAGGATAGGAGGGAGTAAGCTATTCATAGCTAGGCACAAGTGGAAGGAGATACAGGGAAGCAGAAATGGCATTGGGATTAGGATCCTTTCAGTGGACAGTGACTTTATAGCTTTTTAGCTCACTGCTCTCCTGTTCGTAATGAACCTTCATTTCCCTGGTGTTATGTCTGCATCTTGTCTAGGATTTGTCATTCCATCCTCAAACCCTTTTTTCCTTGAATTTTTGTCTTCCATTTTCACTCTTCCATAATGCTCTTCTCCCTATCCATTTAACTCCAATTTCCTCATAACTTTTCCCTCACATGGAAATAATGTTTCTCACATGTCCCGTGTTTAATCTCACAACATTATCCTGTGAACATTTTGCCAATGCTTTGCATGACTTGTGCACTTACAGTGTGTTGTTTTAGATCAGATATGGGAGGCTTTAGGTGATTTGAAGCCATTATTTTTTATATTTTCTAGGATACAGATGTCCTCTGGATGATGATGTATTTGTTGTGCCATCTATCAGCCATTTCGTAGCTGGGGGGAAGGAAAAGTCTTCTGCTTTTCCATGAAGTTCCCATACTATGCTGAATGGAGTAGAGAACTTCATTTTAGGTTTAAGTAGTGATTCATAGTTGTAAATGTGGTTGTATAAAGCTCTGACTTAATGTTCCCATGTATGAAAATACCATACGTTACAGATGCACCATGTAGCCAAATGAGAGAATTTGGTTCTCTTTATTTTAGTTTTAAAATTTACTTAATTCCACTAGAAAGATCTCATTTATTAAATGAGTAGGTGTTCTGAAACAATTTCAAACCTATTTATGGAACTTTAATTGAGATCAGATCTGTTTATAGAATTTCACAGCTTTAGTGGCAAAAATCCAAAAATGTGGTCTTATTCTTTCTTAAATTCTAAATAGTTCTTCCATGAGAGATGTGTTGTTTTCTTTTCTTTTGGTTTTCTCTTAATTTTATTAGTCATTGGAATTTGCTAGCATTCCTAGCATTGAAGAGATCTAAAAATTAAATCTAAACCATTGGAAATGGTCTTCTTTCGTCCTTGTGCATTATCTATTTACATGAAAAAGTCTGGATTATTGACACTGTATCATATTTGTTGTAGATTCCTGGATCTTGTTGCCATAGTTACATCTGGTAGTCAGGAAGAGTTTTGCTGGGCTCAAAGTTATGCTAATTGACAGTTTAGGAGAATTAGGGAATAATCCTCAAATTTCAGGGAATAATCATTCTTTCTGGCTCTAAAACTTAAGGAAACTCTTTAGTTTTCAACCACAACAATATCCCCTTCCAACCCAATTTGGTAACAAGGCTTTGTAGTTAATTTTTCTCAGAGAATATTCTTTTTTCTTGGATGCTTTTTGCTGTTTGATCAATCCTCCTCTCGCTTTTCTCCTCTTCCCCCATCTCAGAAAACAATGGCCCTTTTCTGAAGAAGTGACAGTAATACAATGTCTGCCTTGAGTTTCAGGGTTCTGCTTTTTGTGGGTGATGCAACCTATTGTCTAAAGAAAGATAATCAGGGTTAATCACATGGAAAAGCAAAATATTATTACTGATGCAGTGTTAATCTCTCTTACATGTTCTTAAAGTAAATTTACTTACTCTTACAAAAGGAAGAAAAAAAAAAAAACACAAATGCAGGAAACCTCACTAGAACTTTGTTGTTTGGTCTTGGACATTCTCTCTTGTTATTCTTGAAGAAAAAAGATGAGAAGCCAGACTGGTGTAACTGAACAGAGACATTGTACTACAGTTTTTTTCTAAACAATCCTTGGTCTAAATGGTACCCTTGGTGTAAATGGTACCTAACAGGAAAGCCGGACCTTCAGGATTATCACAAATGCCCAATGTGGGATAGGTATAAAATTTGTTAATTTAAATTTTTGAAGATATACTGAAGCTCTATCTACCTTGAAATTCCAGTTTGCTTACTTTGGTATCAACTTATTTGTAATATGGTAGGTTTTATCTAGTTTCACAGTTTTATCTAGTTTCAATGCCTTCTGCCTTCTTTGCCACTTTCATATGGCCAGCTAAAGTTCTCTTACAGGAAAGGCTTTATTGGAGCAGACACTTTAATTTTATGATGCACTTAGATTTTATATATTTATTCGTATTCATCGTGTAGTAGACTGGGAGAAAAGAAACAGCTGCCTTTCCAGCTTTTCATTGTAATGTCCACCAAGTGCTATATATGCAAGGTGTTTTAAACTTTAGTCTTCTGGATGATACCAAATTAACATGTTATACCTTGGGCACTTGTAAGTGACCAAAGTTATCATCATCATGACTTCTGAAACTAGATAAAGTCTAATTTGTCTCAGTGAAAAGGCAATTTAGATAAGAATTACTACAACTGTGTCATTAAACACATCTGGTTAAAATTCATATTTAAGAGCCTTTAAATGCTATTTTTGGACTAGTGATAGCTAAAGACTTTGCAAAGGTAGAATTTATACAGAGGAGCAAGATGGGGTCTTTTTCATCTGCTTTCTGAACCTTCTTGTTCACACAGCTTCACTCTTGAAGGGGTGACAGCTTCTGGCTACCATGACTTAGCAGTGACTGAGAACACTCAGTTTCTGTCTGAACCCTGTGCTGCTGAAACTGCTGATGCTCATGGTGTGGATACCTTCCAAACAGGGAGAGAGGAGTGGGAAGGTTTGAGATGGTGTGTTTAGGAAGTGAGGGCTGGGCACACAAGTCTTGGTATCTGTGTAAGTATTAGTGTGGATCTCAGGGGGGAGTGGGGCAGTGTCTGGCATTACACTGATGTGCATCCCCTTGCCATGATTGAACTGCTGTCCTGGCTTTGTGAGCTTTTGAAGTTTCCTGTGTTTAGCCCACCCTTTAATTCCTGCAATGTGTGAGCATCCTGTTCCACTTCTGTTCCTAGAATGCATTTGTCAGACTGCTCCCAGAGCTTTGGAATGCACTGTGCAGGAGCCAGACTGCCCAAGGGTTCTACAAACGTTTGGGGTTTTCATTTAAAGCTCAGTGACTCGCTGGGCATACACAGTGTAACTTGCTGAAAGCAGAGCCATGGTCTAGTGAGCTCAGAGCCAAGAGGTCTGTATTCTACCCTTCGCTCCACTATTGATTTCCTGCAGCATTGCACATTTCATTTTTACTGTATGAGTCTTTAATGACATTTCTTTTAAACAGGAGAGAAATATGAAGAGGGATAGTAGTGATGGCTTTAACAGTATTTTAAAGATTTTATGGATTTAAGTTTACAGATACTGGCAATCCTTATCTGTGGAAGTGGTGTATGATAAAATATTTTTACTGTAATTTTCTGTTGGAATTTGATACAGCAAACAGTGGTGTTGAGATTGGCATGGTTCAGAGGGTAGCTTACATGTTCTGAGTTTGAATTCAAAATATAGCCTCTGTATTCTGTCCTAAAGCTGTAGTTCCTTTTTACTATTGTTAGGCAGCAATTGTATGCCTGTCTCCCTTCATCTCAATCTCTGAAAGGCTGCTGTTCAAAAGTGGCTTAATATTCTTAAATTTTAGTACCTTGTGTTACCAGTTTAAATTTGTAAGTTTTTTTCCTTGACAATAACGTGATATTTAAATGTAAGTATAGCATGTTTTTGCCTTAGGTAGTTTAAATTGCTTTCTGATGGTATTTTTTTGGAAGGGAACTTTTTTCTACTCTTTCAGTGCACTGTTCTGTCCATTTCTTTTGGAGAGTTGGTGATTTAGATTCATGTATAAGGAACAAATTTAGCTACAGGATGGTGTTAAAATTATCTTGCTGTGTAGCAGTCCTAACTTAACTTGGCTTTATAATATTACCTTTAGAGAGAAGAGGACAATTAACAGAATCCTCACATCCTAAGGTATTGGCATTTATTTGAAGAAGTACAATTTATATTTAGCCCTTGAAGTATTTCGAAAAATACACCTCCTATAATTAGTGCAAATTTAAGGTTAATATCCAGTCTCTTCATTATTTTGCTTGTTGTATTTGCTACCAACTAAAACGTGTAATCAGTTCTCTACTACATGCATTCTAAATTTTACAGATTTAGTTGAATCTTTGCCTTTTTTCCCATGTGTACTTTAGGGCTTAGTTTTCTTTGCAGATTTACATAAAAATAAACTCTGAAGGCCTGGGGAACAGGCTCTGCTAAGAATGTCACCTTCCTGAATGCCTGCTTCTTAGGTCTTTTACTAGTGTCATATTAAAATCACAAAGAAATTAGCTTACGGTATTGTTTTAATTATGTAACAGAAGTGTGGTTTCTCTTCCTTTTTTGAGCACTGGATTACGCAATGACTTTAGAGGCAAATTTGTCTCTTTTTTTAAAGTAGTATTAAATTACCGATTTTCCACTACTTTGAAGCTGTCTGCAGATAAGCAGATTTTAGAATTAAATCATGTTTAAATCATAAGGCCACTGACTATGTTGGAGTTTTGGAGACAGGACTGAAACTTTCCTGAAGTTTAATAGTGTTTGAATTGGGTATTTTAATTCAAGCACATCTTTTGTTCCTGAATTGGACAGCAGCCAAATTGTGCTGTATCTTTCTACTCCTTCAGGCAATTGTAGGCATTTTCAGCTTTACTTTATGCCTTAGTTGAACATGCTGCATTCTTTGGGTGTGCATAAGGGAAGAGAAGAGGGGAACCAATCTCTGAATACTCAGGCATGATACAATAAGCTGAAGATCATTGGTAACAAAGGATTTTTACTGACTTAAAATAGGTGTTCAGTAGCTTCCTGATAGAAGCCTTCATATGTGGTAGCTGCTTTTAAAAGCTGGATGATTTTATAAATATGTATCTCTATCTCAGTCACTGTGTCCCCAAGAGAGAGGTGTTCTGCTATCCAGACCATGGCTATGGGTGTAACAGTACATGGAACATAACTTTGCAAACAGGTTTGACTCATCTTCGATCTTGACTGATACGGCAGTGCTTAGGTTTAATTTCTGGAGTTTTGTGGTTGTGTATAAATACTTGAGTCTCTCAACCTGTAATTAGCACCTTGCTTTTTCCTGTACCTGCTTTATAATTTTCTTCAAGAATGTATGTGTGTGTTTATTACATTTCACAGGAAAGAAAAGCAAATCAGATATTAATTTATTCTGTTGAATAAAGAAATCAACTTAATTATGTTTTAAATATAAATTGTTCTTGCATAACTTAGTGTGTCAATTTACAGTGTTCTCTTCATCTGTTTATAGGCACCTGCTTCAGTAATTGGTTTCTTTGTCTGTCTCATGATTTTCTAACCCTGTTCTGAAGGTGACACTGGCTGCTGGTTGAGGGGACCTGCTGCAGTTCTTAAGTTATGGCCTAAGTTTATATTACATGATTTTGATGCATGATGATCTGATTATGCAGTAAGCTACAGTGTGATTCATGAGATCCAATTTTGTGGTCCCTGAATGTTATTGAAACTGGTGCTCTGATTATGACTCTGTGACATTATTTATGACATTATTTCCAAACCCAGTTTTTTTTCTTTTTAAAAGATCACCAGTATATTCCTATTCCAGATGACATTGAGGATCAGGACATGCCCTTAAAATGACATTAAAGTTTGTATTTTTGAGTATTAGAGAGTATTAGATTCTGAAAAAAGAAATAGTGAGATGTTAAGTGATACTGGGTAAACAGCAGGAAAGGATGGGCTTCTTGGTACTTGTCATTTATAAAGGTATCTGTCATGGTGAAAGCGTGTGTATGTGTATGCTTATTTATACGTATGTAATGTTTGTAATTGGCTCACTGTTTCAGGAGATTCATAAGTAATCTTAGGCTAACATTTTTGTCTCTGGAAGGCATTAATCACATGTATATGCGAGGATGTATATATGAATGTCATAAATGACCTAATCTACACAGCAGATTTGGAAGCAGATTTAACTTATTCATGGAAAAAAATGAGTGAGGAAACAGAAGTACATTTTTTAATGCAGAGTGCAGTATGTATTTTTTAATAAAGAGGCCTATAAGATAAAAATGTTCAGCCAGATTTTTCAAATGTCAGGTGTGCAGTTATGTGGAAAAAATATGCATGGTACGTAACTAATGTGATTGGGATTCAGGGATTTGTTATGTAACAGAACTCAGGGATTTGTTATGTAATAAATGCTTTGGATGTGCTCACAGCTGCAATGGAGTTAACAATTTTTCAATAAGACACACAATTGTACACATTGCAGGCACTTTTTCTTGTGTGTTGATCTTTACTGAATAAAATTGCTAAGTAACAAAAAAACCAAGTAGTATAAAAGCTTTTGTAGAAAATATCTTAATCTTTTATTTTTACTGTAATAGCACCTTACTTTGGTTAGAAATATCTGTATATGATTTTATGTAAATTAAATGTATTTGCCATAGTCTGTAATTATATAGGTCCTTATGCTTACACTGAAGCAGCAGTTTATAAGGAGAAGTTACTCAGACCACTGGATGTGGTTTCCCTTCAGTGCAAGTGTGTTACGTATTCATGATTTAATCTTTCATCTGCTGTCACTGGACCAGTCCTAACCTAGAAGTCCCTAGTACATAAGTCCCCATGAGTACGTAAAATCATAAATACTGTTGTGTTTGTTGGCTCATTGAGCAGTTGAGACCTAGTGCTAATCTTATTTTGTGTACTATATTGAAGATACTGAAAACTCTTGGGTTGCTTTCATCTTAATGCAGTTTAGAATTCTCAGAAAACTTCTTGAACCAGTAAAGGTCAGACATTGGCTTCTTTTTTGAAACTCCCACCTTGCACAGTGTCCATATTATTTGTTAGTGATTTAATAAAATGGCACATGTCTAATCATTCCTCTGTTTTTGAAGCAGCTGTAATCCAGTGCAAATATGATTGTTTGAATTGTTTTCTGTGAAAATCAGTTAAAATAATTGTTGTTTGACTTTTGTATAACTCTTTCAGCTGTAATCCAAAAGCATTTTATCCTGGCCAGGTGACCTGTGTCTTTGTTTATCTGGGCAGTTGTTCTTTATGTCTTGCCAGGCATGATTGAGAATTTTCTGTTGGTTGTTTGTCTCTTACAAACATAGGAATATTGGAACTACTTACCCACTCCCTGCAAGTCAGGGGATGTTGGTGCTAATGAGGGAAATGCAGAGCAGAACTGTGATGGAGTCCACTGCAGTGTTCCTCAGGGTATTAATTACTTGCTACACAGGGCTTGCTCTTGCTCAGGGCAAGGTGCTGGGAACAAAGCCTCAGGGTGTTTTTGCACCAGCAATTAGGCCTTCCCTCCCCTCTCAGCAGACACCAAGGGGAATTCTTGCATCTTCTGAGGTGTGTGCCTGTGTCTGTCCGGAGCAGGTGGCAGGGGTTGGCTGCTGTGCTTTGACTGCTCTGAGGCTGGGGCCAGGTGGGCAGTGCAGAGATATCTCTGCTCACACGTAAATGTTTGCATAGCTGTGCTTCCTTTTACTGCTGTGAGCCCAGGGCTGGGATTAGGATTCCTGGATATGGCTGGTAGGGTAAGGACCCTTCAGCTGAACAAAGGAGTTGCTGCACTGAATGAGCAGCAAGGATGTGGCTTGCTTGTGTATCCCGGTTAGGGGAGTGAAATCTCTCGTGGAAGTTTCAGTGGCAGCAAGATGATGTTTTGCCAGAGCAGGCATCCAGGCGTATGCTGTGAGAAGTCTTCTGGGAATATTTTCATGTCTTGGTAAGGTCTAAAAAACAAGTTCTACTTTCAGATTTGTGCTTGTGTAAACATGAGAAGTTACATGAAGACATTTCAGGTATTACTTTATGATTCTTTGGCAGTTTACTCAATACAGATTTTGGAAGCAGTCCTGTCTCAGGAGGTTCTGTATAGGGTATAAGTAAGCACTTAGGGTTTGATATTCTTGTTCTTGTGTAAGAATATTCCTTTGTTAAAGTATGTGTATGACTCTAGGCGTGTACTCTAGTCACAGTAACAAGAGATGAGATTTACGTACACCATTAGTTATCCCACTGAAATGGCACCAGTTCACCAAATTTTTCAGTCTGAAACTGCGCATGGCTGTTTCTTAAGTATGTATTATTGCATCATAAAATACCTCCATGTTACATGGAGCAAACTTTCGTTTTTATTCAAAGTAAGAATATTGACACTACTTCTATTCCTTTTAACTCACAAAAAGGCAGGATATGAAGTATTAATTTATTTTAAATTATATTTTTATAGGACAGGTATTCTGATTTTGCGAGTGCATTTGAAATTTCTAGTGCATGGTGGAAAATTGCTATAAGTTACTTTTCTAACAATAGATGCTCAGAAGTTACTCCAACCTTTAACTCAATAAATAGGATAATCTTTCTGTATGCATTTTGTCTATACAATTCTACTTTCTAAAAAGATGTCTTTGGCCCCTGAAGAGAGAGAATTCATTAAAAGTAAATTGAACATGTGTCTATTTAATGTACAGAATGCACTTGATGCAAAGTACTATTTTTGGAAAATGCAGCTGACAATATAAATTCCTATTTCCTTTTCAAATAAACTGAGGAATTTAAGGATAAATAAAACAACTCTGTAAATTGTCTTTCATTGTTGTTGTGTGCTGCAGCCATAATTAGTTGGATGGTTGTGCACCAGGAAGAGTCCACAATGGTATTACTAGAATAAAAAGATGTAGCATGTTTTCCATTCTGTTGTGGTGGCTGACAGCCAGCACTAGAGTGAAATCCTTCCACGGTGCTGACGTGTCTCGGGCTTGTACTGACAGGGCTTCGCTTTGATTTGTGTGGAGGGAGCAGTCGTGATAAGGAACTCTGCTCCTCTGGGTTAAGCACTGGTCACTGACCTGGGCTTCTCATCCTGGGAAAGTAAAGTGGCCACTTCTAACCTGAAAACACCCAGAACAATCTGGTAGCGAAATTCAGTGTGGTACTGCTGCAAATTGCATGGATTTATGGGTGGTCAGCTGCAGCAGCAGTGCTGCTTTGCTTACCAGCAACGCTTTAGCATGTTGAATAATCAGCATTTCAGATCTTCTGAATTGATGGTCATTTTTGACCAAAAATAAAGATGGTAAATAAAATAAACTTCCTTTACTGGAAATCAGGTATTTAGCTTTATTTATTTATTTATTTTTAACTTAAACATCATTGTGCTTGAGTTCTTCTGATACTGGTGGGACACTGGTTCTCCAGTCTCAAATTATTATTTTGAATGGAAATATCATTGCTCAGATGTGTGGTTTGAATAGCACTAGCAAAAATCTTTTGTCACTTCTCTCTGTTTGGTGTTGTAACAATCAAACCACATCCGTAGCGGGTATTACAGTCAGGTTACTCAGCTGCCTGAGCAGATGGACAGTTATCTTTGTGGAATAGAGAGCTGACTTAAATACCTGGCTGTATTTGACTTGGAGGAAATAGTTGTTAAGGAGCAGGTAGACAGAACAGGCAGATTGTCAGGAGCACCCAGGGTATCAGTAAGGCATGACACATCCATCTGGCAGTCAAAGTTAAGTTTTTTTTTTCTCCTTAACATTCCAACTCAGATCCTAGAGAGAGCAGTACAAGCATGAAATCATTGGAATTCTTCAGTAATGTGTGTGGGTTGTAGATACAAGAAGTTTACTCTCTGTATATTCATAAGCCAGTCTAAATTTGACTGAACCCTGGAACAGTCCCTTAGGTGTCTTTCTGTAGCTCCATCTTTTCTGGCTCACTCATTAAACTGAAGGTGAATTATCTGAGATAGAACCCAGAAACTATGGTTTCTTCAGAGTGGCACTTCCCTCTTCTTAGCAGATGTGCTTTTCAGCTTATTGGTCTCTCTTCTGTGTAACTGTTTCAAGTTTCCCTCATCTGAAGTACAGCTTTATAATGGTTAAACCCATCTAAGTTCAATTTACTTTATTACGTATTGGATTTATGCCTTAAGTACTAACAGGGAAGCTGCCTGGCCTATTCCTTTCTTCATTTTCAGATACAAATGCTCAAAGCTTTTAAGTATTCAGTGTCTTTTTTTTTTTTTTTTAAAAAACTTGATTTGCACCCCTCTTGCAAGTCCTGCTAAGCCTGAATTTACTGAAGAATTAGAAATCTGCTTATACAGCTTTGGAAATACACACATATTTATAGCATGTTTGCATGTCTTGGGAAGGCAGCCTTTTCCTAGCACACTATGTTTGCCCTCTGTCCTTTTCATCTTTCCGTTTCAGTATTTCATGGTATCAGGTGTCTACAGTAATGCTCTGCACTTGGAGTGAGTACACTGCTAACTCTTCCAGAGGATTTTATCAAATTCAAAAGAACTTATCACTGTGCTGAGCTTTTCTTTGTACACATAAATGATGAGAGCCACAGCATTGGCTCAGCATCTTTATCTTCTCTGTAGGACATAGCATGTTGCTTTGGCACCACGTACTAAGTAGTGGTACTACCCTCTGCCTGTGGAGAAGGCTTTATTTAAGATACTGGTGTATTTTAATCCATCTGCCTTCAAGGCAACATCATTGGAACATAAAAGTAAGGAATTGCATGAATATTAATACCAGCTCTTGATGTGACAGGTACCATAGCTTATGTGCATAGTATGGTACTTACAAAATCTGAGAGACATTTTTAGATGAAAATGAATTCTGGTTTTGCCTACTGCTGACAGATTAAGGCTATTTAAAATGGAGTATTTTTCAGTTTTGGGGCTTTCTTGCTGTGTAAGTATTAACTCTTAATTTGCCATAGGAGACTCAAGAACAAAGTTTGTTCTAACAGATGCTAAGTTTCAGTGTGAGACTTTGACACGTGCCTGCTGAAACCTGTTGACATGATGTTGAGGAAATAGTTCACATCCTGTCATGAACTTCACAATGGTCTGTATTGCCAGAGGTGGGATGCCTGATTTCAGTGGTGGGATGACAGTGCTCTGTTGGAACTCATCCATTTGAGCACAGCTGAGAGCCAGCAGCTGTGCTTAACTGTATTAATTTGGAGAAAAATAGTAGGCTTTCATCAAATCACATCACCAATTCAGAATTCAAATTTACTTTCTCAACATTTGCTGGCCACTTTACTGAAAATTTTTAGGATTACAGATTGTATTCCTGTGATTCAAAAGGGAATGTTTCTCTGATTGGTTTTGTTTTGTTTTGGTTGGGTTTTTTTTGTTCAAGGCATGCTGGATTCTCCTCATTTACCTGATGACAGATGTGATGCATTAGGCCCTTTTTGTTCTTGACTGCTGAGTGTAAATCTTGCTTGATGGTTTTAGGCAAGTTATGTAGCTATACTCAAGTTAAGTGACAGCAGAGATGGCTAATAGTCATTGCTCCTGGCTTAGTGCTGTATTTGTTGACATGACAAAGCTGTTGACATCAAGAAACTTGCAAATTCAACTGTTAAGATTTATTTAGCCAGTCCTTAGAGAGATTATATACTTTAACACAGTAATAGCACATATTCAGTAAATTAACTGGTAACACAAGCCCATCCTTCTTTTAAGAAACTGTAGAGTCTTTAAAAAAGTATGAATTCTTTCCTCTAAGGAACTCAAATGAGAAAGCACAGTATGCACAGTGTAAACATCCTTTTTGTGTTTTGATATTGTTAAGGAGAAGACTTGATTAGCACATGTAGGCTTTTCAAATCTGCAGCAGATTTCACATTAAACCCAGCCCTGTTTAGTTCTGTTGCACTGTGAAATCATTTTCTTGACTAACTAATTCCTCACTTTGTTGTTAATGAGAACTTACCCAAGAGCAGTGGTTTCTGGACAGAATCTTGAAAACTTCTCCTTGTCTATAAAAACAGGGTAAATGATATGTCAAACCATTTTAAAATGCTTTCAATAGCATTTGAAAAAAAAAAAGTTCTGTGAAGATAGATAATATTCCTCAATTGATGAGAACTTGCAGTTGGTCTTTTGATCTAAACTTGAATATTTTAAGCTGTTCATTTTGGTGAAAAAAATTATTGTCTGATTATAATGAAACAAATATGTTTAACAACATAAACTGATTTGTTATGAAAATGCATCTGCTTGTCTAAGAGAGAGGCTGTACTGAGCAGGGAGAGAAGACTGTGCCAAGTTCTTGCCGGTTGTAAGAATAAAAACTCTGTAGGAATTGCTGAAGGTACCATGAATGCCTGATGTTAATTGCCTGAAAATTTAATTCTACACAAAGTGTCCCTAGAAGAAATGCTGTTCAGACAATTGGGTGACTGCTCTGGATTACATTTATCTATTATCTTGTGGAGGGAAAAGTGTGTTTTTTTCCCTCAGCAATATGTTTTGAACAAACCAGTGTACACAGTTGGACTCTCAGCAGGGAGAAAGTCCAAGGACTGACAGATTATTGTAATAATGGCAAGGTCAGCAGCATGATCAGTGCCATAGCACAGCCACAAGATTAATATCAAACAAATCTATTTTTAACATGAAGCATAAGATAATCTGTCTTTAGCTGTAGATTGTTAAAATACATTATTGTAAAATTACAGGGCCTGGTTATCTCTCAAGTTTCTATAAATCTTATCATATTTAACTGATAAATAGATTAAGTTTTGCAGAAAACAGCTTCATTAAATTGTGAAGATTACAATCAGATGCAGTATTCCATATGAAAAATACGTTAAAAATTGAACTGTCCTTGTACTTGGTTGGTTGTGCTCTATATTTAGGAAAAATGGTCTTAAAATTTCCTCCACTTGTAAAAGTATATCACATCAAATGTATCTAAGTATGACCTCCTCTACTTGTACAGCTGTCATTAATATCTGGATCTGCAAAAGATGCTACATTTTTACTTGTGTAATTGAGACTTTGTCATAAACTCATTAACTGTAAAACTTCCCAAAGTGCTTTTGAGGTGCAAGTCCATGGCCATTTGTCAGTCGTGAAGATTCCCAACACTTTCCTAAAGACAGCTGTTGCAACACTTAAGAGAAGTGAAAGAAAGGGAAAGAAAGGGCATCAGGAATAAATGTATTGTGGGTTTTTTCTCATCTTTCTATTGGCGTGCTGAAATTGATCATGAGTCTGAATGCTTGATATCATGATGTGCTTTTTGGCATCAACAAAAATCCCAAAGGCTGGCTTGCCCACCTTTCCACTTGAGGAAGTGTATATGAAAAAATCTTTGAATAATAGTTGGAGTGACTGACGTGAAATTAGATCAATTGCAGTACTGTTGACATTGATTGAGAGGTGCTAAGTGAGGGATGGAAAAAACATAGTTGATCAAGATTAATCCTTTTTCTGCCAATGTTCCTGAGACTTGTGTAATAACAATAATTTTTTTTTTTCCCTGTAAAGCTGCTTACAGAAGACTGAAGAGCCAGTCATGACTTATGGAAGTCTATACAAATTCTGGACACTAGGATCTTTGAAGATTGCACAAAGGTCTTTAAAGACTTTTAAAATTATAGCTGTGCATCTTTATTTCAGTTTAAGATGCTGAAACCATTTATCATTATGAATGCATAGTTTCATCTTAAAATCCCCTTTTCTCATGCCCCTGGGAAATCTGTGGAAGTGGAAAGTAAAATTATAAATGTTTTGAAATGATTTGTCTGTTTAAGTGGCAACCCACCCACAGTTTTTTTCCCAGAGTGCATGTCACTGGATCCTACTGCTTCTCTTAAAGAGAAGGGAACTTCAAAAACTGCCAGAGATACAGTTTAGAATCTGAGTGGGAAATGAAGTTGCTTCCTGTGTTCACTCAATGCCAATGAAATTAAGTCTGTTTTATTTGACGTGTCGTTGAAAAGTTCCAAATACAGAGCTAATGTTTGAAGTTATCTCAAACCAGATTTGGTTGCAGGGTTTTTCTGCAACAGCCACAGAGTCACATGGAACTCCTTATGTAAGCCTTGGATAACATGTACCACCTCCAGTTCTTGGGGAAAAAAAAAAAAATCCCTCTTTTTAGTCATATACCACCTCTTTATCTTTTAATCTCAGTCTTACTGTTACATATAGCAGAAAGTGTATATTAACCTTGGTAAGAAAATTGACTCTTTTTTCATTTTGCATCATGAAAATAGGATAGGTTTTGCTGACTGTTGCATGAAAATGCTCAAATGCTGCAGTTATCAGCATTATTCACTTCCAGCAAATATCTAATTAAACTTGTGGTAAGTCATTCATAAAGAGGGTTTTGCCTCTGTGTTTGTGGAATTCCTGACAGCTGGAAATCCCAGATATGTCCACTGCTTTTACAAACATGCTTCCCCTTCTTTGCTGCTGCCCAGTGCTCTATTGGAGCCCGCTGGATTTCCCACACGTGAGCAGTGTGTGCACAGCACACAAATGGTGCTGATGGAAACTCTGGAGCTGCTGGATCTGTGCTCAGAGTGCACGGCCCCCTCTTCTCTGGGGTAAATCAGGGGCTGCACAACTCCCTTGGTGTTTCAAGATACTCCTCTGTTCCAGGCACAGCACAGCCAGGCAGGAAAAGGCCTCTTTAGAGAGTACCACATTTCTATCAGAAAAGACACTGGCTGATGCCAGCAGATTATAACAATTATACATCCTCAGAAAATAATGGTGCATTATAAACCGTGGGGTATCTGGACCCTTGCTGTCAGAGAGTTATTCAGCATTAAACCCCAGTCTGTTTGCTTCCACTGGAATTTTGCGAGGGTTGGAACTGTTTCTCAGATAAGACCATGCTCTCAGAAGGTTTCTGCTAGTTTCATTACAGTAATGCCAACAGTGGGGATTTTATGGGTACTTTGAGTCCAGATAAATTAATATTTTAATTAAAAATCCACAGTGACTTTGAAAGGGCCTTTGTCTAGTTTAAGGTTAGCATTAACCACCAATGTGACTGTGACAATGCTGCCAATGTGCCCTATCAAACTTCAGTTTTTAACAGCCAGCTGACCTAACTGGAATAACTAGGATCTGGGAATTAAGGCAAAGAGAGCATCAGTTGCAAGTAATTGGATGTTGTTGCCTCCATGCTGATAAATGGATTCACATCCCTCTCCTAGTGTTTGACTGGTGTGATAAAATGAGCTGTCCAAACAAACAATAAACATTCATGTGATTCTTTACATTGGATGAACCAAGTGAAAGCATTTCATAGAACCCAAGATGGGGTGGGAGCTTCTGCATATTGTAACAGTAACTGAAGCATTACTCCTTTCATACCTGTTGGGGATTATCCTTCAGTACTCTGAAGCTTTACACTGAAGTGTAGTGATGGATGCTGCTTTAGTAAGCTGACTTAGGAAACTAACTAAGGAAAGCTGCACATTGAAATCCAGACTGCTGGGTAACTAAGCCCAAACTCTTACCAGTGGAGTGAAATGGCTTATTGTATTTCTGTTTACTTCCAGTTTTTGCTTGACTATTCTTTGAACTTTGTTTGTAAAGGGAAGAAGCAACCTGCATACATTATTTTGTATTTCCTTTTTATAAGCTTGTACTTTGAATGACAAGGATTGAGCAAGTCTAAATTCATATGAAATTAAGAGATTTTTAAAGATTTTTAAACCCAAATACTGATTGTCTTGAAATTCAGAGCAGTAAATTGAATGTGTGGATATTAATATTTCTTTCAAAGGCACAGAAATCTCAGATTTAGACTTCTGGGTGACCTGCTGGTAAGCATGCTTGTTAGGAGATAGGAAAGATTTCTCCCTCTGAAAACAGAATTAATCCAGGTGCTTTCTAGAATAGGTAGAGCAGTCTGTGTAACCTGTGCTCACTTCTACTAGTTCTTTTTTCTCTTAATGCTGAAGTGTCAATAGCTTGTATAAAGATAGATGTAAAGACAGGTTATCAAACTTCTAAATCAGGACAAAGCTTTGTCTGTAGAATCTGTTCTGCTTGTCTGTAAACATAATCAGGGTAAGGGAAGAACCCATCACAAGAAGCCACTGTTTACACTTTAGAAGTTTTTGTTTAAAAAATAGAATGCTTCTGCTTATTATAGTTCTCCTAAAATCTCTTGGTTTTGCTGTTCTGTGAGGTTTTTTATTAAGCTCAGAGTCCACTGACATTTTTGCTTCCAGTTGACTTGTTTATAACTCCTTCTGCTGCTGTGAATGAGACCACAAATTAAACACTGGCTTGCACTATTAATACTTTATTGTTAATTGCCTTGACTTGGTCCCTTGCAGTGCAAAATTAATGTCTGTGCCTTCTCTTTCTGCAGTCTTAATTGTAGCACAGGGAGGTTTAATCCAAACTGGAGCAGCATCGTTCCCAGAAAGCTGCTGGAGCAGCAGTCTCCGGAGTGGGGCTCTGTGAAGGGTACACCAGCCAAAATGTAGCAGGCACAGGCTCCTTGGGAAGGGGAGGATGGCTTTGCTCTGGTTCATGAGGAGCAGCTGCACTGCAGAGCTGGTCCCTGCACTGTGCCAGCCGCTGTTCTCTGGCACTGCGCTGGGGCAGCTGGGGAGCGGCGCGGCTGGGGCAGCACGGGGCAGCCTCCGCCTCATGCCCAGGATGTGGCCATGGCTGGAGCCTTCCCCTGCAGCTTCAGCGTGGAACAGCCCTCCCTGGGCACAGGGTGAACCGCCTGCCCTGCTCTCCTGCAGACCTGAGCTGCCTGCCCTGCTCTCC
>CM031871.1:6153766-6426690 GCA_018697195.1 Certhia americana
TGCCTGCCCTGCTCTCCTGCAGACCTGAGCTGCCTGCCCTGCTCTCCCACAGACCTGTGTCGCTCCTTCTGCTGCTCTCCTGAGCCTCCATCGGCTCAGCGGGGCTCTGCGAGGTGCTGGGCGTTGTTTTTCTTGCTGTAATGCTTTATGAGGAGTATATGATCACACAGTGTAACAGATACAACCCAGAGAATATTTTTAACAGTACTGGCAGGGAATGCTAACTTAGAAAAACATGTGGTTTCTGTAATCGTAGTTAATGGTTACAAACCAAATTAAGTCTAAATATTTGAGGAAATTAGCCTGCAAAACTGGATGCAAAGGAATGAACACATACCAAATTGTTCTGATGAACAGAAATTACCTTCTAAAGTAATGTGAACTTGGGATGACTTTTTGCTCTTTGTGTAATGAGGGGAAAATGGTTCATTTTTGCTCTTTAACAGATGCTGCCTTTGAATTGTAACAAGAAGGGGGGAGACAGATAATGATTTCCAGTGAAGTCTAATTTGTTAAAAGGCACAATTAAGCTTTGAGATAAATGATTTAGCTTTTAAAACACTGAGAGTAAAGGAATTAAACTCAATTCTCACCCACTGCCTGTAGGGTAGCTTTCTGATTTCTGTAAAAGGGAGCATTGTGATTTGAAAAAAATTAATTTTTATGGTTGTGTTCTGTCTCTGAAACCACACATGTGCAGTGACAGCTATTTTGCATCTATTTTAGGGCACCTTATCTTATTTGATTCTTCTGAGAAGCTAAGCAGGTTGCTATAGCTACTGAGCTGTGGCTCTGCTGAGGTTTTTTCATCAATTTCTAAATGTAATTGTTAAATAAGTTTGGCATAAGGCCGCTGATATTCTGCTTTCGCTTGCATTTGGAGATTTTTATTTATTTTTTTTTATTTAATTCCAGCAGGTATATGGAGTCATGTATATACTATTTATGTACCTGTGTAGTGACGATGTAATGAAGAATGAATGTGCAGGTTTTCCAAAGCAGCATTTGCTTCAGAAAGCTCCTGCATTGCTCTTGTTCCTCTTGCAGTTGGGTGTAGGTTCTGGTCTCTATACACCGTCCTGCAGAATGACATGCTGCTGAACGGGATGGCTGTGAGAACCATGTGCTGAAACTCTTCTTCCAAATGATCTTTTCTTCCTGGTGTGCTTCATCTGAAACAATGCACAAGCAAAAGAACTACTACCAATACATTGCAGCTCTTAGGTGCAGGTTTTTAACACTTGTAAAGAGCTGTTCAGAGCAGAATTAGCGTGTCCTCTAATTTGTAAAGGCTGCTACCCGTTCTTGACCCTGCCTGCAGCACTTGGTGATTCGTTGTTCCCTGCAGCTCTGGCTCAGTTGTTACATTGGCAGTACTGATACCAGGCAACATTACTAAAAATGTTGGTTTTGTCATGGGTTTGGGTATTTTCTTTTTTTCTGCCAAAGTCCACCATAGGTCCGAGTCCCATATGATCCTTGTGGTGGGGTTGTTGAGGCTTTGTGTGTAGTTATTCAGCCATCCTGGAGCCTGGCAATTGGTGAAGTTCATTCCAGAATCAAAAGCTTCTATTGCAAGGCTGTAGTGGTGTACATTAGCTGTTAATGGTTTCTTGACAGGCAGCAGTCAGATGGGGAGGGAAAATAGCCTGTAAAGTAGCACCATCACTGGAAAGCCAGGATATATAAAATATGAGCTGAACATTTAGGGATTGAAAGGTGAAATTTAGCAAGCTGCTGGTATTGATTGGTACTCCAGTGGTCATTGACTTACAGAACTGGAGGCACCCTTGTCATGAGCATTTTAGTGAATTCCAGAACCTGTGTGTTTGTATCTTTAGATACTTTATGAGTCTTGTATTGTGAATGTCTCATAGATTCCTGGTAGCAATTAATAATCCCTGGTGGATTTAGTGGCCACTTGCTGAAGCTGAGTGCTTGGATGCAGTGCTTCTGAACCACTTGGGACAGTGTAAATTTATTCCTTACACAGATTTTATTCAGTTAAGATTAGTGTCTTATTTAGGCTGCAATAGCTAATTCTGTTACTGAATAATTTATTCTGGAGCTCATAACTTTCAGAGAATACTGTATATGCAGCTGTTGTGATCTGTTGGACAACAGTAGGTATTCTGAGAATAGGAAGAAACTGCAGTGAAGAGATTATAACAGAATAAAAGTACTGGAGGTTGATACTGCAGACTTCTTCAAAGATGGACTGAAATACAGGCTCATAATAATTAAATTGGTGTTACATTTTTAGCACAATCAGTGCACTCGTTGTGAAGAAAAATCCCTATGTCAGGAAAAGCCCTTGCTCTGGTCTTCCCTCTTAGAGAGTCTTTATTTACCTAAGGCCAAGGTGTTCCCAGACGTGTGCATGGATGAGGTGTAGAACCTCTGTGACAAAGTGCTGAGCTGTATTTATGACTTCTATGCTCAACACCCTCTATTTCTGCTGAAATAGTAATCACAATTTTAGGGAACTAATATTCTGCAGCCAGGTACACAGATTTAACCTCTCAGGACATTAGCACTGGCAGACAGCTCTTAAGGTGAGTAGCAATCATTTCTGTAAAGGTTTGGATTACCTCCGTATTGATTCTCAATTTTTTGTTGTTGCTTTCCTACAGTTCCAAAATTGAATTATACATGTAATCTGGGAAGTGAACAAATGAATGCAAATCCTGGTGACCTAAGAAATTTTTGATAAATGGTAATTGTGAAGATATATTTTCTGATAGTCGCCTCTCCATTTCTGACGTTTGGTCTCATGTAAATACCCAATTGTCTGATCATTTAGTAAAATATACTATTGTGTAAGATTGTCTTACTGGACTATTTATGCACATGAGAAATATGTAGTGTCTGTATTATGTCTAAATGTGTACATACAGGTTAAGATAGTTTTACAGACAAATTCCCATAAGGTACTTTAACCACTAAATCTTAAAAGAATTCAAATTATACTAGTCTAATGAGTTGCACCAATATCTTTAAAAATAGTATGGACATTTACATGCATATATAATCACTTAAGGTGCTTATCCTATAATTTACTGAGACCTATGACTTAAGAATTCTTGGTTATAAAAATCCAGCCTTTAATGACTACTGTAAAAAATAATTGTAATTATAGTTTAATCACCGTATAAAATGCAGATATGCTTAAAACCTTACTTTTGCTTTATAACCAATAGGTGGTGCAGAATTTACCAGAGTGCTGCTGGAACATTACATTATTAACATTGCAGGAGTCTAGTAATCTTATAGAAATAATTAATTGGGCAAATCAATATTTTATTGTTAGGCATTGACTGAGGTACCAAATCAATTCCTGAAAGTTTTTTTCTTTTATCCTTTTTTAAAAAAAAAATTCCCTGTAATATATAAAGTATGCAGAGCAGTTGTTGATCGACAACTGAAGTGCAAGCAGCTTTGGGAGAAACACAGAAGCTGTTTAACAGCAGGACTGCTCTGTAGCTTAGGGCAGGAAACAAGGTTCCAGTTGGAACTACTGGAGGTGTAACATGCTGGTAAAGCCTGTTGTGTGATTTCTCAGTTGGCTGATCTGACTATCAGAGGCTGCTACTAGTTCCAGCTAAAAGAATTACTCACTTAACTCAGCTGAACAACTGCTGGTGTTTTGATGCTGAAGATTGAAGTTCAATGTCCACTGGCAGTCATTGGGGTTGACTAGCTTAGAGTGTGTGACATTGTTGCTGTATAATTATCTATGCTATGAATTTGTTTGTGACATTAGACTTGATGTATCTTCTGTTTCAAAGTCTGCTGTAGGTTCACTGGCTGTAAGAGAGCTTGCATTTCATATGAATTGCTGATTGTTGCCTCGCATTTAGAAGAAGCTATTTCACAGAATGAGGAGTTAATTTTCTAGTACAGGGTAAATTTGCAGCTCTTACTCATATAGAGGCATAGCAATTATTTTACTTGGTCATATACTCATTCATTTTTGAATACCAAAAAAATTGTGCTTCCCTGCTCTTTAAGTGATTGAATACTGTAGTCAGAAACTAGATAAATGGACTTGGGTGTATGATGCACCTCTGTTTCCTGTGCTGTTCCTCAATTAAAAATGCATACTTATCTTTCCAGTGTCATTCTCTTCCTCTCTCTATTTTATGCAGAAGTACATAAAAGGTCCCAGGTTGATTTTAAACTTACAGAAACGAGAGACAGACATAAATTCTGCAAATAATCTTCAGAGAGTTCTCTGCCAGTAACCCTCAGTCTTTTGCAGGGGTGAGAAATCTCTTACTTATCTTCCTGATCCTATCAGTGACAGTTTTGCATAGACAGATGCTGGTATCAGTAGTGGAAACCTATATCTTTGCTTCATCTTTGCATCAGGTAATGCTGCCTGAAGTATTAACTTTCCTGCAATCACTTAACAAGACAGTATCTACATTCTTGCCTTTTGTAGATCACAAGTTGTTCATATTTGGATCCTGTGGAATGAAAATAATCTTTTAAGTTTAAGAACATTATCATTCACTGAAGCTATCTTACTTCCCATTGTTTTAACTTTCAAACTTTTCCTGCATGCCATTTTGGACATAATTTTTGAGAAAATTATGTGTTAACCCCTTAGGTCCATGCAGAGCCCCTTGGAAGGTGCATATTCAGAACCTCTCTGGAGGGCCAAGCTTCTGCTTTGTTCTGCTTGTCAGAACAGCCTGTGATTTTCCTGCATTTCTGGTAGAGCTTGAAATTAGTCAGATACTGGTGTTCTACTGAAACAAGCATGGGAGTCAAAATTAACATGGCTTTTATTTGTAGCTTGTTTTGTGCATGGTGATAATCTGTAACACTAGAAGCACAGCGCTTGTGCTGCCTTCCTCTGGCGCCTTCTCTGGTGGGTGGCACAGCCTCGTGGCTGCAGGCAAGTTTAGTGTGGCACAGAGCCTTGCATGGTTACAGTTGTGTGGCTTCCAGGTGGCTTGAGGATGGGCAGAGGCTGCCCTCCAGAAAACACTGATGTGAGTGCAGAGAGAATGCACGGAATCCTTACCTAGCTCTGTGTTTAGAACTGCTCTTCATTAGTATCGCAGTGATAAATGTAAGCCTGGAAAAAATTTGAAGGAGGTGAAGTTCAAAGCTTTTGATTAAAATTTCCTATCAGTGTCTTACTAAAAATGGAACCACAAGTCTCTGCTTTTTTATCACTCTCATCAACCTATAGTTGGCTGCTTCCTTCCTACACATGCATCAGTTGCCTACCTTGCCCCTCACAACTGCAGGATCACACTTGCAGGCATAGTGTACTGGAATATTATGCCAGTGCTTTCATTGTACCCTAGAAATGTAATTGTAATTCTTCATATTGTCCTGGTGCCTCAGTGCTAGGATGTGATGGTTGAGAGATGTTTTTACGTCTGGCAATTGTATGTAGTAGTGTTTGCATGAATAGGTTGCAATTAGCAACTGGGCAGTAGGTGTTTCTTACTTTGAAGGGATCATTCCTGGAGAGTTGTAGGTCTTCCACAGTAATATTTTGGATTGAAGATCTAGAACCTGGGGGAAGTTGAAGCAGATCTACTGAAAAATGGAGCGGCTTTAGCAAGAAGAAAATAACCCGTACAAATTTGTGGTCTTTATTTTCTACTTTTGGACATAGTTTTCTCTTTTCAAGTACCTGGTCTTTCACTGCTACTGATAGCAAAGTCCTACCTGTGTGCACAGACACCTTCACTGTGTTTTGGGTCAAATACTTATTCTGAAGCTCACACATGAAAATGAGTGTTTTCATAGAATTAAGGGTAAGCAGAACAGTGACCATTGTGTTGACTACAGATTGGATTTAATAGGCGGTGGTTTGTTGTTTGATTGGTATGATACTGCTGCCAGTGAAATCTGGTACTTCATGTGGCTGTGGTACACTTTCAGTGACTCTTATTGATTTTTTTTTTCTCTTTTTTTCCCCTTCCTCTAACTCAGGGGCTTGTTACAGTAAAAGCTGACATGCAGAAAAAAATGATAGCAATAGATGTTTCTGGGACTTGCATACCAAGCACATAATTGTTTTTATGTCTGTTTGAAATAGTTGTCTATGTCCAGCAGTAATGATACACTGAGGAACAAATCAAAACCTGCTCCAATCAGTACCAGAGTTTTTCTCTTAATGAAAAGGGTATATTCTTGCTGCACAGTTGGTAGCTAGCTCCAAGAAAAGCTGGAAAGAGCTCCTTGTCCCTCAGAAGCCTTTCCCTGCTGACATGGTTTTGATGAGTGTGTGAAGGGAATACTGTCTGCCTTAGGGGTGGTAGAGGGAGCTGTGTAACACAGGGCTCCCAAGGGATTACAAAGCTGTAGGACATTCAGAAGTGCTGAGGAGAGAGAAAAGAAGGGCAAAGGGAGTCTCTTCTGCTGAGAAGCAGGCTTTTGGTGCAGTTTCTCTTGAGTTTTTGTATCATCTCAGTACATCCCAGCACTTGCCTCTCAGGAGTTTTACCAAGCTGCGTTCTTCCTATCCCCATAAGTCATTAGTGACATGATGGAGCATCCTTTATAGCCTCTGCAGACTTAAGTATAATTTAGATCACTGCACCAATATGCTAATTGGCTGCTTCCTCCTGTTGTCACGTGCAGACTCTGTAGGTGTCCTTACTTTCATTCCTCATGAGTTTCATGATTCTACAGTCTTAGAGGCAAATGGTTGAAAGGGCTCTCACAGGAATGCCTTGGCTTAGAAATGCCACACATTTTCCTGATGAATTGATCTCTCCCATAGATTGTAGAACTCATCTTCTTGACTGAGTCTACCGATCATTCAGATCTCGTGAGATCTCTGTTGGGCTTACTCAGTTTCCTCTGGGGCAATTTAAAAAGGAATTTCACCCCCATTTGATGTACTGCTGTTCCACTTGTCCTACAATGTCACAACTTCATGAATGTCCAAAAGAAATTCCAATTTAATAGAAAAATTATAAAACTGGAAAAGAGAAAATCAGACAAGAAAATTCTGTAGCTAATGTACACTCTAGCACAAGTGTTGTGGAATAACACTGTTAATGCTGGAAATTAGATCTGTATTGTGGTACAATGAAACCCTCTTCATGGACCTTGTTGCTTTATCTACTGGTCAGGAGGTCACAGACTGTAAATCCCCCTGTTTGTGTAGGGCTGAAATAGGCAAGTGGAAATGGAAATGATTATGCTTGAGAGGACTGAAGAATTGCCTGAAAACCTGAAGTAATTCCAGGGCTGATGGGAAGGTTGTGAAATAGTGAAGCATTTGAGGGACATCGTGCAGTGAGGTGCTGGTAGAACAGTTCCCATCCATCCCATGGAGGGAGAATGGATTGATACAGGAGCTCAGTGACCCAGTGTTATACCTGGGGGTAGGGACATCCATGGCATCAAGACCTATAGGCAAATCCAAATGAGCAGTGCACATTCAGCCTTCACCTTTCATGCACTAGAAGGTGAATTCAACAGCAAGAGCAAACATCTTCCTTTTACATCAGCGGTAAGACTAAAGTTCAGCCTTTAACCTTTAAATTTTCTTGTTTCATTACAATAATTCTTAAACAGACTTAATAAAACCATAGTTCCCATGATTATCTCTTCAGAGATGTTACAGTGTATCCCAGCTGCAGAGGAAGTTCTTCACAGCATTAATTGTGCACTGAAAATACGAAGAAAGCACTTGACATTTTTCCCAGATCCATATTGTGTCGTTTTATGGATTTTAGATTTGGGTTTTTTTTTGGCATTATCTTTATTAATTAAAAAAATGGACTTTGAAAATCTGTTCTAGAACTTGCTTTAGATGTACAGGATTTTCTCTCACTGATACATAATGATCAAAGAAGATGGTTATTTACTCTCCCTGAAGGTTGTTTAGAGCTGTATCTGGAGGACTGTAGCTAAACATGACTAATGAGATCATTGGCGATTACTTCCTGTGTTGCCTTTCCTGGAAACAACACAAACAGAAGCATTTTGTTTGTCCGTTGGTTGCATTATTATTAAATCAGTAAATCAAACCTGCTGATCCTGTTGGGTCCCTTCCAAGTCAGCAGATTCTGTGGTGCTATGCACATTACCATTTCACAGGATGGTCAGAAAACTTTGATTTTGTAGCACACTCAGGAGCAAATTACATTTGGGGTCTGGTGAATACACAGAGCTTTATTACTGTTCTCGGCTTATTTACTGTTCATTCTTTCAGGACAATAGTAAGTACCATATTTTGAAAAATTACTAGCCTCAATAGAAATCAGAGTAAACTTTTACATGGTTGAGCTAGACCTCTAGGGGTGGTGCTCTTATTTTATAAATAAGAGAACTTAAGGTTTAGAAATAAAAATGAAGCTATGAAGGCAGTCAGTAACAGTGCCACTGATAAAAGTTTGTATCATCTGATACAAAGTCTGTTGTTCCTCTTAGATTCAGAAGAATTTAGCTGTGAGAAGCTACATGGTATTTTTTTCTGTTAAGCCTGAAATGCTGACAGAAGCAGCAGCAAACTTTTTAAAATCAACCTTTATCATTTATTTTCAAATTTTAATTCTTGTGTGACAACAGGACAATTATGAGTAATGAATGAAGTTATTCTTTTAGGTGTTCTGTAACAAGTAAAGAACAAACGTTTTCAAAGAAATAAGAAAGAACCTTTTAAGAATTCTCAGCTTCTCCTAAAACACAAGCCTGCTAACACTTCCACATAAATTGCTGTTCTGAGCAAATAAACAAACCCTAAGTGACAGCCTGTGGAGTTTCCACAGCAGCAGTATCTTTGATGCAGTTTGTCTGAGAAGTTGGCAACATATCCTTTGTTTCAGTGATGTAGGTCCTAGTGAGTCCAAAGAGAGAGAGAGAGAGAGGACCCTTTGTTGCCTCTTAATGCTGGAATTATTTTGAGCAGTCATCTCCCATCTCTCTGTTGGTCTTGATCTCCATCCCTTGTTGCTACAGGCAGCAGTAGCTGTGAGTGGATTGTGCTGTGGCCAGCGTGGAGCAGGATTAATTCTGGATGGAATTTCCATACAGAAATGTGATGAAAGGATGGCGGTGGAAATGAAAATAGAATGTGTTATTTGAGCACTGTAATTGCAACAGTACTTTGAAAATACTTCAAGACTTGTAAACAGATTTCATTTAATCATATGTTGGCCTGTCAGTTAGAAGTACAGGAAGGACTCTTCCAGCATGATGTATTGTGTTCACTGTCACTCTTGCAGAAAGGTAAGTTAATTTGGAATGATCAGCTTGGACTTTATGCAGCTGGGCACGGAATTAACATTGCTGAAACTGCTTGTTAATCTCATTTTGTCTTTACATATCTGGCTTTAAAATAAAGCTTCACGACAGCACATGCTGTATATTGGAAAGCAGGGGGAGCTCTTCCTGTGTGCTGCATTTAAAGTGATCAGTATTTGTGCTAGTTCTGAGTGGAAATGTTCCCAGCCTCCTGATAAAGCTGTAATTAGTAGAGTGTACCAGCTCCTTTCCATGAAGATATATAGCTTTGAGATTATCCCATTATTAGTAACTTGGCTTTGTAGGTGACCGTGGAGTCAGCCTTTAAGAGTGCCTCTCCTGTTCCTGTGCTCTGATTCCACTGGGTAGTTGTAAAAGGAAGTGTTTGCAGGCAGTTCAGAAGGGTGGAGAAGCATGTCTGATGTGGGATGGACACTGTGTGTGAATGTATGCTGGGATGGGAGGTAGAGAGTCAAAGAAGATACACAAGAGTTTTTTATACCAAACCCTGTCTTCATGATAGCAGTCACACCAAAATCTCTAAACCAAAACCTACTGAAGGGGTGAGGAGCTGTAATTTCCATTGACTTCAAAGGAATTGCTAATGCCCAATTTCTGGCAGCATTTGACCTCCTGAAAATTCAGAGGAATAAAGCCTCAAGGTGTGGGTCCTTTTTGAAGGCTTTAGAGACCAGAATATGTTTTGTCTTAAAATCTCTGAATAATAAATGTTGCAAAGGACTTTTGGAGGTCATCCGGTCCAACCGTTTTTCAAAGCAGTGTCTTTAAACCTTTTATGACATCCTTGTAAGACTGGGCATATGTGAGTGGTTTGAAGCTTTGTCAGGTTTCACTCAGTCATAAACTATAAACTGTAACCCTTTTAGCTGGAGCTAGACAGTGAGAAAAACTCCATCTTCACATACTGAGCCCTCACACTTTCTGTGGCTGGCATACAAAGGTGACTTAAATATGTTCAATCTTGAAATGTAATAGTAATAGTTAGTAGGATCATTCCTATGGGTTCTTCCCATTGCATATTGACCAGGTTGTGGGCTATAGAACATGTGCACTCTTTATAGGATATGTTCTTTCTGATAGTCTGTAGCCAACCTAATACCTTAAATACTCCAGTTCCATTTTAGGAGGATGTGCTGCCCTGCATTCATAGTATCAGAGGTGCTTAAGTCAGGCATTTGATTGCCCTTGCCCTCTTCTGTGCAAGGAGAGCCATCTCCTCTAGGGTACCTCAACTCTCACATGCACACAGCAAAGGCAGCTAATGGTACTCTCAGATCGTTATCTTGCTTAGCATTACTGTCACTTTGTTGTTTGTAAGGCACAGGTCAGATAGATAGACAGTCCTGAATATGCTCATTCAGGTTCTGGAACTGATGGATAATTCATCTTTTTCCTCTAAATTGGCCTGCTAAGATGAGCATGTGAGCAGCTAAATAACTGGAGTCAAGAGTAAATGCTTAGCCCTTGCTTGGGTAGTCAATCTCACAGACTCAATAGGAGACATGGTACGGAAATAGCAGAAAAGAGAATCTGAAAAGATGTGGGATGATTTCTTTAGCGTAAATGTGGTTTCATGTCACTTTATTTCCATGACTCACTATATCTAATATAAACAATGAAAGACAGAAGAGAACTGGCTTTCTGAGGGTGGAATCAAATATGAATAAATTTAACACTTAAGCTGCAGAGAGCTCTAGTAGAACTTCTTTTGAGTTATGTCTGACACTTATCCTGTCATTAGTGGCTGAAAAATAAATGTTTCAGCCTATTTATTCAGCAATACTGGAAAAAAAAGAAAATAAGTAATTTTAACCCTTTGTCCCACTGCTGTACATAGTTCTCCTTTAATACTGTTCTTAGGGAAAGCTAAGCATCTCTTGGAAGATATAATAAATGTGAACTATCTCCCCAGGTAGAGGTAGTAACAGAAGCAAGAGAGAGAATGGAGGAGTAGGCAATAAAAGCCAGGAGTAAGCAGCTTTATTTTAAAAGTATAATCAAGGCATGTTTACCACTGGTGTGGTGCTTTATCCTCACACCTTTCAAGCTGCCCACTAAAACGGAGGAATTTTGCATTAAACACATCACCCTGCTTGTTTGGTGACTCTGTTGTGACAGTGCCTGCGGGCCCCAATTGGGACTAAGACCATACTGTGCTTGGCAAATGAGGAAAATTAAGTCAGTCCTTTCCCGAGAAACTCACTAGAGAAGAGTCTAGCTGTGGTTAAATCTCTGTGGATGCATACTAAATTTTAAGAAGTCAGTTTCTGTTAAAAATAATATAAAATACAAAATATTTCTCTTTCTGTTTAGCAGTTGTTTTTAAATGTATCAATGTCTGATAGAGGACAGCAGAGCAGTCTGCTAGAGAATATCCACATACTCATGTGCTTGTTTTATTTGTCTTGCGTTGTGATTGTACTTAGATTAGTTTTTATTTATCTGGCACATACTGCAGACAGCTCTGTGGAGGTGTATTTTGTGGGTTTATCTGATGAGCATGGCAGGGCAGGTGCATTAGTGTTTTTTCTTGTTTCATATCCCCAGCATTTGGTGGGAGAGGGCTTTGCAACTGGAGCATTTTCTAACTGCAGGACTCCATCATTGCAGGATTATTTTTTTCCAAGTCATTCCTCTTTACATTCTGCTCTGAAATCCCACTGGGTGCCTGCTCAGCAGTGCTTTAACTTCTGAATATTGAAACCAGCAGGTATGGTGAGAATGGAATATTTTAAACAGCAGAAGAGACACTTGGTGTAGTGTATAATATCTGTCTGTCTCTGTGTTGCACTGGAGAGAAAAGCTGTGTGAGAGTCACTTAGGGTGCAGCTGTTTATGGACCAGAGGCACCAACTTCCAGAGTGTATGAAAGCTCTAAAACTGGAGAATGGTGCTGGGTGCTGGAGAAAAGGGGAAACAAAAACATCTCTGGATTGATAACTCAACTTTTAAGATAATTTTCTAAATAAAAAAAAATTTGCTTGGCAAAACTGAGGATGAAAGACTTCATCCAAAGGTAGACATTTATGGATAAAGCATCTTAATTTTAGTGCCTGTCTGCTGTACAGTGTGGAGATCATTATGGTAAATGCTTATCCTTTTAGATTAAGTTGTTGGCTGTGATACAGTTGGAATTAGTTACATGCAAAGGTTTTTGTAACCAAGTGTGACTTCCAGTAGAAAAAGAAAAATACAGGAGAAACTGCATGAGCATATAAAGTAGGTTTGTGTAAGTCAAAGAAGCAGAAAGAAGAGTGATTTGGGGTTAAAATATGATAGCTCCTTGTCAAATCCTTGAATTAATGAATTGTTTTCCTGGCAAGCAGGCATGTGGGCATGTGTTAGGGGTGTTTAAGAAAAGTGAAATAGATTACAATCCAGAAATGGGATTCTTGAGCAAGGTGTTTTCTTTTTCTTGGATGGGAGAAGTAGCTGAGTAGTTACTTTGCTACGAAGTCAAAAGAGGCCCCCTTTGACATAAGGTCTGTATGGGGAGCAGTACAGAATATGTACGAGAAAATAACAGGGAATGTTTTTTAAGTGGACTTGTTTCTTTTTGTTATGAGGACTGTTGAAATAGAAAACCTCCCTGAGCATAGCAAAAAGCAAATGCAGCTTAATTATGTTACTGATGCTCTCCTTCTGAAATGCCTTTCTTATTTGTCTAAAAAAACAGAAAAAGAAATGTTAATTCTGCAGTATTATTGTTTCCTTGCTGTGCTTAATTTCTTTGCATGTTTAATTCACTCTGAACCTTAAAATAGCTTTCTAGTGCTTGCCTTGCTGGCCTCTTGTGCTTTATTTACTTTTGAATTGATTTTCAAGCTTTCACTCACTTCCTTTTGGCATGAAGATCTGTAGGGATAAGGGGATTGTATCTCTTCCTCTGTCCTCTGCTGCTGTGCTTCCTCCCTGTCATGCAACACTGACCTCATCAGCTGGGTTTTTAATACTCCAAATGGAGTTCTGTGACGGGAGTTGGGAAGTGATACTGTAATACAGTTGGCCTGTATGACTAATCAGTTAGATAAAGAATTTGGGCTGCAGAATAGCAGAGCTTTCATGCTTGATTGATGATAACAGCAGCCAACTGACTTACTGCCCTTACTGCCAGCATCCCCCACGCTATTAGAGAGGACTTATAGCACAGGACAATAGATTTGTCCTAGTAAGCATAATGCTAGGGTTTGTAGCACATGACATCAAAACCAAAAGGAAAGCAGGTCAAAATGAATGGCTCTGTGATTATACTTCAGAGTGGAAGAGTCTGGAGCTACTGTTTGCTCATCCCCTACCTGCACACTTCCTACCAAAAGAAGTGGATTAGTCTCACTACTCAGCAAAGCATAAAGAAACTCTCTCATTCCTAATGACCTTTTACCATGGAGCTTGTTTTTCCTTGGCAAATCTCCCAGACCATAGGCAGGACTGATTTCTTTGGCCAGCAGAAGTTACTCTCTTTGAGTCAGGGCTTATGAAACTGCCATTATACATAAGGGTAGGATATACGGAGGGAAATAAACTATCTTTGATGGAACCTGTAAGAAAGAAGGGAAGGCTACACTTGTTTAATATAAATGTATCTTAATTTCTTTTGTCTTACAAGCTGTAAACAGCTCTCAGAAAATCTTATTTGCTGCATCCTTGCAGTATTTTTTGTCTAGTGATGTGAACTTGCTGCGCTATCCACAGAGCCATGGATCACACTGGTTTATTGAAGCTGCAAAGAAATTGAGGTGGGAAAACTTTGTTGCAAAGAGAAAGATGAAAGTTTTCCTGGATGAAATCAAAATCTGTTTATGAGTCTCAGGAGAGCAATTCCACTCTCCTGCTTTACAGGAGAGAAAGGAGCCAAGAATATGGATGTTTCTAACACATACACATAGTAATACTTTTTATGGATACTGTGAGCTTACCGGCTGTCAGGTGTTAGCAGATTGATTGCATTCGGTGTCACTGCAAAAACCAAGCTGTACTTTTTTCTGTTTAAATATCATTGTGACCACCATTCTCATTACATCTAGTAAAACAGAAGCAAAAGACACCTAAAATAGTATCTTTGTACTGGATACTTTGTTTGGATTGATGTAGATGCTGTTTGGAGCAGAGCTCCACTGAGTATGTAAACTGATACTTAAGATATTTCTGTAATCAGACTTCAGTTGCTGGATTGAGATATGTAGATCAGTTCATTATCTATACAAAGAAATCACCTAAACTGTAAATAGCTGATAGTGCTTTCTGCCTAGAATTTGTGCTTTGTGTTTAACTTAAGTACCTAAGAGAGAAGTATTAAGCTAGAGTACTGATTCTGATTTGAAGTTGAATGCTGAAAATTCATTGTGAAGTTGTTCACAGCAGGGAGCTTCTTTTGTGAAGAACTAAATTAGAAGCTTTCAAATCTTTCAGTACTGACAGACTAAATAACCTCAGCAATTGATGAAGTTTTTATTCTGTCACTAGCTCATCAATAGCTGTCCTTCTTTTCTAGGTCCCTTATTCATAACAAAATTATTTCAGTATAAAAGGGAGTTTAACCTTTCATAATTAGCCTTCACTTCCTGCTTGCTTCATTCCCAGTTACCACAATCTAAGCCACAGAAATACAATTACAATATTGAATGACAGGAATTTCAGACAATTTAGCTCTGGAAGTAAATTTGTTGTTTGTGATGTAGGGACTTGTGTGAGTGGCTGAGAGCCGGATACCTGTGGCAGGACTGACAGCTGACCCTTCCCAAGTGACTCCACTGATGGAGGTTTGCCAGGCGTGCAGCTCTGTGTGGTGGCTGCCAGTGGTTACTCAGCCTTGGCTGCTTCCCTTCTGCTGCACGTGCCACATGAACTTAACATCCAGCTATCACAGTAATGAAAATGGGGCACCGTGTGGTAACCTGCAGCTGAATCAAAGAGCATTTTAATGCTGTCATAAAACTGCAAACTCTTATGAAGCTTAAAATATCCCAGATTGCATCTCTTAAGCTGTTATGCTAATGTTTTGTATTTATGTATGTACATTACTTAAAAGATGCAAAGTTCTCAAATGGAAAATAAAGTCTGCCATATCTGCTCCGAAGTGCATCTGCACTATCTCTTTATGAGGCTTGAACTGATGAACTTGCCTTATGCTGTGCCTCCCAAACAGATGCCAGAGAGACTCAGTCCAGTTACCAGAGATACCATTAGGCTGGTACAGCCTGAGATGTTCTATAATCAGTGCCCATCTGAGTCCACAGAACTCAGTGGAGTGGCACAGGAGGGAAAAATTCCTAGATTTTGCCTTGCCTGGATGGATTGAGGTATGTTCTGGATACATGACAACTATGAAGGTGGAATTTGAAGCCATTTTGCCAAGCAGACGCAATTATGCCGTCTACTTAATACTATTTTTTTATATTTTTCAGGCTAGGTAGGACATTTTAAAGACAGCTCTGAATGGAGAATTAATTTTACTTTACTCTTTTGTGATAGACTTGGTCTCCTGGGTCAGTAAATCAAACCAGTTGGTGTTTAGCTTTTTTAAAGTTCAGTCGTGCCCAGGCTTGTGGCTCTGATAAGCATTTTAGTCATAGAGCTCTGCACCAATGAGAAATAGATAAGGCAAGAAACATACTGTCATTTCCATTTTTCCTTGGGAAAAATAAGCCAGGGAAAGGATTGTAACCCCCCCAATGATTTGAGTAAATGGATGGGTGATACAGAACCAGAGAACAGTCTGGAACGAGCAATCTTCAACTGGAACGTTACTGAGTTACTTTCCACAGAGAACCAGAACTAAAGGGGAGAAAGACCAGACAGAGAACAAGAACTGTGCTGGTTGGAAAAAGCAGCAAGGCTTGAGCTGCTCCTAGTGAAGCCCTCCTGTTGTTGTCAGTGTCACTCACTGTGAGCTGAGTGAACACTGTCCAGTGTCTGCCAGGAACCAGTTCATGTCTGCTGAGGTCAGAGCAGCCCGTCCCTCTGCAGGAGGGGATTCGTTTCCCATTTATGTTTACTTGCTGTAATTCCATATGGGGAAATGTGCAAACATGGGCAGTGTCCTTGGGACAGTGCAGAAGGGATACAGGAGAAGGGAAATAGGGGGGACTGCAGTATGCTTGAGGTTGTGTCAGTTCTGTTAAGGAACTGTGGTAGGTAGAAATCGTGTCTTTAGAGGTCCTGCACCTGAAGGAAAAAGTACAGTCTTAAAATATTGCAAAGCAGTTAAACCAGTAGAGAAATAAAAATTTTTTCCTGCTACACTTGAAAGGTGTGTTTCAAATTTCACCATTTCCTTTGCACTTTTCAGTTTTAGAGTTCTTTAGAAGTCTTTGCTTGTATCTCTGCTAAAGTCTTGGCTTTAATCTTCAAAGAAATCTTAGAAACCTCAAAGACACTCCTTCCCGGTTAGTCCCAACACAGGTTGTTCTGCCAGTGCATTGCATCCTGACTCAACCCAAAGGTACTGGTTTGGGTATTTATCAGAATTAATAGTTCAATTCGAACGGACTTGCACCATTTTGAGCACTGAAAAGCATTTTATCCCACAGGAGGTTCAGAAGGAGACAATGTTGCTTGGATTTGCCAGGAAGAGGGCATGTGTTATTCAGGGCAGGTGGTGTCTCCATCCCTGACCTGCTGCTGCCAGACACCTCTGGGTAACTCCAGGGCTGGAGCAAATTCAGGCACTAGCCCAAAAAAAACCCTGGTGTTTTTCCAGTCCTTCAGCTAGGTTTCTTGCTCTTACAGGTAATATTTCTCATGGCAGTTTGCCCCCAAAGTGTAGAGTGACCACCATAAAAGGAAGCCTTAAAATCAGCTGCAAGGGTTTTTAATCTTGGTCCTGCTTTTATCTTAGCAAGGTTCCAGGAAGATTTAATTCCATATGTGTTGTGTAGGGTTAATGGCTTGACAGATACAGGAATATTAATAAATATTTCTTAATTATAAGGTGTACTGAATTGCTAAAAGAGGAGATAATATCACCTTATGACATTTCTGGGCATAACACAGCTAGCCTACCAAATGAAAAAGGATAAAAATAGTAATTTGCACAGTCAGATGTTTTGAAGCCACAGAGGCAGGTAACAAGATTTCAACATCATTGATTCATCTGTGAGCAGAGCCATAGTACAGGCAGGGAGATCAGCAAAATAACCTGCTGGTGTGTCAATTAAATCTCTCTAGTAAACAATCCAAACAAGTGAAATTCTGCTTCAGGCATTTGCTGCTTCTTTTTGTAGCAGCAAAAATTCAGTACTAAACAATTCTAGTGGTTAAAAAATATCTGGGTGGGTTTTATCTTCAAAGTACGGTCTATCAAACCAGATTTGGCAAGGACTGGTGCATGAAATTTCTCAAGTACCCAAATTTTTAAGAGTCTGAATAAATAGCAACCAAAGTTTTAAATGATGAGCAAAAATGGAACAGAAGTTCTCAAATACAGTTTTTACTGTTTTGGACCACTGTATCTTGAACAATACTGAAAATGGACATAAATCATTACATGTATTGAAAAAAATGGGTGCAGTGCACCAATTTCCTTCATGTCCTGAAGACTACCCAGAACAAATTATCAGAAGTTAGTTGTAGACAAAACAGACAGCTTTAGGAAACCCAGCAGAAGTGCAAAATACTGTAAATATGAGTGTCTTAGCTTGTGAAAAATAAAAAGTAATTTTAGATTACATCACAGTAAAATGTAGGAGAAAGACATCTCTTGACTGAAAGATCCAGGTTCAGAGATCTAAGAGCAAACCACCACTGTATTGCACCAAGAGTTCAGAGAACACTTCCTGTGCAGTTCTGTGCTTCTCAGGCTGTACTGTCGATGCTCCTGCTGTAGTAGAGCATCTGGATTCCTTACCCAGGATGGCAGTCCACATTCCTTCTGGGTGTAATTCTATCCTGCAAAGCACTACTGTAAGTTCATCTCTGTGCTTTTCCTTGGCACTGTTAGGGGTAGGAGCCCGCAGTGCTGGAATAGCTGAAATATTTAAGGCCAGTCTTACAGTTCAGTAGACTTGTGCTGATGTTGAATTTGTTCCAGCTTCTACATATTTTTAGATATTGTGGCATGAAATTTCACACCCCCCAAACCATGGCTTCAGGGCAGTAGCACTCATGGCCAGTTTTCCCAGCTGCAGTAGGGGCTAACAGTGTGAGTACAGGGTGCAGTGCTGCATCCATTCCTCTCTCGTTAGGTAATAGAACATGTTAGCTGTCATAGCTTTGTTCTTCAAAGGAAGATTTGACACAGCCTATACATTTATTTATGAATTTGATGTGCAAGGGGGAATAGTTGTCTGTGTAACGAGATTCTTCACTAGTTGTCCTGGGCAGTATGTGTGTTAGTAAAGGGTGGAGATGTTTAAGTTCAAGAGCAGCTGATGGTGAGTGATTCTGAATAAATTGATATAATAATCTGAATTGAAAACACAGCACGTAGAGTGACATTTTTAGCTTTGTACACGTGTTTCTGGATAAAGAGAATTTTTTTAATGATCTGATTTTTTTCCCAGTTGGACTCAGAAGAACAGTTTAACATTGAGAAGGAATAATGTGAAGGTTATGCAACTTTACAATAAGTAAGAACTTAGAGCTGTGGCAAGGGAATAAAATTTCAGGGCTGTGACTGGGTAACTAGGTACTAGATACAATTCAAGAAAAACATTGCACCCAGATTACCTAATTCGATGTAATTGCTAAGTCTTTAATGAAATGGAAATATAACATGAACAAATATTCATTTGGGGATATTTTTCTCTAAAACCTGAAAAAGTATTTCTGTACCCCTGAAATTGGTTTCATTTTTTCTGTTTAGCTGTGGTTTTCAGGAGTCCCACAGTTTCAGATAGAGCTTGCTTTTTTTTAACTCCAGTGTTCTTCCAAAGCAGACTGTATCTGACATTACTTCAGTAACTGCATTGTTGATGGACATGGGTGGTTGTCCATCACTGCAGCAAACCTTTGTTGGCACAGTGCTGCACACACACAAACACACACACAGAAGGGGTTAGGGAGAGACTTACTGTGAATTGTGGCATGAAGGACTGGTGGCCCATCACAGGTGGGAAATACTGTGCCTGCCTTGATTGCAGGGAGCAACACACCAGACTCTTGTTCATCAATTTTCTCTATTATTGCCTCACTGTGTTTCCAGGATAGGAGGGAAATTGCTCTGACATTATTTAAAAAAACCCACCAAAAATGAGAAAAGCTGAAGGAGTACAACTCCCCCCATCCCAAACCAACACCCACAACCCTATCCATTCCTGTTTCTGTCCTGGATAAAGTATTTAATGTAGTTGCATGTGGCTATGTTAGATTTTCCAGATAAATAAATTCTTCAACCTTTTCTTTTATTTCTGGTTTCCCACATTAAGCCTGAGAACTTTCTGCAGTCTAAGTCTTTGATATCTAATTAAAAGTGATTTTGATAGATATCAAAAGTCTTTGATATCTAATAAAAGAATTTTGCATCAAATGCTCTGACGTGATCTTTTTAATTTCTGTAATAAGAAAAAAATCACTGGAGTTTCTATAAATTTAACAGAACGTTATATACAATGAAGTGAAACAGCCATGTTTAAAGTTACATAGAAACTACATGAAAAAAATCTGTTCCTCTCATAAAATGACATAAGATTTCAGCAGCACCCTTGTAATTTGGAGTGTACCCATTAACGTGTATGAGCTGGTGTGTTGATCTGCCATAGTTATGCTGGAAATCTAGAAATTAAAACCTCCAGCTCCAGTTTGGCTGCTCAGGCACCACTGCAGTCTCTGGGTACTCACATGCACCCAGACTGCAGCTAATGAGCACTAAAGTTAATACATTTTCACAGGCACTCTGAAAATTACTTCAAAAGATGTTTGAACACACTGGTTTGTGTGTGCAGGAAATCATAACTGCATGTGGAAATATGTACTGTTACCTACAGGTTTGGATTAATGGAATTTTTTTGATTCCTTTTGAGCTTCCCCATTCTTAACAGTCAGCATAGTGATCAAAGAATTGGAATAGGGTTATGAAAGTAAAAAATTCCTTTTAACCCCAGGTTTTGCTGTACATTTTCCTTGGATACATTGTGGTGTGTCTCCGATAGCAATTACTGGTGCTAACATTGCTTCCCTTGGAAAATACATTGAAGTTGCAAGTTGAAAATCTCTATAAATGTCAAATATTCTCTATAAATGTCAGATATTTGCATTATGATGTTAATGGTGGTGTTTCGTTAAGTTGTTACTGGTGAATGGAATTATAAATTTTATTCTACTTTCTTCATTTTCAGCGTCCTTTTATATTTTTTTGGACATTGGACAGTATTTTGAGTTTTCTTACGGATTTGAAACTTCAGAGTTGACTTTGCTGACAGTAACTTATGCAAGTTATGGAGAGGACTGTGACAAATAATTCAGTGAGTTAATTTTCTGAATTGTCAGTTTGGAATGTTGCAAGATGTCAGAATACTTGGTTGTTTTGCTTCTGGTGTGACTGACTGATTTCAGAAAGAGATTAAAAGCGGCTGATAGAACTCCTGCTTTCAGTCTGATAAAGCTGGAATCTGGAGATGCTGTTTGGCCCTGCCAAAATTTTCTCTGTTACACACTTTTCTTTCTCCTTTCATTAACATTTTGGGAGAGGGGCAAATGCCACTCTTTAGACATGTCTAAATGTTACTGCACATTCTTCAAATACCTCTTCTTAGTGTTTCACAAGTGTGGAGTTGGGTGCAGCTGAGAAATGAAGATGTAAAAAGAAATGCTAGAATTCTTTGTGGCATCTCTATTGTATCCAGGTTATATATGCATGTAAATTAGTATAATTAATTATATCTACTCATTTCAACAGCCAGCTCCTGAAACTGAGCTCACAGTAAGTCAGTCTAAATAATTTCCTTTTGCATGATTATGTCCTTACAGATATTAAGGACCAAGTGTTCTCCTGATATCTCTAGCTTAAATGCAGTCAGAATAATGCATGTTTTCTACATGAAAAAGAATTTAAGTACCAAATCCATTTAAAGTCTTGACAGAGCACTGTGTCCAGCAGCATGGCCATTACTGTAATTCCATTCAGCTTAATATATGCAAACCAGAGAGTTTCAGTCAATTGCAGCAATAAAACTTTTGTTTTTCAGCTGCCAAGTTAATCATTTGACTCCTCATGATTGTGTTTCCATGACAGTTGGATGGGTTTATGATTGATACACATACAATTAAAACCTGCCCTTCAAAACTGTAAATCTCAGAGACCTAATGAAAGCTCACTCATATTCCTAAACAACTTTTCATTAAAAGAATGCTGGATTGTGAGTTGCAGCAGCAAAGGGGCTGCAATTTGTAGGTTTCAGCATCAGTGAAAACGGCCAAGTAATGTTAAGATTTACTGTGGTCTTAGCCTTGGATTTAGATCTCACCTAAATGTGGACTTTTATTCTCTTATTGATTTAAACTTCTGTGGGTTTAGTGATTTCGTTTAATTAACATCTAGAGTGAAATTACGTAGTTCTTCCACAATCTAATTTCCTGTTGCCTTCATGTAGGACTGAGTGTGGTTAACAGTGAAAGAGCCTGCTAGAGTTTTTAATAATAAGGTTATGCACATACCAGCTCTAGGAAAATATATGCTAATGGCTTTACCAAAATTTACAATAATTTATGGGCACTTTGGTGGATGAAAAAAATCTTACTTAAAACCATAAAATTCACTTTATGTTATTAAAACTCCAGTATTGTTAATCAAAAGAGGTTAATAACAGGGTTTCAGTGGAAAGTATATTTGCTTTGTGCTCTCTTCTAGTGTCTGGATGGCCTTAGACACATGGAAAAGTCCATCTTCCTTTCTAAGGGACAAGAACAGTAGGACTTAGATGAGGCATAGAGGGAATAGCAGCTTATTTTATATTATCATGGAGATTTATTAGCATTATATGAGCAGCTTAATATATAGAAGCTTTTTTCTTCAGATTACTCAGTGTGATTACATTTTTTTGATATAAAGTATATAATTATTTGTTAGTCCATTGCAATTTTTCTAGCAAGTCTCGGACAACTATATTTTTTCTGCAGTTTTGCAAGTCTGATATGGTGTCATTATATCTGATACTGTATTCATAGCATCCATTTCATTTCTGTATGTTTTGAGATCTGAGAAGCACCTAATGCCTGTGACGCTGTTGTGATTTAAAATCAAAATATCTTGCTCGTTTCCAAGGTACTTGTATGAAATATTTTTTTCTTCTCTAATAACTAGTCAAGCTGAGGGTTTTTTGAGGCCGGTGTTTTTGGCATCATCAATCCTTAGCTGCATTTTTGGTGCTACATAAACAAGAGACATCGCTGAATCATTCAAGAGGAATAATAAAATGAGAGGGGAGAAGTTTGGCAGCTGAACATTTGTGGTGTGCCCCAGCGTTGAGGTGCTGGAGCCAGCACAGCCCCAGATGAGTGTCGGGACTGCAGGAGCTGCAGTTGTTTGGCTGCTCCCATCCAAGGGCAGCCCTTCAGATTAAAAGAACAGATGTGCAGCCAGATTCTGTCTCTTAAATCTGCACATTATAAATGTTTAAGATGCAAATAAGACTTGTGTGATGGAGCTACTGCTTCTGTGTTTTTGGCGGTCAGTCCTGTTCATCAGCTTTACAACACTTGGTGCTTGTTGCAAGGACATTGTCCAGGCTGGCAAAACTAAAATTAGATCTGTCAGCTTCTTAGTGCTTTGTGGTTTCTCATGTTTTGTTAGTCCCTGTTCTGCTGCTCCACTCCCTGAGCCTGAGCTGCGTTGAGCAGAGTGCTCAGCTGAAAGGTTCTGCAAGGAGTGAGATCTCAACTACACCTGAGCCCAGAGAGATGCCAGTGTGGCACTGGGCATCTACACCTCCAGATGCTATACCACTGGCACTTCTCTGGCCTCCATTGTTGTCATTTCTGTGGTTTTTGTGAGCAAAAGGGGAAAGGTTATATGGTACTGAAAAACAGATTCAACAGGTCTATCAAATCTATACTGATAAACACCTAAATTTTAAAGGCAGTGCAGTTCCACGCTTACTGTTCTTACCAGGAATGTGTATTAATCCTTCTATCAACATGAAAAGCAGGAACTGTAGCGTGGAGCAAATGTATATGAATTGTTTTCTTGTTTATTTCACTTCTAGTAATTACCTGTTCCCTTTCCTGACCAGCAGTGGCTCCGTAGGACAGACTCAGTGTGTGCTTTCTTCACTGTTCACCTTATTTTCCTTGTTTCTTTGCTCGCATGTGTTTTTTTCCTTCTTATTTTCCCTCTGTGTAGCCACAGAGACAGTTCTCTAGAGTCACTGAATCAATGTCAGAATCACCAATTAATATGAATTAGTCCATTGCTACTTCGTACATTCAGATTTTTGAATTTTGAACTGGCAAGTTACCCCAGCAGCCACATCAAGCACAGAGGGAGAGAGATAAATACAGCAGTTGAGGCTCTCTTGACAGGAGCTGGGACAGTTCTCCAGGGTGACACGTTGGCACATGCTGCCAGTTCACACATGGCACTGCTGTTCTGCTCACAGTGCAAATGTGGGTCTCTTGAGTGCCTTCCCTTGCCCAGTGTTTCTGTGTTCTTCCCGCCCACAAATGTATTTGGTGTCAGCCTGTTTCACTGCCAGGCCTTCTAGCGTGTGCTCTTTTCTTCAGTACTGCACTGCTTAATTTGGTCTCTTGTTTGTGTCTCCACTGGTAGCAAAATGCAGTATTTGGGACTCTGAGGTCAAGCTGTCACTGAAATAAATTAGGCAGTTTATTGTAATTGCCAGATTTCTAGTGATCTTACTTTAGTCCCCCACCTTTTTTTTCCTCTCCCTATTCTAAATACTAGTTTGTCTGTCTCAGAATCCAAACACTCTTTCTTGGTTAGGTTTTCTGTAGTACATCCTCCCAGTATTTCTTAGAAAAACAAGAAGTTGCTTGAAATTAGCAAGATGTTAACGTTTTAGGAATTTGTTTTCCTGTAATCCGCCTTAATTGGCCTTAAATACAAAACAAAGAGTTTATTTTTTTATATGTCTGAATAATTGATTCAACTTCTTTACAGTAGATTTGTAATAAATTTTCTGTATCAGAAGAACTACATGAAAAAGATGAGAGCAGTCACCATAAAAAAGGAAACTGTGTGGCAAAGCAAATAATTTTTCTTTAGAAGTGCCTGGATAACCAAATTCCTGCTGCTTTCATGCTTTAATCCTCTAAAAGAAGAGGCTGAACTCTTTCAGTCTTTAAAGACCAGATTAAACCAAACAAACTGTTACAATTCTACGTTCATTAAACATATGCACTGAAAACACTAAGAAACAAACTCTGTTAATAAATGCATATATTTACCATGCTTCAATTAATGTAAGATTATAGATACTCACAGAACTTTTATGCATGTGTGGGTGTGGGAACACATACTTCTGGAAACTTAACATTGCATGTTTTAGCTGCTCTTGTTTGTCCTGGGAATTGAGAGACCTGTAGCTCAGTATTTGACTAAGTTGGTGTATCTTTAAATAGCCTGAGTGCTGTGACTGCCCAGCAGCCTGAATGCATTAGAATGAAGCATGAAGCTTGTAAGCGTTCTGGGACTTGGAATAGAAATATTCTTCATGTTTCCTTCTTCATTAAGCCATCCCTGCTTTCTGTGTGAATTCCCAGTTGGCCAGGAAAGGTTACTAAGCTCTCATCTATATCAACTGCAAATGATTGATTTCTTCTATCCCTAGATATTCTTCCTACCCATCTGTTTTACATTCTTAGAGCAGTGATTTTGGATGCTATTTATATCTTTCCTTGGCAATTGTTTTTCAGTTCAGATTACTACAGTAATTCACCTTTAATTTTCCCTTTGCTTTATTGAAGCAATTTATATTAGTGATCCTAATCTGTGCTCATGTCACACTGTCCCATGTACATGACTGAGTAGAGGCCCTACTTTTTCTCTTCACGTGAACTTCTCCTTTCAGTTCATCATTAATAAACAGAACTTATTAAATTATTTTTAAACAAAGACAAATGGAAACATTGCTATGCAATTAAATAGAATATACATAATTGTTGTGTAAGACTGACATGCAGTGCTTTCACTGTCATGCAGGTACAGATTTTGTTTGCATCCTTGCAGTTTCTACTGCGAAAACCTCATTAGTCAAATCAGTGCTTCTGTGGAACATAAAGTTTAAAGAATGCCAGCACATCTGAAATGATCTGACTACTTATACCATTTGGTTTACTAACTGGTTATATGTATTTTGTTAGTTTGGGAATGTTCATTAAGTTTATTTGCATACACATGCATCTACCTTGCCAGTTTTCTGAAGATGTGTTCACTTCCTACCACTCAAGACAGTGCTATGGATTCTGCAGGTTTGCTACAGGACTCTCCTTGTTTCAAGCTACTTTTCTAAGTTCTTGTTTAAAAAAAAAAAAAAATTAAAAATCCTGTTTCATATGAAGAACTGTAAGAGATGTGACTGAGGCCTCATTCAGTTGTGTCTTTTTTAAGGACAAGAGGAAGGCATCACTTAGGTGTTAAGGATTACTTCTGAGGTTCCGGAAATTCCTCAGTCACAGCTATTGACCTCCAGCAAATTGTCGTTCTCTCTGTGATTTCTCAAATCTTACCTGTATTTTTTGTTCCTATCTTTTACCTTTATTAGCATGTGATAGTAATCTGTCTGTGGTAGAAGGTCTTATGACAGTTACAGGATTAGGTGCTGGTGTAGTAGTGACTGCATGAAGTACTCTAGTGGTCCTCTTAGACTATTAAGAGTATTCAGATTTATCTACAGCAATGCAAATGATCAGGAAAACAGTTCTTAAGATAGGCTACCCTATAATTCTCGTCACAAAATATTGTTAGTTAAGCTTTCACTCAGGCTGATTTTCTTCTTCCGTTTGGCCACAGAAAGAACTGGCCATTTTTCAAGTACATATTTTCGGTAAGAAATTTCCTAGCTTGACAAAATATCTGGTAGCTGCTTTTGTTCTGAGTTGAACCCTTGCCAGTGTAATTGCCAGGGCAGAAGCTGTTGGCCACGGGCACTCAGTGCAGCATCATGAACACGCCAGAACACTGTCAGAGCAGCACAGGAACATCTGCCTGTGCAGTGCTGCTGGTTATTGTCATCCCAGCAAAACTGGGACAGTGCTCTGCTGTGTTCCAGCAGCTAATCTGTGCTGTATGAGTGCAGTAGGATATTGATTGCAAATTGCAGCTTTCCTTTTTGAATCGAAATTGTGAACAAAGATTCTTCTAAAAATTCCAGCTTGCTTTGGAAAATCTGCTCTCGTAACCTTATGGTTCTAGGACTGGGTCTGGCTTGCTTGAGAGAGGAGTTTATACCCTGGAGAACACAGAGATTCCTACAGCTGTTGTGAACTTTACTGGCACTAATGTATTATTACTAAAACTAGGGTTAATTTTTTTATCCTTCTTTTTCCAAGATTAAATTTCATTATCATACTTTGGAAGATCACCTTTGCCTCCCATTTAAAAGAATAATTTTTATCCTCTTTCTGTAATACATAAAAGGTGACTTTGGTTACCCCATGAATGCTATCAAGTTCAATTTAGATACCCTTAGTATACTAGAAAACAAAATTAGATAATTCATCATGTAAATTAAATGAAACTCCATATTAGCATGTAATATAACAAAATTCCTTTCGAAATTTTCATAAAAAGTGATCAACTGCAGCATTTTAATTTAATTGGGTGTGATGAATTCTTATGCATATTAGGCTGTAAAATTTTAAATTACATTTTTCAATAAAAGGTGTTCAGTTGTAGTTTTTCTGCTATGTAAGTTCTTGAAACAATGTGTTGGTAAAGTCTCACTTATTACATAAATATCTGCACCAGTGTGGTACTAGACTGTGTATACCTTGTTTTGCTATTCCTAGGTGCCTGTTTGTAATGAGAATTATTAGGAACATAGTACTAGCAGCTGTCAGCAGGCTCTTGATAAGAAGATTATAATGTGTTAACTTTAAAGAGTTAGGAATGTATAATTCATGGCTACTTGGTGGATTTTGCAGATGTCCCAGTTGTACACAGTTGCTAATCGGAATGACATGATGGAAAACAAATCTTGGAAATACTGTCATTTAGGTTTGTTGCAATCAAGAAACTGCTGTTTGAGTGCAACTTCTCTGTTTGATGTTCAGGAGGAAATCTTAGTCTTGTATTAAAAACACTAAACTGTCTGGGCTTCTTATAAATATTAATTTACCAAATGCACAGAAGTCTGTGACATTTCCTTCAGAAGAAAGGATTAGCTTTAATTTTGCTTGTATCATAGCACAGCAGAGTGAATCACTGTACATTGGCTTTTGTAGTTCTGTATTTCATACATTTTCTTTTGGTATGTCATGTCTTTATCAACACAGTAACACGGTAGAGGAAATAGATGCACCTGTTTGGCAGAGTTAGTTCAGCAGTTGTTTCTTTAATAAATGATTTACTTCACTGGTAGCATGTAATGACTTGAGTGACATTTTATAGGCTGTTGTACATTTTCAGTGCTGACATTTTAAAAAGCCACTGTTCTTATCTGTGACATGTCTGTGTACTGATGCATGGGCTCTTTACTACTTTTGTAATATTTATATAAAATTTATTGGCAGTAACTGCTATTACCCAGTGCATCTCTTTTGAAAGGTCTGTGTATCTCTCCACATTGACTGAGCTCAGTCAGTTCAGAGGGGGTTTGGAACTTTCTGGGCATTTTGCCACTACTTCTGTCTGAACTTTGTCTGCATTTGTATCAGCTGCTTTAGTTAGTGGTTGCTCGCTTGATGTTAACATGCTGATTTACACTATAATTAAGAATGAGTAGGAGTTTCTAAGGGAACTCAGAGCTCCTAAGTAACACAAAAACAATGCTGTTTTAAATAAATTTCTAGAGATAATTGAGTGTAAATATTAAAATATCAATCAGCTTGAAGTCCACCTCTTTTGATGGAAAGCTTTGTAATGAGTGTGCAGGGTGGCTGCTGTTCATTATGTTTGTATCACATCTTTAAGAGGAGAAACCTCACTTCCCATGACTGTTTCATATGTTTTGATGCAAGTTGTGACAGAGCATATACCCACACACTGAGTTGTGTAATGTAGCTACCTCATGTTTGCCATCTGATACCTTACATAAAAGCAGAACTGTGCTGTCAGTCAGAATACCCTACATTTTTTTTGTGAAATAAAATAGCAGTTTAGCAAATGAAGATGTAAAGTGAAGGAAGAAAATTCTTTCTTTTCACCTCCTTGTCTCTTGGTTAAGTAAATCACAGCAGATACAAAATACGCTTTGGAGAACTCTATTCAGCTCTGCCCAAACTTCTGGTGATTTATCTGTGACAGAGCTCTTGCCAAGGAAAACATACAATTGGAGGGTATCAGCTTCTTGCAATCAATAAAAACAAAACATGGACAGACAAATTAATCTGGGCGTAAGTGAGCTCTTCTCCACTCGTCTCTTTTCCATTGGGGTAGCTGTTGGCAAGTGAAGTTGTGCTGACTGCAATCCCTTGCTGTAGGTGACAGAAGCATTTGTTCCTTGAGGCTGCTTTGAGGTTGTATGTGTGCAGTGAGGGCTGGAGCCATGAGTCTGCAGGTAATTTTTCTGCTACCAAATAAATTACATTATCCAAATTCCTTATTAGTTATTTTAATGCCAGAGAAGCCAGAGAGAAAGTTGTTTGAGTGACAGAGAGAGCCAAAGATAAAGGCTATCCATTCATACCCTGGGCAAGCCTTTGCAATGCGTGCTTATAGCAGTGTTGCAGCTGAATTGAAAAGCAGTCTGCCTGTCCATCCCCACCATGTTTTTGTCTCGTTTATTTTGGACTGCACTGCTTGCTTGCCTCACACGTGGCAGTGTTAATGTCACCATTTGTGTGCAGAGGCAAGGGATCTGCTCTGTGCCCAGGAACGTTCCAGCCATGGCCTGTGTCACACTGGCTCTGTGTCACTGACACTCAGACTGGCACAGTGTGAGCCAAGGGCCAGGCAATCCAGTGGAGTTGCCCAGGCTGTACCTGGCTGAAGGCTGCTCCTCACACTGACTGCAAGCAAATGTTTTCAAGAGCTTGGGTGGATGCTCAGAAGCCTTTTGAGTAAGGGACCAAGAAGGTGTGAGGAGTGGATTACCAACACAGGCCAGGCATAGCTGATGATACAAAATAAGACATTAGGAAAAAGGAGTGGTAGAACAGGTTACTACTGTTCATCATGCTGTTTGTGTAAAAGTTCTCATCTCTTGGCAGTGCACACATTTGCAATGGTGCAGAATCAAAATTTGTCCCCAAGTCTTCCAGTAGTCCAATAAGCTGCTCAGATTCTCACCATGTTAGAAAAGCTTTAATAACTAATTATGTTCACTGGAGTAGGGCAAGAATGAAGTGTGGTGGGGATGCAGTTGTGGAACTCGCTGACTGGCAAGAAATGATTTGCTGATAGATGCTTTACTTTCCCAGACATTTTTGCAATGTCAGTGCCTTGATGTTCTGTTAAGTTCTTTGTTCTGAAAATATTTATCTTAATTAGTTACTATAGCTAGAGACTAATTGTCTTATTTCATTTTTTTTTTTAGTCATTTGTTGGTGAGCAAACATAAAACCACTCAGTCTTTAACAGTGCAACTGGGGTAATTAGTTACAAGTGAGAGATAACAAGCAATCTGAAAAGGCATTACAGGTTTTTCTCCACCTTTCCCATTTGAGAGCTGTAAGATGCTTGATTAAAATCAGCAGTAAAAATCTATCACTGGAATGAAGCAGAATTTTGTAATGAAAACCAGGTGTTTTATTAAATGTAATGCTGTCCAAGCTGGTGGGTTTTCCCCCCTCTCCCCTGCACCGCAGGTCGTGTTACCAGCTGGGCAGCAACCAAGGGTTGAGAAGGGGACTTTGCAGGATAGCCATGAGCCTCAGCAAGCTCCAGGCTTCCCAGGACTTGGGGCAGAAGCTCTGAGCTGGCATCAGCCGATAGAAACCAGCACTTGTGTTCCACTGGCAGTTGGACTGTGCCCTTGTGAACACGGCATTATCTGATCCAGGTGTTTGCCATCACCCACACAGCACCTTAGGGACTGTCACTGCTCTGACAAATACCCTGCTCAATGAGTAAAATGAAACACGTAGATTCTGTGAAAAAGACAAGGAGTTTTTTTCTTTGTAATCAACACTAAATTTCAGGCTATACAGGTGTGATTATCACTAGAAGACCACCAGTAATAGTGTGGATAATAAGAGTGATGATATTTTGTATACATACTTCTGAGATCTTTTGAAGTAGGCAAATGCACTTTATTCTCAGGTTGCATGATAAGAAAAGATTCAATACCCCACAGCTGTATGTGAGTGCTATAGTGGGACTGGGTCTTATCCAGGACATCCCAAGCCGTAGGCAGCTTGTCTTCTTGACTCTGAATCAACAACAGAAATACAGGTGAAAAAGGAGGAAAGAAAAATCAGGGGAAATACTTCGTTCAGTAGCTTTTGTCTGTTCCAGGTGACACTAAATGTATAACATTTTTTATTCCTGGCTTAATAAAATAAATAAAATCAGATTACTTAGAGTAGATAAGTTATATTCTTAAGAGACAAAAGCTAAAAGTAATTTGGCTTCAAAGAAGCTCTTTTCTTACATCAGAGATGTAGAATTTTCTTTTAGCACCTCTGTGGTTACAGTGAGTCTGCAGGATTGAAGTGCTTTTCCTTATCACTCAGGTGTTTATTTGGCCACCTTGTGCCATCCAGGCAAAGGAGGAGCAGGGAGGAAGGGTGGGTGTAGTGATGGAGCCATGTGTTAGTGGAATGGCAGTGTCATGTCTGGTTTTTGGGTAAGCTTTACCTGAGTGAAACCCAGCAAGGGTGATCTGCAGGAATCAACTGCTTGAAATGTTCCTGCTCTCAAAGAGAGTAGGAGAGTGGGAAGCCAAGGCAAAGGATCCTGCTGGTTAACTCTGGAAAATTGCTAGGATAAAAAATGCTGTAATGGGAATGCTGCATGAAGCTCTAACAAAAGATGAGATTTTGAAAAACATTGAGTTCTTTCTGGTTAATTTCCTGCCCTAATTTTTCGTATTTCCTGCTGTTAGAAGAAAAAATGTCAGACGGGATGAGGTGTATGTGTGGAAGCACAGTTGACATTTTTAGAGCCACTAGATGGCATTTAGACCTGGATGACTGAAAATGCTCTGGTGTGTGCTTATGAGGGAAACATTTTTTTGCTTTTAAATCTAGGCATTAATGGAGAATTAAATATATATTGGACTAAATTTCAGGTTTAGGAATACGTGATTTATGCACATATGAGTGACACTGGGACAGCAGTCGGGAAGATCTTTTAATGGAGTTTGCTTTCAAAACTCCAGTTCTGTGGGATTTTCTTGGGATTTCAGGTGATGGTGGAATAGATCCCAGAGCTAATGCTTTTTTGTAAACCAGCATGACTCGGGAAGGGGAACCAAGGAGAGATACAAATAAAAGACTTCCACAGTATTATGTAAATGTTATCAGTTATTCAAAAATAATCCCCTCTTCCTACTTCCCCCAGATGGAATAAAAATCTTTGTTATTTTCTTTGTTTCTCTTCCAGAGTTATTATCAAACCAAGGGAGAATTTCCATCTTAAAAGCCACTACAAGAAAGAAAGATTATAAAAGGTATTGTGTTTCTGCAGCTGAGTCTCTTGAGCGTCTTGTTACTATTTCATTATGTGTGTTCTTAAATCACTGTCCTTTTATTAATTTGTCTTTACACCTCAGAAGTTCCTTCGTTTGCGTGCTATTGAATGCCAAATAAAATTTGTTTAACATAGTGGTAGAATAGTTGAGGAGTAGAAAGAAGGGAATATCCCTATGATACCTCTTAAACTTGGAACTAGGGCAGGACGCTCTGCCATGGTTCATTGTGTCCAGAGCAGAGGCAGTGGCAGGGGAAAAAGAGGGGAGTGCAGCTGAGGAAAACAGGGATGACAGTTTTCTCTTTTGTGCCTTCTGTGGTCCATCTCTTTTTTTTCCTATTACCATGGAAATACTCATTTAGCTTCATTCTACCCCTGACAGAGCAGGGGATGTCTCTCAGCTGTGGGACTTTTTCCTACAGGCAGTAAGGGTCAGACTCTCCGAATGTCTTTTCCTTTCTCTATGCCCTCTCTGCCATATCTTAGTCTTTCTGGAATCAAAAGCCAATCCTCTGGCCACTTAAAGGATGACCATAAGCATTTTTAGTTGCTCTGAATTCATCTCAATACTTTGGTGTGCCTGTTTTAAATCTGGGGACTTGAAAGTGAATAATGGGATTAAATATTAAAGTGTTCTCGTTTATTTTCGTGAAATTTTGCTCCCTTCTGTGTACTGCTTTATTTTTCTCAGTGTAGGTGGATTATAGTTTTAGCCAAGCATTCCTTGCAAATAATCCTCTGAATAACACATATCATGTTACTGATTTTTATGAAGTTCTTTCCATTTTCATTTGATTGTTTTTAGATTAAACATATTTCCTTTTATATATGTCAAACTGAAAAGTTTTATTGAAAATAAATAGCCCATTTAAAGTTTCAGACTGTTTGTAGGAAAGATTCTCAGCAGAGTTTACATTGTATTTACTATCTGAATTGTTTGGGACTTACCTCTGAAACTTTCATAGTTTTAATGAAATGAGTTAGAAGTGTTTATTATAGCTGAAATGTATTCCTATTTATACAATGCAGGATTTTAATTTTAATATAATAGAGGGAATTTGCTTTAAACGTTTGAAGTGGTTAGAAAGTTTAAAGCAAAATTGTTATTTTTCCCACTCAGCAATTATCAGCAGGATGGTTATTAAAAAGGGATTTTTGATTAGAAAGTTGTTTCTTGGAGCAGATCTTCAGTGATTTGTAAGAAATATTTCTGTTTCCAAATAACTGTAATTAGGCTCTAGTGATAAGTTTGTTCCTGGAAATAGGAAATATTCTTTATGGGGGATATAAACTACAAAAAGCATTAAGATTTAGTCAAAGATAGAAATGTAGGGTAGGCTTGGAAAGGGGTGAGATCAGAGTCTAACTATAGCTATCTGGAAGAAAATTACTTCTCCAAAAAACAATTGGTACTGACCCCCTAAATCCAGTATTTTTCCTGCTGATTTTCAGGTCAGCCTCAGCACAGAAGATGTAATTGAAATGTTGTAGTTAACCAGTCAAAATGGAGGTTTATGAGCAGGTCAGATTCAGAACAGGTTTTCCCTGCAGGGAAGGAGGGATGTGGAGAAAGGGGGATCCCTGGAAGTCCCGTATGGTGTTCCAGCCCAAAGCTGTGGTGAGCTGTGCCAGGCTCTCACCATCTGCAGAGCAGCCTGGACACCACATCCCTGTGCTCTGCTGGCAGCCCAAATGCTTCAATTCTGGTAGAGCCACAAGCCAGTGAATAAAAAGCTCTTGTAATGAAGATATAAATCTTAGCTTTGAAAATTGATACTTGCAGTTCTGCTCAGCGTACAGCAGTATAAGCACAGCACTGCGTTTCTCTTGCGTGCAAGGGAAGATCTAACGAGTAAAGAACGCTTGAGTCTGGACTAATCAATGGGGTTACTATGGCATCTTGATAGGAACCAGGCATGTCCTGAATATTGTTCTCTGAGGGCTACTTTGGCTGTCAGTTTAACCCCACAGAAGCCGAGATGCTTGGCTAATAGAATAGGAAATGCTTCTCAGGGATAAGGATTTCTGCCTTGAAAATTCAGCAACACCTTGCATCTGGAAACAGGGGAGTTGAACTGGCAGTTCTTGTGGTAATGCTTCTGCCCCTCAACCAGGCACCACCTGTGGTGCAGCACCTTTTTGCAGTGTGTAACAAAGACTCTTCCTGTTGAGAGATGTTACATGCTAAAATCCATCATATGGAATGATGACTTTCTCCAAGACTTTCATTAAAATTTATCTGGTTTTCCTGTCTTTATGTTTATGCATGAACTAAATGATTATTCAAGACAGCAGATGAGTTAAATACTTTTATTTTGCTCAGAAATTATTTATTAGTTCTCAAATGCATGTTTGCCTTGTAGTACTAAAAAGCTGTGGTGTTAATCAGTACAAACTTGGGTTGCATCCTAAACTTACAAGGGTAAAATGAACTTGGATTGCATTTTAAATTTACAGACGCTGAAACAGTGAAGGGTTTGCAGAAAGCAGATCTACAGTTTTGGTCTAAACAGAGTAGATTTACTTGTGCCTCAGGCTTCCAAACGTAGCTTGGTGAAAAAAAATCCTGGATTTAGAATGACACAGATGTTATTGGAGAGAATTAAAGCTAGTGCGCCTTATTCTGTTTCTTCTGTCTTTGTATTGCTTTAATCTCTTCATTGATACTGTTCCTGGTTTAAAGCAACATAAGGTGGAAATCTGATTGTTTTTAATGAGAGAGGTTGAAATATGGGAGAGTAATGCAGTAAGATTGGTTGGTAAGCAGCTAATGAAATTATTTTGATTTAGTAGCTTCAAGAATTAAACATGAACATTGACATTATGTTCTGCCCTGTTTATACTGATGTTTTCAGTTCCCTGGTGGAGCAGTGGAGTCACACAATCCACTAGATGTGGTTGTGAGAGGTAAACAAGACCCATGTTCTGGATAACAGCTGAAGAGCTTTGATTTTGGTTTTCTCCTAAAAGCAGGTAAAAACCACTGGGAGGAGGCTTGCTCTGAACACTTCAGACCTGTGAATTTTTTTCCTAGAAGTGCCAGTTTATTTATTGGTATAAAATGCTATGGGAGATAGTAAATATTTGATTCAGATGGGTTAAAGAATCTGTTTCTATTTGATGCACTTATTTGCATTAATCTTAAAAGTAGTAATTGGAAATGCCCTCATAAACCCCAAGACTGGAGCTCTAGAATTAAAAAGCATTTGTTATTACCCAGGAATGTAGCTGTGCAGTTTTATTGGCCTTTCTTCTACTGTAATCTATGGATCTCATTTAGCTGCATGCAGCCCTGTTCTTCTGAAACATAAAAGGAAGGAAATCTCTCAATAGCCTGAAATCAAATTATCTCTCTGTGTTAATCTACATGTTAAACATCCAAGCCCACTTCTTTAAAGGAAAATAGTTTTACTGATAAGCAGAGCTAGAGTGTGTTCTTTGGATACTAGAATTAAATGGATTTTTTTTTTTTTTTTGTCTGCAGCGTGCTATTTATAGCATCAATTAACTCCTCATGGTTGGGATAAGTCATTTGACACATCTGTTGCTGAGCTTAAACACTCACTGTTCTGTGAGGTCTCACTTGAATTTTTTCCCCTCAAAATGTGTAGTGAAAGGACAATTTTCTACCTAATGGCTCTTAGTTCGAATATGCTGCCCAAACACACTGTCTGATGCCTGCCGGGGGCATTTGGAATGGGTGGAGCTGTTGGGTTGCCTGACTGCAGAGCTGACCTCAGCTTTGTTGCTTGCTATTTTGTTATTTATCTGCTTGATGATAGCACAATAGGATCTTTTATGAAAGAGTTATTATGAGCTTCTGCAGGATTTTCCAGCCTTGCTGTATTATTTCAGTTACTCTGTTTCACCCGTGACAAACTGGCCTGGCTCTGAGAGCTGCTGCTGACTGTCTTGTTCCTGTGTTTTGTAGAGATTTAATGCTCGTAAGTACAGGGCAGTTCTCAGCTGTAGTTCCCCACACAGAGCCACTTTCAGTCACATTCCTGGCAGTAGCCTTTCTCTTAAAATAGAAGCCCATTTGCTAAAACTCTAAACACCTAAGAGATAAGAAAAATGAGGATTCTTGTATATTGTTAAGTGAAATCTTTAAAATGTTCTGTGGCAGTAACTGCATGAGGTTATACCTGCATGTTTACATGTTTGGCTTATTTGCAGCCAGATTGGATTGTATGTTAACGAAGCTAAGCTTTAAAATACATGGGAAAGAAGGACAGACTGGAGTTATGAACTGTGCTGCTTTTGATCTTTATCCTTTTCTTTTTCTCATTGAAATAGCTCTGTTCTGAGAACAGATGTATTGATTTTGGGTGGCTCTGCTTGCAAGGGTGGCTCTACAGTAAGGAAATAATTTCTGTTGAAAATGTTACAGCCTCTGTGGTTAATTGAAAGCCTAATGCTATTTAACAGGCACACAGGCTGTTGGAGGGGTTTTCCTTTGCTGCTTGAAAGACATTATTCCAGGGACATGGCTGTGGTGGGATTGTCTATTGTCTGTTTCTGCTTGGAGTGATCAGTGGCTGAGGGGTCTGTTGGTGTGTGTTAGGATCAGATTGGGGTCAGAGGAAGAGGGGGACATGGAGCTGCTGTTAAAGGCAGCTGTGAGAATACTTGGAAGCCTGGCTATCCACAACTCACAAAGGGACCACAAAGTGCAATCCATTTTTAAGCAGAGCTCCTTATTGATTTCAGTGGGGGAGACCTTTGAAAAATCGATGGCACGCAGCAGCTTTAGTATGCAAGGACATGTGTTCTGGGGTGTTAAAGTGATCGGCCTATGAACTAATCAAGCTGGTAGCAATCATGTCTGGCAAGTTCCAAGGCAGAAGAAAAGGTGTCAGAGGCTTGAGATGTAACAAATTTACTATTCATATTCCAAGAAAGATTACAAAGTATGATCTCGTTCATTCTAGCTTTGACTTTCAAGTTTCATTTTATTTCTGTAGAAAAACAAAAACTATAAAGGGAACTATAAAAAGTTTTTGGCAATATGTAATCATGGGCCTAATTATTGTAAAGTGTAGTGTTAAACAAATAGAATTGCTGAAATAATAAAAATATTCTGATTTTTCCCATGAGAACCATCTCTGCCGTGTTCAGTCTTTTGGTATTTACAAGATTTTTACAAAAACTATTCCACCTAGACACTCGTGTGGAAATACTCGGGGAGTGTTTGTTTACACTGAGAATGTACAGTGCATAGTGTGAATTTATAGACTATCACATACCCCATTAAACCTTAGTGTGGACGCTTAGTAGGTGTGAAGTAATATGCTGCCATTTTGCTGTGCTGTTTTATGCTTAATTAACACAAACACTGATCTCTGAAGGAAGTGTGGCATAATGAGCTCTGTGATGGAGGAGTTCAGCTTGTTCAGTGTAGACAAGTCCTTAAGTCCCAGAGAGCAAGAGCTCTGCTTCAGAAATGTGCTTTTTTTAGACCAGGTGTTCTGGTCTATAAATGACAAATTCTAAGAAGAAATTGATTTTTTTTACATTGGGTAAAAGTAACCAAGGGCTAAAGCATTTACTTTTAAAATTACCCTTGTAAAAATATTTCAGTTTGAATTTTAGAGCATTAAACTGAATTATTTATGCTATTATATATATGGAGTTTTGAGAAAGATGTTCTGTATTTCCATAATTTATTTTCCTTTCCATTTCAAAGAGGAGTATAGCAATTGAAATTTACCTTAGTGGAGAAAGAGAGCTACAGTATAATTAAAGCTATGTAGACACACTGTATCAGCAAGCCCTGAAAACACTCATGAAATTTTGGAAGGAAAACCTGAAAAACTCTACTAGTCAAGTGCTGAAGTGAGGAATCTTTATCAAAGGGAAACTGTAGAATAAAGACTGGTGTCATTTAAACATGCAGTGATTAATATATAGAGATTGAATTGGATGGAAGAGAATTCTGGGCTTTTTTTGCTGAGAACTGTCTCTTTTCTGAGGTACTACAGTATGATTTCAGTGCTTTTAACTAAAAGGTTAATTAAATTATTTCTTTTTAAATGGAGTGGAAACCATTTTGGTAAGATTGGAGATGCTGTGGTTCTGTTGACCAGAGCCAGTTCTGTAGTGAGTTAACTGTTGTAATTTTATTGCCTTTACAAGCATATGTTTGGATGCTTGACCCAGTTCATAGTTTGATATTCTGCAAATTTGTTTGCAGGATTTATTTATTTATTTATTTTAAAAGAATTATTCCTTCTGGATGATCAGATAAAATTTCCTACCAATGTAAAAGCTCAAATATTGCACATTGACATTTTTTTTTCTTCAATAATAGAAGTGGTGAACTGCAGCATTCATTGCAATGTCCTTAAGATGCAAAGTTTCTTCTTAAGGAGTTCTCCTGTTACGATTTCCTCTGCCCTCGTTCGTTGCCTACTTTAAACCTTGTTTCACAGACTGCCTCTGTCCAAAGGAACACAAAAACCCTGAGCAGCTTTTTTGTTGTTTCTTTTGACACCAGCACAGTGTGTCTGTCTGTGCCTACCAGAGAACTATATTGAAATAGCTTTCTTTGTGAATTCCTCATTGCTATTCATTGGTGGAGGTTGTCACGTAAGGGTCAAATTAGAACTCAGTCAACCACAGCAGCGAGAGGACCCAGGCTCAAGATAGATTTCAGCATAAGGTCTGAGAAGCAGTTTATTTGGAATGTGTTACGTGTATTTTATATATGTGTATATGTCCAAAGTTTTACTCTTTTATCTCTAGAAACTCAGTTATGTTTAATTTACTCTCTCTGGTCATTTACTTGGGAGTTAGTCTTCTGCCTGCTGACTTTCATCTTTGGGCATATCTGTGCACAGTTTTGTTACAGATATATAAGTTTTGAGCATAGAATTTACTTCTGTTAGTTTAAGAAAAAAGATTTCTGGCATGATGGTTCTGTGTCCTTCGAGGTTGGATCCATGCATAGAAAGAATCATATTTCTGGTAATTTGGCTGAAACACAAGAAATTGTGTTTATGCTGGCTTTAGGAAGGCATATAGTACCTGGTCAAGCATAAAATCTGCCACAACAACATTCCTGTCTGAAAATGTTCTAAAACATTTGAACCAGCAGTGTGAGTTTGTACTGGCTCTGCATTTTGTGCCATGTGGTTGCAGCATTTTTGATGTGGTAGGAGCTTAAGACTGGCAGTGCTGCCTCACAGAACCATGCCTTTACCAAATGGGTTCTGTTCTGTACATTCTCTAGTAAAAACAAGGACTAAATTGGCAGCTGCTGACCCAAAGTAGTTTCAGTGATAAATGTTTTAAGACAAAATAAATCAGGGATTTACTGAGCTGCACAGATGACCTGATATCCCAAAAGCTTCTTTCGCTTTGGTTTCATACAGGATCAGATGGACTCATACAGACAGGTACTGTGCTGTGTGCATCTTTTAGAAATCAATGTTCCCTCTCTAACAGGGATCTGTGAAATGATCTTGAGCTGTTTGGAGTTTGTACATCTGGGGCCTAAAGACAGGAGCCTAAAGTTGTGTGCCTAAATAACAACTCTCATTTCTGAGAGTATCATCTTAGGTTTCTGTGTTTTAAAGTGCCTGGTGACAATATCCAGCTTTGCAACATTCCATCATCCTCCTTCCAGATGAGAGTTTCCCTGATTTAGGACATCAACAGTAAATCTCACAGGAACATGCAAGTAATTGATCACTGGTAACAAATTAGATTAATCAGAGTGGGTTTTTTTTTCCCTTAGGAGTCTAAAGTTTGGCTTCTCTGAATATTTTTTCTTTTACTACAAGTTAGAAGGAAAACAATGTAATAAATAATTTCTGCAACACAGTAAGAAGAACCTGGGAGCTGCTTACCTTATAGAAGAGGCTGTAATACCTTATTAACTAACTCCGTCTCTCTTTCCTTTCTCTTGTAGCTGATCCTTCTTGAGGCTACTCTCCTGCTTTGTCTTTCCTGTTCTAGTCTTAGTGGGTGATGTCCCAGCAGCTCTAACCCTCAGACTTCGGTACCTCACTAGGTGTGTATGGCTCAGTTTTCTCTGCATGCTTTCAGGTCGCATGGGGGGCAGCAGTCATGTTATGCTACTCATCTCTCATGGCACTTCAGGCTGAGAATGTCATTAGCATGTGTTATGCTTCAGTTCCATGGATTATTTAAGCCCCATTTTTGCTTTTATTCTGCTGGTGTTCTTCCCTGGAGAAGCACAAAGCTGCTGTTTCCATGCACACTCACAGGCCTTTGTGTTTGCTCCTACACCTGCTGAGCAGGTCTGTGAACGAGCTTCTTGATGCTCCTAGAAACATCTCTTGCCAGCAGGCTGATAGACTTGGACTCTTTTGGGATAGAACAGTGGTGGGGCAGCTGAGCTCAGCATCCAGGCTGTTGGATGAGAGAAATCTCTGAGAGCATCTTCCTCTGCAGCCCAGAGAAGCCTGTGCTGAGTTCTGTCACTGGCGGGTGGACGCTGCGCGCTCCAAAGGCAGCTGACTCGCAGACCCAATCTCCTTAGGAATGCACAGGACTTTGAAGTGCAGGGGATTTGAGGTTCTCCGTGACTGTTAGGACTTAGGTGCCCAAATCTCACAGAACTTGACCCCTCTTAAGCTGAAGGGCTCTTTAAAAGCTCTTGACTATCAGCTACATCCTATAATAGCAAAATTAGCATGCAGAGTTGACTCATGTTTTTTGTGGAGCACCAAGCAACCTTTGGAGTCTTGGCAGTGTTTCCAAGAGCCTCAGGCTCAGCTAAGAGCTCCCCAGCAATGAGCAGGACCCCCATTTTGGCCCTTTGCACTGGGGTGGTTTCATCCTCGGTGAGCACTCAGGCAGTATTGGCTTAGAAGGGGCCTTTTGATGCATTAGCTGAACAGTTGGAATAAACACCTCCTCTTACTTTGCTCTAACTCTAGTGCCACACTAATGTATTTAGAGTCACGTAGGCAGGAGAGAGATTTGCTGCTGTCAGCGTAGCCTTTGATACTCTCTAGGCAACTGTTTGCTGTGTTTAGAAGTGCAGCCTAAGGAATAATTTTTACCTGGTTGCTCTAGGTCTAATATTTTCATTTATTGATACCCTTTTCAATGTACTTTAATTTATTTATGAATGGTAGCAAATTGCAAGTGGCAGCCTGAGTAACTGACTCATGAGTCAGTACTTTTTTCTCCTCCAGTCTAGACTGCTGATAATGTAAATTGTTGAAACCCTGGGTAAATAATTAGGGGTGCAATCAACAGCAAGCAAGTATTTATCTGCTAATAAAACATTTGAAATGCAGAAGTCTGTCTTCGTCCAGCAATTCTTAAAAGGCAGTTATTGGTCCTACTGCTGTTTCTGCATAGCAATTAGGATTTTTATGGTCACTAATTGTACATCTGAAAATTTATACAGTTTATTTTCTGCCTGTGTTTTTCTTTGCAAAGAGAAAAGAAGCACAATATTTATGGTTATAATGAGGTTAAAACTATACTTTCTGCAGGGAGATCTCTCCAAAGATTTGTACCATTTATAGTACCCAGATTTTCTAGGTTTTCTCATGTGTCGCATCAAGGACTTATATCTCATTAAGGATTTTCTGAGCAGGATCTTCATTACATTCTCAAAATGTGACTTGAAAGTTGTGTACCAGCTCTTGGTTTTTATTATTAAAGCCATAACTGCTTCTGAAGATGGACTTCTTGATTTTTCTTGCACTGTTGCTAATGCTTTTCCTTAGAATAGAAACTTGCATTTTACGTTCTACAAGAAACCTATGTGTTTTAAATTTAGTTATTGTAGATAACATCTTGCCATCTTCTTTCTACATCCCTACTGGATTCACTTTTTGAAATCAGTCCACAAGCATACTCAGCCTGTGGGACCCCCAAAAGATGACTTTTGTGTCATACCATGATTGCATGTGAGAAAGAGCAGTTTCAACTGCAGCAGACAGTTCCTGAAAGCTGAGCCCCTGTGGGGAGGGACTGAGGAGATCTGAATTCCTGCTCTGCTGCACCTCAGAGGAGCCTGTCTCCATTCATTAATCCCTGACTGATCCAGACTCTTCCTGGGCCTGGAATGTCCCCTCATGAGGTGTAGTTGGGTCTGTGGCAGCCAGGCTGTTGATCTGCTCTGGCATGAGGGCAGTGATGATCAGTAACCCAGGGGTTGTCTTTAGGAATGTATGTTTAGAAATGCCACAAAATCTGACTTGTGCCTGGGTCTTTGCTGTCCCACTTCTTTCACACTCCAAGGAGTCTGTGAGCATGCCTGCACTCCTGGGAGTACAGACAACAAACAGAGCTGTCTCCATCTGTGCAAAAGCAGGGAAGCACAAAAGCAGAAGTGTGGAACTTGGCTGCACACAAACCAGCTGAGGTCCAGAAACTCTGGCTGTGTTCATGTCTAGCTGTGCCAGGGCTAAATCATGTTGAGATGGAGCAGGTGAATCTTCCTGTGACTTCCCATGAATCATATTATCCTTTTAGAGGGTTGTGATTCTCGTTGCAGAAACCAATGTACTCTCTGAAGGTTTTATAGACTTTTAATAATCTATTGGAAGGCCTCAGAAGTTGGCAGCTTGGTCTGTATTTGACTAGTCTGTGACATCTGGAAAACCCTTTGGTGGTTTTTAGTTTTCTTTCAGAATTTCAATAGAAGCTAAATCAATGCGTAAATGAGGAAAGTCTCTTCTGCCTACTGGTCTGTAAACATGAAAGGCTCAAGTCATGGTTATAAGTAAACATTATGAGATTATACATTATAATCCTTACACTGTTCCAAACATGATTTTATATTACTCCAATTCCTTTCAACAGTAACACTCTAAGGGTTAACAATGAACTCAGAGCTACTGGCAGGTTATCCCCCATGAAATCAGGGTGTATGTCATTGGATTTAGGTATGTCACTTCTGCCTCAGTGTCTTTTTGGCCCATTGGGTGATTTCAACCATATATGACAAAAGAAAGGAGACTTGAGCCTACTTAGGAGTTCCCAACAGCTGTGTAAAAACATGCAGCTTAATCACTACTAACGTTCCTCTTTGGGAACATAACTGTATTATGACCACATTGTTATGAGTTACCAAAGCATCTGAACAGGAGAGAGACCTGATAAATGTAACAGTCATGGAAAATGGATCAGTCAAGAGTGTGCATCATCTAAAGGCAGTGAACAATGAATTGCAAAGCATCAGGAAGCAGGGAACTATCTGTGCTCATGGAAATCCTTGATGATAGATGGAAAACAAAGAATCTTCGGCAGCAAATCAAGGGACTATTTCTCAGGATTTAACTCTCAGCACAGAACATGAACAGTTCTTGAATTACAGGCACCTGAGACAGTTCTGCCTCTGGTCGTCTCAGAGGTGCTTTAAGTAGTTTAGTAGTAAAGTGGTTACTTCTTTAACTTTAATGAAGGATTCTTTTGAGGCCATAATTTATGCTTATATTATATTGCTGATTTCATGCTCATAATAAATGGTTTTCAGGTCACAGATCTGTGGAATAAGTGAAGACTTTTACTGCATGCACTATACAAGTGAAGATAGGGTTTTAAATTAGTTGTTTCATAACCCTGCTAGAGAAGACATAAGGTAGAAGTTCTAACTCATCTGGTTGGTTTCTGAGTTCTTTTTTCTGCATTGAAAGACAAGCAGTCCTGTGTGTTTTCCATGGAAGATATTTGCTTTTTCATTTGCATTATTAGCAAATGGCTGCATGAAGGAGTGTTTCATTGACTGAAATCATCAAGCATTTCAACTGCAATTGCACACTCTGCATTTAAAAATGTTTTCCATATTACAGTGTGCTGCTATAATTTAAAAATGAAAACTATTTTCAGCTACTGTCTGAGTTTGGGAAGGGTTTGGAAAAAATGGACACAACTGTTTTCTTCTACCATGAAGTTTCTGTCCTTAAAAATGTTAAACTTCTCACATACGCTGTTAGAGACAATAATTCCAGGTGTCTGTAGTGAGAATGTTCCTCTAAAGCCATATCTTTTTTTATATATTTCTTTTTAAGTACATTATTATTTGCATAGTGAAATTAGCTCTGCAAGAGGGATGAAAACCCTTGTCAGAGCAGTTTTAGCAAAAAGATCAAAGGAATTAAATACAAATTCTCTCAAAGGTGAGCATATTTTTTTTTCTTTTTTGAACAGGGAAGTCTTAGATTAATTACTTTTAATTTAAAATCAGATCAATGGATGGAAAGATGGATGCTTTTCAAAGAGCACTGCAGTTTGCTTTTTAGCATGATGAGTATTTTAGCAAAGTGACTAACGATATGCATTTTTATCTTTAACCTCTGACCCGTGCCCTCCCCACCCTTTACCTAACCCTTTCCATTTGCCCTGGTCAGTTAACAGGCAGGAAGCATTTGAAAGCAGTCATGGATGACTATGATATCAGGTCTGCTGCCAGCATTTTAGCATCTGTTAAAGAGCAAGAAGCTCGTTTCGAGCGGCTCACCCGCGCACTTGAGGAAGAGCGGCGCAATGTCTCCTTGCAACTCGAGCGTGCCAATCAGCCCGCAGACCGAATGAGCATTTGCAACATTGGCAATGGTCAGCCACTGGCAACCGCCTGGCAGCAGCTCGTACTGCAGGTAACAGCCTGCTCCTTTCACTGTCACTAGAGTCCACCCCTAGCACAGTGTCCCATTCCAGAAAGTCAGTGCATCATGTGTTGTCAGCATTTCATTACTGCGTGCCTTGTCTTCTGAGAGCCCAGAGCAGTGTGTGTGCTTCATCAAGTCAGCTGGGAGCTCTGAGGCCTTCAGAGCCCTCGATTCCTCTTAGCTCATGGGATACTTTTAAAAGTATGTTCATACTTGAGTAAAAACCCTAAGGAGGGATCTTCACACCCTCCTCTAATCTATGCACTTGCTGTAAGTCTGGTGATGTGCTGGTGATTGTAAAAGAAGGCTGAATCATAATCTCCATAGCAAACAAAATTTCCATTAGAAATAGCTGGTCTTTGAATAGAGGGAGCAGCATGAAAAGCAGGGATTTCCCTCCTGCAAAGCCTTATTGTTTGTGTAGGGAGGACTTCATAATTTGTTTCTCATGTGCAGTGAATTGATAGACTATTTTAATGATGCAAACTGGCTTTGTGGGTAGCTTTAGATTTCCAAATATTGTTTTGCTTGATACACATTCTTTAACTGTTTAAATGTGCAATGACAAACTACTTCTCTAAATTACTTCAGCTCTCAAACCCCTCTGACACACAAGGTAAGTCATGCAGAAGCAATAGTACCATTTGTGAAGGTCTGTTTCCTAAGAAAACATTGTTCAATTCAGAAGGAAACTCTGGGCTATGAGGATTCTAAAAGTTGTTTCCCAGTTATACCAGACTGTTTTACAATTATACTTGCATTGAGCTGTATTGAGGCAGACTTTACGTTATATTATGTTAGCACTGCTTTTGTAGTAACAGCTGCCATGCTTTTTTACATGTAGATGCTTGAATTTGGGATTGCATGTGAAAGGAGCAGCCTGCACTGGTTAGGCGAAAAGTCTGACCATTTCTGGTAGGAGCTGTGGGTGGTTATCCTCTGATAAGCAGCTGGACTGGAAGAGGGGAGATGTGCTTACATATTTTTAATAGGAAAAGGACAAGTTCACCTTCACTTTTCTGAATGACTTTGTGTAAAGTGCCTGATTAATAGCTGCAGAATGAAATTCCTTATCCACAAAACTGATGAAGCATGAGTTTTCTGCAGTGTAATGGCTTAAGGTCCAACCACTTCCAAGAAAACTTAATAAAAGAGTTTTAAGTTACTGGGGTCTACGTGACTCTTATGGAAAAAGAGCCCCTGTGAGTGACCCCAGACTGAATCTGCGTATGCTCAGCTCACTGTCCCTGGGTGAGGGGAGCTTTAATTCATTGATAATTAGCACTGAGGTTTTTAGAGTACCTTGTATATGAAATAAAATGATTAAATAGCTAAATATGCACAATTAAGAATCAGTGTAAGGTTAGTTGTGTGAATTTTCATAAAATATACTGAGGGCCAAATGCCTCCCTGACTTACTAGAATTAAACAGCTTTTAACTGAAGGATGAAAGCTGAACATTCAGTCTTAAGCAGAATATGTAATCTTTTCATCTCTAGTGTTCTGTGTTACATTTCATTGTGCAGAGTACACAAAGCAAAGGGCTTTCAGTGCTCTGCTGTCTGTGGGGATTGCTCATTCCCTGTAGTGAAATCCACCTCTCTGAGCTGTTCCAGAGAGCACTAGCCGAGTGCTGCAGATCACCCCCATTCAACTGTTTGTTATAAGGAATATTGCAAAGTTTCTCAAGTTGCAGCTTTTCCATTTGGAATTTCATGGTGATTATACATAATGTAGTTATTCTGAGTAGAATTTGGACAAAAGAAATAAGGGTTAGCTCCTTTTTTTATGAGAGTGACAAATAATCTTTAATGATCTTCATAACTAGGCCTCAGTTTTCCAAGCTGTTTGTTTGTCAAAGTGGAATCTGCCAAAGGGATTTGTTAGGGAAGCGTGTAGAGTCGGGGCTTTTTTAAGAGTCTCTCACAACTTTTTTTTTTTTAGTATACAATCCCACACTTACTCCCTTCTTAGAATAGAAAATTAAGCCTTTTTTTTCCCTTTTCATTTTAGACAAGGAAAAGCACTATATATGTGGGCAATGTGCCAGGAGTGTAACAGTTTTCTGAAGTCCTCAAAAGACAAAATCAAGGTCTTACAAAAATATTTATTCTAATTAATGAATTCTGGAACTCTTACTTTATTTTTTTAATAGCAGCTTTAAACTCATTCCATAACAATAACTCCTTGTCCTAGACAGCCCAGTTGCTGGTGAGTTCTGCCTGTTCAGTTTGGATTTCAAATACTGGAATGGAACATGTGAACTCAGGTGCGCTTGCTGACCTTTTCTGTGAGTGTATATGCTATTGTGTCTTTTGGCCCTTAAAGAGAAATAACAGATCTGCAAATGAAGTCAGGGCTGTGCTGTAATGGCCAAAAAGTGCATGCATAGGCTTCTTGATTTTGCATTAAGTGTGGATATTTTTTTCTAAAAATTACCTTAAACATATTGTAATGGGAGAGGTTAATTACATGAACAATCCAAACCAATCATTACTGGTTTGTTCAGATATTAGTTAGAACTAGCTGAGATTATTCTTTAAGAGGAGACTTTCTCAGATGAGGGGTTTCTAGGAAATACTGTCCTCACAATGAGAGGTGCTAACATGTTGAAATGTCTCCCATTAATATTAGTGAGAGTCTTTTATTCAGGAAATGGCCAAGGTGTTTGTGTTTTCATTGCCCACTGCAGAAGTGCCTGCCAAACCTCCAGCTTCTGCAGAGGTTTGTACCTATCTCTGTTCCTGCAGGAGGCTGTCAGCAGCTCCTGCCATAGGGACAGTCAGACAGGCCCTGGTGAATGGGAATTTGTGCTTAATGCACTTGAAGGATGGGCAAATGTAACTTCTGCTCTGTGCAGCTTCCCCAGGCTTCTACTGGAGCTGCAATTAGAATTTGTTGCTGAGTGTGCAGCCAGTGACGTGAATTGGGGTGTTTCAACTCAAGAACTTTGGGAAGATATGCAGCTTTGTACATGTGTTACTGCAGATTCTGAAGTGCTCAAATGAAGTGCTCTTTCAGACTAAGAACCCTCTGGACAAAAGGTCATCAGTTACGCTGTGAAAACCTTGGCATTAGTCTGGAAAATGTAACATTTAATGAAACTTTGGCCACAGATCTTCTATCGAGGTAATAAAATCTTCTAAAATTCACTTCAGGTTTTAACAATGTTCTTGACTGTCTCTGGCCTTGAGTGGTGGGAGCCACATGGCTGGTCACTGCTGTTGGGTTTTGGAAGTGAACTCTGGTTGTACTAAAGACAGGAAAGTGGTCTTTTAATGTGTATTTGTGTTTGCTTCTCTGACTTTTGAGGTAAATCATGTACATTGGTTATTGCAGTATTTCAGGCCATGGGAGTCTTGGCAGTCTTTGCCTTTTGATCAGTTTACCAGGACAAGCACAGTCCATTAAGTCACTGGTGAGTAGCACCCATCATATGTCTTCCACATGTTCAAGTATCTAGTTGATAACGGCTTTTACAAGCCTGAGAAATCTTACTGCTCTTCATGTATGAAGTATTTAATTTAATCTGCCTGGTTTTAGTTAACTTCTTTCGAAATCAGCCTTCTGCTGCTCTTCATTCACAGTGGGAGCTGAAGTTGGTTAGGAAGGAGATACAGATGTGCCCATGTGGGGTCTGTGCTGTGACAGGCTGACACAGAGATGCAGTATAACCTCCATAGAACCTAACTTACTACTAATAAAGAATATTCTCATATATATGTATGTATGTATGTATGTACACTTTTCTTAGAACATTAGACATGTGATACTTACTAAACATAAGGCTATATCCTGACTTGGTTTAAACTGGCATGGCTCCATGGGTTTCAGAGAAGCTCTGTCAAATCTGATCATCTGGGGAGCTGAACAAGGTTTGCATTCAAAGATTGTTTCCCATCAGTACGTGGTGACAACTTCCATTCCTGTTAATGTTGCATAACCAAAATAAAGTACAGCATTCAATAAACCCCTGTTGCCAGCAAAAGCACTGGAACAATGCTTTGACTTCAGAGATTCTGTAGTGCCCTATAGGGATTTGAGAGGGCTTTCTGTCAGAAAAAGGTATTATCCCCCTTCTTACAGGTAAGAAAGCTGTGGGAATTGCCAAGTCTCACATGGTAAAAATAACAGAAATCAGCCCCTTACATGCTGATGCACGGTTTTACTTATCAGATATATTGACTCTTATGTGCCTGTAAAAAAGTAACATGGGGGTTGATCTGAGAAGTCTTCACACTCACAAAATCATCCAAAGTTTATTAACTTAGACTGTTACTGTGATTCTTTTAGGTTTCCAGTGTTATTATGGTTCTTTTAGGTTGTTGGGGTGTTTTTATATAAAAAAAATCAACCAAGTTAATAAAACTTTTTTTTTTTCACTTTGAAAATACGATTATAGCTGTTCAAGGAAAAATTAGCTTATGGATAAAAGCTACAGAAAATTTTCATAGTTGCAGTTTGGATCATTTATATATCAGCTTAGTTCCAGAAAAATAACACTTGCTTGAAAACAGACAAACACATTTGACTTTTTTTTATTTTTTAGGCAGGTATTTTAAGCCATAATTAAGTACCAATATTCTTCAGTCTTTATGTTAATCTGAGGTACCTGTGACTTCTGCCAAAAATGAGATTTAGTGAATTGAGGGTTATTTTCAAATAAAAGGTGAACTCTAAAGCACACCAGAACACGTGGTGAGAATTTAAAAAAAAATACAAGAAGATTAGCTCAAATTGCTTTTCTAAGAAAATACCATCACGTTAACCTTTCTGAGTCAGCCTGGGCAACAATAGTGCTTCTGTCTGTATTTCATTACTTTTATTTAAGATTCTCTGCTCCACACTGACGTAGTACAGACTGCTAGATTATAGAGACTTTTTCCAGTGCTTTGATAGTAGGAACATGGGTACATTAATATTGTATATAATAGATGCTTTAATATTATATATATATATGTTTAAACATATCCAGAGAAGAAGCAAAAATGGGTTCTGAGCTTCACTGAATCTTCACCTTGCCTTTTCTCTTTTCTGCATCTCATACAGAATGCAGTTCCATCTTTGCGTGTAAGGTTTTATGCAATTAGTTTGAGTTTGTAGTGCCTGTTGGCTTCCTGTGTTACATAACATATTTGTGCTCATATTAAGGGACTGACAGCATGGAAAATTCCTTTTTTTTTTGCCTTACAGGTAAGGTCAGGTACAGACAACAATGCTGTTGTTTCATGACAGCTCCCTGGTGTTACAATACTGTTTCGTGCTACGTTGCCAAATGCCAAGAAAAAACTCACTGGTAGTTAACCCATGGATGTTCTTGTTCTGCCAGTATTGATAGGTAGCAAAATGTTGAAAGAACTTGCAGGGATAATCCCTACTCCTTTATAAACCCAGTGGAACCCATAGAAATGCATGTTCTGCCTGTGAGGTACCACGTGGTTTGGTGTCAGTCACCTCACGCCTGACCTGTGGCTGCTGCTGCCCCTGCCCAGCTCCCCTCACTCTGTAATTTGCCTCCTTTCCTTTGGCCTGCAGGTTCCTGAGAGTTACAGGGGTGCTTGCTCTGCTCTCAGCCTGACCCTGCAAATTCAGTGTGAGTAGAGTTTCTAAGCTGCTAGGAGTGACCTGGCTCAGGTTTCAGCTTCTGCATATGTGTAACTATTCAAAGGTTCCGGGGGGAAGGAGGAGGGAGATTTGGGAATATGATTCCCATGGGAGAATGAGTTCTGCGATCAGAATTCAGCGTGAGCTGAGAGATACTTGCAGTACCTAGGGATCCCAGCAGTTAGGAACTGCACCAGGAGCCATTACTCAGCTGCTTTTCAGGGACATGTGCTCCCATCTGCCCTGTCCCTGGCTTCTCCTGTGTTGGATATGATAATAATTGCATTTAGCTTGGAGGTTGGAGCTTTGAGTATCTTTTTTATGGATGTTATCCCATCTCTTTGAAAGCATTAGCTCCTGGTTTAGAGTGAGAACCAGAACCTTTGGCTGACAGCTGAGCAAGAGTGGAAGCTGAAGCAGGAGCTGGTGCTCCTTGGGCCCAAAGCCCTGCAGCTGGCTTGGGGCAGTGCTGCTGCCAGCCCACACCCTGCAGGCCTGGGCAGAGCAGGAGCTCTCCTGGAAGTACTGCAGGTGTCAGGTAGAGACTTCACAAAGTGACAGCGTGGCATGTGGCGCCACTGAGGAGCTCCTGGGGTGATCACATTCCAAAGGAAATCCTACAACCTGCTTCATGTATTGCAGGAAGAATTCCATAGCAGAAGCCAAAATAAAAAAACAAAACCAAAACATTTGTGCAGCAGGCATCATGGTATATATCATATGAGAGGCTCTGAAAATAGACTCAAGTAGTATTCCAGCAAGAATTTACATTTCCTTGTTCTTCTATTTCTTAAATACTTTCACTCTTGTGATTATTCTGTGGTCTTCATTTAAGGCCTTAGATGGTAAAAACACAGATATAAGTGAATGGAAATAATAGTCTCAATTTCAGCAGCAACTAGGAAGATTTGACCAGCTGAATCAGAAGCTGTGCAGTTCTTTCCAGAAAGGATTTATTTGATAAGCAAACTACTTAAACCCCACTTACGAGAGTTATTTGGGGCTCAGAACTGCTGGCACACAGCTGAATCCACTCAAAATCTGATGTGTTATCTGAGAAGTATTTGTATAAAACTTTGTCAGCGAGTCTAGTTTAAAAAGTGGATTCCAAATGATTCAATAAGAAATAAAAAGGGAACCCAGCAACTGAAACTGACCCTCTGTCTGGAGGAAGAATGACTTTATTCTTTATATGATTTGGTTTTTTCAAAACCTAATTACATAGTATTTTATAGCTTTACCATGTGCAGGTTGAAAATATACTTCCAGCTCCAAAAAGCACATCTTTGCAGAAATGTCGTTTTTTTCTCCGTCATCAAAAGTACCTCACATTCACATCTCACACTTCATCTGTTAACTATGTTCTGTGCAACTCTCTCTGGGAACTGCTGAATTCCAAAGTGCCATCTAATGTCTGTCTGCAGGACAGCAACTGCTTTGCACTAATGATTGTAATAGTGCAAAGCAATGGCCATGTTTGCCCTAAGCATCTCAAATATTTTTGCAGTTTCATTTGCCTAAAGGAGTTCCAGCTCCTTTTGTTTAGTGTAAATTTTTATTGAATGAGGTTTTGGAAGCAGCTGAAAAGCAAGGATTTTCTTACTTTGTTTGACAAGACTTGTTGAAAGAATGATTTTTCACAAGTATTAGCCTTTCTGGCCTGGAGCTGTTCCAGGTTTTAATGAAAAATATTTAAATTGAATGACAAATTCACTGTTCCATAGTAATTTTCCATGATTTTACATTGCTTTACTAATAGAACTATGTTTTCTTCTAGGAGAACATGTAAGAGAAACACATTCAAATTAAACTCTGATTGTAGTGTGTTCCCATTATATAAACAGGCATCTAGGTTGTTCTTTGCATGATGTCTCTGAGTGTTACAACATCAGCAAGTATAACAGCAAGTAATTATTAAAAAAGTCTTGAAACAGGAACATTAAAATGTAAACATTAAAGAGTGGTATCAGGTTTAACAGGAATTTTTAAAAAACAACTTTCTGTCCCATTTACCACATTTGCTTCTTGATAACTAACATGAATCACATTAATGTTGTGATTTATTTTTCATGTCCTGCTGCTTGTTTGTTTCTCAGTTCAGACAGCAGAACATGATTAATTGTCCTGACTTTTTAAGATTTTTAGTTGTTCTACATTTCAGTTCCCAAGCATATGACTGTATTAGTTTAGTTGGAATGTTCAGAAAGAAAAATTATAAACCATCACCAAATCTTTCTGTACTATAACTCCCAATGTAATGAAAAGATTTTGTTCCTAATACAGGCCTTGATCTGTAGGGGTGCAGCGAGGCAGAGCTTTATCCCCGTGAGGCACTGCCCAGGGGCCGGTCAGCTTTTGTGAGCATCTCCCTTCTCACAGCCATGTGTGGCTGCAGAAAGGTTTTGCAGAAACTTTGAAACCACCAAGCAGCTAACCTGGCAATTTCCTCTTCCCCTGAGCCCTCTGGGCTTTGGACCCGCAGGGTTCAACCTTGATTTTAAACTCAAAAATTTTCTGTGGCTCCCTTTCAGGTGCCTGCAGTGTCTAAGCTCTTGTGAACTAATGCTGAAAGAGCCCAAAATGGATGTTGGGTTATGATGACATTGATAAATTACTAAGTCTAGTGCTAGTTTAGACCATCTTGTTAATGGTTCAAATTATGTTCCTGCTTGCTTTGTCACAAATGTGAAGTGATTCACTGAAGTCATCAGTGTGACTGAGAACAGAATGGCCAAAGAGGGCCATGGGCAGCCTGAGGCTGTGTGCCAACTATAATTAAAGCCTTTGATTGAAATAAATGTCACAGTTTACACTTTATTTAGATATTATATAAAAAAACCCAAAACACAAACCAAACAAACAAAAAACAAAACCCCAACAACTGCTTTTTTTTAAGCTACTAAATTACTAGCTGGAGAGAATATTTTTTATACAGAGTTGTGGTGACTGGGAAATGCTGTAGAATGCCATCAGAGTTCATTTTAAGGACTTAATCTAAAATGCTGGCACAGTGGCATTTTTAGAATACTGTAGTTAAAGACTGAAAACTATAGTGTCTGTGTTTCTAACCCATCTCAATTAGCTCTTCTTTTTGCAGTCTTATTTTCATATGTTACTATTTAAAATACAAGAAACCTGCTCTGGAATAAATTTCCTACACAGATATCTTAATTCTCTCCTCAGAAGGAACTGCAAAACAGCTTCAGGTTTTGGTTTGAAGAGGACAGTAATTACCATGAAAATGGGTAGATTGTGCAGACACTTATCAGTCCGGTACATCATGGCAAACCACATTTTTGCCTCCTGGATGAGAGAATGACGTGTTAAGCTGGTACCTTCTGAGCAAGAGTTTGTAATATGCAGCATGAAATACAGCATAAATCCTCTGGAAAATCCACAAACCAAAACAAAATCTAAGAAATGAAAAATGGTTAATACTGGTCTTTCTTTCCTGCATTGGAGTCTTTGTTTTCCTTTCCAATAACTACAGCCTGAAATTATGGTCACAGTACCACACTTAACTTGATCTGTTTTCCTTGCTGTTGTCATTCTGTTATAAATGTCATGGTAATTATTATTTTTTTCCCATAAACTGGAGGAGGTTTCTTTTCCCTTTAAAATGTAGTTGATTCTTACCTAAATGAAGCTGCTGGGAGGAAACATAGGTCATTTATTCAATTGCGACCTATATGCAGTGACATGTACCTTCCTCTGTCCTTTGTTTCTAACGTAAGCAGTACTGTCACCAGACTGTCCTTGTTCTCATCCTGTCATATGACAACTTAGATGAAATGGAGTTGACTGATATTAGATGTAGCAAGATGGAAGCTGTGTTAGTATACAAGTTAAAAACTCTGAATTTACTGGAATGCCTAATGGTGTCAGCCTATAGAAAGTGTCTGCTTTGCTGTATTGTTCTTCAGTCTTGTGATCCTTTAAACCTCTTTTTAGTAGTGGCTTCTTAAATAAAGAAGACACCTAAAATTATCCTCCATTTATATACAACAGCTCCCTGTTAAGGCAACCAGGCTTTGTCTCCATTTCTAACCTTGTGGTATGGGATCAAGGAGATTGTCAAAACCATGTTCATGGCAATGTTAGAAATACCTGTGTCCTACTACAGTCATGCAACCATTCTGGAGCAAGTACAGATGCTTTGAAAGGGCTCCTGTAACTTTTCAAATACATTTAAAAATGATGATAATGCTAACAGGAAAAGATTTCAAAATGTATCTCGGAGATAAAATGTTCTGTTTCCATTTGTCTGGATTAAAATCACTACTGTAGGGCACTGACACATCCCAGTGTGCCGTGCTTTAGTTCTCCCACTTACCTTGTTTATTTGCTGCATGAAATTCACAGAAGGACAGTAAAATACCCTTGGCATGGAAGACCCTGTATGAATACAGGCTCTCAAATTCGGAGAATTGCCATGGGTGATGGTGGTGCTTTTACCTATATGGTTAGCTGGGATTCTTGATTCATCTTGTGCCTTCTTGCTCTGTTGGGTTTATGGAAGTTACATATCACTGAAGCCATATGTTATGATCCCAGGCAGTGCTGTAAACCATTTCCTTTTTACTGCCTCTGAGAGCAGATCAATCTGTAGAGCAGCACTAGTGATGGAGAATTCTTTAAGGGTAATGGGAGAAAATACGAAAAGAGAGCTTGGCTGAGATACTATACTATTCCATCTTCCAAAGTATTAAATCCCTTCCTATTTATAAATTTTTAATTTCTCAGCAGAAAGAAAGAAGGTTTTCACCCTACTTTTGCAGCTGGAAAAAAAAAAAAAAAGTGACAGATTAAGAATTTAAGGTTCATTAAAAAAAAAGAGGGGAAGGTTGTGATATAGTCAGCAGTCTGATACTAATGGATAGAGTGTTTGTTGCCAGAATTTGGAAGTTCAGTATAACCTTAGGGATCTAATCCATAACTCTTTTTTAGGTAATTAGTTCTTTGACTTCACATTGCCAAATCTCAGCATTCAGAATTATATGAGCTGGTAAAATATTGCAAGAGGCTAAGGGGACTTGAGAAGTAATTTCCCTTAAAAAAAACTTCCAGCTTTGAGTCAAAACATTTTCAAAATTTACTTTCCAACCAGAAGGCCTACAAGTATCTATTTTATATTTTAGAGGAAAAGCATGTTTTTAAATAACAACCTGTCTCCAGCAGGTGGGACTTCAAAATTCAGCAGCACTAATACTGCATGGCTTGCACAAATACCTGTGGGTTTACAACATGAGAGACTTCTTATGTGAGTAAGAATTGGCAAGTCCACCAAGGAAGGTTTTCAGTTTCGTCGCTTTGCATGCAAGAGTAGCTCCTTCAGTGCCCTATGGATATAGGCTTTACACCGTTTCTTTCTCTGACAGTGTATAAAGGTCTGGCATATAGCCAGGTGCATGGCTAAATTGAATGGTGCTGTTCCGTGCCAGCATGGCCTCAACAAAAGTGGAGCTATTTTAGTTTGTTAACTGAAGAAAAGTTGGACAAGGAGAAGGGGTGGGAGAGCACTGTACAAAAGTACAGGAGACTCATACAAACCTCATTCTGTCTGCTTTGGCCTTTATGTATTTTATTAATGGCCACTACAGTTGCCTCTAAATTATTCCCCTGTATAGAATACATCTTTTCCCTCCAGTGAAGTGAATTACTTCAGCTAAACCATGTGCAGCATCTACCATTGCCCTTGTCAAACTTTACAGCATTTATTTCTAAACAAACTAAGATGACCTGGGTATCTGCCCAGGTTCTCTGCCCCTAAAGTACAAAGCCTTGGCTCTAGTATACATTTGGAATGCTGACATTAGCAGTAATAGGAATGGTGAAATTAGGATTAAATAGATCTGAAACATTTCTTCCACTCTTCAGTGTGTGTGTAGGAGATGCCACTTTTTCAGGTTCGTCTGGTAAGGTTGATACAAATTAACTGTTAGTTATGGCCACACTGGAACGATGTTTTAAAATTTTCAGGGAATCTGAAGCTGGGATGAAAAGAACCTTTTGTGCAAAGGTGCTTATTATGACAATAAAAGACAATTCAATTGTGCCTTTCTTCCTGGTCTATAGTTGGTCTTCCTGACTCTGACTGTACCTGTTTTCCAGGGGTAGTCTCTAATTTGATGCCAGTATCTTTCAGTCCCTAATTACCATTGTTCAGCCACCAGCTGTTACAGTGTCAGATTTACTTATTGCTTTGGTTTGCTGCTGGAACCTCGTAGGAAGAGGGAGAACCACCATTGCCCCTTGGCTGGGGCCTGCAAGCAGTGCTGGATTTTCAACCTGAATCCCTCCCAGATCTGGCCAACACGCTCCCGTGGGAGGGCAGGGCTCTGGTTCAGGGCTGGCTGAGCATCTCCTCTTGCCCTGTTGTGACTCCAGAGAGAAAAACGTTTCAGGTTTAGTTAAGGTTGTTTTACTCCTATTGACCTACATCTCTTCCTTTCAAGACTTGATGTCTTAAAATATTTAATACATCACTTCCTGTAATTTTCTGGAAAAGGCAGAAAGAAGGATCTGATCCTAGATTAAGAAGTATGTGAAGACTCTCCTTCTTTCCAAGTATTTCATACAGGTTCACAGCCTTGTTCAAAGAATGAATGTTAAAACCTAGGTACTTCCAGTTTACTGGAAATAGATGGATGGATGTGAGAACCGTGTGGAACCACGGTGTGAAGTCGCAGTTTTTGTTGCAGAATGTGGTGGATGCAAGGCATAGCACACCTGGCATTCATTTTGGTAATGAATAATTTATCCAGGCAATCGTCTAATGAATGTGGGACAGGTTTGTGGGCAGGTGAATGTCTTTAAAAAATGAGGCCAGTTGTGCTTTCTAGCTCTAAGCCTCACGGCACCTGTGTGAGATGCAAAAGGGAGGAGACGGTGATGGAAGACTATCGTTTTCTGGCGTTGGTGTGTTAGGGATGCCATTAATCTCCAAGTGAAGTGCAAAAAGTAAGCAAGCGAGGTTTCCTTTTTTGTGCTTTCTTGCAGTCCGCCCTGCAATTCCGGAGGCAGCTGTGCTCTCCGGGCAGGCGCTGTGGGAAGGGCTCTGTGTCGCCGAGCCGGCAGGTTACCGCTCTCAGAGACGCTGGGAACAGGCGGTTTCCCTCTTTGTCTGTGTAATCCATCAGGAGAGATCCGGGGGGGCGGGTCGGGAAGCGGGGGAACCCCCGGGGCTCCGGGCGCGCAGCCGCTCGGTGCAGCCGCCGGCAGCCGGAGGGACCGCGCGGCGGCGCCGGGCAGGGGCTGAGGCTGCCGGGGCAGGGGCTGAGGCTGCCGGGGCAGGGGCTGAGGCTGCCGGGGCAGGGGCTGAGGCTGCCGGGGCGCGGGCTGAGGCTGCCGGGGCAGGGGCTGAGGCTGCTCCCCGCAGCTCCCCCGGCCCTGCCCCGCTCCCCCGGCGCGCCGGGCGTGGCTCGCTCCGGCTGCGGCTGCCCGTCAGTGCCGCCCCCCGCACGGAGCCTCCCGGCGCCGGGGCAGCGGCCGCACAGCCATGTGAGAGGGACGCGGACGCGTCCCCTGCCGGAGCCGCGGCTGTGCCGGTCCTCGCGGCGGAGCGGGGCTTTTCCCTGGATGGGCGCAGTCCGTAGGGAGGCTGCGGAGCGGCTCTGGGGTGCCGAGGGTGCCGGTCAGGGTACAAAAGGAGCGAGCTTCGCCGGGGGAGGAGGCTCCGGAGGCTGTCAGAGCAGCAGGCTGGGGCTGCGGAGGGGCTGCGGGCAGCCGGAGGTGTTCTGTGCTGGGGACAGCGGGACCGGCACCTCGCATAAATGCCTGCGGAACTCAAACAGGTTAGTGCGAAACTTGTGTCCTTCCCCTCGGGCTCTCCGGGGGTCCTGGTGGCGTGGAGGAAGCTGTCAGTGCTGGAAGGGGTTGTTTACTTGTGTTTTCATTTTTAGCTGAGAACTAAGAGCAAAAGCTGAGCTGCTCTTTCTAGCAGAGCATTCGAGAGAGAATCTGCTTTTGTCTCTGTTGTATTAACTGGTGAAACACCCAAAAAAGCAAGCCATTGTGTTCTTTGACCTTCTCGTCCTGCTCAATAAATCTAGGGAGGTCTTTGACATGAACAGCTAGAAATAGTGCTTTTAGAAGAGAAAGCTTTGCTATTGTGCTTTTGTTTAATGTTTGCTTTTCCCATACTACGTTCATTGGCTTTCTCTTTGATTTTGTTGCTGGACATACCAGAGAAATAACGGTGGTTTTTCACTCTAAATGTCATCTTAAACATAAAGTTCTTCTTGGATGTCATTTTAGTAGTTATAATGGGCTTACAACTCGGTGCAAAAATGTTTCAAATATTATTCTTTACTTTCAAGTGTCATTGGGTATTCCAGGTCAGAGCTGTTGCAGACTAAATTTAAATAAATAGAGATCATGAAGACTCCAGTAATTCATAGGTGCTTTTCCTGGGTAACCTTCTTCTCCTACCTTGTAAGCCTCAGGAAACCCGATAAATTCAGGTGGTGGCAGGGTAGAGCTGCTTCTCCAACTAGGATGAGGTTGTGTCTTTTTCATAATCCTCTTTTTTCTCCTCTGTCTTTATAATTTAAAACAGAATACTTTAGAATAAGAAAATGCAACAATAATGCATCACTGATAATGCATCCCTGATACATCCCATTTGTTTAGGCTCATTGTAGTGGGGTTGTTGGAGTTTCTCTAGCTTGGTTTAATACGCTGTGTTCCACTCACCCATTTCAGTAACAGGAGGCTGAATCATTTCATGATGCAAATAGGATGCTGATTCCCTTGAGGGGAAAGTAGCCCTTTCAGCTGGGCCCTCCAGTGAGTATTTCTTTGTCTGTAGGATTCCCTGGAATCACAGTTCTGCCTGCTGGAGGTGGCCAAATGCTGGTTTGTTTGGGTGCTTGTTTGTGTTATGCTACCTGTGGGCTTCTTAGGAAGGGATTTAATTTGTCTCTGGTGCTGTTCATATTGCCTGACCCACAGCTACTGTACCTGTCAAATAATGTGCAATGGATTGTTGCATTTTAGATAGATAGATCTAGTTAGCGCTCCAAGAGATCTTGGTTTTGTCTGGGCTTTTTTAATATATAAAGGAAAAAGCTGGAGGTAAGGAGCAGAATGCTAGCATTTAAAAAAAAAAAGGGAAAAAAAAAGGTGTATTTAATGTCCTCTGATCCATGCAGTGAGCTTTGTTTGTGTCTTCTGGGTTTTCTGTGGTGATAGCAGAAAAGCTTGAGTGAGAGTGGAGTGTTGTAGTTAATGACTAGGTTATACTTTTCGGTTAGCTTGTAAAATCTTCCATATCAAAACAAAAAAAAAGTCATGGTTTTAATTTTCACACTGTCTGTCACAGCTGAGGATCAGACACAGATATGCTATTTTATCTTTTTTCTTGGTGTAATGGTTCTGGATTCATTCTGAGGTCTTCTTACAGAATAACTGTTCAATCTGGTAGCACAGCAGTTTATTAGAGAATGCTTTGCTTAATGAAAGGTGGTAGTTTTAAGCTGTGAGTTGTCAGATAAATTTATTGTGCATTTACAGGGCCTCTAGAAAGTAATTCTTTAGCTGTAATGATCCCAATTAAGTAAAACTAAACCAAATGAATAAATGACTTTGAGGTGGATGACAAGTCTATACAATCCATACAGATAAAGATAGGAGAGATACTGGAATGCACTTCTGCCACATTAACTGAAAGCCTGTTGTGTTTAGATAAAGACATCTGTGAAATAGTAATTAAAAAGAATCAAGAATCATTTCTAATCATGCATTTGCTGGGAATAGCCGCACCTTCTAACATTCTAGGACACAAAAGTAGCATTGTACCTGAGAACACTGGTAGAGGAACCAAATGCTGAAAACCAGAAAAGTGGTCATGAGTGTGGAGGGTGGGTGTCACCTTCTTGAATCCTCCCTTGGCCATTCCCCTTCTGCTCATGATGGTTGAAGGATGTTGAAGTTTGTGCTGAGTGTCTGCAGTGGCACTGGAAGTAAGTAAAGAGTTTATGAAACTGAGAAGGATCTTGAAGTCTGGAACTGTTGAAATATATGTTCATGCAGTATCATTTAGAGCTTTGATCTGGATCTGAAACCTGAAGTGCTGGCTTGCCTCAGGGCCATGAAGTTGTGAAGGGGAAAGGAGTCACTTAAAGTGACTTTTGCTAGAAGCTCTTCAGTTCTCTGTTATTCTTGCTTTGGAAAATAGTTTTATTAATATTCCCAGTTCAGGCACTGACCTCAGTAAGGCTGTCCTTCCTCAACACTTTGTTCCTGAAGCATTTTTCTAGAGGATAATACTGATGTGAGAGAGTATGAAATCGTAGATCTGGCAAGATGAAAAAGAAGCTAATGAATGCATTTGTGACATTCCTGCTGTGAATCTGTGCCAGTGATGGAAGGCTTGTGGAAGAAATGTTCATGGAGGTGCAGCACGCAGTAGTGTCACCATTTTCCAAACAGCTGGTCAAGTCATATTAGAAAAAACAAATAAGAAGGGGGTGTGAGGTTTGACATGGATCTCTGTAGGGATTCAGCCATGGGTTCTCACATATGACAGGCCTGAAACAGTTCTAATGAAGAGATGTAGCAGTCTCCAGTATTGAGTCCTCCTTGCTCCCCTGAGCAGTCCCTTTACCAGCAGTTGTGACCTCTGCAGCAGAGCTGGGCAAAGGGAATGTGCTTTAGGACTCACTGGGATGTTGAACTGCTGTGAGCTCTGCCACAGAGGCACTAATTTTCTACAGGAGGGTGGATTTTGGGACTCTTTGGGCAGTTACTGCCCAATATTCCATCGGTGTGGAATGTCAATTTAGATGTGGGAATGTGCCTTTACCTCTCATGGAGGAGCTTGCACAGCTGAGTCCTTCAGCATAAGGAGGAAACCTTGGAGCTGCAGGAGGACATTTGTGTAAGCTGTGGAAATGGAAGTGTTCTGTTTCTGAAAATGCCTCAGTAGGAACTGTGTTCCTTTAAAAGTGCTGTTGGAGCTGTTGAGGTGTGAGGGCTTACAATGTCCATTTTGTGTGACTGCTTGTGTGACTGCACAGCTTTGTGACAGCAATGGACATACCAGGCAAAGCATTCCAGCAATTGCACTTCCTGAGGTCTTACAGCTTAACCACCTGTCCCAAAGGTCTGGAGCTGTTGTACGTGGAGCATCAGGCTGGCTTCACTTTTTGCTTGAGTTACATTGCAGTTACTAAAAATAAAAACACAAAAACATATTTTGGTTGGTTTTGGGGTTTTGGTTTGTTTTTTTTGGTTTGTTTTTTTTTTTGGGGGGGGGGGGGGGGGTGTGCTTTGGTTTTTTGTTTTTTTAAAACAAGTGTGTGCACTCAAGGTCTTTCCAAATGTAGAAACAGTGATTGTGGAGGATAAAATGGAGAAAAAAGCATGTTAAACAATCACGTTTGAAACTGGATGGACTGGATGTTTATAACAAGGCTGTTCACAAACATTTAATTGCAAACACTTTTCTCCCAGGAGTTATTTCTGCCACTAAATTAAGATTTGATTCAGTAGGAGGAGGATCAAGGCCACTGATGAAGTTCTGTCCTTGCATTTGACTGTTACAATAACAAGGCATTTCGATGAATGTAAGGATTTTAGCATATTCTTAGTGTGTCTTTACCTGTTCCTGCTTTTGTTCCTCAGTAGCTCTTATTTCCTTTGTGCCTCCAAAATTCTGTGGCTGTAATGCAGGGAAACTTCTAAAAAGCTTCTGTTTCAGACTGCACCACTGCTTGTTCTCCTTTGTGGAAATATTTGTGGATATTGTGTTGTGAGATGGAAAAGCTCAGCTTTAGGTTTCAGAAAATCCTGTTCTTTGCTGCTGCTGGCTGTTGGTTTCCCAAAGTGTGCACCAAGGTAATGCATGCATGCATTTGAGGACAGCTCTGGGGTCAGAACCAGCCAGCTGATGCCGCTGAAATACTGAAGCAGACCCTAAAGCTTCCTGAAGAGAGGAATGGCTTCATGAACCAGGCCATTTGAGGCCCTTGGAAGGGTCACACCTTCCTCCTGGGCATGAAACAAGGAGAAGTGTCTCTGTGTGAAGTTACTGGGAGAAAGAAAAGGGCTAGGGATGAATGGGAGTGTGTGGGCAGGAGCTCATGTGTGTCTCTACTGGTGGAAGGAGGTGACAGCACAATACAGAATCTCACGTGCCTTTCCCTGGGAGCTCTGTATACATTTGGTTTGGTCTGGTCTTCCCAAGGACAGGCCAGAGCAATAACAAGACTGTATTCCTCAGGTGTTTTTAAAACCACTGTTGTTTCAGTAGCATGTGAGAAGTGAAGCATAGGATTTTGCTAGTAGGTTTTCTTTGGTTTTGTTTTTCCAGTGGAGGTTTGAAGAGTAAATGGAGTCTCTGAAATAAATTCTGAGACTAGGGAGAACGTATTTCAAATTCTTGGATAAAAGGAAAGCTGAAACTCAAACATTGATAGTTTTAAATTTCACTGTGTCCTTTGTGTCTTCTGTTTCTCATTAAGTTGCAGCTGGGCTTTGGGACCTTTTTTTCATTTGCCTTTATACCTAAGAATGAGCAACTGTGACTATACCTGAGAGAAGCCAGATGAGCAATGCTTGTTTTCTTAGGGCAGCATAATCTTTTCTATCTACAGATGGGTGGGCAGAATTCTTTCTCTCGTATTAAGGAGTGGAAACTCCATGAACTCAGTGCTCCCTCTATACTGCAGTAATGTGAAAATCCATCACTTTCAGTGGTCTTCTCTGCCTCTTTGATGAGTCAGGCTCACACCTGCTTACAGCAGGAGATAGAAATGCCAGAGCTTTCCCTTTTGTCCAATCCCACACATCTATCCTTAGCATCACAACTCTTCAGTGTTCCAAAAATAAAGTGTTTTTTAACTAAACTTGAAAAATTTTTGAGCTTTGGAATTTTTGCCTCTACAAGGTAAATCACTGGGCACAGCTCTAAACCTTTATTTTCAGAAAAACTTCCTCAGCAAGACAATTGTAATGCTCAGGGAGATGTTCCTGAAAGTCTGTAATGAAACCAGAGTCAGGGCTTATTTTTATATTGTAGAGGCTGTATTTTTGTGTGTTTCTATATATGTGTATGTGTGTGGGTATAAAAATATATATGTGGAGATGAGAAGATGATTTAAGTAGCATTACACTGGATGTGTATAGTGTAAGACTGATGAGAAGAATCATCTGGAATGCTCAAAGTCTTTTCAAAGTACAAGCTTGGAATTGATTAAGGAGCTGATGAAAGAGATGCCGCACATTTTGTTTATGGGTGGTAGAGCCCTGGGATATAAACAGATCCTGTATGTGACCAGGATTATTCTGCTGTTTGAATTGTAAACTTCTGGAAATTATTTTAGTAAGTTTTGCATCTGAAGATATTTGCATCCCTCTCTTTTGATACGATTCTCAGGTGAGTTTATTGTTAAGGGCATAAAGGCCCTTTTGGCTCCTGGGCATGACAGTGAGTGGCCCTTGGCTGGTTGGGTATGTGATACTTTAACAAAGACACAAACCAGTGTCTGTACCAGAGTTACACAGAGATGAGAGCTCCAGATTTTAATAAGATAAAATCACTTTTTTAAGGAGTTCAATACAGGCCTTTGAAAGTATATTAATTCCAAGTAGCTCTGGAGGAAGGAATGATAAATAAACCAGTATGAAGGACTACGCATGGAGCTTCACACAGTAGTACACTGCAGTAATATAAAACTAATTGGTTTGAATGGACAAAATTATTTATTTACAGAGTAGATCATGTGAGTGGCTAGATTTCTCCATCAGCACCTTCGTGAATCCTTGTTAATCACTGATAAAACAAACTAATTCTTTGTATTAAAAGGGTATCTGGAAGTTCTTTTATGGCACCACTTTCTTTTATATTGGCATAAATTCTGTTGAGGAACTGCTCTGGTTCTGCATCAGGTCATGTTGATGTTGTCCCATGGACATAATTTATTTCCAGGCATCTTCCAGTGTGACCTTGCCTTACTGAGGCATCCAGAATGGCCATGGAAACTTAGGAATTCAAGGTGTGCATGATGCCTTGGTTTACTTGTGCCTAATAGCTCTCAGTGCTGTGATTAGGGCTTCAGAAGCGCTTTGTATCCTTTACATGCTGTTCCAGATAAACCCACTGGCTGATTTGCAAATAGGAGGGAAACAAAGTTCTGGTTTCCTCCCCAGGAAGGGAGGCATTATGCTGTGACAGTGGTAGGGGTGCTTTCTGATGCTTGTGGTTGGGTGAAGTTAACCACACTGTTTTCTGGATGAAATTTCAATTAATCAGTTGTGCAGAAAGCCTGTCCTTGCCTTCTAGCGCTGCCAGGCAAGTCAGTAAGTCTTTTTTAAATGTTTGGCAGCTTTCTGAAGTGTGCTGGTTATGGTGTTAATTCTCTTCTGCAGGGTGATTGTGTCCCAGCACTAAGAGTGTCAGAACCTGATGCTACAGCTCCTGTCTCTGGTTTTCAGTATTATATTTTTTTCTTCCACTCATGTATTTTAATAGTCTTATTATACTTTCTAGTTCTTCATTCTCCTCTTTGACTGACAGGAGTGGTCTGTACTTCTGACTGTAGTATATTTACAAGAGTTTTAAAAAATGTATTCCTCACATTAGCATATGTAAATGTGAGTACATGTGTGCTAGATGAGGAACAAGTCACATTTGTCCTCAGTAATTTCATCTTATCTGGGTAATTCTTTTGACCAAGACATGTTACTTTATTACCTGTGGTTAGAATGCATCTTGGTCATGGTGGCACATTTATCTCGTATTTTATGATGCAATCTTATCACATCCCATTTCTTTTTTTCTTTCCTATTCAGCTTTTCATCTGTCAGTGACAGCCATGACACCAGTTAGTGGCACAGTAATAACAGGGCTATGTATTAGTTCACTGCTGGCAATTTTTAAGGGAAATACTTTGCTTCTGAGGTACAGTATTAATTTTAGCAGGTTGTTTCTGGAGGGAAGAGCCATTTGTAATTACATCAAAACCAGCAGCCATCAGTCATTTTAGATGTAGGAGATAGCAAAAAAGACTTACTTGGTAAATGTTCAGGAAATATGAAGCAAACAGAAGGTGACACTGCACCCTTCTCTCACTGCTAGGAGAGTGAAGAAACACTAATTCGTTTTTTATGTACTGGTGATGGACCTTCCTATTTACAGTTGCAGCTTTTATATTTTAACCTACAGAAATAAGTATTTTCCATCAGCTGTGTGAAGAAGCAAAGTGAGAGGGAGAACATTGTTCAGTTCATTGCTGAAGTTGAAAAGTTATGACGCTTCTTAATATGTTGGATTAAAAATTTTTTTTTTTCTCTACCACGTCTTCAAGGGTCAAATCTTGGAGAAAACGGCTGCTATATAGGTAACTAGGATTGAGGGATGGACTTTCAAACCTTTAAGCTGGTATGCACCAGCTGCAGATATGATTAGAGATCAATTAAAAAGTGCTGTGTCAATCTGCTGAATAATTTGGAAAACCTGACTGCTGGTTTTAATGTGTAAATAAGAACTGAAGCATCTGCCTGCAGTTTCCCTAAATCTAGTGTGACACACTGTTAATCCAGTAAATTTTTCTTCTTGGTTTTTGAGACTCCAGTCAGAACCATCTTTGTTTCATTTACATGGGATCAGTTTTATTTTTCTTTTTCCCACAAAGCTGACACTTCAAAATTTCAGCTTAACAGTGCCAGCGCAAACTTTACAGTACTCAGATAAAATGTAATTTTCTTTCTTTGCTCCCTCCACCAAGAAGCATAGCAGATAATGTGTAACACCCATGCCTAGCTTGGCTGGATTCCAGAGCCCTTGCAGAAAAAGAGACACTGGTGAAATCAGCATCTGTCATGTAAATCAAGATAGTAAAGGAAGAGTCATGTCCACAGCAGCTGAAGTACTGTGTATGCTTGCATAAAGACGCTACAAATGTGTGGGTGTATTTCATGAATTGTTGCTCTTTGAATTTTCTTCTTCAGAGAAACTTGGCTGAGGTACATCATGTGGATACTGTTTTGGCAATTGAAATTGCAAAAATATTTACGAAGTCTGTTGGGTTCTTCCCCCATGCCCTTATCCCTCCTTCCTGTGTTTAAAAGTCCCTTAAGTATTTTGGTTTTGTATTCTAAAAATTCATGGTTTTCCTTTAAAGAGACAAGGTTAAGTTTTCTCCTGATTGTAAATTACAGATAAATGTTTTTGAAAAATGCCTTCTAAGTTTAAATTAATAACTGAAACACAACACTTAAGCTACTTTTTTTTCTAACATTTCCTGTGGATTTTTGAATGGCAAAAATTTAGGGAAAGGTGCTTTCCTTCCCTCTTAAAATGCAGCTCCCATGTTCTCCTGTGGTAAAACGTCAAGATGTCTTTGTTGAGTGCTCTATGATGGCCCCTAAATAGCTGCCCTGTGTTTTGGGGCTGTGTGTGTTGTGTTTCCTATAGCAGTGGTGGGAGTGAGCCCTGGGCATTGCTGTGTGTGCTCCTGGGCACACCTGGGCTGAGCACGGGCTGCTGCTGCAGCTGGGGAGCAGCTCTGGGACACACCGTGTGTGGGGGAGGGAGTGAGGGGACCAACACTGACTTCATTGGACAAAGGAAACTCAAATATTGGCCCTGGCAACTCTTGAGTTTCTCAGAATTCTTGCCTGGTTTGCCTGGTTGAACAGTGCACTTCAGCCTGGGGTTACAGTCCCACTTCTCAGTTTTTTTATCTTGTTCCTGAATTTCTCAACTCGGTTCTAATAGTGCCCAAAGCCATTTAGAGCTGGTATTCTGCAGCACTCGTGTCTCATTAACTCTGGAGAAGTGCAGTCCAGATTTTGGCTACAGGTAGGTCCAAGACTATAAAATTATGTCTTTGCATTTAGCTGAGAATTGAAGGAAGAGTGTCATGAATGGATCAATTCCATTGGAAATGAAAGAGTTAAGAATGGAAATCTGATTGCACAGCTGAAATCTCAATAGGAACTTGTGGTCTCTTGAGAGAAAATGCCATTCAGCACCGTTGCACAGAGTTATTTCATTCTTAATTTTAATTGACATGTCCCAGAATGCAGCCTTCTCTGACGAATCCGGGCGGCACAGAGGCGTTGTGAGTCTCAGTCTCTGTGTGGGCGATTGCTGTGTTTCAAATTCAGGTCATCATTAATTTCCCTTTGATACCAGCATCCTTTCTGCCTACCTTATTCACTCAATAGGCTGATGAAATTTGAATGAATCTTCCCCCAAGTAAGATGTTGGTCACCTCCTGGGATTTCAGCGTAATAATCTTGTCCTGCTCTTTTTATCTTTTATGACAGTTTTAGCCCCTTACCTTGTTGACAGGGGCATCCTGTGCAACTTCAGTAACAGGAAAGTAATTATTTTATTGTTTTACAAACTGGGGTGCTTAGGTGTTTCAGCTTTATTTGGCGGGGGGACATCTCAAGCAAAAAGTTTTTCTGGTGTGACATCAATTTTTCATAAGTCTTCTGGGTTTAATTCAGATGCAGTTAGTTATAAACCCAGCAAGAGTGAGGGAACCATGCAGCTCCATCCTGTAGCAGTCGTGAGGAGTAGAGATATCTGCCTTAAGTATTTCTTTAATATTTTATATCTCCAGTATTGATTGCATTTTTTAAATAAGATGTATGATTGACCTGTATTGGGATTATCCCCGAATTTACAGAACTTTCTTACAGCTTGGAAGAAGCTGTAAGCTCTACTTTGTATCTACTAGGCAGCAGTTTAAAGAAAGATCTTGCAAAGAGCCTAAATGCATGCAGTAGCCACAAATGTAGTGGAAAACTTGTGCTGCAGAACATCACCTTGTGATTTAATTTGCTCTTAAACTGTAGATGTGCAGATGAAAACAACTGCAGGTACACCTGAACACTGAAGGTTTCCTTGGGATGTAGACTTCACTACCACTCCAGCTTATGGATAAGTGTCAATGTTACAGGTCTAAATGCCTTAAAAATACAAGTTTCCACAGTAGAATTTGTTTTCAGTTACATTTTATGTGTTCTGTTACTCATCTTTTTTGTCTTCTCAGCTTTTTAAGCTGGTGCAGTGTTTTGCTGGCATACAAGGTGTAGTAGCTATGAAAAGAGGGGCTTTATTATCTTTTGGAATTTTGCATAGCATCAGCTCCTTCTTGGAAACTGAAGTGTTTGATGGTGGTCATGGTGATGATCAAACTTACTTCATCTTTAAAAGAATGCTTGTTTACAAAGGGTCGCTCTCAGCTTTAAGACAGTAATTAAAGTCTTCTCAATGATTTGGATTTGAACCCACCTTTGTTCATCTTTTCCAGAAAAATTGATCAGTGGTAACAAAGGTAGCCTAAGGAGGACAAAGGGCATGAAACGATACATTCTTAATCGTTTATATTTTCCCTCTGAGCGTAAATAGGATCTGCTGTGTTTTAACATGGGAAATGGTTTCGTATTTTTACTACTTACCAAGTTTGAAGTAAGCTATTGTGAGTTATTTTTCTAGAAAGCCTGAGCATTGCTCCTTGTGCAGAATTCCTCACTTAACACGAATTGACAGTAGCCAGTTGTCTAGCTGTTTTCTGATAAGATTTGAATGCCCCTAGATAAAAGGAGACAAAGCTCCCTGAATTGAGGGGTGGGTCAGCTGTGGTGTCCAGGCAGTGCAGTGCTCCAAGTGATGCTGGAACTGAGTGTGCAGTTCATGGCCCCTTTTCCTGCTTCAGCCTGTCCCCAGGCTGACATGAATTTTTTAAACGCATAGCTACAGCCTATAACCTCCATCACATTTTCCCCCCAAATCTTGATCTGTGACATTGGAATATTTCCTGGACTACAAGCCTTCCCCTCCTCTCTAGTTGGTAAGCAGGTGAATTTTACTGCTGATGTCCTGTAGAACTTGAATTTGCCTGATGCCAGTCTGTTTATTGTAAAGCAAGGCACACAAATAATTATCATCTCTGAGTGTTTCTTAGGAGAAATTATCACTGCTTTTGGTGTAATTTTCCTGGAGTTTCTCTGGTCTGGGATTCAGAGCAGGGAGGGAGCGTACCCTGACTTTGTACATGCATAGTTTCAGGAATAGGTGCTGTGCTCAGATGAAGTGTGGTTCAGAAGAGAAATTTAGTCCTGTTACCTCTCTCCTTCTGGTATTCTAATTTTGAGAAAAAACTACCCTTGCTTGATTTTTAGGCAGGTGAAATAAAAATACTGTAATTTAATGTATTTTTACTCTTGTACAGCTGTCTGCCTGCTTTAGCTGGGGTGGGGGCTTTATTAATAATTAAACCATGGATTTGTTTGGGTTTGACCAGCCTCAGTGTAGAAACAGCCTGCTGAAGTTGCTGACTGTAGGTAAGTATGAGAGCTTTGTTCTCAGCAGAATCCTTCCTCTTGTGTTGTTTCCTCAAAAACTTGAAGGTTCCAGAACCTCTTATTGCGTACATGCTGCTCCCAGACTAGAATGTGCATAATATTACAAATACACTTTACAGGGACTGTACCATGCAAATCTGGAATGTGTCCCTCTGTATATTGCTTGGTTTTTCTTTCTTAAACTTTCTTTTTTTTTCTCTTCCCTGCTCACAGATGCCCATATGCTAGAGGGTTGGAGGAAAAACCCCAAAGCCCCACATTGTTTATGTGTACAGCCTGTTGTTCACTCAAAGTGCATCTCATCAATTGTCACATGCTTTGCTTAAATATTTTATAAGAGCATTGCACTATATGCTAACCCTGCCTTCTTTCTTTGTCTGATTGTGCACTTCCACTTAGACCTAGTTAGTAATCTAGACAGGCTTGAAATGTGTAAGCTTTTAGCAGATATTTGATTTCAGAAATGCTTTGTTCTGAAAGTTCCCCTTTGTTGTGCTCAAATGACAGAGCTTTGAGTGGTAAGGGGTTTTTCTCTTCTTGTCTTCCAATTGTACAATGCTGAAGTAATCTCCTATCTGCAAAGAATCTCCTGCCCCCTCATGCCTTCAACATGAGACAAAAACTGTGCAGGTGCACGCCAGAGGATTAAATATGGATTAAATATGAAGGCAGGTTTGAAATGCACGTTCAAGGCAAGTCCTGTCACAGCTGGGTGAGGAGTGTCCTGTGACAGCAAAGTCTCTGCACCAGCACCTCTGTATCCCCCCGTGAGGCAGGGCTCTGCTGTGCAGGGGAGCTCTGGGCCCTCCTCTCAGGTTAAGTGCCTCTCTTGCTTTGTTCCTTGGCTTTTGGAACACTGCCCCTTTTAGGATAAGGCCACAGGGTAGAAGAATAGAGAAACGCTGAAAAGAAAGTAATATGAGCTGTTGGAACTAATCTTCTGGCTCTGGGTGGAGAAGGGGCTGCATGGTGTCTGCCTGATCTGAGTGCAGCGTGTGTTGCACTGCCCTGGTGGCACATCTGGGATCAGGAAGGCAGTGCTTGATCTCTCTGCTTTCCACTTCTCTCCCCAAGTCTCCAATCATATATTAGAGAAGTTTGCAGGAGCTTTGTTTCTAAACTTGACAGAAATAGGTCATAGGACTGTCTGTAGGTTCAGTAGACAGTAAGACTCCTGGGCTGGGCTCCATGGTGGCTGTGAGCAATAATGATGATCCCTGGTCTTGGGGGGAGGGATCAGTTTCGTTCTTCCTTGGGCCGGAACTACTTGTTATTATGTTGGGGTCATTTACCCTGAGGATGAGTGAAAGCAGCTTGTTACTTGGGTTCAAGCTCTAAAGTTTACAGTCTGGTGACATCAATTTCTGCCTTTCCTCATCCAGGCAGATTTAGTGGAATGGACTTCTGATTCTTTGCTTAGGAAGTTCTTTCAGGGTCATTATTTCTGAAGGTGATTTAATTTGCAGGAAACACATTCAGCTTCTTGCAGTGTGTGCGTCAAGAAAATTTGAGTGGATAATTAAGCTGAGGAACTGGAAATTAATTGGGAGGGAAATCGTTGCTTTAAAGATGTGCTAAATAATTACCATTTTTCTATATTTAGCTGACTGTTGAAGTAACATAAGATGTAAAGAAGATAAATCTCTATAGCCCAGTACCCCTCTTTTTGGAGGGACAATACACTAAATTCAAATAGCTAAATATTTCTTCCTTTAATTCACTGAATTTTCCAAGTGCAGAAGGATGTCTGCTGTCAAGAAGGTTTGGGAGCTACTCAATACCTCACTTGTAATACTTTTGAAAATTTCAGCTTCCTTAAAAGGGTTTCAGAACTAAAAAGAATCCACATGCATATGTAAATACTTCATAGCAGGGAAACTGGAGGTTCTGCTGTTCCTCACATTCCATGACGATACCTTTACACTCCACAAGGCCTTGCAGGTGGATGCAAATTGTCAGATCCAACCTCTGCGTTATCTTTGGGGTTTCTTGTTTTAAGGGACAATGAGTTGCTACTAAACAGGAGCAGGAGGCTGTGAAATGGAGAATGTTAATGGCACAGCAAGTTATGTTTGGTGCTGAGTTGAACTTTCAGCCATCTGGTGATGATGGTGGCACTCTTGAAGTCAGTCTTATTGAAATTTAATTGAAATGTGATGAATGAGGATTGTGTGCAATGTATCAGCTGAGTTTTTGTGGCTGACAATAGCAAGGATCAATTTAGTGATTTAGAGAAGCACATTAGAGCATACCATGGTTGCTGATTTAGCATCTAAGTGAGGACCATTTTTCTCATGAAGTGGCTGTGAATGTCAGCATATAATAATGTGGGGTGATGTGTCAGGTACCATGGAGACAGTCTGTCAGAGATTACATGGAATTAATTCTATGCAACAATAATGTGAAGGTGAAACAAGCATAGAGTATGACAGAGAACAGATAGCTGTTAGAGTATTAGGAATATATTGCAGGTGTAAAGAACATACATGACAATATGTCTCTTGCTTACCCCTAGTGGGGACCATGTGATTAAAGGTGCCTGATTTAAGGGGGTTGATTTGCCAGACAGGAACCTCAGGAACCTGTTCTTGAAATAAGTTAGGTCATATAGGCAGAGAGTGAAGAGGTTTTTACAGTGATGACTGAGGAAGAGCTGGATTTTAAGTAGCTTTTAAAAGGGAGATTGTGAAGGGTATGTTTGCATGCTTTGACTTAATGAAGCGATCCCTTCAGCAGGATGACGGGAGACTGAAGGTGAGCAGAGAGGGCTTTGCCAGGCAATCCAATCCAGCTGGGGAGTGGGGAGATGAGACAGACTGGGCAGGCTTTCACATATCTCCTAGAGTCACTGAACTTTTGCTCCTTCCCTTAAAGGAATACATTCTGGAGGGATTGTCAACACTTGGTTACTGAAATAAAGGTAAGCAGTTTCTGGATACTGTGCTCTGCACTGAGGAAACCACGGGATGTAACTTTGGGTTACCTGAGGGAGAATATCAGTGCTTCTGGTGTTTTGAGGGATGTTGCTTTCAGACTATGTCTGAAAACACAGCAAGATTCTTTAAACTGTATGGGACAGATATTTCTTATTTTACTTTGTATTGCTTAAGATTATCGCATATTAATTATTTGGACAGATGTGTTTTGGATGGGGTAGATATCCAGAAGACAAACTCTTCCAAAGTTTCAGACTTATTTTTATAAGTGCCTGTCTGATGAGCAGTAGGAAACTCATGGTCCTCTGTGCCACAGTTAGAAAGTGGTGCTGAGTGAAGTCTGTTTATTTAGCCCCAAGTAAAACTGATCATTGCTATGCATGTGTTTATGGCCACTGCAGATTTGAATGTTGGGGAGGCAATTCAGAAAGGCTTTGAGGTTTGTTTTTTCCCTGTTGGCTTGCTTTAGGTGGGGATTGTCTGGAGAGGAACTGGAATGCAGATGTATAATTTCAAAAAACAGTAGGATATATTTTGAAGCAAGAGAATCACCAAGTGGTTGAGGTTGGAATGGACCTCTGGAGGTCATCTGGTCCAATCCCCTGCTTAGGAAGTGCCTCATGCAGGTGGTTTTGGGATGCCTCCAAGGATGAACACTCTGCAGCCCCCCAGGGCAATCTCTGTCAGTGCTCAGTCAACCTCACAGTGTCTGGTGTTGAGACAAAACCTTCTGTGTTTGAGTTTGTGCCCAAAGCATCTCGAACTTACGCTGGTCACCACTGACTCCATCCTCCCTGCACCATCCAGTCAGGTATTTATTTGTTTACACTGATAAGATCCCACATGATTTTTCATGTTAATGGCAGTCTCCTTCAGTAACTCTGATTGTGAGAGCTGAAGAAAGGAGGCAGTTGACAGAAGGACAACAAGTTCCTGGGATCTACATTTATCTAATAAAAGATATTTGGAGTGCTAGGAGAGCCTTGGAGACAGGTTTTAAGAGCTTTTATGAGTAACAGAACTAAATTGATTGTACTATGCCTAGAAAAACTTCACTGTTTTAGTTAGGAAAGTGATAAATTTATTTTAAACTATTGCAAACTTCCCAAATCGACTATTGCCAGTCACAGAACACAGTGCTGGAAGGGCAGCTTTGCAGAGGGAGTTGTTGGACAGTAATTGGAGGACAAACATTTGGTTGTTCAGCAGTGCAGTTGAGTGCATGCCAGCTTTTAATTGGGGTATCTGGATCCTGCTGATGTTTCCAGAGGCATTTGGAATGATAGCAGACTAGCGAGCCAAGTGCAGGAGGATCATTGCTGAGGAAATACTCCCTGCTAAATTTCCAGATTTTAAGGGAATGGAAAGAGTATTTATATCATACTTTAAATGTGACAGGGGCTGATCAAGTGGAGAAAGGTTAAGACTTTCTTTTCCCTGATCTTTCATGGAATTGATGTGAGATTTCCATTCCCATAGGTTTGGAGAATTGCAATTCCATATTTCTTACCTGCCGTGATGTATTGTGGTGGTGGCCATGCATCAATGAGGCACCTTCACTACACTGTGGCTTTTGGACTGTGGTTATTGGCATTGCTACTGCCCAGATTAATGTCTTTGTTTTTCTCTTCTTGTGCTTGGAAGGTCTACAGAGCGCAGTTAGAACCTCCTGTGCCATAAGGCTCCCCGAGTTTGTTTATTTTTCTACAGAAAAAAAAAAATCTAAAAATGGATCCTAGACTGTTTGCTTTGTACTCCCTCTCTCCACCTTCTGTCTTGTATGCCTTGTTTTTATTAAACAAAAAAATAGTCAAAACGCCCACACATTCTTAAGGGTAACGCTCATCTTGCAGCTGAGAGTTAGGGCAAGCTTTGGGGGCCCATCATCAGGCTGAGGAAGGGTTCCATAGTGGCTCTTGTCCTGGGGATCCCTACTCCAGTATGCTTTTAACAGAAAATTCTGTTAGTTTGGCTGTGGGGAACTAATGTGGTATTTTGTGTGTTGTTGACTACCTCTGTGAGAATATCAGTAAACAGTTACTCCCTGATGTTTTGGATAAGTCGACCAAAAATTACTCTTTCCAGTGGATGATGTGATTTTTCAAGACTTCAAGTGTGCAAAATCTGAAACGATCAGGGACTAAATCTGATGATTTGAATCTAGATTTCTTAGATAACAATGTCAAGAGGAAAGGTATATTGGGACACCCCACCATGTCTTGCCTCATTCAGGGATCTAGACCCTGGGAAGTTGCCCCCTGTTCACTCCCCTTTGCATTACTAAAGGTTCAGAGTATTTGCCTCTGCTGGAATCACTTCAGGTGGATGTGTTCATCACAGAGCACAGAGGAAAAGGAGCTGTAGGAGGGGTCTTTTTTCTTTTTTTATAATGATTAATTTCATTCCTCTCCCCTGTGGGCAGACAAGTGGACAGTCCTTGGACAGGTTAAATGTCTCTGAATGTTTTGACAAAGCAAGTAAGACATGTCCTATATGGGCTGAGAGCAGGCACTGTGCCAGAAGCACCTGTGGCTCCAGGGCTGAAGATTGGACCTTTTGCTGTGTCTGTGTTGCCAGCAACAGCAAGGAGTCCAGATGCTGATGCCTGTGTATTCAGTAGGTGGAAAGAGACGTGGCAAGTGAAACGTATGTAGACAGCATTGCCCACAAAGTACAGCCAGTAGGAGTTTTTGCATCTACATGGGATGTCTGACCTGTTTTTGCTGGATAGTAAAAAAAAAAAGGGGGAGGAATTTGTAGATAAATGTGTGATTGTTCCTGTTTAAAGCAGCTTGTTGGAGACAGTGTCAGGTTGCTGTCCTGACTTCTGGTTGTGTTTTCAGTTTGAAAGCTCTCATTTAAATACTACGGTGCCTCTGTCCTTTCCATTTTTCTAGTTTATTTGGCAGTATGTGTATGTCAGAGTGTCCATGGATATGGTCGTTTGTACAGTCAGATGTAGTCTGGAGTCCTTGGTTACCTGAGAGGTTGAGCTGTGAATGCTGCAGGTGCTCAGGTTCACCCTGCCAGCACATCCTGACAGTTCTGCTTTGGTTGTCAGAGAGCTCTTGTGAGCAACTTCCTCTGTTCCCAGGCTGATGGGAGGCACCTTCTCCCCAGAGCACTGCCCTCAGTGTTCTTCCTCTGATGGCTGCCAGGAAGAAATGTGACCGCCTGTAACCTACTGAGAGGATTGGTTTGTAGAGAAGGTTTGGATGAGAGGGCACTCACCCTGAACATCTTGCCTCTGTGCTTGTTGTCACTAAAAACCCACTGGCAGCCCCTTATCTGCAGGTGCTTCATCGTTTGATTAATGCAAGACATCTTTGAGGGGGCTGTCTCAAGGTTGTGTCATGATGTTTCTGAAAATCTGAGGAAGTTGGAGTTATTTGAAGAGCAACTCCATAAATATTCTTGAGTTGCATTGAACTTACTGATTGGTGCATTTCAAGCTTGCATTGCTCTTCATAATGTACCTAGTGTTCCAAAAAGTGAAGATAAAAGAAATCTGTGCAAGTTCAAGCAGCATTTGATGTCTGAACTGCTCACTGTCAAATTTGCACCATGTCCTATCAATTTTCCTGCTCAGTGGTGCCATGAGAATGGCCACACAGAAAAGGGAGTCATTACTCACCTGAAAATCTCTTCTGAAAGTTGATTTGTAACTAGAAAAGTTGCTCTTGAAGGGGGAGAGGAAAGGAGAGAGAAATACCAAATGCTGTCAGCTGGTTGCAAACAGGAGGCTTTATTTACTTTAGATAAGCCCCTTTTCTGTCTGTTGCATAATTTGTGTCATAATCTTGTTTGCTTATTAAAAAAAAAAAAAACACAAAAAACAAACACAAAATTAAAATGAAGTGGCTTTAGTGAGTAGTTTTCTCCCAGGCATGATATTCTAGATTACTTCAGAGATGTGTCCTCAATATTGAATTTTGGGTCTGCATAGTAACTTTATTGATTGTTTGAAATGGATTGGTTGGGTGCTGTTCTGTGGGTAAAGCACGTCAGCTTTATACAAATTCTAATGCTCTTGGCTAGGACTGAATGGAAGTTACTCGAGTGAGAATTTCCCAATGACACCAGAGGCTGAAAATTGGCATTGTGCAATATGCCTGGTTACAATGAAGCAGCTTTACTGGAATACAACAAAAAGACTGTGTTCTTAGTTAAAAAAAAAAAAAAAAAAGGCAGATTTGATTGTTTTACGTAGGTGATTCAGAAGCTCAAACTTCCTTTTTTATAAAAAGCTATTAAAGTATCCTTTTGAAATCACTGCAATGAGTAATTCTTACACTGCATTCACAGTTATCCCAGTGAGTACGCACCAGCTAAACCCACATATTTAAAATTCCTGCATCAGTGCTGTTTCTGCAGTAATGAGAACCTGGACTTCCTGGATTGGATGGACTTCATCTGTGAAAAAGATAAATGGCAACCAAAGAAGAGGCTGGGAAGAAATTGAAATAAGACACGGGAAGAAATATTAAGAGATCACTGGAAAAGGCTCTTGCTTGGTCAGTAATCAAAGCCATGTAGGCGTTAGTAAGGTATCCAGGACAAGGCAGCAGTTGGGATGGAGTGTTTTGGTTCAAGACAACATTTGAAAGAAATGGGAATTCTTCAGGGAAGATAAATCCACACTGTTACTTCTCCTACTTACCTAGGGTGAAGAGAGAGAATTCAATATCCAGTACTGGTACGTGGCCCACAGAATTGGTGGGGTTGGCAGACTTGCAAGGCCCAGGTCTGGGCCCCTGATTACTGGCTCTGACTATTGCTTTGCTGACTTTTACCATTTTTACGTTTCTGAGGTTCTTACCAGCTGTCAGTGCTGCATTCTGGTTTTAATCTTTATATTTGAGCATCAGTTGGCATGTGGAATCCTCTGATTTACTCAGGTCAGAATGCTCTGGTTGTGTCTTTATAGATTATGTTCGTGTAAATTTCTTGTAATCTTTAAAGAAGCCATAAATAACTCATTTTGTTTTGAAATATTCATATGTGATTTGCAAGTGTTTAGGAGTAGTAGTAAAATATGTCATATGTGAGTAAATTATCTACAGGTTTGGGGATTTTTTAGTGTAGTAAAGAACTGTGTCTGCTTTTGGCTTTAGTGATTTGCTGTCAGGTCCTTTGCTTTTTTTTTGAGTGTATTAATTTTTATGTATTTCCTGATTTGATTTTGTCTTGGCTGATGCTGATGGATCCCTGTGTTCTCCTGCATCCAGCTCCAATTACTAAGCAAGCACAAATGATAGCAGCATTCCCTGCTGTCAACAGGCTTTCTTCTAGCAAGCCGACCTTCTCTGGAGCAAATCTCTCTTCTTTGCTAGATGATAAATAGTTTTGCAAGAGCTCATCTGCTACTTCATGACCAACCACTTCTGCTACTGCTAAAATCTTTAACCTCTGTTCACGTGACCATCACACAGTGTTTTCATTAATTAAATGCCACTATGAAGTTGAGTCCTAGAACTGGTGATCCGTGAGAAATGGTGTGTTCAGGAGAATGTTACTTTGTTAGCCTGATAGTTTGGTAATTGCCTCACTGAGAGGCTGGCTTCATTCTTGGTCTCCCTGTCCAGTTCGAGTAACTGCTTTGGGCTGGCAGAAGAAAGTACTGCAGTTAATAAGCTCTAAAGGATTGTCTGAAAACTGCTTTTCTCTCAACTGGACTGCAGGAGAAACTCTGACAGTTCTGTTAGCAATGGGGACAGTTGAGAGGGTGAAGCTTGTGTTTGTTTCCAAACACATGGTGGGTGTCACTGAGGCTCCAGCCCTGAGTCCTGTTGGTGAGAGCAGAAGTGGCATCACCCTTGGACTGGTGTGGGAGCAGCAAGGCTGCCCCTGTGTTGTGAGTTTTGCAGCTGAGCTGCACATCCCCACTTCTCCATGTGGTATGAGTTTCCTTAGCCAGGAGACCTGCAGAAATGCTAGACTTCCTCTCTGCTTCTGAGACTTCTCTAAATGAATAGGACCCGCTTCTGTTAAATTCTTTAACTTTTAAACATGTTTTTATTCCCCCTTGCCTCTTGTCTTCCTTCCCCAGAGGTAGCCCAAGTGTTTTAGAAACAACATAGTCAACTGGAGCTCATTGAATAATTCAACTGTTGCCTGAAGTGATAGGAAAAAGAGGACGACCCATTTAATAAATCAACCAGAGCTAAAAGCTCTGTGGTTTGTAAAAATGTTCATCTGCCCTCCCTTTGAACTACCCGAATTTCTCTTCTGAAGCATGGTGTTTTTTCCCTCTCAGTTGGGTGTTGCCTGCTGTGGAAGGGAGCCTGATCTACCTGCAGGTTATCCTTGCAAGTTGATTCTGTTAAGCAGCTCTTTTCCAGTGAATGCTGGGGGTGTTGCTTCAGTGGCATGAGACACCGTGAACCATTCTGACCATCCACACAGTGTTCCTGGATAGCTTCCTCTCTTATGATTGCTTCCCTATTATTCCTGCTGAGGGCTTCTGAAATGCTCTGATCAAAGTCCCTGCTGCAGCAGGAGCTCCCCAGGAACTACCAGTCTCACTTCTGAGCTTCCTTGACCATTTTTAACCCAAATGAAGGCATTTTGTAGGCCATTGAAGTATAATTTCTGAAGCTATTAGAAGTGACCTAGCCTTTTCATATATGCTTTTGCTTCTCTTTAAATAAATAAGAATTCTGAAAGTGAACTTTATTTCTTATTTGTGAACCATGCCTGTTACCTAAAATGGGTCTAAATGCAAGAAACTATCTTTAAGGGACATTGCTTAGAAATAGGATTGTCTAGGGAAGTTCATAAACCTTTTGCTAAAGACATTGTTCTGTCTGTAGTCTGTGTCAGGCTTTCATTTAATTGCTTTGGACAGGCGCTTGCCAGTACATCAGTGTGTTACTGTATAAATTGCTTTTTCATTGTTGCTGTAATTGTAAAATAATCCCTCTGTTATACCCACCCAGTGATCACTGCATTATCTTTTTGCTGAGCTGCAACATTTTTTGGTGCCTGGTGGTGTCCTGCCTGTTGAAATGAGAGATGTTTATTAAATTGGCTTTTCAGTTGTGGTTCAGTTGAAGAACTGGCAGAGTGATCAGAGGAGAGGCTTGCTACATGCCTTGAAACATCATCAATTCCCTTGTATTTCACTGCTTTTTTTGTTTTGTTTTAAAGGTCCTTCCTTCAAGCTCTGTATCTGGGCTCATGGAAACCATATCAGGTTACTGAGCTTTGTATCCCAGAGGCGGCTGGAGATGAATTTGTGAACACTGCTGTGCATATATAAATGATTGTAGGTTTGAAATCAGGGTCTGGGGAGAAATGATCCGTTTGCCTCTGTTGCCTGTTTTGACCAGGGAGCTGAATTAGCAGCTAAAATGTGTGCTGTGGTGTGTTAAACAACATTGAATGGGAGGCTACAGAGATAATCCTGGGGAGAGGCTATTGAGGTTGGTACTGAGCCCAGACAGGCTTTGCTATTCTCTTCTCAGTGCTGAGGTGGTGGCTTTTTCAGTGAAATTTTGTATTCTTTGAAGCATCCCAAACCTCTTCCTTAATCAAGAGGTAGATTGCAAGGTAGCACTGTGCTTGATCATTTTGAAGAGCTTTTGGCTGGTTTTGTTTTCTGCTGCGTTTCTTATTTTGTAAAAGGTTAGATTGCTCTCTCTGTGGCTGTAGGGCATTGCAACGAGAGGCTTCTTCCGTAGCCCTTCTCATAAGTGTATTCAAAGGTAAATTTAAAAAAATCCCACTGGGTGTTTTAGTTATTTTCTCTTGAAACACAGTGAAATTCGGTTGACATATTTCACATGTAAGCTAGGGAGATTGAATAGTGTGTCTGGATTTTCTTGCAGTCTTGTCTTCTGTCCAGACTGGGATCTATGTGCATGCCTTGGTTGGTGTGCTGTCGGCAGCCTGCGGTTCAGAAATTGCCCCAGGAATGGGAGGGAAGTTGACCTAAGTTTGAAGAGTTAAAAAACCACAAAGAAATGGAGCCATCTCACATTTCTTAATATATTTTTGCACTTCAGCCTTGGAAGAAATCTTAAGATTTTTGGTTTTGACGCCCTTCTGTAGAAACACCAGAGTTACAAATAATTTAATTATTGAGCTTCTGATACCTTTTCAGTGGCAGGTGGTGGCATGGTCCCTTGCCACATAAAGACATTGCTGCAAAAGTCATGCTGACAAAGTTGGCAACATCTGGCTGTGTGGTGGAAAGGATGAATTGTTGTATACCAGAAAGCTAGAGTTCATATATCCATGCTTTACCAGCTCTTCTTGGCTTAAACCATCCTCACCTTTCCCTGTAAATTAGCATCTCCCCCTCACCCCCAGGCAAAAATACTGGGGCTTCGTTCAAGCAGGTAATACTAAGTAAGGCAGAGTCAAACTGATGTAGCAAGAATATAAAATACTGGGTTTCTTTCAGGTAGTGGTTCTGGAACAGAGCTTCTCCTGTAAAGGAAGCTTTCACTGGCCATGTGGTTTGGTAGGAGCAAAGGGCTAGTGACTAGTCTTGAAGTGCTCAGCCTCTCCTACCTACTACCACAAGTGGGTTTGTAGCCTATTTCTTCTTTAGGAAGTTACTTTGCAATAAGTATGGCTAATTTGGAGACATTTGAGTGTATTTTCCAAAGAGAGATGAGGTATTTTTTTGGTTTGGTATGGTTTGAAGCTCTATTTAAAGCTAAGCTTGCCAGTTTTCACAGATCAGCTTTAATTTTATTTTCCCCACTTGCCATACCAACAGCAAGATATGTTATCAAACGTATGACCGGGCCAAGTCAATAAATTCTAAATACATCCTAAATTATTTTCTGTCTGCCTTGCACATTTTTATGAGGCTGTTGAAAGGCTCACTTGATGCGTGTTCAGATGAGCAGGGGAAATTAAATTGTTTTCCCCTTTCTCTCCTCTTCCTTCCCCATGACAGAGTGATGTGCTTTGGCTTGAAATTATGAAATGTCTTTTAAAGATCTCTGAAGTAGACAACAGAATTGGTCTCAGTGGTCCTTTTTCAAAAGACTATCTGGAAATGCTTTTTTTTTTTTTTCCTATTTAGAAACTGAAAAGCTGACGGGGTTTTTTTTCCCCATGAAATATTCTCTGCTACTGAAAGATTGTCCTTACCTAATGGAAAATCCTTTATGTTAAAATAGGACAAAACATACAAGGTGTATGTTTCTTCTGCTGTATTGTTGTAATGCAGCCACGTTATTTTTGCATTACCATATTGAGGAATCAAGCACATCAGGAGGTGATGATGTGTTCTAGTGAGTGGTTTGCTGTTGGCTGCAGCACAAGCCTTGTGTCCTATCATGCTGCTGGGTGCAGCCTTGCATCTGCTTGGGCTGCTCCTCTGGAAACTGGTTCAAAAACACTTTGCTCCATCTTTCATCGCCTCCATAGATCACTGTTTCACTATTCACACTTTCCTGTGGATAGGAGATGAAATCTGTTTTCATAAGGTCTATTTGGTTGTTATTATAAGCAAAATAAATAGGGTTGTCTTCTTTCCAGATGCGCGTCTGCTTATGCTGGTGGAAGGAATACCAGGAATCAGGAGAACTTGAGGGCTTTTGAAAATGTTGTCCAGTAAACTAGGAAAAAAAATAATTAAGCCATTGAAACTAGGGCTTCCCAGTGATTTATTTAATCTCCATCAAATCAGCTTTAAAAAAAAATTTTATGGGTATTGTTCAACCACTACATAATAACTTACTTGTAAAGCCCCTCTTTGGAGCAAGAAAATGGCTGTTTGCTGTAGGCAGCTAGTCCTGGCCTGATAGGCTGGCAGAATGACTGCTGCTGTTGTGCTTGGCTGTTCAGCATCCCAGGGAAATATTTGGGCAGGTTTCTGTAGGTAACCCCTGACATCCTTCAAGTGCAAAAACGTTTTGTTTCCAAGCTCAGGATACATCTTCATGCTAAGGTAGTGGAGCGATTTGGATGGCTTCACTGGAGAGCAGTTGCTATGTGTGGGAGAAGGATGATGCTGCTGCAAGGCCAGCAGCTCTTTGGCTGCCTGCCCTGGAGCCTGCCAGCAGATCTGTGGCACCAGCCAGCCTCACCAGCACAGCAGATGGACACACCAGCGCCGTGGAGAGCTGTGCAGTAACGAGGAGTGATGGCCTACAGTGAACCTCATCTATTGATTAATTAACATGGAAATCAGCAGCAAGGGTGCAAAGAAGAAAAAACAGTTTTCCCCAGAAGGTCTTCTATAAAGTGAGTAACCTGGTGAGCCTCAAAAAGGACTGAAGAGGCTTTGTAAGAGAAGCATGTAAGTGTGTGTACGACAGAGATACAAAATAGGTTGTAAGACCTGAAAATTTACAGCATGGTGCTCTGTTTTCCAGCTCACATTCACAGGACTGGGACACTCCTTCATTATTTGTACTTGTTACAGCAGCCAAGCATTTCTTACTGTTCACATAAAGAAATAGCAGGATTTGAGATTTGACCTAAAAGTGTATGTAGGGCTGGCTTCAGTATGGAGACTGAAGAACTTGTTTTACTTTTCTGAGAAAAAGGTTTTTAAAAAGCACATGGATGATCTGCAGGAGCAGAAAATACTTGAAAAGTTCATGTTAATTTTAAGATTGAACTGAGGGACTTCAGTGCATTGGAAAAGAATTTTTTGACCATGTAGGAATGTTTCTGAAATACTTTTTCTACCTTTGTAGATACAGAGTTTTCATTTGCTTGCCAACTACAAAATAAGAATGTTTCTAAGCTGGGTTATTGTCTCCTTTGTAGTTTGCTTTTTGCCTTCTTTGTTATTAGCCTGTATTAAAGAGTCCAAGAGATGATTGTGTTGATACTTCCCAGGAGGAAAGAAGCTGCTATTAATACAGCAACTTCAGCAAAAATTTAGATTAGGCTTCATGGAATTGAAACTGAGGCTCTACAAATAACCTGAACACTTACAGCTTGTAAAGCTTCTTGTAAAGAAGATAAACATGTGTCTCTGCCTCTATTGATGGATGCCATTGGGGCAGTTTCTGTACATCCCTGTTTCTCAGGCTCTCTGTTATGCCACTGAAAGAGTCAAGAATCTCACTTTATCATCCTGTTCCATATATACATCTCTTAAAATGAGCAATCCCTAGGACACAGTGCCAAGTATGCTAAGAATAGCAGTGATGGACAGCAAGTTGCAGGAGTAGTAAGTGAGATGGTTTATTTTGGCCCAGTGCCTTTGATTGAACTGGGCTGGTAATAAAAACTCTGAGGCAGAGCTCCTGTGAATTGTATTTGACAGTTGGAAAGGTTGTTGTGAAAGGCAAGGAAGAAATGACTCCTGCTTGTGGTTGAAGAACTGGCTTTTCACAATTACTAAATGGGAGTCTGAGTGCTTCAGGCACGTACTGAAGGGGATGGATGTTGGGTATCAGGGGCTAAGGTAGGGTGGGCAGTGAAGAACCAGAGAGAGAAAATGCTGTCAGGAATACTGAAGGAGATTAGAATCTCTGCAGAAACAGTAGCTGATGTTGAGAATTTAAGAAAATTGACTAGATTCTTGAGTGCTTAGGGAAAGTTCAGCAAACACATGATTTTCAGCTGAATTGTGGGGAAAAATGTGTGAGAGGGAGAGGACAAGGTGTGGCCTACAGGGCCCTGGCCAGGCACACCTTGCCAGTGAACTTCAGAGGACTGTCAAGTTTTTTTGCTTTGGTCTTTTCACTGTTGGATGTTGGAATATTCTCATTGCCATGAGAGGGAATTACAGTCAGTGTTCATGGGAGTTCTGCAGTTTAAAGTCCAGTGGAGTTAATCCTTCTTGTTTGAGTTCAACAACATTTTGACTTTTAGCAGGAGCCTAAAGTGATATGCAACATCTGTGTAGAGCATTGCTGAAATTCCTGATAAATGAGTTCCAGAGGCAACCTTCCATTTGTGGGACATTGCACAAAATCTGCCACACAGAAAGAATAAACTTTTTCAGCTGGGCTCTTCAGTGGCCTGAAGAGTTGAAGAACCAGAGTCTTCTCTTTGGATGATGGAAGAGGCAGGAGTCCATTTGTCAGTCACTGATACACTTCAGACTTACTGCTGTTGTTAACCTCCAATGTGCCATGTAAGCTCAGGATGACTGGAGGCACTGAAGCACTGGGGAATAATCTCTTGACATTCTGTGCCTCAGTTTCCTCTTCTGTGAAATACATAGCCTTTAAAATGAATGCTGGTTTTGAGTTTTCCATGATGTAGAGAAAGTAGTGATTGTGAAATGTAAAATACTGTTGGAAGGTGGTTGAATTATTTCAGTTTATATAATACAAATGGAAACAGGGCCTTTATTTTCTTGGGACATCTCCTGCAATATTGGAGAGATGGTGATATCCCTGCTTTTGCAGCAAGGTCACTTCTGTCAATACCATCCAGATGTGTATCCTCAAGGTATGTCTAAACATGGTTTGCACTGCGTGGTGTTAATAGCTCTTAGGATGTCTCCCAGCAGGGTCCCACCCTTGTGCTTTCACCTCTGTGTTTATGCACTTTCCGTGCATTCACACTGTTTTGTCTTACTCTGTTCATCTGTCTTGTTTCAACAATTTGGGAGAATAAATCTTGCCTTCTTTCCTTGTAGGGGAAGGAGATTTTTTTTTTTAAATCCCCCAAAAACCAAACAAAAAAAAAACAGGACTAAGATGCCCACCACAGAATGACAGTGAATAGGAGCAGACCTAAACATTTTTGTCTCTAGGACTCCTAGCAGAAGAGAAGCGGTGTAAATTTTTGAATAGGTAAAAGCAGTGCAGGGTTAACTGTTCTAGAAGTCATATTAAGATACTTGTGGTATTCAAAATGGATTGATCTAAATGGAGAGGAGCAGAGGCTCAGGGCTCTTTTCATACTCAGCACTTGGTGTCACAGCAATGGCAATACCTGAGTAGGGGCACTCAGGTATTGCAAGACAGGAAGGTCAAGTGCCTTCTCTTGGATGACATTTTGTCATCCCTGCTCTTGCTTCTGTTGACAAGTACCAGGTGATTTTTAGTGAAGTTCAGGAAAAGGTTATGAAAGGTTTTTCCTCTTTGCTGCTGGGTGGAGAAGGGACCGTGTGGATGTGCAATGTGGAGGATGAAACCAAGCATGTCCTCTTCAAAACGTGGAACGTGATACTGCTGTTGCTCAAGGCATCAATACTGAAGTCAGTGTAGGAGATAACTGTTTTGAGCCAGCATGGCCACATTCCAATCAAAACTTCATTTTTTGCCTGGTTGTGTTGGCCTGAGCAAGTCAGATGTTTCCCAGTTTTTTGATCCAGTTCTGTTTTGTGCCTCCAGGACAAGGTCTCTTGCATGCTTCTGTCTTTTCAATATGTTTGTGAGAGTTCCAGAACCATTTTGGAGATGGGGGAGAGTAGTATAGAACTCAAGAGAAAGGATAATAAAAGCTTTCAGTTGACTTTTTTTTCCACCTCTGACTTTCATTTTCTTCTGATGTGTTTTTCCTAGCTGAGGCAAAGTGTTCCTTCGTTTGAACTGTTGCTCTGCCATGGATTGAGCAGAGCTGTGCCTGAGACGTGTTGATATAGGTGATAGCTCCTAGTGAGGTTTTCTGATGAAAGGTGTCCCACATCACCCAGTGACGGCATCTCAGGCTGGGCTCTCCATTTTAGGGTAGCTGCTGTAGTACTGACCTGAGTTTAGACTGCTTGAGCTTCCTATAAGATCTTTTAAAATGAGGTGTGAAGAAATAGACAGAAAGTGAATCCCGTGAGGCTGTGTAAAAACAGCTTTTGAAAGATGAGAATGGCTCCTGGGGTACAGGAGTGGGTGACAAGGGAAAAACTTGACACTACCCACTGCTGCTGATGCAGCATTCAGAGTGCAGCTGCCCAGCCGCAGAATGGGAAGTGAGCACATTTTTTCTCAGTTTTGCAAAGTGAAGTGGCTGAGAATCTATGGCTTAACTGTAATGGAGTTGTAATTCAAAGATGCCCCTTGTCATTGTGTTTTATTTATCCTGGTTTATAACATCCAATTGGGAAGTTTTTCTGCCTTCCAACATTTTGCTCGTGTGGTACTTAATTTTGCTTTGGTTGTATGAGACTTGGCTCCTGACTCAAATGATGCCACATTCCTTTAATAGATTTGTGCTGGAGATGAATTTTCCTCTCAGTGCTAAATCTGGGGCACGAGTCAAGTAGGTTCTGCAAGCCTAAACATAAGCTAAACCCTTCACTGCAGGGTCAAAGTTCTGCATGGATTTTGTAAGTGCATAAGAGCTGTTCGGGATTTTTCTTTTTTTCTTAATAACACAGCTGTTCTAAATAATGTGCCTACACAGCAGTTGGGAGGAAAAAATTTACAGACCAAGATGGTTGGCTTTTGTTTAACATTTATAATTGGCAGTTGGTATGCTGTGTAAATTCACCCTGGCTGTCCTAACAATATTTGTGCAGATTTAAGTCTTGTTGCTTTCTCACACCCAAATTACTGTAATTTCTTGGAAGAGCATATTGTTTCATGTAAAATTTGTGTACATTGTACAGTTGCACTTCTGTGGCTATATTGCAGTGTAAGTTTTTGCCTCCTGTGTAAATCTTCAGATTAACAGCCCTGGTGTCTGCTGAAGTAATGATCTGCATCATTTCAGGTGCTCAGTGAACAGTCAAGAAGAAAGCATTTGGCAGTTCCTATGCTTTTGCTGCATGGAAAATCAGTTTCGCTGCTTTCAAATGCTTAAATTCATTATCAGCTTAAGCTTTTCTTGCAGAAATGGTGGGACTGGTTAATTGCTCTGCTTTAATTACAGTCACAAATGGTGCATACTTGCCCCTTCCTAGGGCACAAGTGATTCCACGGCTAAAAACTGCAGTGCGAGGGAGGGCAATTAAAGGGAATTATTTCAGTAAACAGTTTGTACTGAAGCCTTTGACTCCCCACACCCACCCACCCTGACCACTGTTTGGAAATACTTGAGGAAAACACCACTCCCTCAGTAGGAACTCAAGCATGGCTGTGGCTTTGTTTTGATTTGTTCCAGTTGTATTTTGCCACTTGCAGTGAGATTCTAGCTATTGCACTCCACCTGAAGATTAGCTCGCTCCTCAGAAATGGAAAGGAACAGTGTTTGAACTGCTAATGCAGCCTCTCAGGCCAGTCCATGTGCTGACTTCAATTACCATCTCCAAGAAAGATGCCCCTGTTTGAGGAACACTTAATCATATGCTAACATCACCAGAAAAAGGTGTAGTTGTCTTCTGAGCTATATAAATGCCAAGCTGAAATGAAGCATAGAAAGGTGAAATGTACTTTTTCTTAAGGGACTCACAAGTGCTGTGCCTTTCTGAAAGGGAGTGGATGCAGGATATAATTGAGGTTATGTGGGAGGTGCAAGTGCAATTCCTTGTGCCCTCTTGAAGGTGTGTTGTCCTTGTTACCCAAGTGAGCTCTATTGTCCATTTATGGAAATCCTGATTTTCAGAACAGTTGTTGCAGGTGTATGCAAAAGAACGAATTCAGAAGCAACAAGTGAGGAAAAGGGAAGTGGATTAATAACGAAACAATTCACCTGTTTTCTCACGTTGGAAATAGTGTCCTTGTTCACACTGGAAGGTGACCCTTTTTTTCTGAAATGAAACTGGGAAATTGGAGGTTACCATCCCAAAAATGCACATAAAGGCTATGGAGGAACTGATGGAATAAGAGACAGGAAGTTTCATAAAGCTGTGCTTTATTGAGCTGTGGAGTGATTGAACATTCTCAAGGGGGTCAGAGACTCCATAAACCTGGATGAGGCTGCAGGGGACAGGCCCCCAGTGGGCAGAAGGGTGGATAGGCTGAATGGGTGTCTTCTGAGTCTGATCTTGGCTAATGCTGAATGAGCTTATTATTTAGATCCTCATAATGAATTAGATAAACAGTGAAATAATTAACAAAGCAGGCACTTAAGTGGTTATTGCATGGTTTAGAGCTGACTTTATTTAGATGAATGAGGTAGTTCATTCTACTATTAGCTGTGCCCTAGCAAAAAGGATTTTTTCCCCCCTCTCTTTTTAATGATTAAACACAACAAACAGAAAATGCACTGTGGCTTTTGCTGGAAAGACAGCACAATGGCTTGCTTCCTTCAGAGGGAGTTCGTCAGAGACTCCCAGTGACTCACGTGCAACTTCTGAAAGTACTTAGTTTTTTCAAATGTCAAAAAATTCTCAGGGTCTTTGATACAATAGAAGAGATCATCAAGTCATGAAATGTGGATATTTGACTTACTGTCTAATTAGATCATGTCTATAGCACAGTATTCCAGGTACTGTTAGAATATACTTAGAAGTCTGGCTTTATTTTTGCCATTCTCTGAGCTGCTGATTTCCTTTTCCTCAACTAGTTTTTAGGCCCAAGTAATCAGTCAGCAGAGCTGCTTACACTGGAATGCTCATGCATTCTTTCTATAACTCCTGGTCAGCTGTAGGACTCCAGATACTTCACTCTGGGTGACTGGGCCTAAATTGCTGATCTTTCATTTTTCCCTGCACCTCATAATCTCTTTCTGTGTTGTTGCCTTTCATGGTTCTTACTCAGTACAGATAATTTAACAAGACTTGCAAGCTGCTTTAACTTTCATTCTTTCATACACACCACGTGTAGCCCATTGCCTCTGCCAGTGAAAAAGAAAAGCAGTTACCAGAGGTGTAGACCCCTGACCTCAATTCTGCAGGTTTTCTCTTTTACCTGTTGCAGTACAGCATCGTGTCTATGCAGGGCTTGGATCTTGTGAGAAAATTCAAGGGCAGTCACAGGGGTGATTGAGGTTACTGCAAAAGCTGACCAAGTTTCTGATGCTCTAAGGTATGTCACAGATGGGCTTTTCCCCCCCTTCTTTTCTATTTTCTAAGAACAAAGGGAGAAAGACTTATGACATTGACCATGACTGTACAGACCAGTCCTTGGAGTGGATACTCTGTGTACTCTTGTCTGCCTTGGTTTTCTTTTTAAAGGTGTTACCAGAGAGACAAAACCAGCTGTCACACAGAGCCTGCCCTGGGAGAACAGTATTAGTAAATCCCTGGATGTGAGCTGTTTTTCAGAACTATCAATCAATGCAGTTTTATTTCCCTGTCTTCCTTTGCATGGAGAGGATGTGTGTTTTCATCTGGCCTTCACTTACTAAACCCTTCAGCTATTTGGTACTTGCCTGGTCACCTGGCTATATTTTGCTAAGACTGTTACCTCCCACCATTCCCAGAACATCTCAAAGATCTGGAAGAGCAACTGGATAAAAAGGTTTGTCATTTTTGATGGTGGACTTGCTCCATCAGAAGGCGAATTTCAGGCAGGAAAGAAGGCGTTTAAGCACATTCCATAAAAATGCTCAAATTTATTTTTTCTTTGTACTTCATGGTTTTTTCTGTGCTCCGTATATGAAATTGTCAAAGATTTTTGGTACATTTTCCTGAATTCCTATTGCAAACCTTTGTTAAGGAAAAAAAGATAGGAATTTGGACAAAGACAGATGCATTTGGATAGATGTGCTGGTCTGTGTCTATTTAAGTGTAAATTTTATATATTACAGTTGTCCTTGCATGGATTTTATTATTTTTAATAGTGGCTTCTCTCCAGAGTAATTGCTCTGCTTTACTAGTGGTTTAATTTTATTTCAAAAGAGCATTGTTTTTCCTTTAGGACAGTATTTGTGTCAGGAGTTACACTGAAAAAGCTGTAGCTGTACCTTTCCTACAGTCAGCCTCCAGGTAATGTACAGCTACAAAAGACATCAAGGACTCATCTGACAACCTGTACTGGGAAAGTAAAAGTTGGACTCAAAAAGTTTTTCAGAGTATTTACTATATTTATATCTTGCAAGAAGTCACTAGCACTTCTTGTCTGGGGAGATCTTTGTATGAAGTTCCTTTTAACTCTGTCGTAAAAGACCTTAGTAACGCTTTCCTTTTCAAGAGCAGAGAAGCAGATAGGTGAGGTAAATCTAAATCAAACGTCTTGGTTCCACTGACGGCACAAATATGGATTTAGAGATAAATTCAAGTGTAGCTGTGGCTCCTTCCCTGTTTATACACCAATAGGTGTATTCCACTCACTCTGATGCTTTCACATTGTGGCAGTTGAGCTGCAGTAGCTCCTGGTGGTCTCGTGGAGCAAGGTCCTGTGGAATAGGAATACCTTCAGAGCCAGAGCTGTCTGGGAGGAGGTTCTGAGCTGGTGCTTAGTGAAGGGAGCACAGGGCACTTCTGTTGCTGGTTGCCTTTTGGGCTCTCTTCTGCCATTCCCCAGAGCTGCTTTGCAGACGTGAGAGAACAAATATGACATTTTTCAAAGCACCAGGCAGGAGTTATTGTGGATGTCATCTTTCACCATCAACTGAATTGTCTCTGCGTGCAGATCTCACTTTAGCATGGACTTCATGCAAGTGCTTCCTTCATCCTCAGTATCCATGCTCCCAGGGTGAAGCTGACAGTACAAATCACGTTCTCACATCTTTTCACCTAGTCTGATTTATTTAAAAAACACATAAAATCATGTTTACAAATTAGTCCATTGGATAACCGTTACCTTGCGTGACAGAAGACAGGATTTGATCTGGCATGCACTTTTGTGTATTTGAAATAATTTTTCCTAATCCTTTGATTAAAACCTTTGACTCCCTAGCTGTTCTGCTGAGACTGAAAAATACTGCAATGTTTTAATATCTCTAGCTGGATTTTGCATGATATTCCTGTTCTTTTTTCTTCAACATAAGCAATGAAGAAAAAGAGGAAAAAGGAGAGCTCAAAAGCTGTGTAGAGTTGATATGCTTGGAAATTAATCATTAATGTCTTGCAGGTGGGCAGCAAATGTGTTATGGAGTCTTCAGTATCTGCATGCAGGGTAGTGAACCATAACTAAGTGAAGTGCCTGGGAAAGAGCTCTTCAGGCTTGAATCCTTGAAGAGAAAATAGGTGCATCCAGTAACAACTCAATCTGTACGCAGAGGGTTATTGAGGTTTTGCTGGTGTGATGTTGTGGGTAGTTACAGCTTCTCTAAATCCTTTCTGTAGGTTTAGGCTGTATCAGAGGGGCTGGAAACACAACATCTACCAGTTTTTGTTGTTGTATGCCTTTTACTAGCATCTGGAAGAGAAATACATCCTCCTAAATTAATTGTCAAAGGACTTAGTCACTGGGTGGGGCAGATATGCTGAATTAAAGAGGAGGAGTTCATTACTTTAAGAGAGGTTTGCCATCTCTTGGAAAGATGAAGGGCTGTACGTGATGCCATGTGGCATGTTGCAAATCTTTCAGAAACAACTCTCCCAGACAGGAGGAGTCATCCCACCTTTTCCATTTGCAGTGTTCTAACCACTGTGTTGTGCACTAAAGTTTTAGACTGGTCACTTCAAAAGTCTTGCTTGTCGTATGCCCATTATCAAGTGAGAATATGTTTGCCAAACAGGTAGCACAGATCCTGCTGACTGTATTTGCAGCCTGCCTTAGAGATGTTACTCTCTGAAGGTAGCTTTAATTTTTGTTCTAGTTATTATGTACTTGTAAAGACCTTATTAACAAGGCCTCTAACTTAGGAACATGATTTTATGCCTCTCTGCAGCCACTTCTGGTGCTTACCAGAATCACCATCTACCATCTTCCTCTGTAGGAAGCTGCTTTGAACACATCACAACCACAGCTGTTCATATTGCTGTTTCTTTTGTGATGTGCTTTAACCATTTCCTGCAGCAGAATTTACTCTTTGAAGTTGTACAATTAGGCTGTCTTCAGCTTTGTTTTCTTGAGGTTTTAAGCTGAAGAAACTCAAGCCTGTGTTAACAAGTGTTTACAACTGGGTGGTTGTAGGACTGCTCTCCCCCCTCTGCCACTGCAGGCTGAGCACAGGCCATATGGAATCAAATAATGGCATTATGGCTGCACCTGAGACTTTTCTGATGCTGTGAAAGCAGTTTCTGTCTGACTGATGTCACATGCTTGGTCCTTGGGCCTGTCCAGCTTGCAGTAAGCACTGTGTTGTAGTGGTGGTACAATGGTAAAATCCTGGAACACAGTGTTTTTATATAGCTCCTTCACTCCTTTTCTTCTGTAGACATCAACTTTAAACTGTTTGTGAAAGGGAGCCAGGGTGACCAGTGTTGCCTGCATCAGGGATGCTGTTGCTGCAGTCTGAGTTCACCACTGGGTGTGGTAATTACAGTTGTTGATATTCAGGTTTCTGAATTGGACTAAGTGGGTATTGCATACGTGAGGGAATGCTGAAATTGGAGACATGGACTAAATAAACATCAAAGGCCTCTGAATGTGCTAGAGAGTTTGCCATAATGAGTGCTTGTGCTCCCATGCTCTGACAAAGGCTTTTCTGGCCTCTGCACTGTGTGGGTGCATCCAGGGGGTTTAGGAGAGGTGGCACTGCAGTGGAGGAGGAATGTCTTGGAGAGTAAATTGTCTGTCTCAGGGGTGAGGATACAGAACCTGTGCTGGTGTGTGCTTACCAGAGGGATGTTGCAGGACTGCTCTCCCTCCTCTGCTGCTACAGTCTGAGCTTACACAGAGAGGCTGGTGCAGGTTGGAGTCCCAGAAATGACAGAAGTTGTGGTCCCCGCCAACTGACACTGACATGTGATGAATAAAGTGTCTCACTGAGAGATTGATAACATTAGAAAAATGATGTCACTGCACAGAGTTGTGCCAGATGTAGTCAGAATCCAAAAATATCTCTCCTGCACTGATGAAAGGGAGTGGGAGAGGATGTGGTGGATGTAAAGGTTAGTTTGGTAGTAGTGGCAGCAGTCGCTAGATCAGGTTGGTGTAAGGAATGTAATGCTGTGTGAAAGGAACAACCAGGGTTACTGCAGGTGAGGGGCCAAGAGATGAGTTGATGGCCTCAGACCAGCACTTTCTTCTGTGCTTCTGCTGTGTACCAAAATTGTGGCTGAAGTAAGAGCTTGTGTAGGCTTTTTAAAAATTATTATGGATTGGAGATTTTAAATGCCTTTTCCATGTTTTCTGCCATAGATGGATACACTTTGAATTTGATGAATACAAAAACATAGATCAGGTTTTCAGATTGACTGAAGTGTTCTGATGAACCTCCTGGGTAGTCACCACGCCTGACGCCTTTCAGTAACAACAGCAGGGCTCCAGTCTTAGAAGCACAGTAGAGCATATGGGGAACCAATTAATTCAGTAGATATTAATTAATAAACACATTTCCTCTGGGGAAAGCCTTTTAGCACATCCACCGTTTGGCCCAAGATTGCTTGCACGCATGAATGGATAGCAAACGTGCTTTCCTGAATTGTCACTTGTTATTTCTTGATGGGCTGGGGAGTGCCTCCTCCAGACTACTGCTGCCAGGCTTTGGGAGAGCAGACTGCAGCTAATGCTGGAGCTGTGTCTCAGCCACCAGCGTTCTCACACATCAGGGATGTCAACACACGCCAGTTTCCAGCCTGGCCCTGTGACGCTGAGCTGAGCCCGGCCAGCTCCCGGCAGTCTGAGGTCTCTTTGTTTGGAGCTTCCTTCATCTGCGTGTGCATGTGGAATGATCAGCCCTGATCCAGCTACTGTATGTCCTGAGGCACAGATGTACCCGTGCAGAGCAGAGCTGCTGTGGAGTGGGCAGGGCATTGCAGAGCCTGCCTCTTCCAGTGCAGCAGCTGTTTGCATCCCTCTGTGGCCCTGCACTGGCTGAGCAGGGTAGGCTGGATTGTTAATACACACTGCAGAGCAATTCACCTGAGTTCCAAATCTCCACAAACTCATGTTCCTTTAGAAGTGAATCCACTGTTCTGTCATCACGCTCATATTGCTCCAAGGGTAAGAACAGTGAACACTTGTGCTGGCACATGGTCATTGATGATGAAGACTTGAACTTCCGTAAACCTGCTCCTGATAATGAATTAGCTCTCCTATAAACTTTCTTAGGAGAAACCAGAAGCTTACAGAAGCGGAAGCTTTTTGCTGCTGACCATTTGAATTTGCTTGACTGCTTAAACTGCAAAATGCTGCATCATAATATAATAAATTGTTTTCACTGATGTTTTCTTCTGGTTTGGAGTTGCTGCAGGTGTGAAGGTAATGTTCTTGAAGCAGCTCACTCAGTGATTTGTTATGAAGTTGCCATTTTAATGGTGTAAAATTCCATTAATTATACAGACTTGTACTGACATTTGCTTCTCTTCCTGCTGAGTATGAAGACAGAAACCTACTATGGAGTGCAGATCCCTATGATGGAGAAGCACCTTCATTGCAAAGTGTGGCAGTGTTTTAGAATGGGCAGAGTGCTGAGGTGGGACCTTACCAGTGGAGGACTGGACCACAAGTGCTTGTTAGTCTACGTTTAAGGTTTCTTAGGTTCTTAATATTACATGAAATATTCTCCATTACAGAAAGGTTTTATTTCTTGTGGTACATGTGCAGGTGTGAAGTTGTGGAGAAATTTTTTCAGGAAAGGTTGTAAAGAATACAGGAGCTTCTCTCATGGACTCAATTCCTCTTAGAGAAGTTACAGGTATAAAATGCACGATGAAAATATCAATTATATCTTTAAAAAGAAGTAAAATTTCTAAAGCATTTGAAATTTAAATATGCTACTTGAACTTCATGGAAGAACCAGTCAAGTGTCCCTTAAGTGCTCATTCACTGTGTGTATATATATCACCTATCAGTCGTTTTCTGCCACATGTGTAACCTTTCCTACTTGGTACTTGCAGCCTGTATCCTTAGCAAGGAAGTGTACTAATCCCTGATGAGTGCAACTGAAATGGTAGGTGAAGTCAGCAGAAATCTTTCTACCCAGTGAGTTGGCGGTGCATGTTTGTAAGCCAGCAAACTGCAGTGCTTTGCAAAATATTATGGATCCAAAAGCACAATGAATTATGTCTACCAGATTCACAAAGCTAGGATTAAGAATAGCTGTAACGTCTGCTGCTGAGGGTGTATAGAGCACATTATCTGGTCTATTTTCTGGGTTTCTAAACACATTTTAGATGTGTGCTAACAGCCTGTTATAATATAGTTGGTGGCTTTTGTTAAATGAATGATACGGTTATCATTTGGTTTCATGTAATTTTCCAGATGGAGCAGTGCTCAGTTTAAACTTCTTGGCAAAAATAGTTTTCTGTATTTTTTTCTGTGATCAGAATTGCTGATGATTCCTTGTTCAGGAGTCAGTTTAATTTCTGTGTGTGTGAACTGATAAATGGTGGGAGGCTGTAAATGCTGATGTGTTTGGTCACTGTTGACTTAGATAATTGAATTAAGTGTAGAATCAGGCTAGCTTTCTGCCTGTGGGGTGTGAAGTGTTCATGGTGTTGGACACAATTTGCTGTTCAGGATGGATATCTTTGTCTTTCACCCGGGTATCTAGATGGGTACATTTGCTCTTCCTGACGTGCTGTCATCCCTTGTAAGCAAGATTTATTAATTTGGCTCCATTTTTGTGTTGTGCTGTTCTTGTGCTTTGCTGGTATTTGTGGCTTGGGGCAGTGTTCTCCTCCCAGTCCTCAGCTCCTCTGCCAGAGCAGTGAGCTGTCCTGCCCGGGGGCTGCAAGTGCTGGGGCTGGCATGGGAGCTTCTGGTGTGGGAGATGAGTTGTGATACATCTGGATCTGAGCTCTCCTCCCCTTTCTGTACTTCCCCAGATGAATTGCTCACATGCCACTATGGGACAGACAGTTCAGACCCATTCTGTTCATGCTGAACAGAAAGAGAAATGTCCCTAAGTCACACACAAGGCATTGTGCTATTGCCTGGGTGTGTTCACTTGGTTCCAATCAAATACTGGGCTTATGCTCAGGTTCCTTGTGTTTTATAATTTCTTCCCTGTCAGTACGAGATCCACATCTAATGAGAGTTTAGCAACAAAAACATAGTCTAGGCAAACCACATAAAAAGCCAAAGAATTACATTATGGTGTTTGGAAAGCCTTAATAAAGAATCTTAATATACTGCTGTATGTGGGGGGAGCTGCTGTTCGCCAAAAGATTTATACTGTGAACGAAAGCAGTGTTAACAGGATGGAATTAAAAACTGAAATATTTCTTCCATACTTGCCCCCTCCTTCTCTTTTCCTGCCACTTTCTTTTCATGTGAAAGCCACTGATTTGGCTTCCACATGACACTCTTCTCATTTATGGCTTCTGTTCCTTCTCATTTTTATCTGTCCTCCCATTTCCCTGACGTGCTTTATTGTTTGGTTTTGCCCTCCCTGGATTGACTCATGCATTTTGTAATGCTTTTCTCCTCTGCTCATCTTTTTCTGATGTTTTTCAGGCTCCAGAATTGCTTTTGCAACTGTTCACCAAACTTACCCTCTTGTATGCGTATGTCGTCTGTTGCTAACTGTTATACTCCTGATGCAGCAAGTTGACATGTAGAATATTAGGGATTTCTGTCAGATGAATTTATTTCTTAACAATCTGTTAATATAATTGAGTGATGGGTTAGCCCAGTTCAGCAAACCTGACTTGCAGGTTCAGCAGCACCTTTTTGGAGATGATTTTGCTGCTGGAGACTCTGGAAAGGAATTAAAAGACACTGGCTTTCTCTTGGGAAAAAAATGAACCAACAAGCTGAAAACTGAAGCAGGATGAATCCTGCTCGTGTATGTTTCTGAGAATATTCCCAGTGCTGTACTCAGGATGAGTCCTGGAGGCAGGAACAGTGTTTATGGCAGGTTGTTCATAGTGGGTGGTGGACTTGCTGCTGCTAAATTTGTAGTGCTTGAGTCTGTCTTGCTGTTTAAAAAAGGTGGGTGGGCTGACTGTTTATCTTTGATTCTTTGTGAAGAATTGGGAGAAAAATAAAACAGCTTCGTTTGAACTCTGGGAAAGACAGCTGTGTATAGATGTGTGTATAGATGATCCCAGGACAGCTAATGCTTTATGGAGGACTTTGGTTTATTTCTGCCAAAATTTTAGTAGTGGAGGTGGGTCATAGGAAAGCCTATAAAGGAGAGAAAGCAAGACTGGATGCCTGGGTACTGCATATTCTGCTGGAAGAGGTGCAAATGGCATGCCCTGTGCAGGCCTGATTTACAAAGGAGTCTAACACAGGAGGATCGTTTGTGTGAAAGGGAGGCAGTCACTGTTGCCAGTGTTCACGTAGGGATTTAGGCACTTCGAGCACTTCTGGCCAGGGTGTGAGCAAGCTGCCTAGGAGTTTACTAACACACCATATCCTGTTTGCAACCTCAGCTTGGCAGGGCTTCTCTGGAAAAATTAAAGATTCTGTTTTCTGGCGTAAAACCACAAGGAGTGGGAGGGAAGTGCAGCTGTCCTGTCCTTAGGTTCAGGCAGCTTGTCTTGCCAACTGCAGAGAAGTGCAGCCTTCAGAGCTGGGTTTAGTTTTCAGACTGATGGTTGTTAATAGCAAGCCCTTCATTTCATCCTCATGTTTTGTTTTTATCTGTGTGTGTTTAATTGAGAAATGGCTCTCTCAAAAGCCCTCCAAGAACCTGCTTAAAAGTGGTTTAGATTGCTGACTGTTGGGCTGCCTCTTGTCTTAGTCTTCATCATATTTGAATTCATTGTGAAGTTGCAAACAAAAGAATATCAGAAATAATAATAAAAAAGGTACTGTGTAAATAATTGAGTGCTTGGCAAATGTGATAGGATTTTACAATTCCAGTGCAATAATATAGAAGAGCTGACTGTATACATTGTGCCAGGAGGAGTGAGTGGTCATAGAAAAATGCCTGTTTCCAGCAGGTGTGTAGAACCATTAGCCAGAGCTGATGACAAATGGAAAAAGCCAAACACATTTAACTAAGCAATTGAAAGCTATTTTACTTTGCTGGTGAAGGTATTTACCTCTGGGCAAGTGACTTCCACCTTAGCTTAAATGACTTTTTTCTTTTTGAGATTCATGCTCATCATGCAGTAATAGCAGTCCTTGCTGAATGGCCTGACTGTCGGTATTGGGCACTCTTATAAACTGAGTGGAACCAGTGGTTTTCCATTGATTTTCTAGGTGACAGTGCCTGGATAAATGGTATTCATCTCTTCTCTTTTCCCCTTCAGTTTGTGATTCCTGCTCTCCCACAGCTATTTTGGTTATGCTGGCACTACAGGTTTTTTGGGAGCTGTGCTGTAGACAGCAAAGGCTGGGGAATGGGACAGACAGTCCTTTCCAGGCTCTGGTGGTTTCTCAGTTGACACAATGCTCTGGTTTGCAGTTTGGCCTTACTTGAAGAACTACTTGACAGCTGAGAAAAGGGGCTCAGTGGTGGGCGGAGAGGGAACTCCTTAGGCCAAAAGATGAACAGGCATCATTAGCCCCTTCTCTGGCTGGCAAAAATATCTTTATGGCATTTAAGTGTAGTTTGCTTAGGGCATGCTGGGGGGTGGTGGTGAATGGGAATTCCTTCACAAACTTGAAATTATTTATTCTTAGTCTGAAAAATCTTCAGAGTTATAGAGTCAAGCGGAAGTAGTTGTGTGCATGCATGTGAGCACCTCTCCATTATCAGGTTTATGAGTAAATAGAAACATGTTTCTTAAAAATAATTAGGTCTGACCTGTTAAGCAGCAGAATTTTACCATTTTTTTCTTCTTTACTTGCACATTTCACGCTCGCTGTCTTAAAATTGAATGTATGTGTTGTCAGTCTTCATCACAGACACTGGCACTGGTTAAACCTTTCTCTCAGAAGGGTTCTCCATCAGCTTTCCATTATACCTTTAGGCACTCGACTTGTAATCAAATCACTCCTTGACCTTCTTCTGAGGTTAATAGCTTGGACCTTAGGCATGAAAGAGAGACCTCTGATCCTGTTCTCTGGTTGTTCTGTTAGCTGTGCTCTGACCCACTGCAGTGTATCGACAACCTTCCACAGCTGTGGATATAAGAACTAAACAGGTTCTTACTCAGCATTTTCCCCCATATCCAAGTGATCGCTTTCATATTCTGTTTTTTCCTTTTTCTTTTCTTTCCACACTGTTTATTGCTAGTTTAGCATGAGCTCAGCACAGGCACTCACACTCTTACCAGGGTGTGAGGGCTGGCTATGTATAAGTGGGGGTTATAAAGTCAGTCTTAGGGAATAAACAGAAAATGTGTGAATTAAACGGGCTACCAGACAAAAAGCCATCAGTGAACTCTCTTGGGAAGTTGAAATAGCACAGTAACTGCATTGCACTTGAGAAAATAGTCTTTCTGTTGGAATCTCTTCCATTTGGAAGATTTACAGCAGTCGGAGTGGCCTTTGGCTTTGTTGACTTGTTCGTGTCTTCTGGTGTTCCAATGGACTTGTACCTCTCCAGAGACCTCCTGCACAGTTGGGTTCCTGCTGTCCCTTCTCTGCTCTCGGGGGTTGCACAGCAGTGGGAGCCTGGCTGTGTCAGAAGCTCTTCACACATTCTTGCTGTGCTTGGTTCAGACTGTGGATTTTAAGGGAGGGCTGGGATGGGGTGAGATGCAGAGGGAAGAAGTAGTGTGTGATTTAACAGGGCTAATCTCCTGGGGAGCTGATTGGGCTCAGTCCTGCTGCTGCCTCACTGCCAAGCAAACCTGCTCTGAGGCTTAATATTGGGAGACACTGGCAAGCACAGTCCTTGTGAGACGGCTGATTGGATTTATTGTCAATTGCTTTGTATTCCTTAGAATGAGAAATAATTTATTTTAAGGAGCAGCTTTCTTGGAGTGTAGGCTTAAATAATCACCAGTTTCTGTTTGGTCTGTTTCCCTCAGGATTAGAAAAGCTTTTGTTGTTGTTTTTTGGGGGGGATTTTTTTGCTCTTTGTGTTGTGTTTTTTTCCCACAAAAAGTGTTTTTGTTGCGTAGTTCAGATCTACCAGAAAGATTGTGGGTGGGTGAGGAGATGAGTTAAATTTAACACTGATCTGATATGGCTCCTAGGACACTCAAATAATGTTCCAGCCTTGGTCGTAATTCAAAGAATACAGAGATGGTTTGCATCTGCCTTGAAGTTAAAAGCAATTCTCTAAGGTAGTTTTGTAGCAGTGCAAGTAGGCGTGTGTGCGTTAGCCTAGGACTGGCTGTGTCTGGCAGGCTTTGGTTTAACTCACTAATGATGTGTGAAGGTGGCTGGGGTAGAGTCTGGGACACACAGACTGCATAAAGAAACTTTCTGCTCTCACCTGCCAAACTGATGGTTGGTTTTTTTGTTTTAGATGAAGGACCTAGCTTGTACTTCTGACTCCCATGTGCATGTAAGTTTATGGACTTGATATCTAGTAATACATGCATCCATTTAATTTGTGATCCAAGCTCTGTGGGGCCTGGAAGAAATGAGATCTGAATGCTTGTCTTGCAGAAAGGAATGTAAAATTAGTCATCCCACACCACCCTTAGTGACGGCACTGTAGAGGCAGCAGGTGGAGATGAAGGAAAAAACTTGGTGGAAAATTATAATCCATGATATAACCTCGTCCCACTAAAACTCTCCCTAATTTAGCCTTGGTTAGTTCATCTGAAAGACTCCAGAGAGGAAGCAAATCAGATCTGTTTTGGGTTTGGTCAAAGATTAGGCATGCAGATTTACATTGTATTTGTCTTTGGGAGGTATTTTGGCAAATTGCAGTGAACTCTCTGTACAGATCTTGGTGAGAAACAGTCATTTCCTGCTCAGTTTCCTACTGGGCAGGCTGTCCAGATAAACGCTGGCCATGCTGTCGACAGTTAAGGGAAAGAGAGCTCTGTGTGCCAGGTGCTTTTTGTTTTTTGCGGGGGTTTGGTTTTTGGGGTTTTTTGTCCTGTATCATTTTCATATTACAAACAATGGATTATGCTTCTATTTTACTACTTGATCTTGCTGAACTACTGTGAGAAAAAGGGCTTGTGATTAAGGGACTGAGTGATAACTTGTGATCCCCTTGTCCTATTCTGGGATCTACACAGAGTTCTTACACTGGGACTTTGAGGCCTGGATTTGTCCTCCAGCTTTAATGCTGTCGTGAAGCACTTGATATAATTTCCCTGCAGAATCAATGGCAAGAGCTGGACATGTCCAAGGAAGTAATTTAGTCTGTGCAAGATCTGTTATCTGAGGCTTCTACTCTTCTTTTTGACTAACAAGAAAGAATTATCGTGCATTTAGATACCTTGCTAAGCTGCTTAAAGTTAGATGGTGTGAATCTGAACCTATTGCTCATCCATTTCCCCATCTGGAAGTTGCATGTCCTCAGACTTCCTTCCCAGGAGCTGTTGAGGTGATCAGACAGCTCTGTCACATTGCAGCACTGTTGTCCTTTGCAGTGCAAAGCAGCTAGTGATGGTTTTGTTCAGAAAATCCAGGGGCATGTGTGGTTTCCTGAGCATTACCTTAACGTAGTGGCACTGATTAACATGTATGTTTTAAGTATATATCATCAAGTTGACTGAGATGTAATGTCTTGACATCCTTGGTTAACACCCAGTCAATCTGAAAAGCAGGGCAAGGCAATAGAACCCTGAGAGACACCTTGTCAGAGTGACAAATTGCCCTTTCTGATTCAAAGGAGCAGCTTGCATGGCAGAGCTAAATAACTCCTGGAGAAAGGGGAGGAGAGCATGGGAAAAATACCGTATTTGTTTAGGCCTTCCCATGTATTTCTTGTTTGTTGCTCAGAGTTGAAGCTCTTTGTTTTCTTTCGCCTGAAACAATTTAACAGCAGGTTGAGAGGAGCAAAGCCCCTGGGATTCTGCCTCTCCCACTTCTCCTTCTTATAAACTGTTTACAATCTCCTTCAGTTTCCTAGCTTTCTATGGAAAAGTTCAGTGGGTCAGCTTTCCCTTTAGCTTCATCCATCATTCCAGTCAATTAGAAATAGTTGAGGGCCAATTGCCCGGTCTTCCATTAACCAAGACACTTCAGATTGTTTAAAATAGCATAAAAGCCCTCTTTGTTGACCATTGGGCAGGCACTGGATTTCCCTGTTGATGGGCAGCTACCGCGTGGCTGAACAGAACCCCAGTGTGTCTTGCTGTACTTGAGGGATGAATATTGCTACTCCAGGCCTTGTCTGGGATTTGATTCCTTCTCCTTCACCTCCGCCTCTTGCACTCCCTGAAAGGTGTGATGCCTTGAAAGGGTGAATTGCCATGCCTCTTCCAAAAAAACCCACTCCTTTGTGACTTTTCAGAACTCCTGTAGTTGAGGGTTTTCTCCAGTTGCTGAAATGTTCCTTTTAACCTTGGTACTTTAAAAGCTCTTGTTCATTGCTTGTCGTGTGTGTTTCTGAAGGACAAAGGAAGTGTGTAAATGTTCAGGAAACAGTTAGTGCATTGTGGTGTGGGGCTGAGTTCATTCTGGTACCCTGTGCCAGGACAGCCTGCTTTCATTTGAGGCTAACATTTCCCTTCTGTTCTGAACTGAGCAGCCTTAGGGTAGAGCTTGTCAGAACTCTAGCAGAGCTTAAAGCTTTCTCATAGGTTGATGTGTTTGGGTTCACATTGAAGTGCACTGCATCTATTGTATACATACATACAAATAAGTAGAGGTATATATTTATATATATAAACCCTACATTTTATTTCACATGAAAAAACAAAAAAGTAGGTTTACTAAATGGAGGTTAGTTTATCTGCAGCAGAGTAGATATTTATGTATTCCTATATTTAAGTAATTTTCTCTATTGCAGACTTTCCTTCCAGCATCAGGTGCTGCCTGGGTTTCAGTACAGGCTGGTGCATGTGTTTTTTGTTGTTCTAGAGCCATCTTGCTTGAACGTGCCATCATTTTGATCCCAGTTTTGGGACAGTGTTTCCCCAGTCATGAAGAATTTGGGTAGGTCTGGCTGGATATACCTGTGCTTTGGTGCTGAAAACTTGGACTTTGCTGTGTTTTTTGAACTGGGGGATACAGCCTGTGATAATCCTTGAACTTAAGGTCTCCATGTGCTTGCAGAAGGAGCCCTGCCCTGCAGTAGTGCAAGCACTGCAGTGTATGAGAGCTCATCTGATTTTGAAGAGCAAACTAAGAAGAGTGGGACAGTTTCCTGTACTGCTGCCTGACAGGTGATGCAGGCTCAGTGATGGGCACAAGCTGATCAGCTGGGAATCCAGGTTTTGCCCTGCTGAGATGCATAGAAACCTCTCAGACAAATCAGGGCAGAGAGCACAGCAGGGATCTTGAGGCTGTAGTGAAAGAAGGGTGCTCTGACAAGGCAGTAGGATATGATAACCAGATTTGAGTATCTTCAGCTGCTGGGGAGTTGGAATTCTGTACTAGAAAATTCTACCTGAAATACTTCCGAGTTCAACAAATTCCATCAGTGATTTCCTTCCTCTCTGATGTCCCAGTCTGATCTCAAGACTGACTTTTTTCAGCAGCTGTGTTCCTGCAGACTTGATTTTTCTCACATGCCTTCAGCAAATAAAAGCTTGAGGATGTGAGTGAGCTGGAAGTGCATACCTGAGTGGGAAGGAAACCACTGGGGCAGAACATCAGCCTGAAACTTGACTCCAACAAAGCCAGTATTTGCTTGCTTTACACTTAGAAGTAATCTCATGCTTTGCAGAGATTGAAGCTTTAACGAGTAATTTAAAGAGTAGTAGAGGAGAGAGAATCCACATTTAATTCAATTAGCATTGTTGTCCAATTCCATTAATTATACCCAGACTTGTGTTTCACAGGAGCTGATACACTTGAGCTTTGTCTGTGCTGGGGTTGACTGAGGACAAGTATGTCCACTGATGTAGAATCCAGCCTTTGTGCTTTGCAAAAACCCTCAAATTTGGTATCTGACAGTAGCCTGGAGTAAGGAGTAGCTGGAATAGCCTGCATTGCAATCTTCAGAACAAAGGAGATCTTGGGGAGAATGAAGATTCGATGTACATGATTTCAGTGTTCTTGAAGAGAGGTTGTTTTAGTGGAAGTAATAATCTCCTGCAATTTCATATTATTTCCAGACTGTTTAAAATTGTTCCATAGGCAGAGAATAAAGAACTTTGTTTACTGTCTTGAAGTAGGATGTCTGATCCTCCTGGGGGAGGTTATTCCTTTATTAAAAAAGATAAATAGCTACTTTAATAAAATAGCTACTTTGATGGAAATACAACGCTAGGAATTGAAATGGTGGTGATTACAGAAACTGTAGTAGTCTAATGCAAAATAAGCCCTAGGAGATATGTGCCCTAAATGATAAATCACTGTTCTTTAACAGAACAAGAATTACTGTAATTTTATATTTCTTGCTTATTTTACAAGGTCTTTAGCCGTTTCAACTGTGCTTAACTTTTACAGGCTGGAGGTAAATTGATTGTTGCTTTGTGTTTTAAATAGTGTGGCTTTTTTAAAGCACACTGGAGATGCAAGTACAAATCAACAGGATAGGATTCATTTGGTCTCAGAAAAGCAAAAGTAAAAAGAAGACTACTGACACCACATGCAATAACTGCACTGGAATCTCTTCTTATAATTTGGCAGTGTTTTGTAATCTCATTGCTTTTGCTTTGAAAGCCTCCAGTAAGGTAAATGAGTATGTGTTGTTTTGAACTGGAATTAATGTCCTTCTAGCAGGCAGGGAACTACTGGTAGCATTATTCATTACGGGTGTCATGTTCCACCCCTATCCAGCAGCGTGAAATTCAGTCCAGTGGTTTACTCTGGATAATTAGGCATACCTGCCAAATATTTGGAATCTGAGGTGTATTTAGCAAAAAAGAGCATCCTCAGTACTGGCTTCGAAGTTAAGCACAGAAGTAGTTGAAAGGGGATAATGTGTCCCAGTTTCTGCAATTTGTGATGACCTAAAATCCTTAATGATGGCGTCTAAAAGCAGATAACAAAACCTTTGCATCTTTTCTACGTTAATGTTAACTTGTGACAACTCCAAGCTAGTGGTGTCGAGCAAGTGCTGTGTTTGGAGATCAAAGAACCACCTGGTTCAGGCAGTTCGGGGTAAGCTGGGTGCCAGGCTATCCCTTGGCTCACTGCATTCCTCAGTAGCTCACATAGTAAGAAGGAAGACACAGTAGATACTGACTGGGTACCTGTCTCTGTTGAATTATCTACCTTGAACTCTGCAAGCTTTTAGGCTTTCTGATGCTTAGGACAGTCTCTTGAAAACAATAGTTTTGTCTTGTAGGAATGTAGATCTGTACCATAATTGCCTGAATCTTCATTTTGGAAGCAGCCAGAGGATCAACCCCAGCACAATGCTAATTTAAAGTCAATATGCTCTAGCTTGCAATTTGCTCATGTTTTAAGTGTCCAGCTTTTAAGATTTCCTTTGCCCACAGGCAATCTGAATACAAAGGCAGACTTTTTTTTTCTTTTTTTTATAAAGAAAAAGCATTGCAGTAGGTCAAAGAACAAATTACTTATTTCTACCTTCCATCTCCTCAGGTTTATTATCAGAAAACAGAGGCTGCCTCTGTGAAGTCTAGAGGGGAACAAAGAGATGCCAGCACCTCAAATGCAGCTAGAAATGAAGGTGGTGGATGAACTCTGGGGTGTGTGTGTGTACATACATGTGTGAGAGGAGTGAGAAGGTCCCACCTTGAAGCAGTTTTGGCATTCAATGGTGAGGTTTACAGGGATAAGGTGTTGTGCAAAAACCCTCTACACATAACTGATTTCTTTGTTCTTGGTAAGGTTTGGTCGAGTGAACGTGAATAGAAGTTCTGAGTCCCTACTATAATGCAGCATTGTGTAAATTACTCTCTTTGGAGGAAAGCTTCGCTGTGGGATGTGAGAAAGGGAGTTGTAGTTATAACACAGTATCTTCAAGAAAAATGTGAAGAGAATAATGTATTTATTGCAGGAGAAAGTTCCCCTTCTGGAGCCGTGTGCAGAAGACATGTTGTGACATCTGAACTCTACCATGAAGAATTCAGCGTGTATCATAAGTTATTTGCCATTAATGATTTGAGTCCTGCAGACTGCAAGGAGTGATTTTCTTTAGGATTTCAGAAGCCTTATTCTCATTGATTGCTTCTGTAACCTGAATTATTCTGTGGTTTCAATAGAAATGGAAGTAGTCTGCTTGTATCATTTCTGGTGCCTTGCCTTTGAAGGCTGGCTGCGTTGCATTTTGACTGAGGTGATTGGCAGAAGCTTATTGTCATGGTCTTGCTTAATACTAGTGCTTACCTGAAAATGAGACCAGCTTTCTTCCTGAAATCTGAGTTTTCCAGAAAATCAGAATACAGCTGTAAATAAAGGAAAACTGGGCAGGGGTACCTCAGCTTGTTTAAAGAGAAATTCTAGATCATACAAGAATTAAATGTGGACCTTAATGAGATATCAGCTGCAAAAGGGCACTAGGGGCACTACATGAAACACGGCACAGCAAAAGGGGAAATCCAAAGGCTATAGCTGGGTTGAAATGCAGTTTTTCTAAATGATACAAAATGTAGTGTTGTAGTTCCCTGGTGATGAAGCTGTTCACACGTGGAGAATATTTAAACCTTTATGTAATTAGGGTGAGCATCTCTATTACAATAGTTTCATCCCAACCCTTTTTATTTTCCTGTGAAGTGATACAGTGGATTTGTCCAAGGTTTTCTTCTGCCAAAACACGTTCAATTTACAATTTTGGGCAACTGTGTCGTTCCTCTTGGATTTTCTGTATTTTGTTTATAAAATGTGTGTAAATATATATGTGTGTGTGTGTATAGTCCTTAATAAAGGATATTCTTTGAGTGTCTGCTTGACAGGATGTGCCAATAGAAGCCCTGCTTTGGCTTTAAAGCCTATGTAGCCAGATATCTTCAGGGCTCCTAATGAAATGATCAGTCTGTCATTTCATTTTACGTGGCTGAGGATTCATAATGCTGGGCAAAAGTCTGAGTTCTCAGTGCGTAAGCTGGTTCTTTATTGGCCTCTTGCTGGGGAACTTCTGAAAGACATTCATCTACCAAAGGGAGCTTCTCTGATTTCTGTGCTGGAACACACAATTGCATAAGAAAAAGGAAGGATCAGACGCCGGTGCTGGCGAGCAGCAGAGTGTTCTCTTTAGGCAGTATCCCTGCAAGAACCCGCCTTTGATCCCCCTTCTTTCTGTTTAGATTTTATTATGTTGTCTGTCTGTTATAAATTTTAAATAAGCTTGTAGCCAGTTAGACCTTACAGACTTAGTGAAGATGTGGGAAGGGAAGCATTTCACTGAATTAATCTCTAGGCATGAATTTTTTGTTTAATTATCGTCCTTTAGGCAGTTTGAGAAAGGTTGTCTATTTAATTGTAGGTGTTGATATTTTATAGCCTTCCCTAGTCTCTGAGATGAGAGATTTCACTTTATCAAATGAAAAGAAACTTTCAGTGGTGTGTAAGATTAACTGCTCTGAAAGCCAGTGGGCCTGTTCATTGCAGAAGTGAAAGAATGTTTTTGCAGACAAAAATTCCACTTCTTCTATGATGGGCATTGAAGAGAAAGCTTAAAGCAGATTCAAATACAAGATAGTAGTCTGTTAGTCTGTTGTCTCTTAACATGAAGTACTTGATAGATGCTTCACATGATTTCTATTTGCACTGAGCTCAGTCATACCAGCACAGTTGCAGCAAGCTTGTCTGAGACAGGAAATGCTCCTTTCTCTCAATCTCTCCTTGCAAATTGTTGGATAAAATGTGTTTTTTTCAATCAAAGAATCTGAAATCAGTGGAATAGTTATACCATGGTGGTAGTAGTAAGATGTAAAATTTTTTTTACCTGCTTCTTTATAGGAACAAAGCCCTAGTAACCAGACTTCAATAGCAATGATGCAAGAGCCTCAAGAAATGGTGGAAGAGACAGTTACTGTGGAGGAAGACCCAGGCACTCCCACATCCCACGTGTCTATTGTCACTTCTGAAGATGGAACCACAAGGAGAACTGAAACTAAGGTGAGAGGTTAATAACCACTGGGGAAAATGGCAAAGTGCCATCTAATCATGGAATAGAAATAGCAGGGAGTAGCCTGAGTGATGACAATCATGCTATTGTGATCCTCAGTGATTTTGAACGTTGTGTTTGCCAGCAGAGCTGAGTTCAGGGCTTTTTCAGTTTTACCTCTGTGTTTAGATTGCTCCATATCAGCTGTGCTGATACAGCTGTTCATGGAGCTATGAACTGAGCAGTAGAAGTTTCCCAGGTTAACCAAATAAAACCATTCTCAGGCTGCTTATTCTTGTAACATTCACTTCATTCTACTGAGGTAGTTCACAGCATTGCCTTGCAAACAAAAATTGATGAGTTGGTAGGGCTTGGCTGAGGAAAATATATCTTAATGTTATTGTAGATTGTCACTAATTTATGTGGTTATGCATTTGTCCTTTACAACAAGAAAGAGCCTATGTAAATAACACCATTGCATTTAAAATCTGCAGCAGTCTTGTGAAAGGCGTCTTACTCCTCCTAATGCGTGGGGAAAGCTGGGTGTGCTCTCAAGTGACTGTACCTCAGGTTTGGCTGGATTACAGGTGTTGCAAAGGTTCTAATTTTCCTGATATCTTTTTGTTCCTTGTGTGAGGTAATTTTACAGTTGAGCAGGTGCTTCATGGCTGCCTTGCATGCTTTCAGTGCCACTGGAACGTTGCAAGGATTAAGGGCGATTCCCTTTTTAAAAACTTCGAAGCAGGACTGATTTAAAAAAAAAAAAGGAAGGGGATTGTTCAACTGCTTTCTGTGTCAAAAGGAGTTGAAGAGAGGTCACTGTGTAAATCAGTGTTTATTTTCACTGGTGTTCCAGAATTGCAGTCCTCTAGGATATCTATTCAGGACATCAGATCCTCAGGTTGAAGTAAATGCATGTTGATTTCCTGAGGTCAGTGGACCTGTACACATTATAATAAACTGAGTATCTGGTTTAATAGTTGTTGCAGTTAGTTAGACAGTAAATATAACTGGCCTATTTTCTCATTGTTGGAAGGATAGTAAGGTCTTTAAATAAAACAGATGAACAAAAAGACCCCCACATTTTTATTACCTCTTCATATAATCTAATGTATTTAGTTTGTGACTTACATGACAGAAATGCTATTTTCTCTCTAGTGGCAGCAACAACAACTGCTATTTGCAGGAAGGAAGTGATAAAATTACAGTGGGGATGGACACCTTTTTATATGTACTAATAGTAGTGCATAGTTTTAGGAGGCTGCAAGAGCATAAGATGATAGCTATGACTGTAAAAATAGAGTTGAGGCCATGCTTCACCTAGATAACAGGAGCACATGGCGTGCAGTAGTTTGTCTGAAATAGTTGTGGCACTGATAAAAGCTGCGTGTTTGTCATGGCCTCAGAGGTGCCATTTTCTCCTCTGTGTCAGGGATCTCCTGTTGTTCCATCTTCCCACAGAAAAGTACAGTGGCAGCTTCAAAACAGGCATCGTAGCTGCACATGGGAAAGGAAAATTGAAAAAACAGCAACCCTGGAGCTACTGTTCCATTTCAAAGAGCAAAGCTTTCTTGTGTTACTGTAGGTCAGTGCAGGCCCTGAAGTGTTTCCAGGATGGGGGAAGGATGTGTAACTGTCTTACTCCCCATTTGTGTCAAATAATGCCACTGACTCCAGCTTAAGTACTACTTGGAGCTGTTTCCTAGTAGTTCATTGCTAAAAGGATCAACAAAAAAATATTAAAAACCCAGTTGTTGAGAAAAGTGATTCTGAAATGTCAAAACATAGCCTGGCTTAGCCCTGATTGTCAGAAGAGGTGCTGAGACTTTGCTGGGGTTGTTGACTCTGATATGGTTTTGTTTTGACTTCTTGCTGTGATAAAAAGGCATAGACTTAACAGCTCTTAGATACTAATCTGAGGTCAGATTTTACATGTTTTTTACATCACTTTGGTGTTCAAGTTGGCATTTTGTTTTGGTAGGTACTGTGAAAATGAAAACTGTGTCACTGGGGTTTAGAAGTATCAGTTAATTGCCCTGGATTTAATTGCCATTGACATATCATTTTGAATAGGCATCATTATAGTGCTTTCATAGCTCATGCTATGCTTGTGCTATATGTAAGAGCCTTACAGAGAAAATTAAGTTTCCTGGTACCTCTGTGCAGTGGCAGAATTCTGACCTTGCTGCTCAGAGGATAGTGGTGAAGAAATGTCCCTGGCATGGGAGATGCAGCCACATGGCTGCTGGGCATCCTGCTTGCCAGGAGTAGGAGGTGTTGAACCCAAAAGCCACAGTTTTTTGTCTCTGCCTGTTCCCTCACAGATTTAAAGAAATTAAAATATTAATAACAAATCCCCCCAAACAAACCCCACATGAATCTGGCCTTGCATTCAGTGTGCAGGTGGTACTTGTCCTTGTAGAGGAGCAACATTTCCTGTGGTGGGAATCCTCATGTCTTTTTTCAATATTATCCAGTGTGTAAATTTGAGATGGTCACACTGTGCACAGGGGGAGTAGGTTTGTGCTCAGCTTTTCTTTTTACTCTGAGCAATAGCCTTTTATGCTCTACATTGCTGTGCTTGCTCCAGGCTCCTTTAAGGAAGAATTTAGAACCTGGTTTTGTTGTGTCTATTACTAAAGGCTCTGCTGGACAGTGTCAGCCACAATCTCCAGCATATCTGTCTTGCAAAGAAAGTGGCAACATAAGATACTTCCTCTGACAGAGTAAATAACACAGGTCATATTTTTTTGAGAGCCAGAGATGTTCTTCAAATATATTCTTTCTTTGTTGGATAGCTTATGTGGGGATTAGTCAACCTAATGCCATTTAGTATGCATTTTTGGATTCTTAAAAGGAAATTGTAGCTTATTTTTGCTAAATTGGTGAATTTCTAGCTTGTTGGAGAGCAGTGCCTCTGAAGTTCTTCCTCTTGAAATGCAGCACAGCAAAGGCTGTAAACGTGAATGCTCCTGGTTGCTGCTGTTCCTTTTTTCTCTGTTCCTTCCCCTGTTGTTTCAAACCCATAATTTATAGAGGTTGTTCTTTTCAATAGTGTATTAAGTAAACAACCTTAATCTAGATGCATTGACAGTTTTGCTTTGCTTTTCTCTCATCTTTGAAAATGCCTGTAGCAGTGAAGCAGGAAGAAGGCGTAATAGAATTTAATATTTGACATATTTTAAATAGAGAACATCTGCCTTTTCAAAATGAGATCTCTGAGTAATTTTCCCCTACCTGTTATTCTTTAGTGTTATACTAAGTCCCTACATAACATTCATTGCACAAAAGATGTAGCAGATAACACTTCATTTCAACTTTATAATATCTCTGGAAGCCAAATACCTATCAAGCTAAAACAGTGAAAGTCACCTTGGGGAGAGACTTCCACTTCTTGCTGCTGGCTGGAGCACTGCCAGGTGTTACAGGGAGCCTGTTGTAAGTGGCTCAAGAGAACTCTGTAAAGCCAATTACGGGTGTGTGTGTGTGTGTGTTTGTGTAAATGTTCTTTTTTTCTTCTTTTTTTCAGGCACTATTTTTTTATCTCTGAAATACCAAAAGATTGGAGAGATTTAGGTCACTCATTGATGTGTTATCATAGCAAACTGTGAAATCAATCTGTATACAAAGTTGTTTAATTTGTAGCCCATCCATTTTCTTTGAGCTTTCCAATACTCAGCAAGTCAAGCTCGTTAACAGCTGTTCTCACTTCCTAACACCTGTGATGAGAAAGTGCTTGTGACCAAAACTCTTTGTTGTGCTGGTGCCAGGTACCCCAAGAGGCAGTTCTTCGAAACTGCAGGAAATTCAAAGGAATTAGGCAATAGAGCAGGAAAGAATGGATTTCAGCTGAAGTTGAGGGCCCGTTCAAAATGTGAAATACTAGGCTTAAAATTGAAGGGGAGAGATTTCAGCTGTTTCGAAAACCTGCAGGGTGAGTTCTTCCACAGCCTTTAATATAAAGGTGATAGCTTCAACCTGCATGGGCTGATAAATTTTTACAGTCTGTAGTTCAAAAATAAACTCAGAGAAATGTCAGGATGCTTAGATCCTCCTGCCTTCCTTCTCATCTGATTCTTGCTTTGTAAGAGTTTCAACAAGCTTGTTATCCCCGTCAGCTTTTATAATGAACTTAATTTATTAAAAAAAAATTAGAGGCAAACCAAAACCAACCTCAAAAACAAAATGGAAGACAGAATTATAGGTAAGATGACTGCATTTGACCATGATAGGTCCAGGGTGCATGTGAAAGGTCAGATGTGTCTCAGATAAGGCAGGGATCTGTTGGGATTCCTATTTGGAATGGCTTCATTCTCTCTGGCTAATGCATCAGTATTAAGGAGACCACAGAAACGCTGGGAGAGAAGATTACTATACTGTCAGCTGCTCAAGATTGCCTGTGTTCTTTTAAGAAATATAAATGAAACATTCCCTTGAGCAGGATTTCCTGAAATAAATGTGTTTGGTTTGTTGGTTGGGTTTCTTCTTTTGCTTGGAAACCTTTCATTAAATGGACCTTCATCTGTGTGCTGGCTAATTGCTGCCAAAAAGCTTCCCTTTATTGTCCTGTCAGCAACAAAATCTGTTTATCACATGATAAATCTTCTATCTCAGTGCCTATGCCTGACAAGTGAGGCATGAGTGCAAATACTCCCACTCCCTCAAAATATAAAATTACTCTCTTTGATTGCCCCAGTATAACACCTTTAGCATTACTGAATGCTTTTATACTATGAGAAATGCATACTTTAATGCTTGAGTGAAATGTTCCTTTTTATGTGTCTGACAAAGGGGGGTTTGATTGTCCTGATACTTTGCATTTGCTGCTGAGTGCAGCGTTCAGAAAATAGTAAGAGGTGAAGCTGTGCTAACGCTGTAAACTTGTTTTTACATGTACTATGCTTCCTGACACTGAGTGTGGCTTTTTGATGAACCACAGCCATTGAAAGCCTGTCTGTGCTAGTCTAAAAGGCAGGAAAGTAAGGCAAATTAAGTATAAATTGCAAATCAATCCCTTGAATTTTGTGTTGGTAATTTAAACTAAAAACCCAAATCTCTGTAAATACTCTGTAGAGTGCATGGTGAAAAACTCACTAAGGGTAACTGGCAGGTCACACATTATCTAGGAGATGAATTTCAGTGATCTGAAATTCTGCTTTGTGGTTTTTGTGTACCTGTGGCAACTGATGGAGACAATTGTCCTGCCTGTAGTTTTTCTGTGTTTGTTACCTCATCCTGTTTACCAATAACATGGAACAAGCTTTTGATGAAGGTGGACCTGATCCTGCAGTTCAAAATTGATTCCTCCTTTTGTGCTGTTGCTGCCTCCAGACCAGGTGTATTAGGTATTTCCTACTGTCTGATCCTAGCACTAACAGCTTTAGGAAAAATGGCACATGACAAACTGCAAGCATGGCAGCTCATGTCTGAAAAGCAGTGTGTGGGCTTAGATTAGTTGTATGGTGCTGAGAGTGAGCTTTGTGAGGTTATTCAAGGGCACTTCTTGGCATTTAGAGAGCTCCTTCGTTATTCTTTGCCAAGCATAAGTTTCTATTTTAGATTTGTCAAATTGGTGACGTCCTACCTTAATTCCTGTTATTCCCATTCCTGGTTCCAAATTCAAGAACACGAAGGCCCAGCCCTTTGCATCCGGTTCTGTCATGGCTTTGCAAAACTCATGTATTTCAGGCCTGAGAAATATCACTTTTTCTGCTCTTAGAAGATCACTTATGAATGTGGTACTTTGAATAAAAGTATTGTTTCCGACTTCAGTAGGAGAGCACTGAGCTGTGTTGCTTTGGCTGTATCCACTTCACAAAGAGCTACTGTAAACTCCACCAGCTCTTTTTCTCCTCTCACTGCTGAGTTTCTAAAAGCTGTGACAGTGGTCATGCTGACAACTGAGTGAAAAGAAATATTGTGCCCAGGTAACAAGCAAAACCCCCTGTTGGATTGTATGTCATGAAATAAATACTGAGTTTCTAGTTTCCTTTCTTCAAGTTATTAAAATGTGTGCTTTGAAAAAGGGAGAAAAGATTCAGAGGTATGGAAGGCTAGCATCTTTCCTGATGTTTATTTGCTGAGGAAATCCCTTTGTATTGAAGAGGAAAATTCTTTCAGCTCTGGCTCAAATTAAATACAGAGGTCATGTTGGTACCTGGCTATGCTGTATTCAGCATCGTGTTGCTGTTAATTACACTGCTGGTGGAGAGGCATTTGTGCTGCTTTCAGTCTTGTAGGATTTCATTACTTCATTATGTTGAAGTATCATTTGCTCACAGATGTGTCTAGGAAGAGAAATGCTGTTTGGGTGAATCTTTTTTCTGTTTGGGGTTTCTGTGTGAAAACATCTGGCTAGAGGACATGTCTGGAGCCACTTCAAGAGATGCACTCTAATTATTTTGCTTTACAGCAGCTTGGCTATTCTGTTGCCAATCTAAATGTTTAAATCAGAGGCTGTAGGTCAAAATATTTATTTGGACTTCAGAGCCACTGAACAATCCAGGGATACATGTTGTGGTTAACATCCGTCTGAGACTTACATGAAGAAAAAAGTGTCATTTGCTGATGCTTATTTATGCCTGTAATAGCTCAGAATCCCCAAATACCTTTTACCAATTTTGTGTTCTTCCCCTGGTGTGTGTAATGCTGTCAAGGTGGGTTGATTCTTATCTTTGTAGGTGTGCTGTTTTGTTACTTGGTTGGGCTGAAAAGTCAGCACTTACTAGGGTTGGGGTAACTTTATATAGGTTAAAGTAATTTTCTTTGAGTTAGGGCTACCAAGGATAGACTGGCATCTGATTGGCTTTATATTCTTCCCAAAAGAGCTTTTGCTGGTCACTCTGGAAGGCAGTACAGAAGCTGATGGAGCCCAGATACCAACCCAAACAGAAGGCCTTTTGCTAGTTTGTAAATACAGTGGCTTTTGTCCAGCACTGTCTTACACAGATTACCAGACCTTTGCCACAAAGGCAGATGGTTCTTGCAAAGTTTTAAGGACTCTTTGTTCTTACGCTTCAGCAAGAAACCCTGCATATGAGAGCCCTCTGGACATGCACTGTTTTCGGTTTTTGTGAATTCTGTTCTGAAATGAAACGTGATTTATGGAAGTAGGGATGTATTTGTATACAGATTTTTCCTCAGTGTTTTAAACAATCTTGTCTAGGATGTTTAGGTATCTGCAGTTGCAAAAACAATACAATGTTAGTGATGCTTTAAGTTTTAGCTTTTATATTTTTCAGATTCTGTGCTGTTTTAGTGGATAGTTCCAGGTTTCATATTAAATGCTACCAAGCTCTCTTCACAGAGTAGGGAGACAAAAGAGTTCCAAAAGAGTTCCTTCACAGAGTAAGGAGACAAACAATACGGCTTTCAGGCCCAAGAACAAAACCAACGGTGAAGTGAGAAGAAAAAAGAAGGAGGATGGAGCTTCATAACCTGAGGCTGTAATTGGACAATTAACTCCAATGTGCTGATGGACCAGAATGTAAAAAAGTGTGACGCCTCATGATCCGGCGTCCATTTTTGTAACCATTTTGGAGTTTACCTTGGGTGCGGCCCAGCTGGGCTCTTGTGCTGCCCAGGTGTGCCCAGTGAGGCCTTTCAATAAATACCTACTTTATCCTTTTGTTCTGTTTAGTCTCTGTTCCCAGGCAGCATTTAGAAGGCATCTTTAATGTTCATTATTGCAAATTCGTTAGTCACCAAAATAATGACAACAACTCCCTACTGGGCTTGTGTGGTGGTTGATGGATATAAGAATTAAAAGAGAAAGCAAGTGTGTTGTCCAGAATCCTGAAGCCCAGAACTTCTCTGAAATCATGGTTTCCTTGTTACTGCCAAATTTGAGCTCCATCAAATTACACAGAGGTGCAAACTTGGTCCAGATCAGGCAGAAGCACATAACTATTTTAGTTAAACTAGAGAAAGTGATGTGGTATTATGCTATGGCTATGGGAGGACAGGCTGTGGCTCTACCGTATAATAAAGCCTTCCCTAGGACAGATGTGTCCTGAAAACATTTTGGGAGAATTGGAACTGGTATAATGACTTTGTGCTGCTTCCATGTGCTGTCACATGGCTGCAGTGGTTTTGTTTCATAGCAAGAGCCCAGAGTGCTTTTTTCAAACTATTTTTCCCTGTTCGTCCATCACTAATAGGTGAGCTGATTTCTACACCAATGTTACAGTCGTGGCATGGTAGTTTGTGGTGCTCTCTTCCCATTTTACTCTTCCAGCTCCCCATGTGTCTCACCACATTATGCAGCAAGGAGAACATTAACACATTTCCTCTCTGCTTCCTGCCAGGTGACCAAGATGGTCAAGACAGTCACCACGAGGACGGTGCGGCAGGTGCCGCTGGGGCCGGACGGGCTGCCTGCCATGGACGGCTCATCACCCATGGGCAGCTACACAGACTCCATTGACAGGAGGTACCTGAAGAACGGGGAACGCTTCATCACCCCCCAGGCCTCGTCCACCCTGACCCGATCCTACAACAGCTACAACGACTCATACCCCGAGAGCCACGAGGGCCAGTACCGCCCCTACATCGGCCACGACGGCTACGGAGACCTCTCGGACAGCTACGGCAGCTTGTCCCGGGGGGTCGGCTACCGGCCCCGCTACGCCTACGTGCCGGGGGGCACCTACCGGCCCGATGATGGCAGCTTCACCCTGCCCAGCAGGAGGGAGAACTACGGCCCTATTGCCCAGCCTCAGGTGCCAGTGGGCAGCAGCGTTGACTTGAACCGCTCTCAGCCCGAGCGCTTCCAGCCAGAGCCCTATGGGCTGGAAGATGACAACCGCAGCCTTGGAGTAGATGATGAAGGGTATGAACTGGATCCAGATTACTCCACTGTGAACAGGAGGACATCTGCAGGTGTGCCAGAGCGAGGAAGACCTCACAAAGGAAGGTAAAACCTGTTTGGTTTTCACAGTGCTGTTCTGCAGCTTTTGCTTGTTTGATCATGTACATTGAAACTCTGATCTGGTACTTTCTGGAATTACTTGACAGAAAAACTGCCCATAAATAACTTCAAAACACGCATGAAGTATGGAAGAGAGGGAGGGGTGGGTCCCAAGGACCCTTTCAGTGATATTGGACTGCTTAGTTCAGGTTCAGTTTAGACAGAAAGATGACCTTGTACAAGCAGGGTAAGTTACTATTTTCCCATCTTCCTAAAAAAGAGTTGTGAATACATTGTGTTGTCCCAGAGCCATCCCACGCTATCAAGGTGAAAAGAGGGATTTGTGATCTGTGAGACTCCTGACAGGTCTGGTTGTGTGCACATCTGCCAACCAAAAGCTTTGAGCAGCTGGTTGGGGTTGCAGGTGAGCTGATCCCTGAAGGTGAAGGGGTGCCAAGATGTCTTGTGAGGTGTGTGACAGCCTCAGCCCAGTTCCTGTGCTAACCACACACCCTCAGCTGTCTGAGCAGGTTGTGCTGAACCTCACAGATCTGAAAGACAAGATCATTATTTTTGTCCTGTACCTGTAGAAGGGAAGAAGACAATCTGTGTTGCATTTGAAGTGACCAGCTACAAGTTACTTCTGGTTCAGCCCAGTTTCTAAGGAATGTTCTATTTTATGCCATGTCTTTTGGTGTTGTTTATGCTGTGTTCACAGCCATCTGCTCTTGCATTTGAGAAAAATCCAACAATCCAAAGGCTTGGAAAAAGAGTCCTGTTACTCAGCTGAAAGTCAGCTTGTACAGACCTGAAAAACTTGTAATACTTTGTTTTCTAAGGGGTGTACAAATTTTACATGTGCCTGCTTGAAGTCATATCCTCATGATTCATGTTTTGATACGGATTTAGTTCTCATTCTTTTCCTTTTAATTTAGAATAGTTTCCAGGGTTGTAAAGAGTCTGGATGCACCTGCCTCTGTGTGTAGGCAGTCTTTAGACTTAATGTTTCTCACCTCAGGCTTTGCTGCATTGGCAGCAGTTGGTGGGATTTGTGTCGGCCTTTTTGTTCTCCCAGAGTCCTCCTACTTGGAGATGTTATGTCATTCATGGTTTTGTGGCTCTGTTTTCCTTCCATGTTCTGGAAGTGCATTCCAAAGCAAGACAGAATCAAACACTTCCAAATTGTCATCTGTACTTGTGAGAGGAAAAAAAAAGACAAAAATGCGTTGAAAAGGAATGGAGGCATATTTCCCAGTCCATTGTGACATCTTCGATTTTTCCCAGCAGTGAATTCATGTCCCTGTTTGGTGGGGCTGAAGGAAATACCTGCACCCAGTAGGTACCAGAGTCCTTATCAATCTATCAGACTTGGATTAGTGCTTCCCTGAACTAAGCAAGTTTTATAGTTCTTGCTAAAAGAAGTGAGGAATAAATGCTGTTAATTTTTTATTACTGTTTTTCAAACTGTATGCAAAATGAATAATTAAATGTATTCTTAGAACCTACCCATTTGCATTTTAAAATTTGGTGTTTTTATTAAACACCCCTTTGATTTATTGTTCCTTGCAGTTTGGATAGGACCAATTCATAATTTTTCTTCTACATTTCTTTTGTTGTGAGGTTTTTCCATATTTAATGTGATCAAGAGGCTTTGACAAATAATTAGCCTGACTGTGGCAGCAGACTTTAGCTGTTGAGAACATAAGAAGATTGTATGAGGGCCTCTTCATAAGCAGTTACTTTTTGACATTTCAAAGAAATACTTGAACAATTCAATAAACCTGCATTTCAGATATGCTACTGATCTTCAAGAAAATAAAGACTACAAGTAGTGCTTTGTAGTAGATGAGGGTAATTTCTAATTTATTATTCCTCTCTAGTTTTTTTTTTTTAATTTTTATTTCTGTGAAAATGATTAAATGAATGTGATTAATTGATGTCACTTTTGATTTCAAAAAGTTTGTATGTGTAGAACAGTTTTATCAGCAACTCTGTTGGACACTGTTCTGTGTTGCACCAACTTTCAGCTCAGGCATCTCATGTCCTGAACAGAATTCCTCCCCTAATGACTCACTGGGCTGTACCCTCATGTTCCTCTGAGTAGGTGCTACTTCCTTAGGTAGTAGTTTAGAGTCCTTGCTGTCAGCTCCTGTTCTGAGAGGGCTTGAGTGGAGGTTTCTCATCTGAGTCTGACTCCCTGTGATGAGGAGGCAACCCAGCTGTGTCTGGAGGGGGTCCTAGCGAAAGGGATTAAAGTACAGATTTTTCTTTCCAATTCTTGCCTGCTCCATTTGATCACAGAGATAAATGTCTATTTGTGCTTTTCTTCTGTCACCACCAACCTCATTTTAAGCTACTTAAGTTCCTTTTAAATGAACTATTTGCCTCCTCACAGCAAACATCTCCAAATCCAGATAAATGTACAAAGGGAAATATTCCCTCTGTTGGCTCATCATTGCTTGTGGCTGGGCTTTCTTGTTTTCCTTCACACAAAGTCTCTCCTCATGTAAGATACATCACTTTCTGCAAGAGTACCTGGGACTTCTCGTTCTTCCCCTCAGCTTATGTTCTGGTTTGGTGTAAGTAAGGTTGCATAATAAATTGGGGTTAGAGAAAAGCATTTGGGGTGTATAGTATTGGTTTAATGTTACCAAGTTTACTTGTGAAGGCACTTACACATCTTTGAGTTTGTGCCCTTTTTTCCTTCATTTGGTAGTCCTTTTTGAAAGAGAAGCAGGAAGTACTGAATACTTTTATTCACAAAAAACATTCCAACTACTATTTGACTATTTCTTAATCATTAAATTGAAATTAACACAGATAAGCTGGGGAAAAAAAATGGCAAATCATAATTCATCTTGCTGATTTAAATAACTTCTGTTCAGCTCTTTTTTGCCTCACTGGTGGTTTCTTCCTGGAGTGGATCACTGCAGTCTGCACTTGTATGAGCATTCATGGTGCCTGTTTTTTTCCCTAAGAGCTCTGGAACAACTATTGCCAGTGTTACTATTCCAGACAGGGTATAAATTTTTAATGTTGACTAAATCAACAACAAAACTGTTTTCTACTGTTAAATTGTCTGTGCCAGAAGCCTAATTTATGACACTGAGACTGTATTTTGTGGTCACTTCACAGTCCAAATTATTATTACGAGGGAATGAGCCAGATTTTAGATTAAATACCTTTACCAGTGGGTCTGTCTTGCTTCTGTTGTGTATAAACAGTGAGAGTACTGGTAACACTGTACATGTCAGTCTTACTCTTCTTCTGGTGCTTTTATTTAGTTCAGAATACAAAGGCTTGTAATTGTAGATAAACTTTTAGTCAGCACTTGTGGCCTAGGTTCACTTATTCCGAGTGTATATGGGCAACATTGGGATGTTGTCTAGTTTGGGGCAGGAGTTTATGGACATGCCTAGGCAGAACAGAGTGAGAGGCAAGCAGTGTGGTCAATTTGAAAAATATTTGGGTTTTTTCTGTGTCTCTTCCTTCATGTGAATTCAGTTTGATAATATTCTGGTAGCAGAATGATGAATGGCAGAGTTTGATGTGGCAGGAGGCAGCCTGAGTCAGCTCGTCCATTGGCAGTTCTTAGGTGTTTCCAGTTAAGGGGATTTCAGTGTTTTAACCATATGACACATAACTCAGGCTTCTCTCAGCAGAGGCTTCACTGTAGTTTTGAATCCCCTTGTGTATCCTATCAGGGAACAGAGCCCGAAAGTAGAATCTCATTCTGCAAAGCCTTTATGTCTCCTCTTCAATGTTTGGCACAAAGTTTCCTACTGAAGTCCCAAGCCTTTCTGGTCTTTTATCCAAAGCAGACACCAGCTGCAAACTGTAATGAATGTAACACTTCTAGAAGTTGTTGAGGATTAAATGTTTAAATCCTTCCTTCACCTGTTTACTCAAATGTGCCTATGTTGAAGCCATAAGGAAGATGATAAATACACAAGCTCTCTCCCAGTTTTTAACTATGCTAGAATGTGTTTTGATCAATTCCGTGAGACAGGTGATTACTGAGACCCATGGCATCCTAAAAACTCGGCTGCCTTGCTACGGACAGATGAAAGGCAAGATGCTTGCAGTCAGCAACTCTGGCATAGCACCAGAACTCTTCAGTCCTGAGAATAAAGAGCTCTTGGTCTCCTGAGAGCAGTATCTGCTGAAGCTCTTGTTAGTCCTGTTCTGTATCAAGTGGCTTTTCCTTCCCAGCCTAGCTGCTCCTGTGATGTGGAACTGAAAAATCACATTTGGTCCACACCAGTCTGACTTAGAAAAAGGATTTCTTTACTCACCCATTGCGTAAATATGTTGGTGACCACGGTGTGTTGAATGCCCTGATAGACACTTGCTTTTGACTTTCTCACTCTGCCAATCTGATCTTCCAGCCCTCTGTTAAAGGAGAGATGATGAGGCTTGAGGTGCTCCTGCCTTGCTCTGCCTGAGCAGTTGTTCTGCTCCTTTGCAGATGACCTGTTTTGGTAAACTGCTTCCCCTGTTGTTTTTTTTTAACCTTCCCTAGCCTTGTGTACTTAGACCCATGAATCTGAAGTGGTGTGATACTTGCCTTGGCTGAGCTTTCTTGTACAGCTCTTAGGTTCATAGAGGATCTCATAGTTTCTACATAATGATTTGGGGTCTTCACGGGTCAAGTGTGCAGGTGGTTTCTTTGCTGCCAGGTACAGTCATTGAATTACATCACTGGTGCATTAGCAGTGGCTCTTAACACTGTTTCATTCTCAGAGGAATGTTGCATCTGGCCTGTGTGGGCTTATTCCAGCAATTGTGGGTTTTTGTTCTCATTCTCTTCTCTGATACTTGAGAGATGATACTTGAGAGATAACCTGTCTTGTTTTAAAGCAGGGTTGTGATCTTACTTAATTTTTCTTTTTCTTTTTTAATGATTAATTCTTGAATTCAGATATTTTCACTCACACTTAATAAGTAGTCATTGACAAAAAAAAAAAAAATAGTGTTGTTGGTACAAGACTTAGATAGTATTCTTTTGTCATGATACTGTTACAGTTTGAAGTCCTAACTCTGAAGTTTTCTTCTGACAAATGTAATGAAACCAAGAAGCTTTGTGTGACAAAGGGAAGAGGATACAACATGAGGAAGATACGCCCATCTGTGTGGCTCTGTTTGGAAGGCTTTGTGGAAATAAAGCAAACAAACTGCATCCCAAGACAGTAATTATCTTTGTGTACTTGCACGGATGAGGAGGAGAGAGGAATTTGATTGTGCAGGTGTAATTGAGGTGGTGCACAGTTATCTTATGGGCAGCTCACAGGACTGAGACATTCTGAATTGCGAGTTACCAAGTCAAGCAAGGAACAGCTGTGCAATTATTAAAATTAATCTTCTGCTGCTTTTATGAAGTGAAAAAGAATTTAACATGAGGATGAGGTTGAGAAATGAGATTTTGTTGTAGTTTTAATGCTGGTTATCACAAATTTGCATTTGTAAAAACAGAATTTTGAGTAGTAGCTAGGGGGTTTTGTTATTCCTTCTGCCCTCTGTGCATTCACAGAAGTAAATAGTTTCAATGTTTTTGCTTTCTGCTCGGAGTGATGGAAACATCTTTGTTCTGTAACAGAAAACACGACTGTCCAGATAGTGTAAATTACTGTAGAGCAGCTGCTGAATTATACATATACAAATAACTGCATCGATAAAAGCGTTTCTTCGGATTCATTCTGAGTTTTGGATACTTGCCCATTTTTTATCCTTTCAGTCAGTTTATGGTTTAGAACAGCAATTAAAGCAATGTAAAGTCAGGAGAGGCGCTTTAAACATTAAACACGTTAATTGTACAAGACTAAGTTCAGTCTCCACCTCCGGTTGCTCTTCTCCCCAGAGCCCAGTTTAATTATCAGTCCCTTTGGAATGGCAGCAAGCTCCGTTTTCTTCCTGACTTCTAATAGTCTATACTTCAGCATGACATCAGAAATGGTTCAATAACATCACTCAGTGCTTCAGATGAAAGATTTTAAGGAACATTTTGTAGCAATTAAAACCACTTGCTTGACTGAGCTAACTGCAATCCTGAGACAGTAGCAGACCTGTCCAGGAAAAAAATTGTAAAGCAAAAGGCTTCTGCTGGTTTGAAAAAACACATCTGTTAAGAGGGTGGTTTATGGCAGTATTGATTAAGAGTAGTGTTTAGAGTACGCTCGTGAGAACATCAACATGGAAATGTAGTGGAACTTGTCAGACTTCCTGAAATATGTCTGTGGTCTCTGCCCAGGCCTTGAATGCCTTTAATTAGAGTTTTGGTTTGTTGCAGAAGTAGCAGCATTAATGAGGATCAGTGTTTCCTACTAAATGTAATCCAGCTCTGTTGTAATTGCTTTGTAAGTGACCAAAATGAAAGCAATCTGTTTTGATGGCTTGCAGTTGCTGTCATCATTTCATTGCTAGTCAAACAAACCCTGTGCTGGAGTCCCATCACTGCTGAGAACTCAACTATGGTTAATTTTCAAGTTACTACAAATAAACCATTGGACACTGTATATATGCTTCTCCAGTGATGTTTGCCATATGAAAATGTTTGCTGGTGGCTGAAATCTCCATATTGACTCAGAGTTACTAAGTGTTAAAACATGCTTTTTTTGTTTTGTTTTGTTTTTTCCCCCTTTCTTTGTGTTGGGGGCCGTTGCTTCTCGCAGGGGCTACGATGACCCCATCGAGACGGAGATGGTTGAGGAGAGGATCCCGTACCTGCACGGCGGTTACGCGGCGCCGCTGGCGCAGCCGGAGCGGGGCAGCATGGCCAGCATTGACCGGCTGGGGAAGCGCTCGCCGTCCATCGACAGCATCCGCAAGGACCCACGCTGGAGGGACCCCGACCTGCCCGAGGTCATCGCCATGCTCAGCCACCCCATCGACCCCGTCAAGTCCAACGCCGCCGCCTACCTGCAGCACCTGTGCTACGAGAACGACAAAATCAAAAAGGACGTGAGGCACCTCAAGGGTATCCCTATCCTGGTGGGCCTGCTGGATCATCCAAAGCCTGAGGTGCATCGCAAGGCCTGCGGGGCTCTCAGAAACATCTCCTATGGGAAGGATAATGAAAACAAAGTGGCTATAAAGAACTGTGATGGGATCCCTGCATTGATCAGGCTGTTGCGAAAAACAAATGACATGGAAGTCAGAGAGCTAATTACAGGTCAGTGTCTGTGATTTTGTTAATGGATTAGTCTTTACAACAGTTCTTTCAGCTTCAGGAACAAGAATTTCTGGAGATTAGAGCATTGAAGGAGAATTTAGATGACTGGCTGCAGCTGTTCTGTAGCTGCACCATGTTTGTGGGCTGAGAGCCTGACCCGTTTCCCTCAGGAGGGGATCAAGGTCACCTCTGTGTATGTGTGATGCACTTGGGATTCCCTGGCTGCTGGGGGATAGATGCTGCTCCTTGTGTATAGCATGCAGTTGCATTTGGGTTACTGAAGCTTAAATGAGTTATAGCAGCTCCACTGACAGGTAATTTGTAGTGCACGTGCCCTCAGCATGTTGTAATCAAGAGGTAAGATACGCTGAGCTAAATCTTTCCTTGTTAATCTCTTACAAAACAATCCTGCTGCCATGTCCCCACTCACTCATATTTAGCAAACAGTCAGTCTCATCAGGAGCACTTCCAGCCTGGTGCTGAGGACTCTGAGGATGTATATAAAGTTGCAGCGCTTCTGGGCTGGAAAACTCGGATTTTAGGGAGCACAGGGTCTTATTGCCAAGGTTGGAAAAGGGAGAATTACATTTCAGGTTACTGAGTTCGTGCACACTTCACAGGGAGTTTTCAAACACTTACAGCTCCATTATTTAACCTGTTTTTATTTGAACTTAGTCTTGGACATCATCCAAAAAGAGCAATAAAGTATATGCCAAGTTTCAAAGTTCAGCCATTAAGTGGAAAAGGGTGGAAAAGTATGTCAGCTCTTAAAGTAAGGAGAAAGATATTGTTCTTCAGTCTCCCATAAATCATGAGGAGTGAAATGGATTTCCCTTTCTCTTCTCAGAAGCCGCAGGGGATGTTTGGATGGAGACCAGAACAATTCCAGTGAATTTCTGTGCCAGAACAGAATTTTTTAGAAAGCTTTGTGAGGATGAAAATGGGTCCAGGGCTGAAACTGTTTAGCTGCCTTATCAGTGTTGGCTTGTGCAGGTAGACCCTATTGCAAACATTGATTAAGCCATTAGACATAAACATTATAATTCTGTAATTTCCTCAAAAATTATAGTAGCTCTCTTTTAAGTTTTTACTGATAATCATAATTCTCTGAGATGAACAGTGGCCTTAGGTGTTCCATCTGTTCTTCCAGAGCAATTACAGGCTATTTAGCAAACTAGGTCTAAATATACAGTGTTGAAACTAGCTGGGATATTTTTCCAGCCTTTTTCCAGTGGGCTGGCAAAGGAGAGCTGTCTGTTTTGTCAGAGAACCTCTGAGTAGCACGTGCAGGTTGTGCTTTGAGAGCTGTCTGTGGTCTGCCTCTACACGGAAACTCTGCGGGTGGTATTTATATTCCATTTGTTGCACTCATTTAATATGATGGCAAACTTTTTTTTTTCCTTAATAAAGAATATCTGTTTATCTACTGCTCTGGTTTAATCAAAACTCACTTCTGGAGTGCTGAGAAGCAATAAATTTATTTCCTTAGATTCAAGAAAGGAGAAGCCAGTCTATAATTTACTCTGAAGGAATATCATTATAGTGCTAAGTGGTAATCAGTCACTTTCTGAGATAGCAAAAGCAAACTGGGTGTTTTCACCATAAATGGTGATTGCTTTGATTTCTCATTGGTTAATTAGCTTAAGAATTCAAATGCATTTTATTTGGCAGTAGTTTTTGCCAGCGAAATGTAGTGTTTTTATTCCACCTTGGCTTTTGTTATTTAGAGTTCTTTATTTTGCCTTACTGGAAAACACCCAGAATACTAAGGGCATTAACCTAAACAGATGTCCAGTAACAGATGATGTGCATTTAATCTCCACCTAACCGGGAATAATTTCATTCCCCTTCTAAAATGATATCACCAGATCCGGTGTGAGACATTCAAGCATCAGCACAGAAAAGAAGAATATTCCAGCAATGCCTCTGTGACTGGTGCTGCTGTATTTGCAGTCCATGTTCAAAGCTCTGGCTGATAATGTGGAATTGTCCATTCGTAAAATGAGCTCCAAAAGTCAGCAGAAAGAAACAAGAGCCAGTTTGAAGTGCAAAGGGAGCATTCAGGCAGGGCTGCTACAAAAGGACTGTGTTCTGCAGCCTCAGAAATTCAGATCACAATTCCAATGTTCTTCTGGTAGCAATTGCGACTTCCTATCTGGGTGCTTTTCCCCAGTGATAAACCAAAGTTTTCCTGCCTTTGCCATAAAAGTTTTTCAGCATGTCGGGAGTGAAATGTCAGGGGACTTCCATCAGCAATGCATTAGCAAAAAGAAAAAAAACCAAAAACAGCAGCATACAGGGTTTGTGTGTTTATTTATTTTAACAGGCTCCAAATTCAAGTTTGGTATGACACATTGATTTTTCTACAGTTTAATCTTTCTTTAACTCAATACTGGCTGCTTTTCAAAAGCTCAATAGTAATCACCAGCTGGTCATCCCAGCTAAGGACAAATGATAAAATAATCCTGCTTTCCAAAGAGATTCAAGTAATTTAAAGAAGGTTAAATAATTCAGTTGTCTGAATTTGAGAGCAGTTCAAGGCTTGAAGTTTTGTTTATCTGACTGTGGAACACTCCCTGCCTGCAGGACAGGAGGTACCTGGGTGCACACAGTAGGGACACCCTGTTTGGGGCAGGGCTTTCTGGCAAAGACCATTGTTGTCATCTAATGTGAGAGTTAGTCCTTGGCTTTGGTTCAGCTCCATGGCTTCTCCTTTGCTTGGTGATGTGATGCAGCAGCCACAGCTTGGTCTGGTCACTGCATTTATGGAGTGGGGGAAAAGCCACACCAAAGAGTTAAAAACACCCAAGAGGTGGATGCAGCATGGAGGGAGAAATCAGGTGTGTGGCATCAGTGCTGAGCTGGGAGTGTGTTGAGCACTTCCCAGGACACACGTTTGGAGTTAAAAGCACGAAAGTTAGAAGCAGGCAGAGTGCACTGATACACCGCTGCTGCCAGATTAAGCCAGTCTGTAGATTTTTTCCTTAGAGATAACACTGGTTTTAGCAGAATTTGAAAAACTTCTTTGGGTTAGTGCCATCTCTGTTTTACCAGGTGTTCTGGACATACAGGCAAATGGCACTAAACATGATGTCCCTCAAGGCCAGAGATCTGTGAAGTGTGGAAAAACTGCCTTGTAAACTCAAAAACACATTCATAAAATACTACAGATCTCACTTCTCTTTCTTTTTAAAGTATGAAGTTTCAAAATGTTTCCTAGCTACTGCGCTGAGAAAAGCTTGATTTAAGTGTTAGAGTGTCCATAAGTAAATCATGAGTAGCGTTCTGTTGAGAAATACTCCATAAAATTCTTTCTTAATTTCTTGCTAGGCTTGTAGCTGTACTGCTGTACTCTCAGTGGATCATTTTCTTGAGAAGAAGAGAGGAATGAGGATTAAGCTGATAAGGAATTAAATCTGTTCTGATTGGGAAAGCTACAAAAGTTTTATCTTGAGTGATAAGGTTTTTGTGGAGGAAATGTTCCCATCAGATATGCAAGACCAAAATTCTATTACATTCTTTGAAAAGCAATCAGAAGTTGGTAGCTTTAATGAATAATTTTGTTCTTTGTGAGAACGTTGCAGTAATTTTGTTGTTTAATGACATTGCACTGATTTTAAGCGGTACAGGACGTGATTTTTCTGCTGCCAAATTGGTTATAATTGAAAAATGATTGACCTTCAGTATGCTCTGCAGATGAAATATGTTGATCTAATGCTCAAATAGCAACTTGCAGATAAATCAGCTGGCTCAGAACTGCCAGCTCCTGGGCACTGATGTGTGTTGAGGTCCTGTCAGCTGTTCAGACCTGGACCCCTCTTTGAAGTACCCTGCTCTCTTCAGCTTGCTGATCTGAAATGAGCTTTCTTCTTCATTTTCTGTTCCAAGGCTTCTCAGAAGAAGGTCCTTGTTCATGGTGTGTTCTGTCACACACTAACTGATAACGTGGTTCTCAACTTGACCACTATAGAAAGGAGCACAGCTCCAGTCTTTGGAACTTTGATACAAACAAGTCTGTCAAACAAATGCCCCCCACACCAACACGCAGCGGATTCCTCGGGGAGTGTTCTGCAGAGTGCTTATTTTTCCAAGTGATAAACTATCTGGTATGGACCACAGAAGAGGAATTAAACAGCTTCTAATTTCTTGGTGACGTTGGATTTTTTTGAAATAAAAGCTTGTAGTTATTTTTCCTGCTTTAATATGTTGAAAATCAAAGCTGATTGTTGAAGTTAGAAATATGTAAGTACGTTGCTCATAGTGTTTATGAATAAAATACAGATCAGTAATGATCATGTTCATCTTCTGAGGAGCTATACTTCATCTTTCTCTAGTCCTGAAACTCATGCAGTCTGTGGTCGAAAAGGCCAAGGCTTGTAGTGAAAGTGCATGGAAAATTTAGATAACTTCATTCACTTCGTGCTGCTGTTGGTGACGTGATTTCTCCCGAGTGCTATTCATTTGAATTGATTAGAATTTTAAAAACAGTGTTTCCAGCTTGTTGAAACATTCGTGTGTTATGCTAATAGTAACAGGGAATTATTTCTAAAGATGGATTTCAAATTTACAGCAATCTCTTTTTTCCCCTCAGATTTTTTCTTGTACTGATAAAGGCTAGTTAGATCTGAATTTGTTTCCTTTAAGTTTCTGTGGCTCTCACTATCAGTGACTTTTCCGTAGAATTTCCATAGAATTTTCTCTAGAGCAGAAAGGATGCTGGGATTTAGAGGTCAATCTGAAGGTTTTTTCTCTGTCTTTGGAAACACAGGACTCCCTCACCTTTGTTTATCTTGTACTACATTTCTTTTAAGTGCTGTGCATTTTCCCTTGCTAAATGCTGTTCAACAGAAGGGATTCTTTAGGATTTCCTCATGCAACCATCAAGGAGAATATTACAAATCTAAGTGCTTTGACCTTTTGAATAATTTGAAGAGTTTGCACTGATTTTTTTGAATAAGGCTGTCTTTTATTCTTCTTCAGTTTATTATTTTGTATGAAAGATTTGAGAGATGGGAAGCAGATGAAAAATTGAAAACTTGTAAAATGCTGGGGGAGTTTTCAACAGAGAGGACAGTGAAAGGGTGTTTCTGTGTAACTCCAGTCCCCATTGTCTGGCAGTCGTCACTCACTGAGATTTACAACCAGATTATGTTTGCCCTGAGTAGTTCGTTGCATAAGTTGTGGCCAGCCCCTTAATAAAAATTCTGTGTATGTAGAGGAGCTGCTTCCATAGGGGCAGGTGGTTGTCTTGGTCAGGGTGATTAAAGCTGATGTGTGTGGTAGATGGGCAGGTTAGTGCTGCACTCCAGTTGGAACTCAGTTCAATCCACAGCTGCGTTTTGTCTTTTGGAATAACCTCTGGTGAATGATAATATAGGAAGATTTGGGAGGTGATGATTTTATTTTACATGCTGTGGTTGAAGGTGTTGAAGTCTAGATGCAAACCTCTAAGTCTTAGAATGTTTGAGCACTGGAAAACTTTCATACAATTTTGTAATATTAGAGCTCTTGGATATTGTATAGGTGTTTTTGACTTCTTACTTGCTATATCTACCTTGTTCTTCTTAAGTAGTAAAATTTGCCTTTGTAATTCCACTCTAGAGGTAAGAGTTTGCACTGTGATCTGTACAAGTTCATAGTTGAAATAACACAGGGAAATTCAGATTGATAATTTGATCTGTTTAGGAGAGATTCCTTGTGTGTTTTGGGGAATCTGGGTTTTCTGTTTGGGCTGTCTGAAATTTCGCTAGAACTCAGACTTTGGTTTCCTTGGAGACCAAAAGTGTGTGTCTGGCTCCCTCCAAGTGTTGTCACTGACAGTTCTCAGATGGTACCAGGCTGGGTCTATGCAGAAATTCTCTCTGAAGTGAGTGTTCTGTTTTAGTCCTACTCTGATGAGTAATAACTGTCAGGACACTGATACAGGTCTGCTGGGAGGTTGTATTACTTATCTAACACTGGGTATTCTGCAGATATAAAGCTGCAGTTCTCTTACTCTGTTTTGATGTTTGACTTTTATCTGCTTTGGCTCGTAATTGAGGTAAAACTCAAAAGACAGTGGAGTTCTGGTTTCCAGTTTCTTCAAGGAATCATATGCTTGTGGCACCAGGAGATTTGAACACAGATATTGCTTGTGACATGAAAATGTGAAAGTAAATAATAGAAAAGAGACTTGAATGAAATATTATCTTGTGCAGAAGATAAGCATAAGATCAGTGATCCTCCAGAAATTCATCTCTCCTAGGACTTGCTCAATATACTTTGCTTCACTGGATGAATTTTTACTTCTTGAGGCATAGTTAGACTTGGAATCGTAACACAATTTATATACAGCAGAAAAATCCAATTAATCTCCAATAGTATATCACTTCTATGTACTCTGTGTAGGGCTTGATGACTTCAACAATATCTATGTCTTGATAAAAGTACTTCCTTGCTTTGTTGAAGAAGCTGTGGGATTTTCCCTAAGCTGGCTCTGGTCTGGCATCTCATCAAGTTGCTTTGCCTTCTCATTTAATTTTATGATTTAACTTTCAAGCACTTCTCTGTGAACGCTGTGATTCTGTTTAACCTACAGATTTAATATAGTTGTTATACTCTGGTTATTTAACAATCCCCTGCAGGCACCCTGTGGAATTTATCCTCCTATGAACCCCTGAAGATGGTTATCATCAACCACGGCCTGCAGACGCTGACCAACGAGGTGATCATCCCCCACTCGGGCTGGGAGAGCGAGCCCAACGAGGACTCGAAGCCACGCGACGCCGAGTGGACAACGGTCTTCAAGAACACCTCTGGCTGCTTGCGGTAAGGCACAGCACTACAGCTTCCTTCCCCATCCTTTCTTGGGTTTTTTAGTGAAGAAATTGAGCTACTGACTATTTAGGATTCAAAGTATTCCTTCTGAAATACCTTGCAAAGGAGCCTTTTCTGTTTCCTGCTGTGATTGCAATTCTGAAAGCACCTTGAGAGCAGGACAGTCCATGCTAAAAGCTGGAGTCAGGAGGAGTCCTAATGCAGCCTGAAACACCTGAAGAACCGTTGTTCCTTAAACACAGTGGGTCTCATTTTGGTTTTCTTTTGAGAAGAAATAGTTACACTCAGTTTAGATTCTTCAGCTTTGTGATAAAGTCAATTAGTTTGAATAAAATAATAGAGATTTGGCATTATACCTTCTGTTGCTCTTAAATGTATTCCTGTCAGATTTCGACTGATTAATGCATCTGCAGAAGTTGGTTCATTTCTGTTTCTTGGGCTTGTGGTCTCTAAATTGCAGTAACTATTCCCCCAAGTAACTTCACAGATGAAGAAAGTAATGAAAAGTGTTCTGAAAGGGCCCATTACTGAAATTATTTTCAGTCCCACTGGAAGCTGAGATCCTTTAAGCAGACTCCAGACATCCTGGGTTTTTACTTACTAGTGTCTCGTTTCTAAGGGTGTTCTGCAAGAGGAAATTAGTCATGGTGAGGGAATAAAAGGATTATCTCAATGAATATGAGATTCTCCAGTAAGTGTAGACAATAAATTGGTCATTAGTAGACTAGCCTAATCCACATCATAAAATTTTATTAGTATGTGGATCCACTCGAACTTCTGTATACCAGAGTATCTCTCGGTTTGTTGATCCGTTGGATTTGGATTTTTGTGGGGGCTTTTTGTTTGGGTTTTTTTTAATTTTAAAGTAGGGCACTGGTTTTACAGGAAGCTCAAAACCTTGTACCCTTTTGGACATTGTATTCTTAAAGCCTATGAAGAAGGGTGTGAAACATAGTACTGAGGTGTTAGAGAATTTAAACTTCTGATAGTTCAAAGTAGTCCTGATGCACCCTGGAAAGCATCAGGCCAGCACCCAGTGTATGGTGGCTGCTTCTGCTGTTGAAGGGGGAAATGTCTTTCAATGTGTTCTCTGCTCTCATAGTCAGGAGGGAATTTGTGCTTCCTTGTGGAAAATTTGAAGCTTCCATCAGATGGGGGGCAAGGTGATCTCATGCTTCACTGAGGCTGCCTAAGGTAAATGGGGATGTGAGAACAGGGAAAGGTAATCTGAAAAAGGTGCACTGTCCCTGTCTCTGCTGAGCCATGGAGACAGCAGCCTCTTGCACAGGAACTGGGGAGAACTGCTCTGCTGTCTGAGGTGAGTGAGTGCAGGAACAAGACAGGTGTAGGAGCAGGTGGGTATGAGCTGTCCTCCAGCTGATTGTGCATCCTGTTCCCATATAGGGATCTTAGACACACCTTTTGTAGAGCACTTCTGGACCTGGGGGTCTAAATGGACATATCAAAAGTAATTAACATTAAAACTGTTGGAAGTTATTTTGTGTTGTGTGTTGAAATCCTCTGCAGCTCATCTTTAGAAGCAGCAGCAAGATGTGATAGTTAACACCAACAGAGAATAAATGGTTGCAGCCATCTGTCTTGACAGACATCAGTGTTTAAAAACCCCTTTGCCTACGCTTCTCTCATTGACACAGTAGCTGGTCCTAGAAATTCAATTTTCCACCAATAGAGCTTATTGCAGACTGCAAACTGTTCACCAGTTTGATACTTAATTGGGAGGTTAGGCCTCTTGATGATGTGCCAGCCTCCTTTTGTACCCTTTGGAAGTGAGCCTCAGGTGTGAGCTGCGTTGTCTCCCAAAATAACTGGAACAGTCTCTGAGCTTCTGAGGTTTCAGATGTCCTTGCAGTTTAGGTATCTAAGCAGAAGACAGGCATTGTGCATGTAGGATGGCATTCATTTCAGTATCGTTTTTTCAGTTAATGAAGTTTATCAACAGATGTGGGTGAGTTTGTTTCAAACTCAGTGATTCACAGCATGAACTGCCAGTTAATTATTGCTTGCTTTTCTTTTTTTTAACATTGCTTACTCATCTTTACTTTGTTCTTAATCTGTGTTTCTCCTTTGATAATGTGCAGCCATGGAAACACTAATTTCAAAATAATTAAAAACAAGTAATTAAAATAAACCCACACTACAATTATTTACCTTTACCTCTTCTTCAATTCCTGGTCCATCCCACATTCCCAGTCTTACCCATTTTCCTCTGTGTAACTTGTGTCTCTCCCTCCTCACTTTGGGTGTTCAGGTGTTGGTGTGTGTGCAGGTCTGAGTACATCAGGGTGAGCTGTATCCTGTGTGGCCACCTTGGCCCAGTGCCTCAGGGTGGATTAAGAGCTGCATTAACAGCAGGGACAGTGTGTGGCAGGCATGTGTGGGATGGAAGGATGCTTCAGCTTCAGGGTCAGTAATTGGGGCCAATACCTGAGCAAAGATCTCTAGCTGCACGAGGGCTGGGAATTAGCTTACAAGATAAGAGCCATGATCCCTGCACTCTGCCCTTGGCTGGAGCTGAGGTGGCTTACTGGCTTTCTATAGCCCTGATTTACCCACTTGCTGAAGTAACAAAATTCCTTCTGTGATGCTGGATACTGATTTTGGTTTGTGTGGCCACAGGACTTGCACTCAGCAATGGACGTGCTCTTTATCTGTGTCTGATACTGAAAAACACAGGACCTGGTCATTTACAAGCAGGAAATCAGAGAAGCTGCTCACAGCTTATCATCAAGAAAGCTGCTTTGCTTTTACATTATTTCATTCTGGGATTACCTGGCACACTCAGTGGTGTCCATTCCAAGCTGCTGTAGCTGACTACACACACACAGAGCCAGTGGGAATCCAAGGAGGAAAAGGCCACTGGTGAAGGTCTATATTGGCTGTTGTTTATTTAAGGGGCTTCTTCTAAAGTCAAGCTTGTTAGTTTTCTATGGAGATACCCATCATGATTCCTAGTTCTCTGGAAGCAGCAAGGATTTTAATGGTTTAAAAATTAAATTCATTTTGGGCTTAATTGCTGTTTTCTGCCTAATTACTTTAAATTCTCTCTTGGATTTTTTCACTTATAAGAGGACAGAGTAGAACTTAGTTCCTAAATTGCCAACTTTCTAGCCTGATTCCTGTGCTAAACTGACCTGCTGTCAACAAATGTTAAATGAATTAATTTGCATAGCAAACAGATGCAAAGTGCTCCTTTTTCCAGGGGTACCATCTGTGGTTGCAGCATTTCTTGTCAGTTCTCCAAGTACACAAAAATTCACATTCACAAATATCCTCAGGGTTCAGAGCCCTGGCCGAGGTGTATGAACACAAACAAACTGCACCCACCTGACTTTCCCTAAAAACACGCATTCTTCAGCTGGAGATTGCACATAACAGCTTGTCCAACATCAGCCCCTGAGAAGGGAAGGGCCAGCCTGGTGGCTGGAGCTTTACCAGGAGACTTGAGAAGTGTGGATTTATTTGCCATTGTGCTACGGCACTGACATAATTACAGGCAAGATTAATGGTATAAACCTTTTTGTGGTCTAATTTTTAATAGCCCTGTCTCCTTCTGGCTTTGGTGAGGTTCAGGCTGCTAAGTGCCTTAGGGGATCTAGACTCCACTGATCTTCACTCATTCTGTCTTTAATGTGGGGCTGGCACCTCGATATGTACCTTACCCTGAAGTTGCTGTAAATACCAGTATGCAAATGTTCTAAGCCTGTTTCTGAGGAGGACAGAACATTATGATGCATGCCTGTACATCCTGTCCTGCAGCTGTCACTTGCAGTGTTTCAGTCACAGGTAATGCTGTGAGTGAGTCCTTGTGTCTTTATATATGTATTTGTAACAGGTGTGTGTACCCAGACACGCCCTGCACACACTGTTTGGGTGAGGGTGTCTGAGGCAGGTGAAAGTAAAGAAGGTTTGTCAAGCAACATATGGTTGTCTTTGGGCAGAAAAGGTCTCTCTCTGCCCCCTGAAAACACCCATGTTGAGTGTACCAGTGATGTTGGTGTGCCTGTTTTTCCTTCCCATCTCTGTGCTGAATTTGAGGAATGAGAAGAAGTAAGGTTGTCAAAACCAGGTTCTTATGCCCTCCTTTCTTATTAATGATTAATGTGTGGCTTTCCTCTGAAGAAAAGTGCCTGGGAATTAGAGCTTTCAAAATGCATTACTTTCAAGCTCTATCCATCTTTAGATCCTGCAGGCATGATAATAGTATGTGGTGACAGTCACCTAATATTTGTCCTGTGTGCACTCATCTACTGGAGCCTCTGTCTGCAGCTGACTGAGGTAAGAAGGCACTGAAGTGCAAATCTGTGACCTGGAAGTGCTGCCTAGTGCAGAGCAGGGTACAGGAGGTGAGGCTCAGCTGACACTGCTGCAGTGCGGCCAGACGAGCTGCCCTTGGTGTCAAGGGAGCTTTGCTCACTGAAGCATGGCAGAACTGAGGAGGTAGAAACTAAAGGCTGGCACCTGGAAACTTACTATCCCTCTTCTTCATCAGCAGCAAATTTGCATTAGTACAGAGCCCTCCTCTGCAGCTACACTTCTCCCCAACTCCAGAAAGGGTTCTTTGACAAAGTTGTTTGTTTGAGGTTCCCTCTCCTGTCCTAGTTCAAGTAGCCCTTTCCTGTGCTTTTGCAGGGCAGTTATTTAACCGAGCTCATCTGGAGAGGACTCCTCCTAAAGGTTAATGCTTCGCTGTCGCACCCGGGGAGCTGAGGGCAGATGCTGCCATCTCTGTCCCCCCACTCACTGCAGTGCTCGGAGGCTGCTGTGTTTGTGTTGTGTTCAGTGGGTGCAGCCTTTGGGAGATTGATGCTCCAGGCACCAGGCTAATGATACTGTCGGTCTTTTGGGTGCAACAGGTGCTTTTGAAGTGGACTTTCAGAGAAGGAATAGTTCCAGACAGAGATTAAAAGGTAACCAAAATTTGCCTGTGAATCTTCACTTTGGAGGCAGCAAGTAGCACAAAAAAAGGAGAAGCTTATCTGCCTAACCCAGACTGGAAAAAATCAACTCAAATTAAAAACCCACACAAAAGAGAGGAGTGAGCGAAGGCAGTTTCTTAATTAGCTTACTGATACTGTGCAGGATCACAGCATATGGCTGTCCTGGGGCTTATATGATGAGCAGAGTGTTTAATTCGTGCTAGTAAGGAGCTGTTAGGGTTCCTCCTGACAGTTCCTGATGTTTAGCTTGTAATATAAATAAATTATGCATAGATTCTAGCAGCAGAGACATAACCTAGTTACATGCAACCTTAATGCTTTACAATCACATCTTGAGGTATAAATTTAAAGTTGTGCACTTGCTTACTGCCTTTTGTCATTACTTAGGAATGAATCTAGGTCCCACCTCTCTTGGCTGTCAGGAAAGGGAATCTACAAAAATGTCTGTTGCTGTGGTGGGGTGAAGAGCAGGACTGCAGCAAAGCTCCCTGCAGTCACTGTAATGGACATAGTCTGCTTTGGAAAGCTTGTGAGCCCTGATCCTTTGTTAGATTAGTACCACCCCCTTTCTGAATTTTTGAGATTCCTTTTCATGGCAGTGAGCATGTGTGATAAAGCAAACAGATCCCCTTGGCTTTTCCTCCAGGCAGAGGCTGGAATAATTCGGAATCTAACTAGCTGCTGGGCATCATGGAATTCTCGTGCAGTGTGTTTTATTACAGGAGAGCAAGCTAAGGCTGTCCAGATAGGTTATGCAGGAGGTCACCAGTCAGCATTTTACTGAAAAGGCATTACAAGGTGTTTTGGGTAGAGAATGCCACAGATAACAAGGTACAGACATCAAGTCCATCCTTTGCTAAACCGTACTCTTGAGCACCAGCCTGCTTCAGAGAGCTCTCGTAGGCACAGTGCAGAGATGGATCTGAGGTGTGACAGTGTGCCCCATAGATCTCTTACTCTGTGCCACTGTTGCTGGGGCACAGATTAAGGTCCTGAAGCCCTTATTCAGGGGTGGCTTTTGCTATGTCCTCTCAAGCATTTGATAATAAACCAACCACTTCATTTTAAATAGGTGGAAGGGTTTGCCTGCAAAGAAACTGGGGTTGCTCTGCTGCTTCTCTCTTGGGTGTAACTGGTCAGTGAATGCTGGAGTGGAGCAGCAGTGTCCAGTGGGATCTCAGGTCTGAACAACTAAAACCCAGCTGCTCCCTGCCTAAATCAACATCTGTAGAGTTCCTCTGGCCTTCTGTGCATTCCATTTGGACTTTGGCTTCTTTCTGCTTTCTTCACCATATTCTCTGCTTGATTTCTGATTGAGCTCTCTGCTGCCAAACTGCATTGTGCTGTACAGTGCCCTCTGACCAGAGCTGCCTGGATCAGGCTATCTTTGTGTCACAGGCAGCTTCTTTCTTTTTCTCTCTTGTTTTCAGAACAATGAACTTTAATACCAATTAAACTTCCTGGTACTTGATGTGAAGTGAAGTATGGAATCCGTTCTATTTCTGCATGAAAAGATGGAATGCTTTTTAAATGTTGTATATGCTTCCTTTGAGACATAGCAGACCTAGAAATGTGCTTGGAAATAGAGTTCATTTACTACGGCTATTATTGATCCATCTCCTTTGGCTGGCATCCAAATAACTATTTCTTTATTGTGAAGCAGTGTGTGGGAGTGGAAGGGTGTTTGTATAGCAAGGGTTCTGCCTGCCAGAGTAGGTGGACAGAAGAACTAAAATATTTTAAGGTAGAGTTGTGAGAAGCTGGTAGTCTTTTATCAGCTGAAGTATGCAAAACTCAGTGTCTGGACAGCAAAGCCTCGGTGATGGTGCTGGTTAGAGTCTAACAAGGGGTAGGAAAGAGCCCATCACTGTCTCATCTTCAGCTCTCAGCTGTGATTCTTCCAGGGAAAGGTGGAAGTGTCACTAGGAGGATGTCTTAAAAATCTCCAGTTCACCTTCCTATTTATAGAAAAAGCCAAGTCTCCAAGGTGTTATCTTCATTCCCAGCTAGATCTCTAAAACAAAGTGCTTTTTACACCTGCTGAACTGAGGCAGGAGGGTAAGTGTTCAGTAACACTCTGGCCTTGGATTCATCTGCAGCACTGTGGGGTAGCAACTGATGGTGCTCTCCAGCCAAGTGACAGACACAACAGCCCTGGAAATACTAGTTTAATTTTCAGAGAAGAAGGTGTCTCTGCCTTTATTTTCAAGTTTCTCTTCATCATTAAAAAGAAAACAATGCAAAAGCTCTCCACATCCCCACTCTGTCAGATTGTTAAGGAGAGCACAGAGGGGGCACTGCCGCATGATTGCATTGAAAGAGTGCAAATTAAGTACCCTGTACTTAATTACTTTTAAGTCTTTTCTCTTGAAGATAATTCTGGTGTGTGGCACAGACAGCAGTAACAGCTCACCTTTCCTAGGGGTAACAAATGCCAGCTCAGTTCTGCAGATGTAAATGTAGCATTCAGAATTGCATATTATTAAGACAACTCTTTGGTGATAATGATAACCTTATCTAAGGCATGAACAGATTTCTCAGCATGCTCGCCCCCATTCTCTAAAGTCTTTAATAGCAACACACTGCATTCCTAGCCTGATGAGTTTCTATGCTCGTAGGTATTTACTTTTGTTTAACATTTACTTAGTGCTTCTTTGTTGTTTTGTTTTGGTTTTCCCAGGGAAAACACATATTGCAACATCCTTACAAATTCTCTTTCACTGGTTCTGGCCACAGTCTGGACTCCAAGAATTTGAGGAAGAATTCAAATTGCTTTTTCTAGCTAAAGGCCGGAGATCTAAAATCTCTGGAATGAGATTTGTGCTTTACTGTTTTACATAAAATCAATCATCTAGTCGGTTTCTTTCCTATGTTCCTGGAGTCACATGGGCAGTAATTCTGTATTTTGTTTTTAGAATTGTTCTTCAGACTGTGATTATTTACAGGAAGCACACTGAAGGTTTCCATTACCTTTAGCATTGTTACATAAGAAAGACGCTTCTGTTTTTAAAATACATTTGTCATTTAATAGACTCTTGGAAAAGTATTGAAAAGCAGGAAAGTCAGGGAAAGCAGCAGAGGCCTTCCTGGGGGTGAAGAGGCAAGGCAAGCAGACTGTACAGAACTCTTCCTGGGGATGAATGGCAGGTCTCATTTGTCACTGGTTTGTGTAAAAACAGTTTGGGTAGTTCCCCATCACCATTCCCACCCTTCTGAATGGGCAGACAGCTTTATTTTCATCTGTAACAGGATATTTGACCGTCATCAGTGCCTCAAAAGCCCTGCAGAGTCATTCAGATTTCAATAAGTAGCTTGGACTTAATATCTACAGAGGTTCTTGATACTAATTTGCCCCAGCAAGCAAGTCAGTGAGATCATTTGTTTAACTGCAGAATCTTGTTGCCATTCCAGTTCTTGCATGGCAGCCTGTGTCCTAAGTAACAGAGTTAGCAACACCTCAGCTGGGGTCTCAGCTGCCTTTCTATTTGGTGTCTTGTGTGAAACACTGAAGAATTACTTCTGGTGTAAAGCAATACTTCTCTAATGTGTAGAAAAGTTAAATGAAAAGCAAAGCTCTCTATTTTCTCCAAGTCTGGATGCCTTATGTTACATGTCTCCATTGAATGAGTTTCTGGCCTGTGCATTCCTTCTGTGGGGTATTGCCCTGTGTAAGGGGGCTGCAGATTCTCTGTTAACTGCTGGAATCAGTCATGTTTGTTGATTTCCATCACTCTCGGAAGAAGGGTGTTCAGAAACCTTGCTAGCTTTGGATGATGGTTTGGTTACATCTTCATTCCATCACGGATGTAAGATGTCAAATGGGAAGAGATTATTCCTGACTCCTGTCAGTGGAGTGCACTGTCAGGTTGATTATTCCATGGCAGTTTCTGTCCTTTTTCCTGATCAGTGCCAGCAGTAGCTCTCCTGTCCATGTCATCCCATTTGTTTTCATGCTCCAACCCTTCCTGAAGACCCAAGATGAGTTTGATCGATGACTACCAAGTGATACTTTCCAAGGAGATGGATGGTAGAGAGTTGTAATGCCACTGCAGAAATGCAACCTGGCATTTTTGGGGGTTGCATGGACTGGTGAAGGCAGCTGTGAATCATGGAAACCAAACCTGGCACCACTTCTCCTGGGATTGCCAGATGAGAACTTAGTCAAAGCATACTGTCATTTTCATAGGGCCCACATTAGTTTAGAGCTTACAGATGTCTGACATGGACCTGAAATGCAAATATTTCCATGGGGTTTGGGAGATCTTCTCTGCCTTCTGCAGTGTAGGAGCAGAAGGAAGAGCAGACACATGACACAGGTGCTGATGTCCCTGGACAGCTGGGGCAAGAATGAGAGCTGGGCTCTGCCATAGATCTGGGGTAAAGTTACAGACAAGGAAATGGGCTTTGTTCTTCCATGGCAGATAAATCCCAAGGGCTGCAGGAAGTTCATTACCCAAGGAGGGAGGACTAACAAAATCCCCAGAGTTGGGTATTTATAGAGCAGACGTTTCTGCATGAGATGGTCGTAAGGATACGTTTTGTGATGTGCTAGTTAAAACATTGAAACCGCAAAGTTTGATATCTGGATAACTTAAGTCATAGCATTAATTAGCTATTAACTTGATCCTGCAGAGTTTTCATGCTTATTTATGTGTGATATATGTGGGAATTTTTTCTCGAGGCATTAATTTTCAGTAAAATTTTCTGTAGTTGAAGAGACAGTGATATCAGCAAGCCAACTCTTACTGACACAATATTGTTTTTTTCAATCATAACCTTATTAAAGTCTACCTTGATATTAGCCCCAGTGCAGATCAAGAAGAAAGCAGGATACACAATACTGTGATGCTGTTCATAACCAAAGTGTAAAACAAATGTGGTGCAAGTGTGGTAGCACAAACAGACCAGAGAAAAATCTCTTCTGAATGGGCCATAGGGCAAGGAAGGTGTGAAGGTTGAGCTGTTCTGCCTTTAGTCTGCAAGTTGCTTATGAATTCTAACACTCTGAGACTTAATGAGGGAATAAAAAATGTGATACACAGCTCCAGATAAGACCATTTATAGTGCATTTCTGTCACCCTGAAGCTTAATAAGCAGTGTTCCACATTAATAGATGTGCTTGAAGGTGGAGCTGCTATCATTTATTGTTATAACTCCTGAAAGGTATCTCAGAGAATTTGAATCCTAATTTCAGTTTCATAAAGATGTAGCATTAAAATTCACATTTGTGTTTTTGATACAAAAGGATTAATACAACTGGAGATGGGAAAACAGCATGTAGAATTCTCTTCCATCTATCCTGTGGAATCATTTTAATATCCACTTTACCTGCCTCCTGTCATCCATTGCTAGAGGTGAAGCTGTGTTAGGATTTGAGGAAAGAAATAATTTATCTGTGCATTTCATTTTTGTTCTTAATTGAAAGTTAATGTGCTGTTACAGCAACCAGCTCACAATTAAGTGCCTTCAGATTTTGAGAGGTCTCTGAGAAAATGTGGGTTTTCTTAGCTATCCAATTAACACAGCAGCCTGCCCAAATGACCTGGGCACGGGAGGGGGCCATGATTGATTTGTTAATTACTTGGAGATTGGCAGTCCCTCTAGTTAAAAGCAAAAACTGACTGCGTGATCATGATACCAGAAGGTAATGATGGTGTCCTGAGCTTTCAAGAGGTTTTACACAGCTTTGTGGGATTCAAAGACCTCAAAGTTGAAAGGTTGTCTGTGTTATTGTCAAAATGACTGCGTTTCAGCTTTGGGAAGAGTTTCCATACAGGTTTGGTCAGTGGGCACTATTAAGAACAATTTTGACACTTCATTTTCCCCCTAAAGAAAAAAGTGAGGGGGAAAGCAGCATTTGGCAAATTGACTTGAATTTCATTTATTTATTTATTGAGTAATGGCAGATTGATGCTTATGCAAGGCTGGGGTATCATTTTGTGCTCACTGGATGAGTAAGGCCCAGTTCAGAGATCTCCTCTGACAGTTTCTGCAGTCATTGATAAGTGTAACTTTTAACAATTCCAAGTAGCCTTCCCCTCTGTCTCGCTTCTTCTACCTGTGCCATTCTCTTGTGCAGTGTTTTGAGAAATTCAAAGCCATGTAAACTGTCATCCTTTCCTTACTAAAGGTAACTGATCCAGACTTTGTGCTGAATCTGCTGCACACAGGTTTTTCAGCTTCTGTGTTCATGATACTGCTGAGCAATCTTGTGGCTTTGCTTGTTTTTCCTAAGGTGGTGAAAGTATCTTTCAGTTTGGAACTGCTGATTTTGAAATTAGATTTTTTGTTTGCATACTGTTTTGTCTGCAGACTCCAGCCTGGTTTAATGTGAGTCTCTGGACTTGCCAGTTTGTAGGCACCTCTGAGATTGTGTTCCCCTTTTTGTTCAGGCTCAGAGAGTTGCAGGTGTGCATTGCCCATAATTTACTGAGATATAGTAGGTTTGTCAGTCTACTTGGCCTCCTAATTTTTCATCCAAGGTGATGAGTTCTTAATAATTGTAGTATAAATCAATGCACCTTTATAGTGAAGGTTACAGGGCTAAATTTTCTTTCAACTCTTTCCTGTCAGGAATGTAAGTTCAGATGGAGCAGAAGCACGCAGAAGACTGAGAGAGTGTGATGGCCTGGTGGATGCCCTCCTTCATGCTTTGCAGTCTGCAGTTGGGAAGAAGGACACAGACAATAAGGTGAATTTGAGTATTAGAACACAGTGGATGTTTGCATTAATTTATGCTGAAGTGTTGAACTGGGATGCATCTTCTGTTTCCTGGTATCAGAAGAGGATTATGCCTGCCTCAGAAAATAGAGTAGTTGTTGTCTTCTCATCTCTGGTACCCAAGGAAGTGGTGATGGGGTATCAGCAGGATGCTGCTATGTTTCCCTGCATGACTGATGAGGGAAAGCAAAGGCTAGTTGCTGAGAGAGGTGGGGAGAGTAGTCCTTTATTTTCAGTGACATTATTGCTATTGTTCTGCATTACTTAATTGGCATTTATAAGTGCAGTCTCCAAATCAGAATTGAGTCCCATTTGCACAAAGCAGCAAAGGAGTCAGTTCTCATTTTAAAGACTTTATTCAGCACCATCTCTGAAGACTGAAGTGCTTAAACATTAAGAAATGTCTTCAGACCTGCAGCACTTCTGTTGTGGCTTTTTTTTTTTTTGGTGCAGATTTTATTAATCTGTTTTTATCATCATCTCATCCCATGGCACTTAAAAGTGTATTTATATGCATGAGGAATATCATAACTTTAACCTGTTTAAAAAAAAAGAGCATACTATTTCTTTATAAAACCAGAAGGCCTGTAAAGCATTGTTATTTTATTCTAAGTCTCACCATGTGATGGCCTGAACAAGGGGGTTACAAAGCCCTGTTACTTAATCAGGTAATTTTGGAAGTGGATTTTGTAACCACCTGGTGGTTTCCATTGCAACCTACAGAGCATTGCTCTTGTCAGAACCTGACATGCTGTGGATTAGCTATTACTACAGGACGATGCATGTTCCCATTGAAATCCTCACAAGGCCTAGGTTTTGACCCAGAGAAAATTTGATAAAATGGGCCCCTTGGAGATTGTAAATGTTGGAAGAATGAGAGAGAGACTTGGATTAAAATAAGATCCTTATATGATCATTTTGTGCCGTGTGTTTGATCTTTTGGTGAATTGTATTCTTTATGTAAGATCAAGTGGTATTTTTGATTAGACAGTTTTCATTTTGAATGGATACTATTTATAAAGCGCTTCACTTTTGGAAAAATAAAATGGGGTTTAGAAGAAGAATGAACTTTAATTTAATAGTCTTGACTAAATCTTCCTTGAGAGCTACATGGTTTTCCTGGGACAGGTGGCCTCTTTTTTTCAATTTCCCCAAGCCCTCCTCTCTACAGTACAATGGTGTGCAGGTAAGAGGGTGCAATACTTCGTATAACATAAATTTCTCTGTAACAGTCTGTGGAGAACTGTGTGTGCATCATGCGGAACCTTTCCTATCATGTCCACAAAGAGGTCCCTGGAGCTGATAAGTACCAAGAACTAGATGCTGGTCAGACTGCAGGCACAGGAGGCTCCCAGAAGAAGAAGAAAGATGATGCTGGTTGTTTTGGTGGAAAAAAAGCTAAAGGTATGTGTTGCAAAAAGCTCAGAACCGGAAATGGGTTTGGGAGTGATGTTGCTGTGCAGTCCTGCTCTTGCAAGCACATTCATTGTGCTTGTTTAGGACTGTGCAGTTTGTGGAGTGATTGCAGTGTCCTGGCATGTGTTTTATCTCCTGTGTTGCATCACAATTGGATATTTGGGATTCTTTTTTCCACAATTGCTGTAAATTTGTTTGGCTTTAAACAGGAGTGCTGCCTGCTGACAGATGACACTCTGCTGTTGGAAAAAGTTGGATTGTGCTCTGCCTCTCTGCATTGCTGTGTTCTTGCATCTCTCACATCTCTGCTCAGTCCCCTTGCCTGGCTGTGCAGCATGTGTGCCCCTCTTGGGAAGCCAGGCCAGCATGGATCCATCCATCCATCCCTGTGCATGGCACTCCTGCCTGTACTTCTTCCATGCCTCCAGACTCTCAAAAACAAACTAAAAGCCTCCCCTCCCACTCCACCAAAATGTACAACCTCCCAATTCAGTCACTATTTCAGTAATTTAAATTGCAAACACGATTTTGTAGCTTTTAATTGTCAGTTACTTTTAGACCTGTTCTCTCCTCTGGGGCATGAGTGTTGCAAATGATTTTCATTATAAGAGAGGATTAATAGTCTCAGTAACCCCCCTACCATGTTTCCTGTACAAAGAGACATTCAAGCTATATCCGTTTTCTTTGTTGTTTTAGAGAAATTACTATTCTAGACTGAATTCTGTTTTCTTTCCTTTCTTAGAGAAATGACTATTCTAGATGAATTCAGAGATAATTAATTCCATTTTCTGTCTAGGCTTCATTCTCTTCATTCATGTGTATACATATCCTGGCTTATTATTTATAGCCAGGTACAAGGAAGGGTTTTGCCCCTAAAGAGCTGATATGGAGTTGTTTGAACTTGATGGATTGTGTGCTGCACATTATTTTTGATCTGACCTGCACAAGTTATTAAAATATTACATGTTTCCATATGCGTTAGGGAAGTCATCACAGTGGGAACTTGCTTTTGCAGACTAATCTGTCATGAACTACATTTAAACTGTTTAAAATAAAAAAATTGATGGTAGTCTTCTAAGGAGTGGGGGAAAACTAAAGAAATAATTCTGCCTGCCTGGCCAGCCTGTTCTCACAGGGAGTGACTGAACCTGCAGTGTGACACCCTTTGGAAACCTTGCATGTGTGCTGACTCGAGCCTGTTCCCTGCCACTTGCAGAACATGTCGTTGCTTTGCTTGAGAGCAACACAGTCAGTGGAAACACTTTTAGCCTTAAAAGCTCTGAGTGCCCTGTGGGAGGAGGGTGTTGTGCTGAGGGAGATCTGTCCTCATCCCCTCGATGGCAGTGGCCAGGAGCACTCTCAGGTGTGTGTCCCATGCCAGGTGTCTGCCTGGGCCCTCCTAGAGAGACCTGTCCTGGGGCTGTGCACCCAGGTACTTCTGTTCAGCAGCTGGAGCACCAAGTCATGTCTCCTTTGACAAATTGGTCTCAAAATCATCTGATGCCAAGGATGAGCCTGTGGATTGCAGCAAGCAGTGCAGGCACTCAGTGACAGCTTGGGTTTGGTTCTGTGTGTTTGGCAGGAGATGGCAATGTATTTTAAAGGCTTCTTTCCATCTTTTTGCAAAAGGTTTTGCTCTTTTGAGAGTGTGCTGTTCCCCAGAGGGAAATCAACTGGTGATAATGCTGAGCTCGCAGCTCATAGGATGTAGATTAAAAGAATAGAGTGGTCTCAAAAGAATAGAGGACTGTTGTGCTTAAAAAGTAAAAGTTATAATCCATTCATAAATGTGCTTTTAAAATCATAAAGAGAGGCTCTCTTGTCTCGCTGTTAAATTTATGTGGATACTGGTCTGAACCTACCTTAATTGTCTCAGTCTAGAACTTCAAAATCGATTTATTATCTCTTTTCTTTACTTAATCTTGCACTGTTACCATGTTTATTTTATTTTATTTCATGATCATTGATCACAGCATTTCAAACACCTCTGCAAAGGGCTAGTCATCCTTCTGTCCACTCAATTCTGTGAGCACCTTTTCATTTATAAAAAGAGAAAGAAAAGGAGTCAAAAAACTGTGCAAAAAGAATTTGGGGGGTTTTAGCAGGAACAAAAGGGAGAAAGTGAAATACCTTGGTTTGGTTTGGGTTTTTAATTGATGAAACTCCTGTAGTGATGTAATACTCAGGTTTTGAACCTGTTCTGTGAAATTCTGCCTCTTTGTGACTGTTCCTTTGTATTTTCTTCATCCTGTAAATTTTTGTTTTCCTTTTGCTGCTTTTCTGGTAATTAGAGGAGTGGTTCAATCAAGGTGAGTCTGCAATACTTTCTTTTCATCATCACCATAACATGCTTTGTTCAGCTTTCATATGCAAAGCTAAGAGCTGAGACCAAGGTCTTGTTCATTCACCTTCTCTACTCCCCCAGTGCATCCTCCTGTTCATTTCAGCACATACGGAGAAAAACCTCTGAGGGAGCTTTTGTAGTTTGGCCTTTCCATACCACAGAAGGAAAACACAAGGATTTATTCATTCTTGGTGTAAGTGCAGTAGGGGAGTTGCTGTGCAGCTGGCCTGCTAAGCCCAGGAGAGCAGGAATACCCAACTGTGGGTTGTGTCACCAGCCCTGTCAGGTGGCTGGTCAGGGGAGTGGAAGGAGCTGTGAGCTGCAGCAGCTTGGGTGTGTATTCTCAGGGCTGCTTGGTACTCTTTCTGCTTGGGCACGTGCCTGGGCTGCTGCAGCTCTGTTACTGGCACACACAGGAGCTGGATGAAGCTACCCCAGTACCTGTCTCAGGGGACAGGCTTCAATTTCTCATCCCAGCACAATAAGTAAAATTGCTCCTGGAAGACACAAGTCTGAAGCTAAAGCTTCCCTCAGCTTGGAAGTTGATAGGCTGTGGGTGCCTGGGAGATTCCTTTACTGAAACTGATTTGGGGTGAAGGCCAGGGGCATTTTCAGGTCGTGACACTTGCTTCAGGTCATGGGTTCTGGAGGGTTCGACCAAGGGATAAATGTTGGGGAGAGGATAAAACCAGTCAACTAAAATCTAATTACTCCACCCAACAAATGGTGCTGGGTATTGTTCTGCAGAATGCTGATTTTGGACTGTGAGTGGTGAGGCTGTGGAGGATGGACTTGGTGGCAGGACAGAGCTCAGCCCTTGGTTTCTGTCATTCCTTTCTGGCCAGCTCAGTGGCTGTGTTAATGAGCACCAGGGAGGATAGGGTGGGATTGTTATGAAGACGCACTTTCCCTTAGACTTTTATTTCAACCAGAAAGAAAGCATTTGGGAATTAATCCTTCACCAGAAATGGTCTGGCCGCATCATGGTTTGATTATCCAGTAAAGCAAAATGACGTTTGAGGAAGAACAACAACAACATTAGTGGTTAATACCACTGGGTCACCCTTCAGAGTCTGTACAGAGCTTCTGACAGATGGAAAATGCTGAAGTTCATGTTTTGGCTGTTTCTTACATAATGAAAAATAGCAAGGGGGAAGAGGGGAAGAATTTTAATCCCTCTGTTTCAGAGGCTGTAAATTGCATCTTTCACAAGCAAGTCTAATGTCAGGCAATTTTCCCAAACCAGAGTGCTGTGCCAATCCTACAGTCAGGTCTCATAAAACAGGCCTGTCAGCAGTCATGTTCAAAACTGTCTCTTGGCAAAATTTGGAGGTATGCTTCTCATCCAACAGCATTGGCTTTTCTCTGACACACCTCAGGCTGGAAAACCAGGAGAACTTGGACATGGGTGGAGATTGAAATGTAGAAAAACAGATCTTAAACTTCTCTCTTACTGCAAGTGCACTTTGTGCTGGGGTTTCAGCATCCCTGTGGTGCACAACCTGATTGTGAAGATCCAGGCAGCAGCAGCAATGTGCGCCATACAAATCCCAGCCACATGGATTGTGTGTGTGTTCACATCCCTGTTGTCAACAAATGCACAGACTTGAGGGGAAGAGCAGGGTGTTCAGAGTTACAGAATCTGGCAGTGATGCTGATATTCTCATGTTAGTGGGGTGCATGGGGATGGCTGAGAGCGTTTTAGTCAGTAGAACCTTGAGTTGCTAAATTTGGTCACCTTTTTAGAAACTCCAGGATTTATGAAAATCGAATGAGAAAAATAGCTGCTGGGCCTCAGATTGAAACCTTTGCTTTCTGGGTGGATCTTTTCTGGAGTATTCTTGCAGCTTGCTCACCTCATCTCTGTAGGAAAGCCCTGGAATGTAGGTGCTTGGAGAATTTCCAAATACGATCCATTTGACGAAGCAAGTAATTTGTAGAGCAGAAATTCCCTTGGTCAGAATTCTGTGTTCTGTACTGCTGCCATTGGCAAGCAGCTGGCAGCTTCTGCTTTGAACAGACGGGCTTTGGCCAGCGAGGTGGGAGTTCCTCAGAGGGCCAAGGCACAAACCTGCAGAGGCTCCTCCAAACCAGCCAGTGTTTGCTGTCTGGCCCAGAAATGGAGAGACAGCAACTGAGGAGCCCAGAGCACAGGTGGAGGGTGCTGTCTTCATGAAAGATGGGTCGGTAAATAGGCAGCTGCTTTGGCATTCCCAGCTCAGAAGTAGCAGCCAACACTGCACTCCTGGACAACTCCTCCTCAACAAGTTGCAGACACAGTGCTTACTAAACACTGCCACTGGGAAGGAGGGAGCTCTTACTCTGCCATCTCAGTTCTGCAGGGCTGATAGAAGTGCCAAACCAACCTTTAAATGATGGAGAGAACTTTAGAAATGAGTAGTTGTGTCAAGTAAGGTCTGGCTGTCTGAGAACATGTTTGAGGTTTAAACTATGTAATGGCAAAGAAATGAAATTTTGGGTCATGTGAAAAAACAGTTTGTCCTACTTGTAGATAAGATGGAGTCACTTTTATTGGTCTGCTTTAAGTCTGTAATCTTTCCTGCACTGACTTCCTTCCTTGAATGCTTTTTTCCTTTTAATTCCCTCTGCCCTGCTTCTTCTGTCAATGCCCTAAGGGTCAACAAGGGTTTGCAGCCAGTAACTGGGTTCAGCTGCCATTATGAAATGCAAAGTCCTTTGGTGATGTACAGCACTTTTTGTTTGTGGTGTTTGATTCCCCAAGCAATGTGTTGCTCCTTCCCACAGAGCAAAAAATTGATGGAAGGCTGCAAAGTGCCACTGATTCTTGTCCCTTCCTTAAGTAAAGATACCTTTAAAGGAGTGCTGTGGTACCTGGCTGCATAACCTTTTGGCAGCTTAAATGGGCTTTTACATGCTTTAGTTAAGGAAATACTTCAGATAGGCAGAACTTGGAGGTGCATGTTTTGTTTTGCATGACAGTTGAAGTTGGCTGCTATCGTGTGTTGGCATTTCAGAAGGAAAGGGTATGATTCCATCCCCACCCAAAGAAAGGGAAGGGATGAAATACTACCTGGGGGGGTGGGTGGGGTTCCCCTCTTAATTATTTAATATTCATAATGGTATTTAAAAGTTCTAGTTCTTCTCTGTATGCTACTGAGTATTATTATCCTTTTTTCAAGAGGATAGGTAGAGTGACCCATTGAATTCACTGTGCATGTACCAACCCCCTGCTGTAACAAGGCAGGGACTGGCCTTTCCCATCTCGTGACCTGTTGGCAGTGAAGACTCAGACTTATCTCCTCATTACATTTTCAAGGGCCGTTTTCCTGTTTGCTTTTAAGCAGCCTGACTGGTGGAGCTTCCAGCCCTTTCTTTCAAACCTCCATTAACAGCCTGGTAGTCCCTGTGCAGAAGCCACTTCTGGCAATTAAATTGTGTTGTCTGAATTCATCCCATCGCATCTGTCTTCCCTGCTCTGGAGGGAGAGTGACTAAATAACTTGATTTCTCCCTCCTCAAAATAATTTGGGAAAGCTAAATTGTACCCTGCTGTCCTCAGAAGCCATGCAGATTCTTGCACTGCCTTCTAAATCTCTCTGCTGCCAGTATTCCTCTGATGGCAACATTCCTGCTTATCCCACAGCATCCATGTAGCATTACCCAGGGTAGTGTGTCTCCTTGGGGGCATGGAAACGAACCCTTCCCTCCCCATGTGTTTACATAACCTTGAATTCCAACCTAACTAAAAGTGCAGGTTTTCTTCTGTTTTATGTAAAGCTTGTATAAATTAAAGCTGATGTAATGGTTTGACACTGTTTCTTAGCAAAAGTATGGAATTATTTCCATTAGGTTCTAATAAATAGCAACAATGACATTTTGTCAATTGAAGGGCAATTCAAGGTTAAGTTGTTGGCTGCTGTCTGTTCAATATATTAAATCTAGGTCTTCCTGCCTGGTTGTTGCATTGAGAATAGAGGCTGCAAAGCAAAGCTGTTGGGTTTTTGCTGCTGAGTTTTTGCTTGAGCTAAGCTTTAGGTCAGAATTCCTCTGTGAAAACAACAAGTAAACACTGGGCTTCTGAGGGAGGGGCACAGCTTTGCCAAGAAGGGAAATGGCACAATTTTCCAAGGTTTAAAGCACTCCTAAGACTCTCTGAAATGCTAGTGCTAAGCATGTTTGCAGATCAACCTGAAAGCAGCACGAATGTTTGTCCCGAAGTTCGCTCATGCTAAAACCACAGCTATGCAGCTGGACTGCGAGTCAGGTACATACAGTTATGGGTAGCAGTCTGTGATTTATATTCTGGGTCTGTATCTTCTCCTATCTTGTAGATGCACATGACAGTAACTTACCTGTCAGTGTACTGACAGTCTTCTCCATCTGTTGTCTTCTTTTTTGCACAGGAAAGAAGAATGGAGATTTGGACAGGAATTTTGATACACTTGATTTGCCTAAGCGATCTGAAGCAGCAAAAGGTAATGCTAATGTTTTTGCTTTTGGAAATAACAAGTAGCTTAGGAGCTGGAGGCTCTTAAAGGGACTTGAGACATGAGCATATCCAGCTGATATCTTTCTTTTGTAGTCAGTTAATTGAAATAATGGATATATCTGTGCATGCTGTTATCTAGTGTTGAATACTGGATATGAATTTTTTATCTAAGACTGCTGAATTGGTGGAATCTCATAGAAGCCTGTCTGATTTGGTATTAGATGAATGAAACTCCAGAGGGGAGTGAGTGCAAACTCTCCTCCTCTACAGCTCCCTTTGCAACCCACCTGCACCAGACCTGACTGTAAGGAATTGTGAAATGCATTCTGTGAGGGTACTTGGCACTAACTCCTTTCCCTGGCATCTCTGTCATTCTTCAGCATTCTGTGGAATTGGGTGACAGCAGGGATTGAGGATTTTTGCTTTCACTGATAGTCTGTCTTCCCTGTGAACATCGTATTCCTCCCTTTCTGTACTGAGCAGTACTTGTAGTTTTCCAAAATCTGGGAGGTTCACAGAAAAATTATTCTGTGTTGTGTTTTTGTGTTTCAGCTCTGGCAGAGGTGGAGTCTTTCACAGTCTGCATTCCCTTCTTGTATGCATGGTACTTCTTTAAATTGGAGATTAGGAGGTGATTTGGGATTTTGTCAGAATTCTTAGAGCATTGGATGGTGTTTTGAGACTTGTACGGGTTTTGATTTGAAGTGTGTGCAGTGTCTCTGCAAAGATCCAGCCATTGTCATGGCAACTGCTGCGGTGCCACCCTGTCAGCCTCACCTTAATGAGCTTTGAATACCCAGAACTACCTGAGTATTCTTTAGAAGAAAAATTGTAAACTCTTCCCGCATCACACAGGGAATTTTGCAGAGTATGAAGATACAGTCTGACTCAGTGGAGAGATCCATGAACTTGGGATACATGACTTAAGCTCTTTTGGTGACCTTGGTCCAGTCTACTTACTTGTGCTTCTATTTTCTTGCTGTTAACTGAGAGCAGCAGCAGAGGTCATGTCTGAGATCCTTGGAGATGTGCTGATAATCAGTAATGGTGTAATAATTATACATACATAGGGCTGCACTCACTTAAATTCACTGTGAAATTCTGATTGATGATATGCAAACTAATCCTAGTACGTAGATGAATCTAATCTATTTACAGGCACCCTTCATAGTGGATGCAGTTTCTAGTCTCAAGTCTAAACACCGATTTTCATTTGGTGCATTATTGCACAAGATCTTCTGTATCTTGTGAAATAAGCAAGAAACTAATGAACCTCTCAGAAGCTGCAGTGCCATCCTATTTAGAGAGCTGCAGGAAACTTCTAACCAGCCTTCACTGGCTGCCATCAGTTCAGGCTGGGAGCTGATTACAGTGCAGAGCAAGGAGGCACCTTTAGGATGCAGGAAAATAAAGGAGTGCAAAAAACAGCAAAGGCTTCAGTGTTTGCATTTCTTTTTAAATGCGACTGAAATGTCAATGCCACTAAAGGGAAAAGATGGAAATTAAGAATTTCTGCAAGGAAATGTATCTTGCCTAACTTTCTTTAAAATAAGATTAAAATCTTTCATGCGGCTCTGTTAATAATAAAAGTGATGTGCAGATCTGATGGGAGATGTATCTGTCTCTGAGTTTACACAACTTGTTATCATATTCAATTACTAGAAATCTCATACTCTTGAAGAGTTTGTTTGATAATTTTGAGATACCCCCATTTAATCAAAGTCAAATAGATTATGTATCTCATGCTAGATAATGTCAGGAGATTAATCCCACAGCATTTTGAAGGAAGCACTTGGACATGAGTAACTATTGACTTGTGTGCTAAGAGTAAAAAAACCAAGACAGTGATTGGTAACATTTTTGCTGGTAGTTTCCTACCAAGCATCTCATTTACGTGTGAATTCCTGAATACTAAAGGTTTTAACAAGGCTGTTTGAACTTTAAATTGTTCGTTAAAATAAAGAAAAAAAAATTGCAGTTTTCAAACCCTTAAGAGCTCTGGTCAGATCTCTTCTATAGAATATAATTGGCTCTGATGAGATCAGCTCTCAGCTGAGGCAGAACCTCGTTACCAAGATGGAAAAATCATGCAAGTTTTAATGATCAAAAGCACTCAGATTGAGTGACATGATGAAGTGCTATTTCAAAAATCAACAATTATAGATTAATCTCTTTCATGTATTATTAAAGCCATATTGAAGTGAGTTTTCAGCTGGAATCTCTGTGAGCAAATGAAACTGCAGTACTAAGATTTGTTCATGCAATGCAGCAGATGAACATTGTGGTAATTAACAAATATTGGGATGTAGTGTTGTTAAGTTTCCTATAATCTTATAGTCAGTATCTGGTGAAATCAAATCTAAAGATGTGGTTTAAAAAACTTGTCATCATGGTTTTCCTGTGAGATACTCCTAGGTATGACCACTGAGCTTAATTGACAGTATGCTTGTGATCACTTGAAAAACCACGGACTAGTAGCGGCAGACTAGTTCAGACCTGTTTTCTATCAGCTCTGGAAACTTCATTTTAACTCCAAATTACTTTAATGGCAGGAATCTCTGCCTGTCCTGCAGCCAAACATCATAAAACCAGAAACTTCTGTCAGTTGTGCTTGGGGACTCTGGGTAGTGTCTGTGCAGGATGCAGAGGTTTCTCAGTCCTTCAGAACATATGTTGTGCTGGTACAACATCTTAGGGGCATCTTCATATGCTGAACAATCCAAAGGGTCCTGTGAGTTGTAACCTAGTTTAAATGGTAGCATTTAATTTTTTGCCCCCTGTAATTTGTTTGTTCTGGTGAGGAATGAATGAAGGCAGGCAGGTTCTCCTTTTCCAAGTGATGAACTAGAGTCTCTTCCTGATGGCTCCTGGTTTTTTAATGGGAATCAGGTTTTGCTGCAGCACATCATTTGAGCAGCCCTGAAACCATTTCTAAGCCTTTAATAATTTTATGTGCTAGGCATTCTGGCAGGGGAAAGCTTCCAGTTCAGGGTTGTTATCTGTGGTAAACTGGATAATGTCAGACAGGAGAACTTGCAGTGCTTTCAGAAGCTGTCTCATCTGATATTAAAAAATAAATGTATATGCCCTGGCAGTGTCCAGAGTATTCCTGTCCTCATGAGGAAAGATTGTGAAAGAGAAGCTTCTTGTTTCCTCTTTGTTGAAAGGAGCATATTTTTTTTCCTGACAGTCAGAGAGAGCATACATTTGGGGGGAAAGTGATATGAGCTTGCATAGAGAAGGGAACAGCGCTGACAAGAAATTATGAATGCTGTCCTCAGAACCTTGCTAAATTTAGGACTTTCAAAAATTGCTGCTTCTGGGTTGGGGGGGAGGGGGGAAGTCTTGCTGAAATCCCTTCCCCAGTTTAAAGTAGGTCAGTGATAGTGGTGCTGGCAGCCTCCTCTGCAGCGTGTTCTCTGCTGCACTACCACAGTGCTGATTTCTCCTGTGTACACATTAAATACATAGCATAGTACAACTCCTGTGCTTTGTTCACAGAGTCCTTAATTTCTGAGCAGGAATAGTGGCAGGAGGCTCAGGCACTGGGGGAAGATGAGGATTAATCATATCTGTGCAGGGGAAGGCAGTGTCTCAGATGGCACTACCTCTGCAATAGGGTTTTCTGAGCAGAATCAGGATTGATGTGTGTCAGCCCCCCAAAGATGTTACAGGGCTTGTAACATTTAATCCTCCTGTGTGAAGGTGTTGGGCTGTCCACCTCTGTTCCTCAGTGCTGGAGTATGGGAGGAGAAAGTCCAGAAGAGCAGAACAGGTTTTTTATATGGGATCAGCATTAGGTTATTCCTAATTAAATCCAGACCTCTGTGTTGTCTGGTTTAAGCAGATCTCATGGCTTGTTGTTTGTGTGCACATACATCTGGGGGCAGAACAGTAGCTGTTCTGTGGAGCTTTGGGTGTTGAAATTCAGCTCTCAGTTCAGTTTATCTCATTAGGGAGTTGGAAGTCTTCAGCCATAACAAGACCTGCAGGTCTGGTGGAAGACATTTCAGCCTGGTGGATAAGCTAGCTCATTTTCTCCTTTAAAACAATTATTAAACTCCTTATTAATTTCTTTTACATTACTTTAGTTCCATTTTAATGGGAACAAAAGTTTCAGGGAGAGTTGTGCTGAAATACCAAACTGGTGTTAAAAATGCTTGTAATTGAAGAAGTCTATTTTGTTGCAGTGGGGACGTCACAGAAGAGCTGAATTTATCTGAAAGCTCAGCTTTGTGTGTACACTTACCCTGGTCAGCAGCCTGTGTAGGCAGGGAATGAGATTTTGGATGAACTTGTCAGCAGGTGAATTTCTTCTTCTCCATTATCTGAAATCCTCAGTCACTTTCCATGTAGCCTCATGCTGATGATAGATTTTCTATTCCAGAAGGTGAGTGTTTAAATTCCCTTATAAATCTTTGTATTACTGCTCCAGGAAATTAGACTTCCTGGCACTGTCAGGGTAATGACTTTAACTTAGTAGATTACAAAAGTGCCAGCAATTTGTCTTCAGCTAAAGGCAACCTGTAGTGGAAGGAGAGAGAAACTTCACTTTACTCTGGCTTTGGCTTGTAATTAAGATTAGCTACAGTTCGCATTTCACTGCTGCTTTAATTTGCTTTCTTTAAATCTTTACAAGTTGACTCAAGCACTCACCTGCCCTTTCCAGCTCTCCCTTCCATCATTAATTTTGATTGTTGTATTGTGAATAAATGAGTAGAACTGATTGATTAATGGCACTATCCACACCCCTCCTGTGCCTGTTGGAGGAAATTCAGGGACTGGGACGATCTCCTATGTGAGAGCAAGTAACCCATCCTTGTATTAACATCTTCTGAGCATTTCATGCACGTTATTGAGAATTCTGATCAGAATTATTAAGTATCTCCTACTTCTGTTGCTTTCCTAAGCTAAGTATTCATTTTGGTCCCATGTGTTTTTTCATAATTTACAAAGCAGTGAAAGGTTTCTCATCTGTCTTCCAGTGCTTTGAGTCAGAGAAAATTTATTGCCTTGAATAGGAAAATTCCCATATGGAAGCTGCCCTTGCCAAACTTTGTCTGATCTGGTACCTTTAAATTCCCATTCTTTTTCCCAGTATTTTCAAGGAATTCAGAGCAGTCACCTGTGGATTTTTCCTTTCCTGTGTACACACTCTTTCCACAGCTGACTGCTAATTTTTCTTGAATCTTCTGCTTTTTTTGTCATAATCTTCTCTGATTCTTATATTTAGTGTTCTTATTTGTGCAGAGCTGGTGGACATGTGCATGAATTGCTCCCTGGCCTGCTGAGCTGTGCTCCACAGGTGAAAACTTCTGTAATCTTTATAGATCTGCTAAATTTGAATATGTAGAACATAAATTATACATTTAGGGTTGAAACTGCAGGTTTTGAAAAATCATATGGGGAGATGCGGTTGGAATGTGAACTGGAGGTCCAGGAGTACAGTTCTGTCTGTGCCACTAATACTTTTCACTTGGTAATACAGTTCTATCCTACAATATTCTTACTTTGGAGACTGTAAGGAAACAAATACTTTTTTTGAGAAATATAAATTATATTACTGAAACCCTGTATGGTAACTGTGTTACAGCAGTGCTGCTGAGACTCACAGCTCTGCTCTGTGGAGTCAGTTATTCCAAAATCACATGAGAGGAATTTGAGACCGTTACAGGACCAGCTCTGGTGTTATCTGTGTGCTCAGGAATGTGAAGAATAGGCTTTGAGTCCTGGTAATTGCTGCCGTGTTTGTCAAACCCTTGCTCTCTGGCTTCAGAGAACGCCTTGACATTGCAGCACTGAGCTGTGGTTTGCAGTCCCTTGCTTTGTCCATAGGGACATCCAGGCAAAAATTGTGTTTACGGATAAGACAGGCTAGATTCCTGGTAGGGGTGAAATGGCATCTGTGGAACAGAAAAGCTCTTGCAGCTGAGTAAGGGAAATCACGATGTTGGTGTGAGAAGACTGCTGTGAATGGCTCAGGTGAGAGATTGTGTCAGGTAGATTTGAGCTGGGGACTTAAAAGAGTTCTGCTGCATGGAGAATATAGAACCAGTGTAAACTGGAGAAGAAATCAAATGCCACTAACGCCTCCCAGCCCCAGCATGGGCACTTCATAGTGTGAATGTCTTTCAGGTTTAGGTCATGAAGCTTTGAAGTTTAAGCTGAGGGACCAGTGGGAAACAACTGCTGGGCCAGGGAGGCAGGAGGAGCAATTGTAGTGATACAAGAATTCCATTAGCTCTGTATTTATAGAAGCTGAAACTCTTTGTGAAGTCATAAGGTGATGGTTCTTGTCCATCTCTGTTTGGCTCTGCTATAATTTTTTTAACTATAAAACTCCTGATTTTTCCCTTTGTCTTCCACCTCTGTTTTAACAGCTAGAGGTCACATGCAAGATGAGTTAGGATGACTGCTTTGTTTATGAATAATTTCAGACTTCTCCTTCTGAATGAGAAAAATCTGACTCACTTCGAAGAAACTTTGGTTATCTTGGAACTAGTGAATCAACATCAACAGCTATTCCTCTTCTTTATCCTTCTTTTGCATTCTTGAATATTTAGTCACCCTCAGCACATGAGGGGGAAAAACTGAGGCTGAAGGCAAAATTCTCCCTCCCCACCTTTAGGTCTTTTCACCTGTGGCACTCCTGGAACTGTAGTAAGACTCCAGTAGTCAGCTTCCAGCTCCTTCTTGCCTGAGGCTGACACCCAGGAATACAGATCTGTTACAATAATCAGCCATATCTTCAGAAGATGGGAATCCCAGGTGGTAAATTCCCTTTCCAACTTGATGTGCACTTGTGGCCAGGTTGTAAGTGCACAGAAAATGAGATTTAGACATCTTAAACTGGAAGAGCCTATATATACTTGCATAATAAAGTAGCCTGTGAAAAACTAAACAGCAGGAGCTCTGCTAGAGCACATGGTAATTACAGCAGCTAATAAGGAGATGGAGTGTTCTGGAGCTTCAGCTGAAGACAGAACTGGAAGGAGAAGAGTCTCATTTTCCCAGTCCAGTAATGCTGCTGACTTTCTGAGTGGCCTTAGGTAAGTTAATAGCATTCAGTTGCTGGGGTTGTAGTGAACCTGTTCATGAAGAGCCTGCTATTTCCACTGCCTTCACTAGAAGAATCACTTCACCAAAATAATAGCTAGAATAATTACCTCCACAAAAATAATTAGTGTTTTCACTGCTGCTGTGATAACCAATGCAAATGAGTGCACATGATATACTTGTAAAAACAGCAAAATTCTGGTGAAATATGCTGTATCCCAGCTGTTGCTAACAGCACAGTGGTAGAAAAATAAAATAAAAACATAATTTCAGATAAAGGTGGATGGTAGAGGTTTTCCTCAGTGATATACTGGGGGAATGGACTGAGGCATTCATGTTACAGAAAGAATTTTAAAAATATGTAATACTGTGAATTGCTTTGTGCTCTCACTATATTGCACTTACTGTGTGTTTTTATTGAGAAGTTCAACTGCATTATTTATGATGCTTTGTATAGAAAGGTGTATATATAAACCAGTTCATAACTGGAAACCTTGGTAAGTATTACTGCCGAGCTACATTTACTTCAGTTATAGCAATGTGTGTTCTCTGGCAATGCAGCATCTTAACTCTTCAACCACTGATTGGATTTTCATGTCATTTCACTTGGCTAATATTTCTGATGAAAAATAGTTAATGTTGGAAAGCTATAGTTGTCAGTCATAGTTTTTAATTTTCACAGCTTTTCCTGTACTGTTTGCTCTGCTGAGAATGGTGAATTCTCTTCCCTCCCCACATTTCAGGTTGTGTATATGTTTTTGCATGTCTCATTTAGCATTTCTATTCTACAAGCAATTCTAATTGTTACTCTAAAATAGAATGCTTGTTATTACAGAGCATAGCTCATTATACAGATGCTACTCCAGGACTGTTTATAAAATGAGAATGTGCTAAGAAAGCCTGCCAGGAATAAAAGCAGGAGTTGATGGGAAGCTGCTTATCCTTCATAAGTGTAGCTGCCTCAGTCTTGGGACTCAAGTCACTGCAGTGAAAGACTCACTCCATCCACCCATCCATCACTGTTGGTTATGTTCCTGCCATGCCACTTAGTTTCAGTTGAGAAACAATAACAATGAAATCTCTGAGTTTTCCCCCTTTTAGCATTAGCGTAAAAAATGAGATAATCCTCCGAAGAGGGGTATGAATCTGAAAGTTGTCCTGGTTGCCCGGCCTGTATCGCCAGGAAGCTCAGGGAAGAGGAACTCAGCTTCTGTCAGAATTCAGAGATGAAATTTCATGTCAAAATCAATTACAAAAACCTTGTTGCACGAAGTTACGGTTGCCTCTGGTGTCCATCAAAAGTACCGCAGCAAAGTTGTGCTGATGAAGCTGCTTGACAAGTTAAGAGAACTGCAGAAAGTTTCAGAACAGCTGAGACAGAAAAGTGGTGTAATGTTGATTTAAATCCCTTTCCAGATTTCCAGAAATAGTTTGAGCAGAAGCAAAGGAGGTAGTTACAGCTGCCGGGTGAGTGTTTTGAAGGCTGTGTCTTTAGGAGTAACCAGAAGGTGGATTTCTGAGAGCCCGAGGTGACTCGGTGCTTTCAGAACTCAGCACTAGACAGACATCACTGGAGTCTCACTGAAAGCATCTGTCCCATCTGGTATCCTTCTGCCCACCAAAATGGAAGCTAATGCCACATAATTGGGCATTGGAGCAGGTTCCTCAGAGAGGTTTTGAAGTGTCCTTTATACCACTGAAGGATTTCAGTACCTGACTGGACAAAAGCATTAATAGCTTGGTCTAATTTTGGCATTGAGCCTGCTTTGAGCAGGAAGCTGGCCCAGGTGACCTCCAATGTTCCCTTTCAACCTGGTTATTTTGTGTGACTCTAATTAACTGATTAGAGTCAGCCAGGAAAACTGTGTCTACATAAAACCAGTAGATTTTCCAAAACAACTTAATCCACATCTGGTGGACTAGGTGACTCAGATGAGAAGAAGAATGAGGAAGTCCATTTGCCAATGGAACCTGAGAAAGGAGAATATATACCCTCAATTTTGAATCAGGTTACACCTCAAGATACAGCTTGTTTCAAAGAAAAAAATATTTTTACTTACGATACATATTTTACTGGTGCCAGCACAATAAACCATGGCATCCTCAGAACACTCAGTAATCAGCCTTTGAGGGTCTGCTTATAACAGCTAATGGTGGGGGAGAGAAAAGGGAATGAAAATCAAATAGTTGTGTGATTCTGAACTAATTGCAAATTGTGGTACTAGAGATAAAGCAAGGAGACCTTCCTTACAGTGCAGCCAAGACAGGGAGGTACATGAATTTTTTCCACTTTTGCTTGAAGAGTATTATAGTTAATGGACAGCTTTAATCATTCCATAATCTGGAAATTAAAACAAACTGGAATATCAAATGACCTGGGCATTTTAAATTGCAGAAGCCTCTGATGCTCGTTACCAGGCTGAAGCTGCAGTCATGTTTTGCAGAAGAGCAAATAAAGAGAATCAAAAAATTAAGACTTCTGTTTTCTCAGCATTAATTTCCAGTGAGTGTACCTGCACAGCTGCTGCAGCCCTATTATCTGACTCATTACTTTGTAAACCACTGTGAGATACCTTGAATGTGAAAGCTGCTATGTAAAGCCATATTTATTTCTGTAACCCCAAGTGCTCTGCACAGGCTTAAAAGCTCTCTCCCTTCTCCACCATGACAGGGGAATTATAGGACTTAATGTGCCATATACCTCTAACTGTGGATTGAAGAAAAATGACCTTGAACTGAGAGGCAGGCATTTTACATGGTAAAGCAGTCACTTAAATTTACCTGTCAACTGGAGGCGGAGGGAACCTTACCTCTGCATGGTTTAGAAAGCAATGTCAATCCAACTGCTGGTTGCTCTGAACCCACTGAGAGCTTGATTACTGACCCAGGCATTTCCAGATGATCAGTGAGAATGTTGATCAGTATGTGGTAGAAAGGAGAGCATTTTTATTACGGCCTCACAGACCATTAGTTTCGGCCCTGAATTTTCTGTGTCTTGATCACAGGGAAAATTGGAAGTCTATAATAGCATGAAATGTTATTTGTCTGTGCAGGAATAGACCCTGGTTCAGGCATATCTGGAAGGAGGCAATGTGGAGAACAGTCCTTTCACCTCGTGCCCAGTTCATTCGTGTTTTGCACACCTTGCCATCACTCTGCTAAAAATCCTGTTGCTTTTATCAGAGATATCTAGAGCAACTTTGTGTGTTTTTTTTACTAGTAGCCTCAGTAAAGTAAGTACCAATACACTGGGACAGTCCACTTGAGCAGGCCAGCTCTAGGTAAGCAAGACTGAACTTGTTTGGGGAGGGGGGAAGGGGGCACCACTGCTGAAATGAGTTGTGCAGTTAGAGGGCATTTCAGTGGCACAGTTGGGAACAGAGATGAGATTTCCTGATTCCTAAAGCAGTATCTGTCTAGCTTGCTCATGCTAGCAAGTCCACTCCATTTAGAGATGTCAGTTCTTGTCCCTCTCATACAAAGACAGGAAGAACATTTAATCTGATGATTTTTGTTTTGAGACTTCTAAAATCACAACCAGCAAATCTGTAATCACGATTGAGCATATAATTGCATCTTATCCTTCTGAGAGCTTAAAAATAATGAGCAAGAAGAACATCTCCAAAGACTCATTCAGAGTGTGAGGGGGCAAGAGGAAGGCCTTGAGAAAGGATCTGCCTTACCTGGAGTGTCCCCATTGACCTTTAAACACTTAGGAAATAGGAAGCCTGCATTCCTTGCAGATGCAGGTTTCCCACTCCCCTTTTGGGGCTACTTTTCACATTGAGTAATAAAATGAGACAGCACACAAGGCAACCTGCAGATGCGGGAGAGAAGAAATGAGAAGTGGGAAGGATTACTGAGGTGTTGTGTTCTTGGCCGTGTGTTCAAAATTTCTCGAGGAATGGGAATCTGAGGGTGTTAGGAGCATGAGACATAATCTCATTTATTCAATTATATGAGCACTGCTCCCAGGAGACTGTTTCAGGTTAGTGATAGTGTCCAAAATACAAGACTTGGGAAATGCATGTGTGACTTGGATTTCGGCAGTTCTGCAAGATTTTGCTTAATAGTTAAATTCTAACAAGCACATCCCTTCCAAATCCAACATCCCTGCTTGCTGAAAACACTGCTGAGATTAAACCCATGGACAGGAAGCTGTATTGGCAGTTTTCTGGGTGGTTGGATCCTACTTTCCCTAAAACACTGAAAATTTGGTGACAGTTGTTTCACTGAAGTCTGGAGAGCTATTTCTAGATCAAGCTCTGGACTAATATGGCCCATGAGAAGCCATCAGGACATTCATAACATTGCCTTGCATGGAGAAATGGGTATAGGCCTGAACATGATAGAAATTTCTATACTCCTGAGGAAGTATCTTGCTTTATGTACATTTATACTGACCTTTTCAGAGTTTCCTATAGGCATGAACAACCTCCACAGTAAATGTCAGCTTCTACTTAGAATCTTTTACATGGGTAGTTTTCAGCTCAATGTTTAATTGCATAATATTACCATAAGAAAGCTGCATTGAAATCGAAAACTCTCCTAGACAAAGTGGCTGTTGGGCTGGGGATCTTCTCACTGTTTTAAAGGTGATAAAGTGTTTTCAGAGAAGCTGTCAGAGTTGCTTTGAGGTAGTGGCTGCTGTGGCTTTGTTGTAGAATTTTTCACATGAATTTCTGCTGCTTTATGAATTTGGGACATTGCTGTAGGGTGGTGAAGATGGGGCAAGCTGCAGTTGGAGGCTGTGTAATGTTCCCCTTTGCTTCTTGAAACATGTCTCTGTGCTCCCTCTATTCACTACAGCAAAGTATCTCGTTCATTGCTACACAGTGGGGCTCCAATCTCTTCTTTTTCTTTTTAACTTGCAAATAGATTTATTTGTGGTTGTATTGTGTGTGTTTAGCCAGCTAAGGCCTCAGGGAGCTACTTCTCTCTAGGTCATGTTGTCTTATCTCACATTTTAGTCCAACTTAAAGTTTTACAGCAAGATCTGTGTTTCCAGGAAATCAATTATTCTATAGTCAGAGCTGGTTTTGTATCAGTCCTGCCTGTGATTATCCAATATTCAGGCAGTGCACCAAACAGCAGGCGGGTTTACATTTAATAGAAACTTCCCTGGTTTCCAGAAAGCTGCAGAGAATGGTTGGCAGGAAGAGGGAGAGTAGCTGTTCTCTCAGTACTTTGATGTGGTATGTTCCAGTGTGTCCCAATTTAAATGAGGGAGGAGCAGGAGCATCTTCTCTTGTCTCTCATCATCTGTAATCCCTGCCTGGATACCTGGATACAGTGCTTTGAGGATGAGTGCAGAATCTCTGTTCTTGGAGGCATTAATGTTTCTAGTTTACACTGAAATCCATGAGAATTAAGTACCCAAATACCTTTAAAAAGGTGGGCTGCAAGGTCCTTTTTTTGTATTAGAAAAATTAAGGAAAATCTTCTGTGCTGCTTCCACTCTGGCCTGACATTCATTTGACATTGAAAACATCAAATTCTTTTTCTTGGATGCTTGGGAGATACTTGCCTGACAGCATACAGTGACTGTAATTGAGACAGATTAGAGGCACTGGGCTGTCTTTGGGCGCATGAGGCAGCTTTCATGAAATGGAGAGAGGAATTGAAACACACTTTCGACTTTGGAAGCTGGAGCAGGAACTAATTAGCAATTTTAGGACACAAACAGGATTGGAGGAAGTGTTTGAGTTGGCGTATAATAAATTATTTATTAACATGGGGGAGTCTTTCCATATGGCAGTTGCTTATAAAATGCTTACAAGGGCAGGATTGCAAGACTTTGCATGTAATGAACCAAACAGGCTTTGGTCCAGTGATTAGGGGCCACTGACCTTTCATTTCTGCAGGCTGAGGCTGGACCTGGTAGCTTCTGCTCAGCTTGGATTCTGATAAGCTTCCCCCAAAAAAGATTAGTTGTTTATAGCCAAATATTTCCTCTTACTGGGATGTATTCTGAGATGTTTGATGTTTCTTTGAGGGTATATCCACTGGAGAATAGAAAAATTTATTCTGCCTTCTTATTTGAGGAATTCAAGCTGTGGAGTTCTGCAGCCCTTCACTGCCTTAAGCAGACAGTCCTCTAACAAGCAGCTGAATTGATATGGATAACCAAATACCTGTGTAATGGCTTATGACCATTTATGATACTTTATATAAAAATCATAGTTAGCAGTGGAAGTGTAAGAAGACTCGGTGAAGCATGAGTAACCCAGAAAGAAGCTTTCAGTTTGGCTTCTAAGCATATTTCTGTGTGCATGAGCTCTGGAAGATTCAGGTTTTTTCCCTTGATGTTGTTTTTCCCTTGGCACTGAAGATAAACCCAGACGTGCTGCAAAGGGGAGAACCTGACAGGTGCCAGCCCAAGTGGAAATGCTGTCAGTCGATCCTTGTCTGTCGCAGCTCCAGCTCTGATCCACCCAAGCACTTGTCAGCACCACGTGGGCTTTCAAACTCGAGCAGGAGGTCCCTCAGCAGCAGGAATGTTTTGAAGCACAGTCAGTGGAAACCCCCATAAGTCCCACACCTGACAAAATAATCCTGTGTCTGTAAATTCCTGAGTGATGGAGGATTTGGGTTTGCCTTGCTGGTTGGTTTTAGTACCAGCACCCGAGTGTGTAAGTCCTCCCACACCTCGGCTCCCCACAGACCTGGCAGAAACAGCATCTGTGGAGGTCTGGAGGAGTGTGGCTGCTGTGTCCAGGCAAAGCACTGGTCACTGCTGCAGAGCCACCCTGAGCCCAACCTGGCTCAAGAACTGTGGCCACTCCTTCCCTCGGCTGCCGGCTCTGCAGAACCACCTCACACCTCTGCACTCTGAGTGCTGCTTCTGCCTGGTGCTGGACCCCACAGCTTTGCTCTACTGGGCTTCTGTGACCAGTCTGTCATACGAGAGGAGGGGAGGGCACTTGGTGGGACCTCATCGTCCACCATGTCTCGTACACCATCTTGGAGACAGGAAGGAAGATACTTAAGATGTCTGCAGAGGTAAGAAAGCATTTTCTGTGTTTTTTCTACCTTTCTTGCATACCTCAGTATTTAATGTCTAAGGGTGTGTGGATATTTCAACTAAATATGCATTACTATGTAGAGGTTTTTATTTTGTCAGGCAGCTGTCTGCTGGAGTGCTTCTTCCCTCTGCTGTGCTTCTTTACTTGCTGGCGTTTTATGACAGAAAGTTTATAAAGATGTTAAATATCTCAACATTTCTAAGTAAAGTCAGAATCTTTTTAATGAAATAAATATGCTTAGGTGGCATCTGGAGCCAAGAACTAAAGCATTATTCCCTTGCAGTAAGTTTTTCTCTGCAGACAGGTTTCTACTGAGCTGGGAGGAATCTAAAAGCTCGTTAGCTTCCTGGAGTAAGAGCAGCTGATTGGCATCTGGAACTGCAAAGCTGAGTTTTACAGGGGCTTGAGGCCAAAAAAGGGCAATTTGGAACACATGATCCTTGGTTAAACACACACTGAAGACCAGAGGAAAGAAAATGGTAGGCTCAGGCAGCCACAAGTTAAAGGAAGGAGTCCCTTAACAGTGCTGCTTTCAGCACCGCTGTTTGCTTATTTTCAGTGATGACCCTAGTTCTGACATTTTTGTGTTATGTGGCTCTTGGACTTGTTGATAAGATACTAGCAGCAAAACATTGTATTTTACTACTGGATATAGCTGTAGTGTAAATATTTTTTTTAATGGGCTTTCCTTCAGGGAATCACTCAGTATCTCTCTCTTTAATAAATACATTTTATACACTGAGCTCAAACCTGCTGATGGTTGGCCTGGACAATTAGGCATCTGCACTAATAGTGGCAGTGAAAAGAGTCTCAGGCTCATCTGCACCACATGGCAGCTGTGATCAGAAAGCTGTGTTGTGCTGTATGGAGCTGTAGGTGAGGAAAATTTTTGCCTGCATTTGGTCGTCTCAGTTCAAGGAAAAGTCCCAGAAAACACACGTGTTCTGGCATAAATACATGAGTGCACAGTTGAAAAAACACATTTGTTTATCTAACAGAGAAAGTAATAATTTTCCTCACGTTCCCAATCCTCATTAGATTGCCAGCCATCTTTTTCTTTTGTTCCTTTGGGAAAGCTTAACTAAATGGAAAAGGCTTGCAGTATGCTCCAAAAAGCAGTGGATTCAAGCCCTGCTGAGGCAGAGAGTAAGGATGTTCAGGCCTAGAGATTCCTCCACTTACAAGCTTTCCCCATTAGGAAGCAAGGGCCACTTCCCACCTGCTTGTACCCAGATGAGACATTCTGTAGTGTCACCTCATTACTGCGTCTTTCCAGAGCTGAAATTAGGACACAGTCTCTGGCAGTGCTATGGGTTTGGCGTCCCTACGTATTTTTGGCTGGAGTTTGCAGCTCTAAGGTCAGTAAGATTGACAGCTCCAGAGCCTCTCCACATTTTCTACTGGTGTCACTGGCCCAGGAGCCAGATAAGCCAGGCAGGCTGGGCAGTATTCTCCTTTCTGGAGAGGATTGTGCAGTCTGTGGAATTGCATCTCTGGCTGAAAAGGAGGAGTGACAGAATAGAGCTGTTTGGTGATACACACAAGGAGACACCCCCTGGGGCATGTGAGCGGTCACCAAGCACTGCCATCTGGGTCCTTTCAGAGAGGAGAAAGAAAACCAGTCAGTCATGTAATTCTGGACCCTTGCAGAGACAGAAGCAGACATATCAGAAGCACCCATGGCCAATAGGAGCAGCAGCAGCACTGAGACGTAAAAGAATAAGCATGGATGTTTGACCTTGTCGCTGTTGTTCAAACATCCCTATGATGTAGCAGACAGCATCTGGAAATTCAGGTTTTCCCTCCCAGGAAAACATAACGTGATCAATGGCACGCTTGATATTGATCTTGTGTGCATGGGCTGGATTGCTGTCTGTTTAAGAAGTCCCCAGTGCAGTCCCCATCATCACTGTGCCCAGCTCCTTTTGGCATCAGCTGTTAGAGGTGTGAGCCCAACCAGGAAGCTTCAGGAAGGATCTTCCTTGAAGGGTGCAGGAGGATTGCTCACATCTAGGAGCATTGCTGCTCCTTTGGCATATTGATCTGCTGTCAGTGAGATCACCAGCCTGATAAGCATAATTGGTCTTTTGTCTTAAAACATTGTAGTGTTTGAAGCAAGAGTAAGGGGCAGCCAGTAAGAGAGACTCCCCTAGACACAGCCTTTCTCCAGGCCAGAAGAGTGTTCATCCCTAGCTTAGAGTCCTGGGTGTGCCTGAGCTGCCAGAAATTCCGTACCCCAGCATGGCTGGCAGTGTCACACTGTGAAACCCTGCAGAGCTGGCAGACCTTTGATGTAAATTAGTTTTGTACTCACTCACTTGCGTGAGCCAGGATTTTGAATCAAGTCCCACTTAGAGATGTTGCAGGGGTGATGCAGGGCCTAGGCTGCATTCTGGGAGCTTGCAAACACTGGTAAGTTGGTGGTGGGGAAAAAAAGAGCCTTCCAAATGGTTTGCATTTGATATGTAGCTCACAGCCCAGAGACTCCAGTGTGTGCTCTGTGTGCAAGAGAGAGGGAGAAAATTTTACTTAATGTTTGATTTTTTAGATACAAACTGCTTTTCAAAACAGATTTGCTTTTGGAATATGATTGTCCTTTTTCCTTTAAAAGAAAATGCATTCAGTTATCACTGTGAAGTAAATAAAAATAACTTTGGATTATAGAAGGTGGTGAGACAGCAAGTGTTAACATTTCATGTACTCTACTGAGAATCTCCAAGGTCAGAGACAAGTCTTCTGGGACTGGGGTAAAGGAAGCTATTTACATGAACTCTGCGTTGAAATCATGCAGCCAAAGGGCTTAAGTTAACTCCAGTCCAAAGCATTGTTGCTTATAACAGTGGTGTTTCTCAAAAGCAAACGAAAACCATTGCCAAAGGTGACCTAGAAATGCTTAAATGTGCTGCAGTTCACCCACGTGTCTCTTCTCCCTGTGGGTGCAGACCTTTAGCAGCTGCTCTCCCATCCCTGCATCAGCCTGGCTGCTGGGGATTCCCTGTGCTTTAGTGACAGCCCTTCGAGACAGAGCATTCCCCTTTTGAACCAGTAGCTTGGGTAGTGCTCCAGTTATCTGCAGCAGCTTTGAGATTCTTATTAAGAATTGGTCCTCCAGAGCCTTTGCTACTGATGAGTGAGGAGAAAAGGCTGTTAATGGAACATCTCCAGTTGCCAAGAGACTTAGCTGCATGTGCTTGGAAAAAGACTTTGTACTGGGCAGTGTGTTAAATGCTGTTGGGAGAAATGCTGCTTGCAGGCCCTTTGGAAAGGGAAAACTGTATTAGCTTTAAAATGTGTGGTCACAGAAAACAAGTGCTGGAATTCACAAGGACAGAATGGGTTGTGTTTGATTGAGCCACCTCTTTGTTGAATTGCATATTCTTTGGATATGAAGTGGGATGTAACCAACCTTGTACAAATCACGTTCTGTAAGAAGGTACTTTGATGACAGCTTGTGGAGCTTAGGAAACGTAAAGAATAACAGAAATAGCTAAAGACAGTTTGCTTTCCTAGGCATCCTTTTTTTTCTCCTGCACTGCCTTGCCCTCCCATTTCCTTTCCTTGCTGCCTTTCCATCTTCCCTGCAGTCACCCTAGCTCCCTGTGTTGTTTTTTTGCATACCTTGCTCTTGGTAGTGCTGGCAACATTCCTGTTATATCCTTTGGGCTGGGGGTTTGTCTGCTTCCCTTTTTGAGTAGCATGCCAGTGCTGCTGTCATAGTGGGAATAAGTGATAATCTGGGAAGAGTTTACATAATTTTATAACTTGTGTATGACTTGGTAGATTAGTAGGAATGGTCACACATTGTGGTGTTCGTTTCCTAAATAGAAAAACTCTTCTTAAACATTCCCTCAAGCCTGATTCGAGTCTTGTGTGCCCCACATTATTCTGGTTGTTCAATACTATTCAAAGGCTGTTCTATCTGTCTTCAGAGCTGCTGCTGTGGTGGATGCTGCATTCGTGATTGATTCCCTGCAGTAAGCTCAGTACCTGTCCTGACTTGTGCTGTACTTTGAAGTGAAAGCCACAGGGACTGTTCAGAACTTTCCACCTATTATTTTATCTTCATTCGTTGCAGAGTTTGCTGTGCCTCTGCTGTGTGACACTCAGTATTCTGCATGTATCTGCATCGAGCTGCATTCTCAGGCAGTTATGCCAAGCCTTTGGCTCTGTTGGAGCTGGCTGCGTTCTCACTACTGTTAAGCCTTTCAATTAGAAGAATCTTGCAAGTTTATGTTGGCATTCAAGCTGCTCTGGGTGCTGAAGCACAGCGTACAGATGGAATGGAGCTGATGGGTCAGGTTTTTTAGGGATCTGATTACTGTTTTTACAAAAGTAACCAGCTGCCTCCCCCAGCCTTCTATGGGGCTTTTCATGTAGTCTGCTGTAAAACCACACTGCGGGGTGAGGGGTTCCTGGAAGGGGAGAGTTGAACTGCAGGACTGGTCTGCTGCTGAAGTGTTCTGCGAACATTTTTGTAGCAAATACTTCTGAGCGCTGGTTTAGACCTTGCAGACAATGAACTGCACAGGCTGTAGTGAAGGTGCCGGCCGATTGTCAGCAGAGGGCAGGAGTCCAAGGGCTGCGGGAGCTTTGCTTTTGTGCAGATTCCGAGTGTTCATTTCTTTTACTGTCATGATTCTTTACTTTTTTTTTTTTTTAATATTTTCTTTTGGTTTTGGCTGTTGGCTGATAGCTTCGTGGTTGCTGAGGGAGATGCTTTTTCCCCGTGCAGTGTCTGTTTTCGGGTGACCTTGCGGAGGAGGTGCGGTCCGGGCTCCTCTCGCTCCATCTGCCGGCGCTGCAGGTGCGGCTCAGGGCGAGCACAGCGGCCCCAGAGCTCCCAGTGCCGGCAGCCCCTCGGGGCTGTGCACTGGAAATGCACCTCCTGCTGTAGGGGCAGCCCGAAAGGAGTCCAGGTGCCGCTGCATCATCTGTCGGAAACTAAAGTGCAGTAAAAGTGGGAATTGCCTCTGCTAGAGTGAGTAACTCTCAGAGATCACTTCAGTGATTCCACCACACAAACCCGGTTTAGGAGTTGCTTAGGTTTTTTTCTACAGTGTTGTCAGCATCCTTGTAGCTTCCTTTGAAATTTGACAGTTGTTTTAAGCATCAGTCCAGAGGTTTTGTGTGGATAGAAAATTAAGCAGTGTGTTTCTGCTGCAGCAGCAGATCTCTCATCTGTCCAGCATCCACATGTGTGTAATTTCCCATGCCTTTGGTGGGGGAATAAATCCTAAATGGAATGGGTGGTGAAGTGGAATAAGTTTGGCAGCCTTGTTCCAAAAAGAGTTGTCTGAATTTGGGATTAAGTGAGTGTATCAGAGATAGGCACCTGGTGCAGTATTTTACGTTATTGCCAGAACGTAGCTGTGTATAGGCACAAGATCAGCATTGCCAAGATGAAAGCAAATAGTTTTGTGGAGGAGATAATCCAGGAGCTGCTGCATCATTCTCAGCATGGGGACTGAGGGATGAAGGGATGAAGATGGCTAACCAGCCCTAGCTAATTCCTCAGGTGTTTTCCATTCACGACTCATATTGCTGTCTGTGCTTTCACTGTTCTGTGAGTAAATAATCTGCTTGCCATGTCCTGGTAATGTGAATTCACACAGAATTAGTCCAATTTGCCAATTTTAAGCAACTCTGCTGCAAAACAGCTCATCTTCCTATTTCTCAGAAAGATGAGACTGCAGTGTGCTGGAGATGACTGTAATATGGAAGATACTCCTCTGTGACATGTTCTTCTGGTTGTCAGCTGGGGGAATGCTTACACATTGCAAAAGGTCTGATGCTCACAGTGACGTGAGTGTCCAAGGCATTTCTCTGTTTCTCTGAAAGCCAAAAGATAATAAAATGTCCTGGGTTATATATATGAACTTGTTTACTTTTCTTTCTGCAATGAAAGAAGCAATAAATTACTTATCTCCATGCTTTTCCAGGAGGAAACAGTGTAGATTGCAACTCAGCACAAATCCATAACCAATGGAAAAATCTCATTTATTCGAGGAAGATTATCTTTTTAAGGGCAGTGCTGAATCTGGGCTATAATTAAAACAGCTTTTTAAAGAAAGAAGAAAAACAGTGGATATTTTTCTCGTTTGATGTATTCTCTACCACTAATGACCTTCTTTTCTCATTTCTTCTATCCATTTTTAAATGTGTGTAAGGAGTTAGCTATATATTGCATAAAAGTAGCATTACCTGAAAAAATAATTAAGATGGTCTTGAAATTAAGGAAATCAATTTTGAAAAGAAGCAAGTGCTTAATGGAAGTGAGACCAGCTGTGCTTCCCAGGAACGTGCTTGAAGCGCTTCATGGAAAAATGTGAAAGGCCTTCATGCAACACTGGAAGGAAATTTATAATAATTCAGACAAATTGTATCCTATAAATAGCAGAGCTGGATTCATTAGGACAGGAGGCAGATGGAGAAAATATAAAACTTGTTTGTTTCTTTTTAAGGCACTATAATGCTTATGAAAAGTGTCAGCGTGCTGTCAGAGAGGGAAAACCCTCCAGTTGCCGCAGCAACTTTTCTCGTTATTAGTTTCTCATCCCTGCTAATGAGCAGCTTCCATGAGGGGCATTCTTGATACTTGGCTTTAGCAACTCCTGCTGCCTTTCCCTGGCATACCCAGGCTGACCCAGAAGAGCTGCAGTGCTGGGAGAGGAGCAGGGGAGGCAGGAGGGAGGGCAAGGACAGAGCTGTGAGTGGTGTGTAGCACTCGCTGACTCTGTTGAGGACAGGTGCCAATAGAGCAGAGGCATAAATGTAGTGGGAAAGGGGGGTGGAGTGAGGTGGGAATCATCTACTACCTGCTAAGGAGCTAGGCCCCAAAGCAGGAAGGTGATGGTGGCTGGTAGAGAAAATGCTGTGCATTATTGAAGAGGGAACATGAAGGCATTTTTGAGATGCTTTTACATTAGCAAGTAGGAAAAAGGAGAAGCTTTCATGCATGAAGAGTGGTAATGACAGAGAGGGTGAGAGGTGTGTGACTGGAATGCAGCTGTGGCCGCAGGAGGGGAGCAGAGGTGAGGGGGTTGGAGTGTCTCAGCATTCACACGCAGCAAGGTGCTGAAGAAGGAAGTGTGTCCAGCCAAAAAGGAACGTACAGACTGACAGAAAAGGCACATCACAGAATGCATTTAAATAACAGGACAGAGTAACAGTGTGGGGCTGTTTCCAAGTGTGATGAAATTACCAGCTGCGTACTTCTAAACAGAAGACCAGCTGAACAATTGCATCCTGTTGAACCACAGGCAAGTCTGAGCTCAGATACAGAAGCAGAAGATGTTTTGTATGAATATTATCTGTTAATGAACCTGCCTTCATCTCTTCCGCTGATCTGATTTACATTTCAGCACAGCTTCCTTAAAAGATAACAGTGTCAAAATTGCAGTAGGCTACTACCCTAAGAGATTTTTTCAGTATTAGTGTTCAGGAAAGAAACACCAGGCGCTTATCAGCAGTGTTTTTTCTTGAGAAGTTCTTAGGTTGCCAATTCACCTTGTGAAGTGGCAGGGGAAAAGGGTGATATGAAGGTCGTATTTGAGTCAGATAATCACAGACTTATTCAAGGAATGGAGAAAAGCTGTACAACTGCTCATGCTTCATGGATTAAGTAACGATAGTTTTTCCTCAGCCTTCAATATGGAGGGCAATGATCCCAATGCAAGGAGAGGACATTGGAGAAGAGGAAAGTCACTGGTATGGATTGGCAGGATGCCTTTGGGGGTTGCCATCTGTTGCAGCTTGCAGATATCTGTAGGGAATCATGTGTAGCAGGCAAGTGGTGGCATTAAAACGAGGCGCAGACACGGAGCAGGTTAAGTATTTGGTCACTGCAGAAGGATCCAGGCGTGCTGGGATGCACATGAGAGGCTGAGCACGGAAAGTATGAGCCAGCACATGGATCCTCATGCGTAGATCAGGTTTTTGGTGTGGAACAAACCTTGGCTGATTGTGTTTTCCTGCTTTCAGTGGGATAAGTACCCCCTGTACAGCCAGGGGGGTTAACACAGCTTGTGTTCATAGGCAGTTTATACAGGGTTTAGAGAGCTGAGTTCTGAGATCTTGACTCACAAAGCCACACAGCCATAACTGGTATGAAGGATGTGGAGAAATAATTACATTTAAAATCAAGGTTTTTATTTAAGGAAGCCTTTAGCAACAGGGAAGGAGAAAAAAAAAATAAGAGGGGATATCCACTGGATAGGACAGCATTGCTCCAAGATGTCTAAAATATGGTAATCTGCAATGTGTGTATGAGAGGTGGTTGATTTTGAAGAGAAAGTGCTGAGAAGAGGAAGTGATTTGTGTTGGGAGGTTTCCTGTCTCACTAGAGGAAAACTTTCTCTGAATTATGCTACAATTCTAAGACAGCATCTTGTTATGTGAAGAACATTCTTTTCATGTGTACAAATAATAAAAAAATATTTTTCTCAAAACTAGCTTGAAATTCCCTCTTTGCCCAGGTTTCTTCAAACCTTCATGCTTTCTTTGATGTTGTGTTTTTCTAGAAATCCTCTCCTAGGAAATGCTTGCTGCATTACCTAAGGCTTACTTACTGCAAACACCCCAAAGGCCACAAGACCAGCTAGAGTGACTGCAGATGATTAATATTCACCTGAGGTTGTTTGTGCCATCCTGCACCCACCAAGGCAATTTAGGGGTTTATTTTTTGTTCGCATAACCTGAACAGCACTTTGAGATGGTTCGTCTGGACAGTCCTTTAAGCAGATGCTTGGCATACTCCACCCTCATTGATGCAGCGTGTCATGCTACACTTAGTGAAGGAAGATAGATAAAAAATGCTTCAAATTTTTCAGCAATTTGGAGTGATGGAGTCCTTGCCTAAGACCCTCTTTTTAACATGGGTAGATGCATAAATCCGAATGTTATGGATGAGGAAGTCAGGACACGATGGTACTGTCAGTTACTCAGCATCACAAAAGGAAATCCTTGGCAGAGCTGGGAATAGCTCTCATTCCTGTCAAGCTTAAACTGCACAGCTGATACAATGACTCTGGGGATCTGCAGTGAACAGATGTGGCTGTCACAGTCTCCCAGTGTGGGACAATGCCAGCGTATTTCTGTGCTGAATATTTGAACTGGTGTCCGTGTTCCTACTTGCCCCTCACACTTGGGGTTCTGGTCACTTAGACATCCTGCCTCTTACTTCTGTCTCCTGGGTGTGTGCAGGGTGTGACTGACTGGATGGTGTAGCTCACTCTCTTTGGTGCTGCTCTTAGATCTCTAAAAGTATTAACAGAGATTTGAACAAGGACAGGAGTGCAAGGTGAATTTGCAGCCCAGTCTAGAGATGCAAAGTAATTGTTGCAAGTAAAAATTTTCTCTTGTCACCTTGTCATTACCTGCATGCTGGGCAGTTTACAGCATAGCACAGATTCCAGAGATAATTGTCGACCTTTAGACAAGCAAACTGACCTGCAGCCCAGGTGAACATTTATCTGCATGAATTGCACCATTTCCAACAACTGTGGATAGAATGTCCTGGACATGGCAGAAGCTCTTTTTCTGTTGCAGCAGCTTTCACTTGGCTGTTCCCTTAAGTTATTAAACAAGGGTATGTATTTGTTTATACATTGTCTTCTCTGCTTCTCTTGCTTCTGTTCTCCTCTTTCCCCACCTGCAGGCTTTGAATTATTGTACCAGCCAGATGTCGTCCGATTGTACCTCTCCATCCTCACCGAAAGTCAGAACTTCAACACTCTAGAAGCTGCTGCAGGAGCTTTGCAGAACCTTAGTGCTGGCAATTGGATGGTGAGTGCAGTTTTCAGTCTTTTTTGATTCCTTATTGTAAGTAAGGAACAAGGGAATGTCGCACTGTAAGTGTGCCATTACTTACTTTGTACATTTGTAGCTCCTTTAAAAAGGATGGAGGTGGGAATGTCAAGGAAATTGCTTCCATTTGTTTATTGAAGACATTTTGCATCTTCTGGACTGGTGATGTTTGTGGAGTGGAGGTGGCACTGAGCTCATGACAGTGTAACCATTTAACCATTGCTTTGTCCATTCAGAAAAGGCTGGTATTGGATAGTTAGGCATTCTGAATGCACCTAACTTTGGATTGACAGTTTGCTGAGGAACCTGCACTCCCGAGCGTCCCCTAATACCCTCTGTGAAGCATCCCCAGCACTAAACAGGCAGTTCTCTCAAAAATTTGCATTATCACTTCTAGAGCCACTCAGCAAAGTGGGACTGATAGGAGCCTGAGGGTCGGCAGGGTGGTGTTTCACAGCTGCCTTGAGTACATCTTATTTAAAATAATACAGGCTTATTTGAAAAACAATCATGAGACAGAATAAAAGCACGAAATTGGAGGAGGAGGAATATATCAGATATTTTAGATGCTTTACTGTTTCTTCCAAGTGGCCTCTTTTTTCCTAATCCAGAGGGTTGTGCGTTCACACCAGGGTGTGTACAGAACAGATGCTGGCAAATGATGCTCCTTCCTTCAGTTCCTGTCCTCCTCCCCAGAAGCTGGCTTAGCTATAGGATAAACCTATATACCCTTTCTTCTTTGGTGCTTGGTAAACTTGAATGAAGGGTTAAGGCAGTGGGATAAATCAGCATACGCAACCTAACTGGTCTTTGCAGAGAAAAAAATGGGTTACATCACTGAAAGAAATGCCAGGGGCAAGGAAAGGGCAGGTATATGAACTCACAATACTTGGTGTTGTTTCTTTTCCCTTGTGTGTCCCAATCAGTGGTCCACGTACATCCGTGCGACGGTGCGGAAGGAGAGGGGGCTGCCAGTGCTCGTGGAGCTGCTCCAGTCTGACTCGGACAAGGTTGTCAGGGCTGTGTCCATCGCCCTGAGAAACCTTTCCATGGATCGTCGCAATAAAGATCTCATAGGTATCTTCTGAATGTCTCTAACCAGCCTGGGATCTTGGAGACCCTTGAGAGACCTCACGTTTTCTGTCCCTTGTGCTGAGGACTTGTTCTCTCTGCAGTTTCCATCCACGTTATCTGGGGTGCTGCTGTAGGTGCCAAGAGGGAAGCTGAAAGTTCAGAATGTATTTCCAGCCCAGTCAAACAAGCTGTGGCTTGAGGGAGGTCTCTAACTTGGGAGTAAAATTAGGTGTAGATTTTGCAGGAGAGGAGTGTGTGTAGATGTACAGAGGGCTGGATGGGTTAAGAGCTTTCTTGTCTTCTCTTCAGCTCTGGCTGTTATGAGACTTGTGCTCAGTCATATGTCACAGATGTTGCTCCTCAGGCCTGCCTGCTATTCCACTTAGAGTGAGAGTCTGGCCTTTGGCTTGCTGAGCTGACCTGGGGAAGTGCAGGGAGCTCTGAAGTTGTACCTTTGGTTTTTTTGGTTCCTCCTTCCTTTCTCATCCTTTTGCCTGGTGGGTGCTCGTAGAAGCTGGACGCTAAACAACTTAATATTCTTCAAGTTGGTGTTCAGCACTGCTCCAGCTCGTATCCAAAGTGGTAAATAACATTCACCTGCCCATAAGCAGGAGTCTTGAAAGATTCAGTGGAGATAAGTTTTCCTCTTGATGACTTCTGTATTTAACTAAGGTATTTGTTTAAATTGTAACCTTGTCAGGCCAGGAAATACTGGTGACATGTTTAGGGCCATCACTGAAGTTGATACTGGCAAATAGCAAGGTGGGCTAGCAAGGTTACCTTAATATGTAAAGTTCTCATTTTAATAATTCAGAGGTGTAGTGGGCAAATGGCACAGATGGATACCTGGGAATGATAAAGTCCAGATACCTGGTTTTTCTCCAGTACTATACATGGAGAAGGCTAACTGCACCCAGGAGGAAACACTCTTACCTTTGTTGGGGAAGGTTAATAAATGCATGGCTGCACACCTTGCCCCAGAAGGCCTATTACAAGGCTAAGTTGAGTAAACCATGTGCGTGTATTAGCATGAATACGTGACATTAGCAGCTACTGGATGCTTTTTTGCCTCAGGCTTTGCAAAATATGGTAGATGTTGGCTGTAAAATTCTCAGTAAAAATGGCTTTTTTCTCCCCTCAATACGTTTCAGAATCCATGATGAAGGACTTTATCTTAGCTTTATCAGCTATCAATCACCTTGAAATAATGAATGATAAATACCCTGTGAAGTTACAGTCTTGCGGTTTAAAACACATGGCATTACAAAGTTGTTTTTTTTATATAGCAAACAGCATTGACTTTTATCATTCAGGGTGGGAAGCTGAAATGATTATTAGGGCTGCCTAATGGTATCTCTTCCCCTTATCTAGGTAGTTACGCCATGGGTGAGCTGGTAAGAAATTTGCCCAGCAGGCAGCAGAGATCTGCAAAGAACCTGGAAGAGGATACAGTGGTTGCAGTGTTGAATACTATCCATGAAATCATTACTGACAGTTCAGAAAATGCAAGGTCTCTGATCCAGACACAGGGCATTCAGAAGCTGGTAGCTATCAGCAAGTCAAGGTAAGTGACAGTTGAAAGCAAAATGCATAAAAACTTCTTGCAAACATGAAAATGTTACTATGAACAGCAGCTTTTGCTTTGTGAAAGTATTGGAGCATCTCAACCTTTCAGAGCTGTAATTTCAGCTGTTAATGTAAACAAAGTAAAAACAGCCAGCACCTTTAAAAGGTTTACTTGATGAAAAAGGTTAATTGATGAGTCACTTCAGTCATGTTAAGACATGTTCTCTCCTTGTCAGAGACATCTTAGCACCATAAATGCACTTACCAGATAGCATTTGCAGTGAAACCATGATCTTTGGTTTTAGTTTGGAAGGCCTTTTTTCTGTGGCAGTGTTGCACTCCTGGAATGCCAGTGATGAAATCTGTTTTTTTCAAGTGAAATGATGTGCGGTAACTGTTCTGGCCAAACGGATGGTGGTGGTAATTTGAAGTGACAAATTTTCTTCCATTTAAAAACTGTTCCGACTCCTGTAGAGGAGACTTCATTTTGTGTAGTTCAGCCCGTTAGATGTTGTAGGTGTGTTTGCTGCAAACCTCTGGGTGAGTGGCTGAGGTAGACTTCTTGGGTTGTATTGTTACAAAATATGAGAGCCACCCAAAACCTAGGCCTGTTTTATATTATAAAAGTAGTAAGTAATATAAGTATAAGTAAATGCCTTAGTAAGGAATGGATAAAATTCCATTTTCCATTTAAAAACAGCGCTTTTTTTTTTTTTTTTTTTTCTCTAAATGAACTTACTCTGTAAGGTGTTTTAAACTGTGGAGCAACTGCACTGAATTGTGAGGAATAGATGCACATGGGCGTGAAAATCTGAAATGTGGCTTAGAACGTTTGTTTGGTTTGTTGGGGTTTTTTTTCCCCTGTATAAATCCAGGCAGGATAGAATCTATCTGTTCTTTGTTAATGACAGCTACGAGAGAAAAGGATCACCATGTCCTCAGTGCTTTCCCAGCAATAGATGTGAAAACACAGAAGTGTGCAAAATTAATAACATTTAGATTTCTGTTTCTGTCAGCAAATACCTATAGATATAAAGTTGTCACTGAATGATTTCACATATATCCCTTTACTTATAGGTTCAAATAAAATAGCTGTGTGGAGTACTAGGTATTAACATACAAATACTTGGATGTCGGTTGATACTTAAACTGTAATTTTATCTTGCAAATCAGCCAGTCTCCCAGAGAAACAAAAGCAGCATCTCACATTCTTCAGATGATCTGGAGCTATAAAGAGCTACGAAATGCCCTTCAGAAGGATGGGTGGAACAAGTCACACTTTCAGGTAAAGATCATAAATTAGTTCTGGAAATGCCTGAGTGGAGATGTCCTTATTTAGGCTAATCTTGCAGTCTGTAGATCTTTGTTTTCACTTCTCTTCTTCCAGGTGAGAGCACAATGGATTGTACCCTACTCAGTCGCACATCCTGCATAGATTTACTGGCTGTGCTTTGCTGTGGTCTGTGGAATGTGGCTTTTTAGGTTTGGGAAGTTTGCTATCCTGTACAGCCCAAATTCCCCCATTTACTGGTGGAAGAATTAACATGTCTTGTCTTAGTTGTGTCTCATTTGAAACATTCTGTACGGCAGTCTAAGGCAGCCACCTGTGCTTCATGTGCAGCCTCCTCACCTTTTCTTGTGGAAGGATTTAGCTCCTTTTACAGTGCTGCCATTGAGAAAACAGGGAGAAAACTCCTGCATCAAATCTATGTGAAAATGCTCCAGTTCCATACTGCCAACAGAAGGGGGCTTAAGAGCATTCCGTAGTCTCTCTTAGTGCTGTTGGTTCATTTATTTTTATTGTTCAGTTTCCATGAGTAGCAGTTTGGTATTTGTGTGGTTTTTGTCTTCTAGTCTGTTTCTGCAGCTCCAAAGGGCTCCAAAGGTACTGCTGGCAGGTCTGGCTATGACGACAGCACTTTGCCTCTGGTGGATAAAAGTCAAGGTTGGTTCTGCTCTCTATCACTTGTCATATACTGCTTTACTAGTTTTCTGGATTTGCTGTGACTGTGTTATAGCATGAGGGGATAAAAATGTATTATTCATGTGTGATTTTTACCCCACAGTCTCAAAATAATCAGTCCCTGTTACCTGGAGATGGATAGAATTTCTTCCCTTACAAAATGTATGCTACTGAAACTGTTTTCTCAGCTTGGAAGCAGTGTTAGCTGTTAAATTTTCCTGCAAGTGGGGTTGACCTTACCTCTACTCTGTATAGGAGTCTTCCCCTTTTTTAAAGAAATGTGCCCATTTTGGCACAGCCTCTTTCTCTGCCATGCAGGGGTTTTTTATTGGAGATGAGTTTTATTCAAGCTCCAGCTAATCCTGTCTGTGCTTTTTCATGAGCCACACCAACACCAGAGTAGCACCAGCTTTGATTTCACCACGATTGCTGTATCTCTGAGCCTGGCTCTGGTTGGTAAGAGCTGGATTTGCCTGGTGCACTTTCTCTGGTTTAACTGCAGGTTACTGCAGAAACAACAGCCCCACACTGCCCTGCCTGTTTCCACCTTCCTTGTCTTTGATCAAACCTGGCACATTATGCAGACAGATAATGTGACAAGAAACTTGGTTTTTTGTGGATTACTTTTCTGTTGGCTCAGCAGGCTGCTGGATTGGCTTGTGTGCCATGAGAAGCTGCATCCTTACTTATTTTCTTTCTTTTATTGTGGAGAGACCAAAGAGAAGCTTTCTAATCGTGGTAGATAGTCCAAAGCAGAACTGTGGTTTCTGTTGGAGAGAGAAAACCCTGTACTGCAGTGCCAAAGCAGAAAATACATGGATTACATGTGCTGTCTGGAGAATTAGATTCTTCCCTTTCTGAATGGATAACAGTTGAATAGTTTGGGAATTTTTTTACAACAATCTCTGCATTCAGTAATTCATGGGCCTCTCTGGTTCTGTGACTTACTCAAAACTACCAGGTTTTGAGAAAAGAAAATGTACCTCAAGTTGTTCCACTGCTTCTGTTTTCTAGATAATGAGAAGTCCGGGAGTCGTGATATGATACCTATGGATGAACTTGGCCCAGGTAAATTCAGTCATAGATCAAACTCTCTGTCTGTTCCAATAGAGCACACTGTCACTCACAGGAAAGTTCAACTATTTCTCTAGGAGATATTATTTCAGATGGATAAAGCTGACATTTAAAAACAAAACATTACCTCACAAAAGATTGGTCATCATCTTTTTTTTTTTTTTTTTCTTTGTATACATGTCTAGTTTACACACCAATTTCTCCACTACTTTATGCCTGCATGTATTGGAGGTACACTGACCCAGCTTTCATTCTGCTCTTTGGTCCCTGAGGCAGCTGCATTCCCTGTTACAGATCTGGAAGTCTCTGGGATTCAGAAAGGGGAAAAAAAAAAAAGAGTTGAAAATTTGCTTCAATGTGTTTCTTGTGTTTAAATCTGTTCTGCCTTTGTTTTTGTAGGTAAAACCAAAAATAAGTTAGTGTATGTGATATTAATGGTTCCACTTTCCATTTACCTGCATCTAAACGAGCCTGGCTTTTCCTGCAGACTGAGAAGAGCCACTCACTGTCCGTGATGTGCTCTGAGACCGATAAGCTCTGTGGTGTTAAACTTCTCGAGGTTTTTTCTCTTTACCAAGGTAGATAAAGGTGCAAAGAGAATTTGCTTTACTTCTTCCAGTTGATTTTGGTTTTATTTAAATGCAGCTATATGAATGCCTCCAGATCTAACAGTTTGGTACACTGGTATTAGTGATTTTGGCTGAATAAAATAGCAAGTTAGAGCCAAGAAAAAGCCAAGAATGTTCAGAAAGTAAAATAACAGGTATATATTACCTTTTGTATTCTTGGAAAAATGAGATGCCACCTGCCATGAATCAACTGTCCATATGTATTTTGCTTTAGGGAATACAGAAGCATTTGTTCTCACAATGGAAGAAAATCTCTTCAGAGAGGATTGCCTGGCAGGAGTATCTGTGTGCTGGCAGGTGCTGCAGAATGGGCAGTACTGATTGTTTATAGTCTCAGTATTAATTGCTGCCTTATGCTCTCAGGAGTTACTGGTACATCCCTGAGTACAAAACAAAATGCAAATTCACAGCATATGTACAGCATCAGGCAGATTCTCTGGGCCATGCTGTTCTCCAGTCTTTTTATCACCTTTAGAAGATGAGCTCTGTCAAGTTTTCCTGATCCCAGCTCTTGAGTGCCTTTTACTTCCAGTATGACTATAACTTTGTGCTATTTCGGAGATCAGCTGAAAAGAGATTAACTTAATTTATCCAGTTTACTATTTGTAATTCCCAGGAACTGGAATAACAACATTTCATCTCTTTTCTTCAGGCTCTTCCAAATGCTGCATGTTTTTTGTCTTATGAGCATACTAACGTGAGAAGTCTGCTTCAGACTGTATTTTCTGGTTTTAACTTCTTTGTGGATTGTTGTGTTCTGGAGTTTTTGTTCTTTTTCCACTCTGGAATACACTGGTCCTCCCAGCTCAGTGTTCAGCCCCTGCAGAATACATTCAGGACTGATGGTTCCAGAACATCCCACCTGTCTGCCTCTCCTCTGTGGGCTCTTTTCACCAGTGTTTAGGCTGTCCTGGTGCCTGGGCCTTTCCTGTTAACCCACATTGGCTCCACTTCAAGATCATAAAAAGAAAATTGCTGGTGCTGTCTCAGCTTCTTTGCTAATGCTGTGGGGGTCACCCTTCCCAACAGAGGAAATGACCTTGCTATCAGTGGTTAGGGAGGCAGAAGGAAACATTCCCCATCAGCTGGCAGTACTAGACCAGTCAGATCCCTGCTGTCTGGGGCAGTGGAACAGCCTGGGTAGGGTGTGGATCTGCTGGGACATAGAAGAAAACCCATTTTATGAGTTACTATGGGATGCTCAAATCTGTCAGGTGTTCCCAGCTGCAGGCAGGCTGGAGAGCAGCAGTGCTCACTGTCACCATGTGCCTGCCCCCAAACTGTCTGCAGAGGCAGCAGAACAGTGATCTCCAGTCTATGCCAAGTCCTCCAAAACTCTGTGTGTGCCTCAGTTAACCTGCTCCTCAGACAGGAGCCTTTGGAAGGTGAAATGGTTCAAACCAAAGACAGAGTTCAGGTCCCATTGTCCTCCATACTCATCCTCAGGCATGACTTTTCCTTCCTCCTCCTCCTCTTTGATGGGTCTAGAGGTTTGATCTTTTTTAAGTTGAGAGTTGTGTAAGGGCACAGATGGACTGACACTGACAGGCATGTATTTGGTCCTGTAATTTGTGTTGACATAAAAATGTTGCTGTAGAGTGAGCAGGAGATAGAGAAGCAATAGAGACAACAAGCAGGAAGCTGAGAGAAATAAACAAGCCAAGGGTGGGACATTCCTCTATTAACCAATGCAACTTTTGTCTATACAGGGAACTATATTAAGTCAAAATAATGTACTTATACCTTGGAGCAGCAAGATATGTATAACTCTTTATGCCACAGAAGCAATTAATTCTGATTGCTTCTTCGAATGAATCTGAAACATGGGAGAAGCAGTATTTCTAACTTCCTTGCAGAGCCGTGGTTCTCAGGGCAGTGAGGTATTACTTCTCTGATGCAGCCTCTTTCAAGATATTCCTCATTCTATTTGCTCAAACCATGAACTTCCTGTCTCTGCTGCTGCTTGTCTTGACAGAGGCATAGCACAGTGTGTGGGTTTTGGACGTGTGATCTGCCAGTGTTGGTCTGTGTGCAGGCCAGGGGCCCGCAGGATGAAATGCAAAATGTGTTGGAATTTAGATACAAAGAGCAAAGTTCTTGAGTGTTCTTTGCTGTCAGATTACTGCTGCTGCAACAGTGGATTTTTCATCTTTCTGTAGTATCCTGGATAAGTATGGGGGTTTTAATTGTTCATAGTATTAAAGATCTGGTTTGGGTTTTTTTATTTTTTATGATTACAGTTTGCTAATGACCTTGCTCCCTGGGAAGGATCACAGCTGCCATCCTTCACTTAGTGGCTGTTACTTTTTCGGGGTAGTTTAAAGGTTTCCATCGTGCCTTGGCAAGTCCTTTTAGAAGTGTTTGTGGTTCACCCATGATGATGGCACTACAAAAATGCAGAGTGATCCATTACATCCTTGTTAGTACAGTTACCATAAAATTGTAAAAAGCTACCACCCAGTTGCTGCAGATTTGATTTTCTGCTTTTCCATCACTGAATACATACTTTTGTGAAGTATTTTGTCCTAAACAAATGATGAATCTGTAGATTAGGACATAGCCTACTAGCAGTGTTTGTGCCTGTCATCTGAAAGAGAATTATCAGTCGAGCATTCTCCACGAGTGCTGGCTGGGTAGCTGGATGCAGCTGGTTTCTTTTCTTTTTTTGTTCGAAGGAATAGCTAAGAATGTCAGGCATCTTGATTGTCAACAAGTAATTGTAAAGTGCTGTGTAGCAAATCATGCTTTATGATCTCTGAACCACATGCATAATTCCAGAATCCTTTAGTTATTTTTGGTCAGTGTGTTTAATCCTCTTACTGCCCTTCAGAAATGCATCCTGCCTCAGGTGCTTGTTTGCAGGTCTGTGTGCACTTGGGTTTGAGGCACGCAGAACACTGCAGCTCTTCTCAGTGTGACCTAGCTCTGTGTGCAGTTGTCACGTGGGCAAACAGTGCCACAAGAAGCCCACAAATACATCACTCACTTTTCCTTAATGGTCTGTTACAGGCAAGTAATAAACCAAGAGAGGGGCATTTTGATAGTTTATGTAAAACTTTGTGGTATTCTAAAAACAGTTTGTCAGGACAAGAAAACATTATTGATCTCTCAATTACGTAGGGGAAAACAAAAGCCTACAGGGAGGTATAAATTCATGTGTCATTTACTCCAGATTACAATGCTGTCAAAGCAGAGCAGGTAAGGATCTATTTGTCACTGATAATGAGGGAAATTTGATGCATCATGAAAATAAATTAAGTTTTGCATTGTCTGACAAGGATTCAAAGCAAAGGTTCTGAAATAATTACAGCCATTTCTTTATAAAACCCTCTCACAGTTTTCTTCCTTGTGTTCATGCTCATCCTTAGTTGTCAGGAGTAAAGGCATCAACAGGTGCTGCTTTGTAATGAAAGACAGCCCAAGCGCAGCAGGGTTTGCATTGAGATTTCTTCCACTCTACAGGCCCTTTTTCTCAGTGCTCTGATGGGGACTCTTCCAAATTATTGTCATGTCCTGCTAGTAGTCAGGCTCAGGAAAAGTAGGAACAGGCTGCAGAGAATTCAGAGAATGAACACAGCCAATTAATCAGGCTGCTAAGCAAGAAACACAGGATTTGGGCTGAATTTGGAGCTCATTAGCCACAGGGCTTGAGATGACAACTCGCTGCTTTCCTTGGGTGCTCTAAAAAGTGCAGCAGGCTGGGATGAAAACAGTGATGCTTGCTAATGACTGCCAGCATCTGGCACTGCTATAAAAAGAAGGCTTCTCCATTTGTTTTTAGCTGGTAAAAATGAAATTTCAGAGCTGGAGCACGTGAGAAGCAGGCTGCCGGCATCTTTGGGTCATGTTGGTTTGTTTTCCGTTTCTTTTGCTGAATAATTCTCTGCTTGCATCAGCTCTGTTTCTGTTCTTGTTTGTGCTTCATGCCTAACTGGTGTGTTTTCTCCTCAGATGGGTATTCCACCATCGACCACCGGGACAAGGAGCGCAAGTACAAGGCCAGTGATAACACAGGAGATGCCTCCGAGAAGGAACCTTTAAAAGTGAGCTCCCTCTTACTGCTGAGTGCTAGTTGGTGCCTTGGGAAGAAAGGAATTGAGTGTCCTCAGCCAAAAACACAGGGTAGTCACTCACCAGGGGGCTGTAAAGAGCCTTTTTCTATTTCATATAAAGGCATTATTTTGTAATTTAGCACTTGGCTAACTGGAAATAAAAACAAAATGTTGCTTTCCAGTGCAGGAGCAAATGCAGGTAGTTGTTGTACTCTTGTAAATGGATGAGGTTGTAAAAATAGAAAGTGTTTGTTCTGTCATCCTTGTCCAGGCAGCATTCCCTGGCCCTGAGCTGTGTAACTGTGCTCAGACTTTGTTCTGACAAGTCTCTTCAGATTGTCATGCTGCTTTATTGTCTTCTCTACGAGAAATAGGTGTGACCTTGTGTGTCCATGTCCAGCAGTGTGGTGAATAGTACTCATTTCTGCATCACTCATTCACAGTCCTGATGATGGACCATGGCCATGGGCCAGGGAGATGGAGAGCAAAGAAGAGACATGCACAGTTGTGTGTGCCTTCAAAATACAAATTTAGACTACTTTCTAATTAAAAATCATTCTTACTTTACAAGCCTTTTTGTATTATGGGTTGTGTGCAAATGTGGCTCAGTAGGCTCTGTGTAATTTCTGTTGCACTTCTGTACCTTTTCAGAGTAAGAAGTCTGTTAATGCTGTGGCCACCAGTTCTCCCTGCCTTAAAACAAGCTTGGGTTTTCCCCTGGGGGAGTAATTTCAAGAAGGAAAATGAGGATTCATTGAAATAAAAGTCAGTGGTAGGAGACACTATTGCTAGTCTGCAGAAGGCTGTCCTTAATAACCTTCAGCATATTGTTGATAGTCCCAGAAAATTCGTGTTGAGTGGAAACAAACTTAAGTCAGTTGAAAGGCAAACCCACCATCACTGAACAGAGAAATAAGAAAATGGGATTTGGAGAAAAATACTTCCATAAACAACTGAACTTGGAAGGTGTCCTACTGCACCATCGTGCCTGTTTTAACTTGCCTAGTCAGACAATTTCCTGCTGTGTTCTTCCTTTCCATGAAGGTACACCCTGGAGAGTGGCTTCAATCTGCCTGGACTTTTTTTAAGCTAATTACTGAAGTCCTACAATGTGTCCCCCTTCTCCAGTCGGCAGGAGATGGTCCTGCTTGAGCCAGTATCAATCAAATAAACTTCCTAGTTCCCTCATCACAGTTCTAGTACATTTTGCAAAGGTGCAGCAGGAATAGATGCAGTAAGTTGTGTAAGAATGTTGATCAATAAGAGCTTAGCAAAAAATGTTGTTTTAAGGAAAATCGGATAAGGCAGGAAAATTAACAAGTATTTGTTATTTTTTCCACTCAAAATTCGTTGAAGTGGTTCAATGTAACCTCAAAATCACATCAAGCAGCCCTAACTCCAGTGTACAACTGAAATGAAGTGCAGCTGGAGTTCAGCATGTGGCTGCTTTGCTTTTATGAGAAAGAAAAAAAAAAACTTTTCATCTCAACAGTGTGTGACCCACAGCCTGTGCTGCCTCTTGGTTCTGAGCACCCAGGGGTAGCCTGAGTCCAGGTTGTTGTACACAGCAAAGGTGTGCACAGCCCTGCCTTCACCTGGGCAGAGCTGAGCAGCTGCTGCTCTCCCTCCATGTGCTGCCAAACAGAAATGTGGCTGTGGGGGTTGTGGCTCATGGGCTGTGCCTCAAGGGAGGCTGGGAATCCAGGGAAGTGTGGCCTTTTGGCTGTTGCAGATGCTTTTGTCAGTATTGTGCCTTTGCTGATCTTGTTTCTTTCTCTACCACTAATTTTCCCTTGTGCTACTTTAAGCTGACTTGTTTGGTGGTTTTGTTTGATTAATCCGCTCTGTTTTGCTTTAACTCCTCACCCTGTGCTGCAGAATGACACAAATAGGAAAAACATTAACAGGAGTAACAGGGCTTCGGTGAATCTGGTGGATGCCCGTGACATTAAACCCCAGCCTGTTGACTCCTGGGTCTAATTTGCATGCATGGTAGGTCCTTTTAATGGTAATTGGGGCTAGTGAATAACTTTCTCTTGTGCATGATCTGTATAGCTGTGGAATCTCTTCAAATCTAACTAATAACTTACAGACACATGAAAGTGCATTTGGAGGAAAAAAAGTGGTGTTTTTATTATTCAGTGTCTCTTTAATGAAATGCAATCAAACACCACTGTTTGATTAAAAATAACCTGTCAAATAACCAGCCAGAAAATTAATATTGTGAATGATTAGTTGTCAGCTGAAATGTGAAATATTTCTGCTCTTAGGCCATGGGAATGAATTTGAGTAGTGTGTTCCTGCTTCCAACCATTTTTCTCCCTCAATGCTCATTAAAAGGATTAGCCTGAGACTTAAGAAAAAAGCATATCCTTGACTATTTTTGGATGTCCCCTAAGGTTCCCACGAATTGCAGCAGGAAAGCTGCTGACTGTACACAAGTTACTTTGCAAGGAGAGATTATATTGGTTACACAATAAACAGTGACCCACAACTCCCACTTTTCATTTTCTTTTTTTTTTTTTTATTGTGTGCCTAAAAGGTGCCTTTTTGTTGTGTTCTAGTTGTCTGCCTTTGCCACGTGCCAAGTTCCTCAGTAATGTCACCAGCCGTTCTTTGCTCCTGCCACTGCTAATCCCGTGTCCTTGCTTGAGTTACCCTGGTGATACCTTCTGGCACTCTGTCAGAGGATGCTATGTTTGGAACAGCAGGTGCTGTGCCCCTGGCTACGACTAAAGGAACATTTTAGTGACTGTCATGAAGGCACTGAGCAACTTTCCCATTAGAGTGGGCAAGAGACTTTAAAAGCCCAAATTCCCAACTATGAACTGTCATCCATCCCCATAATTCTACATGGAAATCCCTTGCATTAGTGGGAGAGAAAACTCCTCTGTGCTTTGGGTGGTGGTGTTGAGTATTTTTTTCCCCTCCTTCCTTTCAGTCTAATAGAAATGCAAGGTGTTAGCAGATTGTTTCTGTTCCTGGTTGGAAGCACCTGCCCAGAGGAGGCTTTCAGCATTGGGAGGTGCTGTCAGGAGCAGGACCTGGTACCGCTGGTCTCCCACGGCTGCTCAGCACTGCGTGATCAGCCATGGTGGCTCAAACACAGGGCTGGGATTAATGTGCCTGTGGTGCGTGCTTCACTCCTGCACTCTGCTCTGAGCAATAAAGCCCTACAGGTGGGGTCCTGACTTCAGAAAATGAAGTCTCTGCTCATTTTCTCTCAGACACACCCTTCAAGAAACCCATGTGTTGGCACAGGTTGGCATTTCCAGTCACTGTCCTACCACAAGGTGATGAAGATCACCAAGGCCATGCTAATGACCGGTATTAATCAGTTCTGACTTTATTTTGCAGGGCTAAAGTCCAACCACATTTTTTTTAATTGAGGGGGAGAAACAAACATTGAATCGACCCAGAGGATCTCATCAGTCACCACTGCCATTCAGACTGGGAGGGCTGCAGGTCCCAGGAGGGCGTGGGGAGCAAACCCACCCGAGTGCCATCGCCGAGCAGAGCACGATGCCTTACAGCGAGACACTCTGCTGCTTAACTCCCTGACATTCCCACCAGAAACAGCCACCGCCTCCCCCTCCTTCCCTCCCACTCCTGCAAGAAGAAAAGCAAGAAAAGAGAATCCAAGCTTCCATGTAGCTGGCTGCGTTCTTAAGTGACTCTTAACGTGTGGATGGTGCCAAGTTGGAGAAGTGCAGGTCATGCGGCAGCTTCACAGCGAGAGAGGAACTGCGCGATATTTGAAATGATACCATAGGTGTAGCCATGAGGAGAATAGCACTTTTCTGGTTTGGGGCTTATTGCTTTGATTTTTTGTTTTGGGGGATTTCTTTTGAACTGTGACTCTTAACGTTTTTGAAGGCTCTCTGAAAAATGTTTAGGTTTTCTTTATTATTCCCACAGAAAGTGCAGCAATGTCGAGTGGGTTTATTGGATTTCAATGAAGGGAGAAAATGCAGAAAAAAAACTATTAAACACTAGTTAAATGAACTGGAGAGTGGATGAAAAAATTGATGCAAGCTGTATAATCTGCTTTTAGAGTAAGCTATATCAATCACAGTGCTATATTATCATTATAATCTGGTGTACAATACTTCTGCCTTTTGAATTCTGTAATGTCTCTGTTTTTATTTCCACATATTGAAAAGCAGTTTATGGAAGGCTTCAGTGTCCCTGGTTCAGAAATCTCTACTTGGGAAATGGAGTTGGCTGGCTTTTTATTTTCATATTCTCAAAGATTGCAATAAGGAGCTTTTACATGTTAAATGTATGATTGTTGCATTGATGATGATGAGCTACTTTTGCCATAGCTGTTGAAACATTGAAGGAAATAGGAGTTTTTTTGTAGGATGTCTTATTTTGAACACACTATAAATTTGAGATGGGTCTGTCATGTTTGATGGTAAATTTTTCCATGTTGGATCCATGTTTGCTTTGGGCTATAGATCCTGATGAAAAATGCCACAAAGGGAACTGGTTTGGCATTTTAAAATTACTGTCCTGGTTTCTGTGTTCCTTGCTTTTGTTTTGAGATTGCATATTTCATTTGGCATGAAAATCACCCATGTGCAGCAGCTCTCTTCCAGGATGCCAAGGCCTGCCTTCTCTAGGGGAATGTTTACCACAAGAGAACATACTCTGCAAATGTGGTATCTGGAAATGCCAGGAACTAAATGATTTCAGATCACTGATTTTCTCCAGGCATTGGTCAAGGGAGGGCAGCAAATGAGAATAGGAAGCAAATGTCTCAGTAGTAGCATGAGAGGACTTTTGCTGATTTTACTTGGTTGCCACTGTTCTTTGATTGCCACATTTAGTTTTAAACAAGCTCCTAAAAACGGTGTGACTGGAAAGCACATTCTTGAGTCTAGCAAACATCATTTGCGGTTTTCAGTGCCTGCCGTTCCTTTTGTAACTAAGAAGGGGAAGTATTCAACAATCTCACCTCCCCCAAAATATTACTGTAATAGTAATCATTACGTTTTTTGTAAAAAAAAAAAATTTAAAAACTTTAAAAAAGAGCAAGTACCAAGAGCTTTGTATCTTCTTGAGTATATTAAAAATTTGACATGAATACATATATATAAATAAATAAAGTCTATATATCTATATATATATATATATTGTTGTGCAGAGAATAGGTTAACAAAACCATGTAAAGTAGTTTGCAGGAGAGGGAAGCATTTGTTGATTCAGGGAAAAAGACTGATGCCAGAAGCTGTCAGTGATTTGGATGATACGTGTGCTGCTTCGCACCCTCCCTTTTTGACCCTCATCTTCCACATACGTTGCGGTGTCACTTCTGGATCCTGGGGAAGGTGAAGTTGCTTGGAGCAAATCAACATAGCAAAGATTTTTTTTTCACCTGCATCAGAGTCCTATTGGGCCGAAGATGCTCAGCGGATCAAGGGAAGCAAAGAGAGGCCCCTGTGACTATCTGAGTCAGGGCAGTGTCTCTCTGTGTAGACATAAAGTGTGGCAATGAAACCAGATACATTGTCTGACTGTATATTATATCAATGGTGCTCTTTTCATACTTGTTCTGCCAATATGCGGAGACCCTTTTAACCAAGCTACACAGAAGAGTTTTATATCACTTTTGGTTATGTACTTGGTGTATTCTTTTTGTATATGAAAGGATTTTTTTAAAAACGTTCAGTAATTAGCAATGGAACCTGCTTTGTAGCTGACTAGAACAGTGTAAGAGAAGGGCCGTGCTGTCAGTCTGTCCCTGATCTACTTCAAACCATATATTTACCAAAGGAGTCTGAGAAAAAGTTCACTTAAAATAAAGACGTAACTGTTGAAAGGAGTCTCTGCTAAGACTTTGTGGTTTAGTTATTGTGCAGATATTTCAAAGCCAGCAAGAAGCTAACAGAGAAAACCACAGGAAGGGGCAAGTGAAGTGACTGGAGCCAATTATGGTCATGATTTCCAGTCCTAGATATCCTGTGGCTCTTAGTGAGACACTACAGGGACACTCTGAATCTGTGTTGGAGTCTGTTTTGATCTCTGTCATTAAATGGGCTAAAAACACTAAGGATATTTGAGAAGAAGATTCAGACCCCATCTCACTTCTCCCAAAAGTCTTTTTGGTATTTACACTGCACCCTGAACTGTCCCTATCAGGTTAGATGGCACTGGCTGCCCAGATCATTGTAGCAAACTGTTCTTTATTCTCCTGGGCGTGTTACAGCAGCCAGCAGAGTTGTGAGGTGAGAACATGGTTTATTGCTGCAGAAAATCAGAGGATGATCTGTCAACAAGTTGGATACCAAGTTGATGGGCCAAGGCTTTCCCTGGGAATCACACATCAAACCCCCACCCTTCCCATGCCTTACACTGACAACTAATTCCCAAATATGTAGCAATAACCCATCCTCAACATTACTATGGGGTTTTTTCCTTCTCAACAAACTTTTGTTTGGATGGTGAGGAAAGAAAACAGATTGGGGGATGACTTGTATGTGAGACTGTCACCTTGTATTATCAGCCCACCTGCTGAGGTCCAAAGCAGGGTACCTTGAACCAGGTCTGGTGATTTATTGTCCTTTTTGTATATGGCCAGAAGCTCATTGGTGGGATGTTATGCCCACCCCTGGCCTCACCTCTCCCTTTGTAGGCACAAGTGTGACTGGCTGTTTGAGCTGTTCTGGGATGTGGGTGGATGAACCCGTAATTGTTGTATTTTGGCAGCAGGGACTGTATGTAAAGAAGGGAAAGCGGCAGTGTGTGTGACTAATGCTGCAGTAGGGTCTAGAGTCTCCTGCTAAAAGGCAGGCAGTGCTTTTTAGGGCTCAGGTATGTGACCTCCTCTTTTCTGGTTGACTCCACTGTGAAAACAGGAGAGAATCTGCCTGCAAGGTGCTGGGATCGAAGAGATTTCTACCTGCAGAAATTGTAGTGGGAGGGATGGTTGTGGAAGGAAGTGATGGTGTTGCAAGACTCCTGCTAATGAGGAGGAGGAGGAAATTTGATGGCCCAGTCAGGGCTGAGATAACACAGGGGAGAGGGAGACTTCTGACAGCATGTGATTACTATAGAACCTTCTTCCCAGGAAGGTGGCTCGCTTATCTCCCAAGCATTTTCACTGAGCTGTGCAAGTTGAAAAAACATTGTGTGCCAACTCCCCTGGAGAAGCATCAAGTGATTGTGCAAGCAGTTGTGCTTTACGGCTTCCCAGGTCAGCCAGTGTGTCTGCAGAATCCAAGGAGAGTGAAAAGGCAAGGCTGTAGGACATTTTGGTTCTGTTGTGGATTTAAGTAGCAATATAGCCATAAATGCAACTCAAGGTGTATAGGGGCTTGAAATGCTCCCTAGGGAACAGCTTGGGCAGCCTTAGGTCCCGATCTTCAGTGTCTTCTGTTCTGGCATAACTGCTGCCTATCCCAGATCTGCTCCCACGTGCTCAGACCTTCTGGTTCTGAATGTGCTTCTACCAGGGAAGCAAATCTGGTCTCTGTTGCCAAGATGCCCCAAAAGGAACTGACTTGGGGACTAGGAACTGACTTGCTGTCAGGAACACATGAAGAAAGCCAGGGGTGGCATTTCTGTTGCAGCAGTTTCCTAAGTTTGTGCCAGCTCTGAGGAGCAGTTTCAGTAATGCTTTCTAGCAGGAAAGCCTTGTGTTAGGCAAAGCAGTTTTCACTCCTAGAGCAGTTCCATGAGACTCAAGGTGGTGAGTTACCTTCTGTTACCTGCCTTAAGGTTGAGCATAGGCTCAGCTACCTGTGAGAGAGGTGCACGTGTAAAACCCTCGAGTGAGCAAAGCTTCAGAAGCCAAACGGGCATATAAGAGTGGTTATAGCCTCATCTGCTGAGCGACTGCTGGCTCAGTGAAACCTACAGTGTGCCAATACCTTCAGCCAGCAGGTTTTTGCTGTTGGGATGGAGTTTTTGAAGGTGTTTATATAGACGTAGTTTCTTGCAAAATTTCTTTGTTAAGATGCCCCTAAAATCCGTTGTTTCCTTATCTTTGACAGAGAAATTCTCTGATTTACTGATACAGTAACTAATCTAGTGCATTTAAGGGGAAGATATTATGAGCCTTTGTTTTCTGTCTTAAGTTTGACATCAGGGTAGGATGATCTGAAGTCCAAGGTGAGGAGGAAGATAGTGCAGATACTACAAGGCCTGCCAATCTGGTTCTTACTGTTCAGAAAAAACAAAATAACTAGACTAAGAAGCTTACTGGTAATTAGTAGCTAATGTGTTTGTAACTATCATGTGCCTTAAAATTTTCATGGTAGGAGAATTAAAAAAAAATCAACAATGTGTTTTCTGTAATACTGCTCAACATTCTCTCTGTAGTTTAGACTGGTGGGATTTTGCATTGTATTTACACTGTACTATAAACTGAAACACTTAGAATGGTTTGATTTTACAAGTATGGAGAGGAAAAAAAAGGTGGATTATGCTTTTCATAGAACAAATGTTACTGTGACAGAATGTATTATTATTATGATAGGATCTTTCCATAATGCAGACAAGTAGAATGCTTGTTAGAAACCAGGTATGTAGGATAACAATTTGGTGTGTTTTCAATAAACCATGCCTGGAAAGAATATATGTGCCATTGGTTATCTTTTTGTTACATCAGGTATCTCAAATATTCTTTGGCTTTTGCAGCAGCAATTTTCTGTGGCAAGGGATTATTCAACCCTAGCTCAGGTCAATGCTCTGTGTTAGCAAAAGGTCAGTGGTAATGAGGGGCAATTGAAATATCCTATGAATGAGTAAAGCTGAACATTTTTGACTTGCTGCCATATGCTGGAGTTGTAGCACAACCCTGGACTGTAGATCATGAGAGGTTTTTTATTTTTTAAAAATATACCAGCATATTTCTGTGGGAAAAGACATCTGCACGACTGTTCCAAGAGCCAGCATGTCTGTGAGCATAGAACTTGCTGATAGCTTTTCCATTTGGGAAGTTACTAACCTTTCCCAACAAAGTCATAAAATCCATGCAACTTTACCAAGATTGCACATTTCTGAAATGTGTGCTTAAGGAAAAAAATCATAGCAATGTATTTGGTTGACGTGAGAAATTGTTACTTTGAGAATGTGCCAAATAATTTACATTTGGTACTGTGGAATGGAAAAAAATCCTGATAATGAAGTCACCCGTGTATTTAAAGGTAACAGCCAGTTACCAACAGATATTCATTCTTTTGAGAACTGCCTCGTCTGTGTTTGTGAGATCAGTGACTGGCACGCCTAAACACACCATATTCACCGCCTGCCTTTGTGAGGCCTGACAAAACCTGATAAATCTCAACAGAATGTTCTGCAAGGTCTTGGAGAATGGAGGTCAGGATTTCTGTGAGTAAAAGGTTGATGAATCATTGCCAGTAATAGAGTTTGCCATGTGTGAATTCCTGATTGTACCATTCACAGCACTAAAAGGTTTCTTCTACATGCAAATGTTTACAAACAGCACTTGCAAGGTCATCTCCGGTCTACCTTCCCTCCTTATTTCAGATGGCTTAAATGCATCCCCAGATGTTCTGTAAAATCATCTCTGGATCTGTTCTTGCAGCTGGAGGATAGAGTTTCACAACTGCTGTGGTAAGATGTGGGCTCCTGAGCTTAGCATCCTGCATCTTGGTGTCATCATTCTTCCACTGCAGGGAGGAATCTGATTTTCCCATTGTGGGTGTACTAATATGGCAATGAATAGCAGATGCTGTAGGTAAGGTACTGAGCTAAAACAAATATGTTGTTTTTACAACTGACATTTTATAGCTGTCAAAATTATTTCATTTCCAGCTTATCAGACACAAGTTGGAAAAATAGAAGCAGTGAGTCCTGCAGGTGAAAGGTTAATCTGGTAACAATGGACAATAAATATCACAACCCTCATTGTTTCAGGTTTCAGCAGTGTTGTGGGGTAATACTCTGTCCTCAAGGGTCTCTTCTCCAGTGTCGTACTTTAAAGGTCTCTGAAGCACAGCAGTTGCAGGATCTTGTTCTGGTACAAGCTGATATGGGATCTTTTGAAACGGGAAGGTGTTCTATAATGTCATTAACTGAGCTGTAGAGATAGAGGCAACGACTGAAACTCTGGTAGTCTGTTCAATGCATGTGTGTGTGTGCAGTAATCGTAGCTTTTATTTGTAAGGTACCTTATAACTGATTCTTAATTGACTGCTCAGCCAAGGGAGGACACATCACTGCCCTGCTGGTGTCACCTTGTGTGGGAGAGTTGGGATCTCGGTGGTCTCTCTCTTCTTGTTGCTCTTGTAGGGGTTTCTGTATGTTCTCTTCACTGCATTTAGTGTTTGACTCATTGCTCAGAATTCTCCAGTGAGCTGCTTTTCACTTCCTCATGCCAGTGAGAGGAGGCAGTGGCTTCTGTACAAACATGTGATACCTGCTCCATACTCAGAAAAGTAAATTCTTACAGAAGGATTGCTTCCATGGATGCTGTTATGCAAAAGGCAGTAGTGCTAGGTTTGACTTTCTCTTAAATCCTCCTTCTTTCTTGTACACCGAATTGGTTCAATATTTTGAAAGACAGTATCATGTCCCTTTGAGGTAACAAAGAGGCTCTGGCAAAAACCAGACCATGAATCACTAAGACAACCTAGACAGTAACTGTCATCTGGAGAAGAGATGTAAATTACCACTATTTGGTGAGATCATCCATTTCTGACATGAGCTGTGAGAATTTGCAGAGAGCTGTGTGTTGTTTTAGGGGAGTTCTTCCCCTTGGGAGCTTTCTGTCAGTGGTACACACTCATGGGCACTCCTTAAACATATGCTCCACATGCACCATTCCATATGCCATTTGTGCAAGAATAGGTTGTGTCATCTAATTGTAATAGGCTGATGTTGCAGTAACACAGTAGGTTTTTAGAATATGTTTGAATTAGAAGATCTGTCTGCCTTTTGCTTCTCCCAGAATTCCGAGCGTGACTTTATTTTGAAAAGTGCCTCTTCTCCCTGGGAGATTTCACATTTATGTGTCAGTGATTCCAGATCATATTTGCTCAACTGACCAAAAGCTTTTTTTCTAATTGTCAGTCATGCAAACTGAGTCAGGCTTTTTTCTTTTTATCCCTTGCCACCAATAATTAAGAGCATTTCAAAAACTTAGTGAAGTGGAAAAATTTTCTCTTATATATGGAATTCTGCAAATATTCTACAATTTGCCATTTAGGAGATGCTTTCTAAATAAAAATACCTTCTTATACTAAAAGGTGGCTGTTACATGTATTACAAATACATTATTCACTACTGCATCTTTTGAAATTCCCACTCTACAGGTTCCCACCCTTCCTAATCTTCTTGACAGTCTCTTGAACAGTAATCTTAGCCATTAACGAGCAGTAGGATTGCATTTTTCTGATCCTCTCGTTAAAATGTAGAGGAGTTTACCTGTTTACTCTCACTCATCCTTCTGAGACTGGTTTGCTCATCAGCCTGTGTGATGTGCCCTGATGTGACAGGCGTGTCTGTTGGGTGCAAAGATGTTTAAGGCTAAACACAGGTGAAGATTCTTTGGAGTCAAGGCTTTAGAGGTAAAGAAAAATTTTCTAGTCCACTGTATGTATCCAGATTTTCCATCTTTCTCTAGAAACTTGTATATGCCACTAAATGTGCTTGAAGATTATTTTGCATTGCAAATTTTGCAAAAATTACTTCCAGCCACCTGAAGGACTTTGGTCCAATGACTTGGAGTTGAGCTGAATACCAAGAGGATGTGCTGCTGAGCAATGTTACAGAACTAATCACTGATTTACAGTACAAGATGGAGGTGTTAGAACTCAGTGTTGAACACAGAACAGCACAACAGAGTCGTCTGAGGCTGCCTCTGCATCATCTAACCCACTGCAGAAAATCTTGTGTCTTTCTTGATGTGACAGAGTTAACTTGTCAGGGAAACTCTGTGATAGTGCTGTCTTCTCCTATCCCTGTGAAACACAGACTTTACAAGCTGGCTGTGTCACCATGGTTTGCTTGGTCCATTTCTAAACTGACTCTGTCACCTTAGCCTGTTCTAGTTTTCTTCTGGAGACCCTCTCTGCTCCTTACTGGTGTCCTGGAGGTGGATTTTCTGCAGCACGCAGGCCAGGGGAGGGACCACTTTGGTAAGGTGGGCTGTACAAAGAAGAAACATGTAACAGGCTTGAAAGATTCATACTGGGAAAGACAAGAATGGTTATCCTTGATTTTCACTCTGATTTGCAACTGTTGGATCTTTCTGTGGCTGTTTCCAAGTCTGGAAGCCTCACATGCAGTACAGAATACATTGGAAAAATAAGACTCATGCCCCTGCTCTGTTGTTATTTATTTTTTATTTATAAATGTGACCATTGCTGCCTTATATAATCACAGCAGGACATGCTAGGAAATGCCACTGGATTTCTCCATTGTTCAGGTGAGTTAGAGACTTTGTATTTGGTTTTGAATCTTCTCAGTGACAACCCACACTATGCACATGGTATAACAGCACTGAGGTTAACCAGGACGTGCAGCACCCACCTGCTAAAACCCATTCTCTCTGCAATTTATTTCTATTCAGCATCTTAAACATAACCAGCACTTCAGAGTAAGCAGCTTGCCCTGGGCCTAAAAAGCGCATACTGTGTATGTACAGTATCATGAAGGGATAAACAGCATTTTCTCAAGGTCAAATATTATGTAGTTTTGTATTCTTTTGGAAAGAGTCTGCTGCTTTTGTTACCTCTCTTGTTACTGTGTTTATTTTAATCTGTTTACTACTTCAGTTTTCCCTGCCTCTGCATGGGCAGATTAATAATTTTATTTGTTTGTTTTCAAAATTCTGTTTTATTTTTCTCATCACTGCATGGGTCTGTCTTCTTTCAGTCTGTGCTTTTTTCTCTCACATAGAGATGATTAACTTTTGCAGTAAATGTGCGAAGAAGTATCTGATCTCACAATAGGAGCCTTCACTGCATCAAGAGGCATGCTAGTAATTTAGCAAAAATAGGGCATATGAAACAGTCTTTTCTTGCAACATGGATGTTTTTTTCCACTCTTGGTAATGATTAATGAGTTTAGCTTGGGGACACAAGTCTTCAGAAGTTGCAGTGTATTTCTCCATTTCATCCTAAACCCACACTGTGGTTGTTCAAGTTGAGCTCAAAATAACAGACCCTGTTGCAAGGCAATGTGCATCACCTTGGGTTTGCCAAGTTAAAGTGGGACAATGGCACAGACCTGACTTACTCCATATTTTGGTTCCTAACCTCACCTAAAAAGATCACTAGTGCTTGTTTAATTACAGGCTCCAAAATAAAAAAATAATAATAATTAAAAAAACTGTAAAGCATGGACACGTTAACCTGTGTTGTTGCATTTACATCATTTGAAACAAAAGTTAATTATTAATGACTCTTTATCCCAAAAACACAGCCTTCTCCATAGCATCTTCCACTTGCATATATTCCAGATGAGATGGGTAGTTAGTGCATTGGAAATGGGGGCTCTTGCGGACATAGTTAAGGAAATCTGGAGCTCCTGGGAAAATTATATTGTCAGCCAGAAGAACTGAGCCCTTCCTCAGCAAGTTGCATTCCTAGAAAGAAGAGAAATTACTTCATAGTGGCTGTTAAGCAGACATTGGCTTGAATGTAATGTATTTTCGTGTTAACCAGATATACTCAAGTGCCTGCATCCAAAAACCCACTGTGGTACAGGTCTGGAAGGTTGAAGAGATGCAGAAGCTGAGTAACTCTCGGATCCTTTGTGGTCATTTGTTGACTTTTTCTGTTTATTAGTAGAAGGTTAGAAATGCTGATTCTGAAATAACAAATCAAGTGGAAGTGCGTGGTTTGCTCCTCAGCTTGTTTCCAGCTATGTCTACGTGATCAGTAAGGTGGCTTTGTTTTGGCTGTCATGCCTCAAGTTTAAAAACGTTTTTAATATGGCATTTAACTGTTGAATTAGCTCTTTAGGTCACCTGAGAGTAGCATGGATGCTTTGGCCAGTCCCTGTCAGACTCCAAAACTGCTAAAAGAATGAAATATTTTCTGTGCTTGTTTTCCTTTCATTTTAACTTCCTGCTGTTTTGTTCAGGATCTGGGCATGAAGCAAGGGTTTTACACAATGAAGATCCCTCTGACAAATTTCCACAAGACATAACTAACGGAATAGCCACTTAAAGTGCAGTGTTTATCCTCAGTAAACCTAAAAACCTCATTTTTACTGGTATTTTTTGTCTAGAAGTTGCTTATCTGGGCTTACCAGCTGTTTTAAAACAAAGTCTGTAGCTAAATCAGCTTGGTTGTTATCCTGTGGTTACAGGCAGTAGCTGTAGCAAAAACATGGGGTGTTTTTCATCGCTCCCAGTGTATGAGAGCAGTTCTGTTGATGAGTGTCCTGGAGAAGCCTTTGAGCTTACTGCTGTGCCTCTGGGAACTGAACACCAGTCAGCACAGTAGAAGTGATTTTACAGACATGTCAAATACCCTCCAGTCTGTTTCTATTGCACAGCTTACAGAAGCCTGCAAGAGACAACATACTGGATTTTCCACTGGTTATCAGGATTTCAGATGCTCTTCATGCCTGGCTTTCTTCCAATATATGTATATTTCATCTGAATATATTCATACTTCATGTTCACTATTTGTACTGCAGTACCTTTCAAAAATACATTTTAGAAAGTTTGTGACATCTGAGAAACTCTAAGGATCTTTTCTTTGCCTTTCTCCTCTTAATTTCATGGGAGTTTTTTGCAACTTTGTACCACAGTTACATCAGACTGACCACTACCATGGAACTAAACCCTCTGTTTGTTTTGGCTGCACTGCATTGTGAAGGCCAAGTTCTGATAAGGATGCACTGTGGAAAGAGCTCAGTCATCCTTACACAGGCAGTTTAAAAGAAAGCATTCTCTGAGTACAAAATAACTGTAGGAAGGGAACATTTTCTTCAGCTACTGTAGTGTAAATTCAATACTAGCTGTTCATAACCCCAAGTAAATTTCCTTTTCAAAGAGCTTTCTGGAGGACAGAACTTAAAACTGAAAATCCAGGGGGCCTAGGACAGAAAATATTGCTGTAGTCCTCAAGCAGGGGTTGAGTTACAGCCAACTTATTTTATAATATCCACAGTAATGGTTAAGGCATCTTGGGAAGAAATACGCATAATTTTTCCACATTTGGGACTGGACATAGAGTTGGACAGCATTTCCCTAGCAAATGCCTGGCTGGGGCAGTCTACACTCTTCTTAACATTGCTTTGCAGCCAATTAATTAGGTGGAGTGTAAAGACTCCAAGACAAGTCATACTCCATGCTACCAAAATGGTGTTCCATCAAGAGGCTCTGCTGGCACCATAGACTCAGGCAAAAAAGGGGTACTGAGGGAATTAGAGAGGTGGAGCTGGGATATGCAAGCCCCAAGTCTCACCTGCTCCCAGGATCAGGATGGGTCAAGTGTTCTGGTTAGTAACTATGCATGCACTCCCAGGGAGTGTATGACTCAGGCCATGCACTCCTCCAGGTAGGATTTCTACTGCACACCTGAATGTTAAGGAAACAGAATGGTTCAGCAGTACTCACTGAGTCCTGAGCTATGTAGTGTTGGCAGTTGTCCTTAACAAAAGTTTAGGGTCCTGTCCTTCAAATCCTCTTTTCTTGTAAGGCTGCTATTTTGGCTGCCAGTCTTCATTTTACGTCAGATAAGGTCCCTCATAAAAAATAGAGGCCTCACAAACATGAAGTTATTTGCAACTTTACTTTTAAGACTGGAATTATGCAAACTGACCTGAAGCAGGATGGCGTCTGGTGTGTATCTGTCTTTCCAGTGGTCCAGGAAGACAAAATCCAGAGTATCCACTTCATATTTCTTTTTCAGCTGGGGGATAATTTCCTCTGAAGGGCCTTCTAGGAGTTTTACCTGAAATACAAATCCATCTGATGAATTGTAAATCATTAAGAAAAATCACATGCTCCCAGCTCATTTTAAATTGTAGCCAGACGTCAGGGATCATGTTTATAGCTTAATATTGTGTCAGTTCAATTATTTGGTAGGATTAGGTCAAATGTACATTTTTATTTTTGACAAACCAACTCAGATTACAAAATATGAATTTGGGTGGTTTGGATTTTGTTAGCTTTTAAATTAAAAAGAGAAAAAGTGACGTGTTGTTTTTCTTGTATTATGTGTGTCTTTACTGGAAACATGGAAATCTCCTGTTGAAAACAGTTTTATTTACTTTTTTTCAGTTACATCTCAGTTGAGTCTTGTAGTCCAATGGAAGCAAAAAATGCAGAGAACAGGTTAGGTTAGAATAAAGATGGAGGATACAGTATGTAAAATTGATATGGCCAGGAGAGGAATGAGACAGGACAGAGGCTGCTACATCTTTCTCACAGGTTTATTGGAGTACCTACTGTTAAACTGAAAGCAGCTGCTGCAAGTGGATTTTTGTTAGGCAAGCACCATATACATGAGAGGAGGAAGAAAGTGGTAAGGAAATGTCTGGTTTATGACTCATAGCTCATAAGGAGATTAAATCAGATGGGGAAATGCAGTTTTAGATGTCATTAGTACTTCAGGTTCTCTTCAAGAAGTTAAGAAACACATTAGAAGGTCCCTTTGTGGGACTTCCTCCAGTGTTTCCAGCTCCACTGAAGTGAGATGTCTGCTGAATAGACAAGCGTTTCTCAGGCATGAATCCTCCAATCTAGGGGGGGATATAGACTGGAAACATCTGCATCTCAACCAGCTATAGAGTCAGGACACCTCTGACTGCACAAAACTTGGGTATGAGAACTGTGACCAGCTAGATTTGAGTAAATACTTCTCATTTGAAGTCCATTGCAAATAATACAACTGATTCCTGTGAGCTTTTGTAACAAATTGGACTATGGTTCAGTTTTTTCGTAGTCAGTCTTGACACCAATTTGAACCTTTTATTCATGAGAGTTTGTATTGAGAAACCCAGCATTCTTCTGGCTTTTGGAAGGCAACGTGGTGAAGTCCTGCTGTGAGAGGTCAGGCATTGTAACTTAGCATGGAGCTGGTTAAATTTATAAGGCCCACGGATACAAGAAAAAAAAGAAAACAAAATCTAACCAGTTTTGCTGTAGTGGTAACAGACAAAATGGTTATTTACCTTATCTTGTACTCCAGCAAACTCAATCATCTGTTTAGCTATAGCAGCAAATTCTGGGTTGAACTCCACAGTGAGCAGACGAGCTCCTCTCTTCAGTAGCCGAGAAATCCTCACTGCTGAGTAGCCACAGTATGTTCCCAGCTCCAGGGCAACTGATGGATTGGCCTCTTCCACTGTCTTGTCTAGAATTTTACCTGATTAAAATGGGAAAAGATTACCTTTTGACAAAATCAAACTGGTTCATATACAGAAGAACAAGTTAGTGACGAGAAACTTAAAAAATCCATGTACTAAGTTGCTCAGGACACCCAAAAATTAAGAGATGATGTCAAATTATATACTGTATCCTTTGCAAACCGGCTTGTGATCAAGTTAATCATGGACATTTTAAGTTTCAAAGTGCAAACTTTCAACTAAAAGAAATCTTAGTTTCACAATATACACATTTCTGAGTAAGGAATTCCCTGAATTAACTTATATTCCCTGAATATAACTTAGATAATTCCCTGAATTAAGTAATTTATAGTATTAGAAGGGGGAAGTGCAGTAATTCTTTCCAAGAACTTACTGCAGAAACTGGCCATATTTGTGAACTATATAACTCCTGGATTTTAAGTGCTCATGTTTGTTGCTAATGTTACAAGCTGTAGTCTGATATAAAATATCTTATTCTAAATACTCATATTTAAAGAAAAAAAAAAAAGTCTACTTGCAAAGTTGCAAAATATTTGGTTTCACTGCACGAATTTGTGGGATGGAAAACATTAGTCAATTGTTAACAACAGAAAATGTTTCCAAAAAGAAGTGACAGTGTACTGTATTCAGACCTTTTTGGAGAAAAGGATATATTTGTGAGAAATTTCCTCTTACTTGAATGGCTATAAACTAGATAACTAAACTCAAAAAGTAGTGGAATGGATTTTACGCTAAGCCATGGTTATTAAGGGATATTTTTCTGGGTGTTGTTTATTTATGAATATGATGATGAGGAGGCATCTTGAGGACATGTAGTCACTCTTGAAATCTCAGGGACTAAAGATGCACTGGCTTTGATGGTTCTTATCTGAAGAAAGGCCATCAGAGCAAAACTAGAGTGAAATTATTAAGAATTTAATCACAAATGTTCAAAGTTTGGAGCTTTAAGTATTCCTACTCAGCCATGACCCACTGTTCTGCTGCCCTAAGCACCCCAGCCAGGTATGCTGAGGAGCTACTTTCAAAAACTCTACCCATGTCATAAGAGTGTTTTTATTATGCTTACAGTTGTATTTCATTAGCTATGTTAATCCCAGACTAAGCAAATTTCCTCAGAAATTTCCCAGCAAGAGGTACTTTTGTTTCTAATTCATAAGGGAACATATTAACATTTTGCCATTATAGTTTTTTGAAAAGATTGCCGCTTTCCTACAGCTATGAAAAAAAGGTTTTGTTCCCATATTTTTCTTTAGAAGACAAGAACAAGATAATTTACTTGCTAAATAGCAATGATGTCTGATACTGTATGACATGGATAGGATTTCTCTCTTCAACAGAAACTTCTAATTTATGCTTGCATACACAAAATTCATATGGTTAAACATAATATGGGGTTTTTTGTTTTTTTTTTTTTCAATTTGCTGTCTTGTTAAGAATCTGAAGGTATTTAATGTAATGAATTATGCCTTAAAGGCACCCTGTGTACAAAATAAGGTATAATGTAAAAAAATGTAACCCTAGATTTTTCCCATCAGTTGCCACTCTCTGCTTACACTCTTGCAATGTGCACAACACAGAAACCCTCATCTGGTGCTGTGGCTTTCTGGATGAGTCACTGGATACTCCTCAAAAACATCTGCACAAGCAGGTATCACTGTTCACAGAACTACTCTGCTGACCACAAGGCTGTGTGGGTTGGGGTTTTGCAGCTGCAGCAGATGGAAGTTGCCATGTGAATACAATAAGATGTCCTGTACTGTGCTAGTCTTGAAGGATCTTTTCAGATGTTGACCCTTGCTGCAATTACCTTTCTCATCACCCACGTTCATGGCCCACTCTTTCTGGGAGCAGTATTTGTCTATAGTGTCCACCACACTACAGGGGTCTCCTCGGACTGCATTCTGCAGCACAAAATTTAAAATCCTCTGTTCTTTGCTCTGATTCATGATGAAATTGGTCACTTTCTCACGGATTATTTCATTCCAGATAAGGGCAGCAGTGCCATTTTTCCTGATGAGCAACACAATGAGCAGCAAAATGAAAAGCAGGAGGAAGACAATGAACAAAGGGACTGAAGAGCTCTCCAGCATCTGGAAGAAAAGAGAAAAACAACGCAGGGTTAAGGTGGCACAGGAGAGGGCTGTCCTCCTTTGTAAATATTGAGCTAAATAACCCACAACTGACCATACTGAACAGGAACACACAGAGTTTAATGATGATTGTGTCTAGAATAGCTGTGAAAGGCTCTCTGTCACTTGGTAATGCATGGTGCTCTGCAGCACTTCCTTTAGAAGCCAATTTTACAGGCAGTCAACAAGTAGCTTTATTTAATGCTCTGGTCCTTTCCCCCACACAGCTGCTCAGTCCTGGCTCCAAGCATGCCACTGCACAAGGAGCTTCCAGCATCAAATCTGTTCTAGCACCAACAGGAGCTACAACATCCTCAAAATTTTTGCCTAGGTTATCCAAGACCAGTGACAAAAGGATTATCTCATTCTAGGAGTTAACAACATTCCTCCAACTCTCTTCCTACTTGTTCTCACGTCTCTTTGTTGGTTCCCCAAATATTGTCCCAGAAAAATCCTAATTTTTATGGATGGTCTGACCTTCATTCTGTACTGGGATTTGCATATACACATGGGGAAAATCTATCCCACTATTTAAATTTTGAATCATCATGCAGAACATATTTTGACTTCAGAAGATGACTGAGTTTCCATGGAGATATGTTCAAGATACAGTACAGCTGATTTTGTTCACCCATCCTCTTATCTTAGTTGCAGAGCAAGTATGATTTGTTTGGAGCTGCCAAAAGTCTATTTCTTTTGCTTTTAAGCAGTCACCAATGTTAACAGTTAGCCTTAATGCTTTTCTTCAAAGTCTGACCTGAGACATTTCCTTTCAGAACCTGACAGTATCATTAGCACATTAAAATCTTGCTTCTTGGACCTTCTGAATATTATTTCCTAGCTAATATGAGCCTGCTTCATTACTTCAACAGGATCATGAAGGTCTGGATGTCAATTTTTCTTCTTTCCCTCTGTACAGTAGTAGTTTTACTGACCAGGCCAAATTGTCCTGTACCTTTCAGATGAGACTTCAGCTCTTTTTAGTTTTTATACATGAAAATGTTTGACATTATCTGTCCACTGAGAACTTGGATAAGGCTGTGAAGAGAGTTTAACGTAAAATATATCTTTAGCTTCATTTGACTGATCTTTACCTGACTTTCATGGCTTAGTTGATTGTATGGTCATTGTTGATGGATTTGGATTACTGACACAGACGAGAGTTAATTATTCTGAACCCTAATGATTGGATGGAACCCAGAAAACACTTTCTGAGGTCAGCAGGTCTCCAACCTTCCTGCCTCTGGACACGTGAAACTGGGACCCTGCACAGCCCTGACTCACTTGGTGGCAGTCCAGCTACAGTCAGGCCCCTCTGAGACTGAAGACTGCTGGCATTCAGAATAACTGCAGACCACTGCCAGACAATCCACTGGTTACAATGGATACTTTGGCATTCTCTGAGCAGACCTGGCCACAGGGCTGTTGCTTCAGCACTGTGAGATCCTGGCAATATGTTTGGGGCTGCCCTTCAAAGATCTGTCAGACAGCAAGAGTGGATGGGAGCAGCAGGATGAACTAGGTAGTGTATTTTTGGGGGAACAGCTTTCCTCCTTTATTGCTTAGCATTGATATGAGACCATTTAATGAGATTTCTCAAAACAGGGAGAGACAGCCTCTGTAGGCTAACTCAGCCCCGCTCCCTGTCCTGCAGGATGCTGAGACTTTTTTCAGACTGACTGTCTGAATCAAGTACTCAGAGGGATCTGCTTTTTACAGTGCCTCAGATCTTTGCACTTGAATCCCACATGAATGCTACCACACATAAGAGGTACCACATGTAAGAGCAGAGCCCACCTGCCTCCCCAGAGGTTGCTTACAGGTAGAAACAACATACAGAGTACATGCTGATTTTTCCATTCCTAGATGAGTTCAGTTATTTTTGAGGTATCAATGAATTATTTTCAACAACTGGATTTTTTTATTATTATTAATATTTCTGAATAACACTCCAGCACCTTCATAAACTTGCAGTATGGGTTGTTCTTAGCAGAACTCCTTCAGGAAGCAATTATCCTGAAAACCACTTTCCAGAGAAGGTAGCTTCTAAAAAGAAAGAAACGGACACATCTTGGTTTTCCTTTTTTTTTTTCTTTTAACATAGTTTTTTTCAAAGTTTGTCCCACTTAATTTCTGTCTTCCTAGGTGTGAAAATAAATTTAGTGACAGCAGTAGACTGTAAAGGCAGTCTGCCAAGAGCAAGAGGCATTGGTGACGGTCATGCACCCAGAGGGAAAAAAGATCTGTACCAAAATAGGTAATTGCTTTCATATTCTTAGCTGGAAAATATTTGATATGAAAATCAAGTGTGTAATTCAACCAATTTAAAACTACCACTACCTAGGAGACAGTCATGTTATGACAGCTTTAGAAAATGCAACAGTAATTTTAGCTTTAATGTGGATTCATGAGATTCATTAAGTATGCAATAAAACTGAACTTGCATACAGTCAAGTTTCCCATAACCACTTATTACAAGGCAGCTACTCTTATTATTTAATGCTTATACTGAGGTTCCAAATACACAAGTTAGCACTGCAACCTCTTCTGTGCTTTAGAAACACCATAATAAAGGGAGCCTTCTCTTTGAAAGCTAAAATTTGAAGTGGAAAACAGTAGGCAAATGAAAAATTCAGGAAGGGAATAAACAGAAAACTGGAGGGACAACATTATGGGAAAGAATGAATAACACATATCAGTACATCAGTTTTTGAGAAGACAGAGTTTAAAAGAAAACATATTAAAATTTCATGCCCAAACCTGTCAAGCTGATGAGTCTTTCTAAAGTCTTTCAGTTATTTTCTTATGCATCTAATCGTACTCATTTTGGCAGTTTCATAAGACCAAATCATAACTGGATAATGCAGCTCAGCAGTTTTCCCCTGATGCACAACATAATCAAACAATCAGCATTTGAATGGGAGTACCTCTGTTTCAGCTTAGAGAGATTTAAAAAGACATTTTCAAAGAGAGAAGCAGATACAAAATGTGGGAATTTGCTACCCCAACTTACCTGCCTGTGGAGATGAAACACCTAAGTCATTCTAATGGCTATAAAAGAAATATCAAGAGACTGGCTCAGACTTAGGGATCTGCTATTATGCCAACAGATGTTAAGTCAGGGGATTCAGTAGACCCGTACTATCATATGATTTTCAGTTTTTCTAAAATCATAAAAATGTCCATATGATGGAACCCAAATCAGTACATCCTGTTGTTTATTCTCATGCAGCTGATTCCAGCCATTTCACCAAAGGTTGCAATAATTTCTTTATCAATCTTTCTGGTATATTTTTCCAACCTCTGCTAAAAAATAATTGTTCTTAGAATTCCCTGACATGAAAAAATGAAGATTAGAACAATTGGTAACATTGATTTTTAAGGTAAGTCTGAGTAACCAGATTGAACTGAGCTCTTTTTCAGTGTTTCATAAAAACTGTACAAAGTTTTCATAACGCTGTTAGAGGAAGGTGTATGGAAAAGTGATGTACACTACTGACTGCAACTGTTTCTCTGATTCCAAACCAACATCCCTCTGCTAAAAACTGATGTTTATTGAGAAGGAAAATAAGCTTATGAAAGTAAATGCCTTTAAATGGTCTGAGTTTTAACAAAAGCATATACCTAGTGAGAGTCATAATCAGTGGATTAAAGAAGTATCAAATTTGACTATTTAACTATTCTGAAGCTTAGTTCACTACATTATGAGTAATTAACAATATGTAATTTCCTACAGATACAAAAATAAGAGATGACAGATATTGAAATACTTGAGGTGGAAAACGGATGGATAGAACATTTTTCTAATCAAGGTGAATCCTTCTAAGCCTAATTACAGAGCCTCTCATTACAGCTGTAGCTTGGATAAACTATATTGCTTTGCTTTGTACTGAAAACTAAGTCCTAAACATTATCACAAAACTCACAACCTTTTGTACAAAGACAGCACATATATTGGAGACTGCTACCCTCCAGGGCTGGAATGAGAGTAAACTTTGTGACCCTGAGCCAGGGGACTTAGCTGTGAGTCTCATTTTGGCAATGTTTTTCTGATCTGGCCTTGGATGAGCTGTCTTACATTCCTCTGTGTTTCCACAAGAATTAAAGTTACTGTTACGTGTGTAAACTTTCAAGGCATTGGTTGTAAAGCTGAATTAATCTCTTTCAGAAAAGTCCCTACTATGAATGTATGGATAACACCTGAGGGAAGGCAAAGCAGTTTGCACAGCAAATGCCTAGATGACATTATTATTCTTGAGTTTATGAACAACTGGGAAAATGTGGAGACAAGCAGTGCTTCAAATGCTTTCCTAAAGGGCTTTCAGCCAGCTAAAAATTCAGGCCTTTGAGGAAAGATGGTACATCCAGTCTTGCTATAATTTTTCATGCATTTAATCTAACTGCCAAGTACTGGGTGGTTGTTTTAAGAGTTCATTATGAGTCTCCACGCATCCAGACAGTACTTTAGCATTCTGGTGCTAAAGGGTTTAGAATCTAATTTTGACTTTATTAACTTACATAACCTGGTGAATGGGGAGCACTTGATAAGTTTATATCATTCAACCTTTTCCAGCTTCTGCTGAAATGATGCCTTTAGACACCAATGCACTGAGGTATGCAGAGGATTTGCACATTAGTAAGGATATATGAGCTGCTTATGAAACATTGTGAAAACAATGCAGAAGAGTCAGCACATTTCTGCACTTATGTTCACAATGCCCTGCACTAGGCCAGAGGAGATCTGTGCTGGGACTGGAGTTTCTGACTCTTAGTCCTGTCATGAATGAGGCAATCTCTCTTTTGTGGCATTTTGTTTTTCTCAATGTTTTCCCAGAGCAAGAAAGGCAGAGTATTTTGGTCAGAAAGTCTAAACTAACTTCTGCCAAACATATTGTATCCTGTTGCTGTAGGCAACACAATTCAACAGCTTTATAATTTAGTACATTTAAAGGTCAAAAAATATCTTTTTACCTTCTATTCTTTCGTTACTGTTTATGTATTTTCAAGTGAGTGCAACTGTTCTATGAAGAATAATCATCATATTGCCAAATGTGAATAGTTTGTATTTCAATGGAAACTTAGTCTGGGAGTTTGACATTCAGATTTTCCACTGACATCATGAAAACAATCTGAACAGACTTATATAAATTTTTCACTATTTCTTGCCTGAAATCTAGATTTTCCTCTCAGTTTTTTCAAATTACTACAATTTAGCTTCACTGCCATGACTACAAAAATTTTTCTTCCATAAATGCAAAGTTCTGATGATTGTTTTTTGCCCCCATAGCCTTTTGTGTCTTCTTCCCTCTTCTCAGGTTGAAAAGAAACAAATACAAGTTTATTCTTACTGAATGAACAGAAGAGTGCCTATTGCCTACTTGGGAGCCCCATCAAATAAGCTTCATAAGGGTGTTTAAATCCATTCTCCCCACACAGATTTCAATTAGGATAATTGCTACCCACTTAAAACTCCCTTCCCAGTAGCCATTCTCAAGATGATATTCGGTGCTATTACCCAAAGCAGAAGGTTTATATAATGGTTATGTGCCCCATAAAGAACTGCAGTGTTTAGAATGAACTGGCCACACAGAGAGGCCTCATCTCCATCCAACAAGCAGGTCCACAGGAATTTGTGGCAATCTGTTCCAAACTGACCGAGTGAACACACTGCGTGATTAAAGCCAGAGTTTGGGGTGAGAGAATTCTTCAAGGATAAGAAATGCACTTAAGCATTAAGCAAAGATAGCTTTTCAGGAATAAGACCCTTTCAGGTACCCCTAGGAAGTGTTTGTTTCTGATAGTCCTTATTCCTACTGGAGCACTCCAGATGTGTTTGTACTGTTTGTACCAGTGTTTAAGACCAGTGGTTAGGGTGGCTCAGCAGAACTGGACAAATCCTACCTGGGAGACAGTGGACTGACAAAAGCAGAAAGTGCTCTGCCCTGACAGCACACTAGGAGCTGGTCTGTGCAAAATTTTCTAAGCTGAGATTTTCATGTTCCCCAGGGGGGGGGAAATCAAGATCTTATTGAATGATTTTGCCCCAAATGGAGGTAGGGAGAAAGGGCTGGGAAGAGGAAAGACCAAAATGCCTAATTGTCCTCAGGACAGTCTCTTCCTTATATCACAGGGTGTTATAAGGAATCCTTAGTGTCCCAAATCCCCACTGCATGCTCCTGCCCTGCTTCCAAGGCTACCAGCTAATCTACTGTAAATCTGTCTCTCTCCCAGCACAGCTTTCTGCAGTCCACAGGCTGCTCTTCAGGCTGGGGGAGTGCACAACTGAAACTTGGTAGTGAGGACACCCACTGAGGGATCTGAAGGATTAGGAAGGAAATCTCTGCTGAAATGATGACTTATTTCTATGAAAATTAACCACTCTTAACACGCCAGGCAAGGTGGGATTCACCACAGCACAGCCGGAAATCAAACACTGTGTGGGAAGAGGGAGCCTGAGATAGAGCAGGGTAGGGATTGGTTTCAAATCCTGAGTGAAAGCTCTCCCCAGAAAAGTGCCTGAAGTGGGCATACAGGGTCTCTGACTAGAAATTGCTTTCTGAGAGAGCTTTAGAATGGCCTCATACATTAAGATCTGTTTTCAAGGACTGCTGCCAAAATCATGTTTTTTCAAAAAATTCCCAGTCACTTTTAATTCCAGTGATCCTGAAGGAATGCTGAAAGACAACAGAATGAGACTGGCAGATGTAAACTGGGTACCAGACTGCTGAGAAATATTGCTGTACTTGGGTAGCAAGTAAGTTGTTTGCACAGTTAATGTGATCAAACTCTTTTCTCATTAATGCAAACTAAAGCTGTAAATCAGGAAGTTTTTCTTTTGTATTTCAATACTACAAAGCTGTGCAAATGCATTTGGGTCTGAACCTGAGGGCTTTGTTGGAGAAGTCCATGACTGAGTAAGCAGAAGTGGAGAGACAAAGTAAAGGTTGTGTCAGGTTGTTTACAGAAGTTCATCAGTATGACGTGGTTGACAGTGTTAGTAAATATGAGTTTGTTTGTAAAGGACAAAAAGTAAAAAATATCTATTATGGGCATCAGAAGGATACTCTGTAAGCACCAACAGTGCTAACAAGCAAAAGTACTTGCTTTTTGTCTCTTCTTCGGAGATATTTTGCAGTAGCAGAACTCGCTCTTAAGAATGAAATCCTCCATAAAATACATCTGCAGCAAAACACTTATAAAAGCAGCTATTCAGCCAAATGTGACTGAATTGAAGCTTAACTTGCATTCAGCTTGTTCTTGAACACAAATGAATACCAAATTCCAGTATACTTATATCCATAAATTAAATTTTCAATTTAGTCAGGGTTATCTCATCTCACTTCTTTCAGTTGTCAAGATTTACAACACAGTACAAATGCATTACACACAAATATGTCCTACTCTTTCTCTGTGAAAGCTGTTGCTGCCCACGGACTGGCTTCCTGACAATGAGTGCCAGTCAGAATGTGGAAAACACCACTTCTTTCATAAGCACCACTGTTTAAAATAGTGACATTATCTCAGATAACACATCATGTCAAGCCTGACAAACAAGAAAATATAAATATGTACCTTTCTTAGTATAGAAGAAGCTGTTCCCTCCGATCTTTTCCTGTGCTGCTCTCCTGTGGATTTTACAGAATAAGAGTCCAAGAGCCCGCAGTATTCAGTCACATTCGATCACATCACAGGAATAGCTTATCAGTTCTGTTACACAGACTCTAAAAGGAGCGGTGTCCTTTTCCCCAACTCCTCCTTTCACAGATTCTGCACTCCTTAAAGGTGCTCGGTGCTCTAATAACCGTAGAGAAAGCTATTCATCTGTCCCCTAACGACAGTGCTCTTGTTACTTAGTTACAGCACAGTGAATGCTGACAAAGTCAGGTATGAGCCAAATCTGCTCAGTGTAAATGCAATGTGTTCAATCAAGCAACTTCAGGAATGAATTTGGCCCAAGGGGTTTAGTTCTTTTTTCAGCTCAGATGTGGCATGCTATAGCCAGAGCAGAATTGGTAGGAACAAGACCTAGGCATGTGGGTTAAATATAGAGTGCTGCTGGAGCAGGCGAGGTATGTATAGCAAATGGCTTAATAGCAACTACAGGAGGAGCTGCAATCAATACATTATAAATAGATCATCTGAATTTCTGTGGCTTCTTGTTGGAAAAAATTCTGCTACAAACAGCTCTAAGATAAAAGAAGAGGCTCATTCTAACAAACTTTGTTCTCAGCTTGTCTATCTATACTGTTTCCTTCGAGGTGGGAACAATATATTCCAGCTGCAATTAAATTGCCATTGAAGGAAATCAGAAGAAAGACAAAAAACCCAAACAAAATATGCTAATAGTTTTCTCCTGTATTCTCACTGCAGAACTCAGACCTTAACAGGAGCTGAAGTTCTGAGAACTTCAGGCTTTGTCAAGGGATAGGGGAGGTCCTTGAAAGACTTAGGGACTACCTCAAAGCATGACAAGAAAAAAAACCAAATAATTTTAAGCAGATGAATTGAATAAAGGATTGTGGGGAAAAATAGGTGGGCAAAGATTGAAGTGTTTCCAGTAGCTCTAAACAAATCTTAACTAAGACCCTGCAATACAGCACAGTCCCGTGAAAATACAGAATAACTTTGAACTATCCCTTCCATGTATAACAGAGCTTTAGCTCTACAAATATTTTCTTATAATCCAGACATCAAGTATAACAAAGAATGAAGTAAAAAATACTGCAGTCCAGCTTCACTGAGAGTAATTTCCTGTCTGGTCAAAAGCTGGTTGTGTCTGCACGATCCCTGATGCCTCCCACAATTCAAATTAGCAGAGAATTTTTTTTACTGCTGGGCTGTGGAGAAAAGAGTTTAAACCAGCAAAACTTACTCTAAGCACTGACCTTGTGTAAGTATACAGCTGCTCTTAGGAGAAGTCCTGGAAGTTAACTACAGCTAGTTGTGGGTGGTGTCAGCCCAGCTTCTGCTTAGCAGCATAATTTAATGCCAAGATTTCCCAGATTGAGCAATATCCCATGACAATACTTCTAAAAGTCTTCTAACTTGGAGCTGAATTATATTCTTCAGGCTCAAAGCATGGGAGGAGCAAACTTGCTTCTGCCTGCCCACAGCTGTTTACTCGTGTGATAAAAGCTATGCCTGCAAGTAACCCTTGCTGTTGTCTACATACTTTATTACATAAGTAAAAATGGTGAATGGCAATAACTTCAAATTAGACAAAGCTGGAGGTTCAGTTGGTTAAGCCACCCAAACTGTGTGTCAAATGTCCATAAATTGCTTCCAAGTAATTAGAAAGTTGAAATATTATAATACATTAGGGGGTATTTTCTTCCCCAAGAGAAGTTTCTTTGGAAGCCTGATAGCCATTGGTTTATGCTTCTCTTTAATTTGCCTATTAGCCCAATACATGGTCTATATAAGTATGAATATTTTTGCAAGTTTTTACTCATGTACTAACAATGCTATAAACTCCACAGTGAACAAATTTATATACTATCCATATGACTTATGCTTGTCTAGACAGTAAAAATCTGCCCTGATATTAATACATCCAGGTTAGAGAACTGCAGAGAGCTACACTGTATTGGTGTAATACAATTTTTATGTAGGGCCAAGATCTTAAAAGATGGGTTTGGTAGTTCAGAATATCTGTCAGGTACTGGATTCACAGGGCACATCTGTGGGAAGGTGTAGAACCAGGATGCATTATGCTGGGAGCAGTATCACATGAATGGCAGCAGCTCAGGATAACTGGCTGGTTCAGGCTGACTCACCCTGACAGTCGCCACTTTAGCTCTGATCTGGCTGCACAAACTTGAGCAGACTTGCTCATGGACAGAGCTCCCAGCTGCAATCACATGATGCAGCGTGGCGGGGCCATTCCCACTTGCTGTGCATAGCACGGAGCTAGAGCTTTTCCCCCTAAATCCATGCCTGGCATAACAACAAACGACATTCCCTTCTTCTAATAATCCTGGACAAAGACTGGTTTTTAAAAGCTGAAACAAAGGGAGACAGAAGAGCTAGCACATTATCATAAACCCTGCAGATCATGTGAAACACTGAGTGGAAGAAAATTCTTTTGAGCTTGCATTTTCAGAATAGCAGGAGGGATTTTCTTTTACGGGAATTTTCTGTTTTCCACAGTCAAATTAGTCTCTCTTGCTGCGAAACACACAAAAGAGGAATTTTGAGGAAAGGAAGCATCACTCATGTCTGAATCAGGAAACTGCCTGGCAATATCTAAAATAGGAAACAGCTAAAAGAGAAGAAAGGTGGCCAGCAAAGTTGTACTCTAAATTTGAATAGATAATACAAGCAGTTAGATTATTTTGTGTTTAGAGTGCCTCTTAAAAGGTTATCAGGCATACTGAAAAAACCTTTCAGCTTCAAAGACTTTGTAACTCCTCACAAAAACTTTGAAGCAGTTAAGTCTACCACATTTCTCTCTTTTCTACCCTCACGTTTTTTGGCAATATGTGCTGAAGCATTCGAATGAAGCCAAGAATTTGTGTTACTTGAAGCTTCATCTGTTTCTGCTGTTTTTTTTCCCTTACTTGCAATCAATTACTTGTTCAGGACAAACTATAAACAGAAGATCTATCTATGTTAAGGAAGGGAGGACTAAAAAAGCATAGATTAAATTCTGAACAAGTCCTACTCTGAGACAAATTTCTGAAAATAATTCTTAAATAATCTTTAAAAGAGAGAGATGGTAAGAAAACAAAAGGTCCTACCTCATGCGGCGACAGCTTAGTTCAACCAGTGATCCAGTAGAGTTCACTGACACTTCTGTAAATTATTCATTAAGTCACGCCACAAAATGCAACCTCTGAGAGAATCGATTTCCCACCCCACCCACTAAAAAGGACACAAAGTGATGACTTTCACAGACAGTATCTACCTGACACCTCTCTTCTTCCCCCCACCCGCCCTGGTTGTTGATCTGGGAATATAACATGTGAAGAAAACGCTGGCAGAAAAACAGTAGAGACAAGAAGATGTGCTTGAAAAGACAAAATTTCTAAAAGGTTTGCTAGAAAATGTATTTGGTCCTGGTCATCTTTGTGAGGGAGAATTTAAGTAGGCTGTTGGTAAATGTAATAAAATGTATTTTCTAGGAAAATGTTTCAAGGAAAATGTTGTTTCAAGGAAACAACAGACAGAATTGCAAGCTGTCTTTACAATAAATTCAAAAGGAGAAAGTTTGCCTCCTAACAAAACCAATTCACGACTTACAAAGCACCTTTTTTTGTTGAATGGATTTATGTACATTTTTGATACAGGGTGTCTCTTTTAGCCTTTTAAAACCACACAGTTTAAAGTATATTGAATAAACATCTCCCCCTGGAAATAAACCAAACCACAACTAGTGTACAAGTTAATTTATGATTTTAAATATGACTACAGCTGACAAAATTCAGTGGAAATATGATGTTAAGTATGATAGCTATCTTGAAAGAAGTTTTTTTCATCTCAGTTTTGGAAGTATATGCTTTCACTGCAGAAACACAAGGCTTTATCTAAATGATTCACGATAACAGAATGTATTTGCTCCTAAAGGACTTAATACTTGTTTTCTTAAAAGAAATTAAGATATATAATGTATATTTTTTAAAAATGTGTATCACTAATTATCTAATCAACATAATGCTAACCACAAAAGAATTAAAATAAGAGGAGAAAAGCCATATAAGCTGAATCAAAGATACAGTAGAAACCACATTTGATAACCAGTATCTGTCTGGTTCCTGAAAATGAGTTTTGAAGTGCAGCACAGACACACCTGCTCAGTGCTGACAGAAGGAAATACATGGGGCTGCCCTTACTGATACTGTCACCATCAGCACAACCTAGTCCCCATTGCTGATATTTGTCTCTATCACTCTTGAGGATCAAGCGTGTGAGAATGAGCAAGAACAAGTGGAATGGCACACACTTTGCCCTTTCTTCTGAAGCTGGCGGTCCTGATGGGAAAGCCTGTGGAACTGCACTGTGCTTTTGTGCTTTATCCTGAGCTGTGGGATACAGCCACAGGGCTGGGGACACCCCAGCATCCCATGGTCACACAGTTGGCACAGCACCAGCTGTATTTTCTAATCTGAACCTCCCTTAGTGTTTTAAAGTCATTTTGTCTCATCATTCACTTGGGACACAGCAGAAAAAAACAATCCCCACCTTCCTTTCATTTGGTTCAATTTAGTTTTGCTTTGCTTTGCCACGTTTAAGGCCTTTCCTTATTAGCAGGACACCATAATGCTGCAGGGATATCTCACATAAACTTGTTTTGCATCCAGGGAGTTAATTCTACCCTTGATCCTACATGTCTGAACTAAATCTGTGTGAAGACATTATGCTCAACACTGCCTGATTCAACTCTGAATAGTGGCTAACATGAAAAGCTGAAACAACTTTGTATGCCTGTACCTTGAAAAGCATGAAGGATTATATCTGAATATGCTCAAGGTTTCTTTAATTTAAAGGCCTCTCAGTATGCTCTAGTCATTTTTTTTTTCTACTGCTGTTGCAGTGGGTAACAGTCTTTCTAGTGATAACAGATTTTCTTGTATTTTGGGGGGGGAGGGGGTGTTTAATAGCAATGATGCTGGAAAAAAGTCATCAATCCACTTACTAAAGTGATAATAATTCCTGTTTCATGTATTTTCAAACATTAACGGGGTGAACAAAAATAAAGAGAATACACGGAGATGAAGTGAATAAAAAGTCTATAAAACTTTCTTTGTAGCATTTCAATTTCCTGCCATTTCTCCTCAGCTGTGGACCAGCAGATTGATGTTTTCTGGAACAAAATGGTTGGATGCTGCCCCCTTGTGAGCAGGGCCCCTGCTCCAGAGTCTGAACCACGACTGCCTGAAACCTTTTCTGTAGAAAAAGCATCTGATTCTCTTATCCCAAACTCTGGTCTGGCTGTGGTGGTATTTAACACGTATGACCCACTACCTAAAGCAGCAGGTAGGGCGAGTACTGAGCTTCAGTAAAGGCTAAGCCAGCACCGCTGAACGAGGAAAACTTGTTCCCTTGATTTGTTTTGATCAATGCCAGCTTTGAGGCCTTTTACCTCAGGCTGTCAGAACACATCATAGGCATTATTAACTCTCACAGCTCCCATTCAGGATAGGTCAGCAGCATTGCCCTGGTTTAATCAATAGCAGGCACGTGGCACAGGGATAGGGAATGCTGCCGGAGGCTGAGGCGTTGGAGCACTCTGAAAGGTTGTCCTGAGCCCAGTGTCTGTCCCACCACAGCCCAGCCATGGGTCAAAGCTGTTGGCACAGGTTGGGGTCACTGATCCACATCACTTGGGCCCCACTCCAGTGTTCCAGCAGAGGAACCTTTTTTCCAGACCCGAGTCCTGCTCACAATCCTGAATGTAACACAGTCACAGGAACACGGAGCTACACCACATATTGCCTCTAACACCTCATGGAAGGTGCTCTGCTCAAACCTCCTCAGAGGTTTCTGTTAGCCAGTGCCCTGCACCTTAGCAGGGGCTGTGGCAGCTCCTATTGCCATGTCTGCTAGAGGGATAGCTGGTTCAGAGGGGAAAGGACAGGTCTTGGATGTCAGTGAAGGTTTTGGGCAGTCATCATGATCCTTGTCTTTCCCAAAAGGCCTTCCCAGAACCCTTTCTACAGCAGGATCTGGGGGAAAGCCAGTTAAGCAAACAGTGTTTTTTTTTGTTTTTTTTCCCTTCCAAATGTCTGATTTTAATGCAAACTTTTAAGTGATTTTAATTGAGGAGCCCAGAACTGGGCTCCTCAGTATAACCAAGACAAGGAGCTATTGAAGAGGGTCCAGCAGAGGCCATGAAGATGATGAAGGGGCTGGAGCGTCTCTTATGAGGAAAGACTGTGGAAGCTGGGCCTGTTTACTATGAAGATTGAAAGGGAGTCTCATTAAGGACGTGATGAGAAGCAACGGCCATAAACTAAAACACACGACGTTTTACCTCAACACGAGGAAGAACATTGTGTTGGCAGTGGCAGAGCACTGGAACAGAGACACTCCAAACCACCATGGCACCTGCTCCAGGTGGTCCTGCTTTGTACGGGGGGTTGGACTGGGTGATCTCCAGAGATCCCGTCCAGCCCTAGCGATTCTGTGCCGGTGTGTGACATTCACCAGCGCCAGGGCCTGTGCCCGCCTTCTCCAGCCCCGTGAGGGCTGCGGGCCGAGCGCTCCCTCAGGCGGCTCCCGCGGGGGATCCCCACAGAGCCCAGCCGCCCTCCGCTCAGGCGCTGCGCGGCCACCCCGCAGGGTCCTGGCGGGCGCGGGGCCCTGTGCCGTACAGTATGGCGGCGCTGTGGCGGCGGGCGCGTCCCCCTGCAGTGTCGGGGCTGTGCCGTACGCTCCGAGCACTCTCAGGTACGCGGTGCCCGCGGGGCTCGGGCCCGGCAGTGGCCGCGCCTTCGCCGCTCCCCGCGGGAAGCGGCTGCCCGCGCCTTCCGACGCCCAAAGCGCCCGGGGAAGGTCCCCCGAGCCTTTCCCACCACCCGCAGATGCCGGACTCGAGCGGCTGCTGTGAGGACAGGGCCGCCTCTCCGCTTTACCCCGAGGCGGGGCAGGCGGCGGCCGCCTCCGTTCGTGAGGGCTCTGGCAGCCCCCGGTGCTCCTGCGGAGCCCGTCCCTCGGCCCCTGGGCACTGAGGGCGTCCCGGGTTCAGAGGATGGGGCAGTGGGGTGGGGGCTCTGCTGTGAGGCTGGGGCTGCCCCAGAGGCAGCCAAACCTTTCCTGCGGAATTAGAGCCAAAGGTAGCGGCCCTCCCAGCCCGCTCGCCTCTGTCAGGGGAAAGCCCCGCCGCCCGCGCTCGGATGCTGCGTGTGCTCGGTGCCCGCCCGGCCCGTGACGGCTCCGAAAGCAGCCGCGACCTTCTGCCCTCACCAGAAGGAGCCATCGCTCACCTGCGGCTGCTCCCGCCGCCACACACCGCGCCGGGAGCCGGGTCTGGTTTGTGCCGAGGCCGGTCTGTGCCGAGCCCGAGGTGGCAGCAGGGGACAGCTTCCCTCTGACCGCGCTCCACGCCCCGGCAAGGCACACACGGCATATGAAGCTTTGAGTCCGATAAGGTGACCCTGCGGTAAAGGATCTGTGTAAGAACTTGCTGCTGTAATGCCGAGACCTGTACTAGATCTTAGTTGCGTTAATTATGAACGTCTTGGGACATTGTGTAGAAATTTGATATATTTTCTCACTTCGTTTGAAGCGCTTTCTGTATTTCATTCACAAGACCAGAGTAGATAGCTTAATGAACAAACCGCTAAAGTGAAGAAAACCCAAATCAGCAATAATCAATTGTAAAAATAGGCGTACTCCGGTACTGTACTTCTTACATAACTCTCCCATCTTCCTGGTCTGTTTCTATTCCTTCTTTTTTTCATGTCCCCTTCACAGGAAAGAATGAGTATGATCTTCTGGTCATTGGTGGAGGGTCTGGAGGCCTTGCTTGTGCAAAAGAAGGTTTGGATGCATAACAGAAGTTTTGGGTTATGTTCAGTGGGGTGTAAAGAAACTAAAGGTGTTACTGATAATCTTAAAGTTTTTTAAGAAGCGTAGTATGCTCCAGTATCTGCACCATTAATCTTTAACTTCACTCCATACAGTTAATCTGCAAATTGATTCACACCCTCAAATGGTGTGATCATGTTTGGCTTTCCTATTAACCTTTTTTAAAATATTTCTTCTTTTGTCATGGGAAAAACTAATAAGCTTCCATTTCACTGCTGTAAAAGTAATCAGAGTACCTCCATAGATACTGTATTTTTTAAAATATAATTTCCCATTTATGTGTTAAAACAACAATCCCTTCAGACTGTTTCTAGGAACTAACTGCTGTAGAGAACCTTGCCCCTTTGTATCTCAGGGTAACGTGTTCAACAACCCACAGTGTTCTTAAACATCTCATTTGAGGTCAAATTGCATTTTTAGGGTCAGTGGAAGCTGGAGGCCCCAGTCTGGATTATTAAGCATCTTCCAGAGAATGTGCTGACTATATAGGCAGGTTGGGTCCTGGTCTGGTATCTTGAGTTAGACAGAAAAAACCCACCAGCTGTCATCTCCTGTATTTTATCTGTATCTGTGCTACTAAAAATGTTTATGTTTGTGTATTTCTCCTTCCTCTAAATACATTACCTTCCTTGTTTGTTTAAAGCTGCTCAGTTTGGAAGAAAAGTGGCTGTTCTGGATTATGTTGAACCTTCCCCACGAGGTATGGAAGAGAAATACCAGGGTAATGATTGGAAATTATGTAATTCAGTTGCTCAGGTGAGCAGATTGCTCCAGACAACAGTGTCTAAAGCCACACTGTCTTCTTTGCTTAGAGTAAAAGTCCTTCAGCCCAGCTTGAGCCATGGCTGGTTCTCTCCAAGATGAACCAGCTGTGCCTCTCCCCAGCACATTCAGCTTGTTAGCAATGCTTGATGCTACCATTTATAGTAATGCTAACATTTGGAATAAAGTAAGTGAGAATATTCCCTCTGTCAAAATGGTATTTACAATTTCTAAAAATTACAAATTGTGTCATGTTGAGGCTCCTCATGTACAATGCATAAAATGAGATCTGCAAACGTGAATGTTCAGTTACTGAAACTTCTGAGCTCTGAGAAAAAAATCTTGAGATGGTTTGAATTTTAGAAGAAAAATATGCAGAGTTGGTTTTTATCAAACAAATGAGCACAAAGAAAGTTAGAAACTGATCTGTAGGAGACAGTGAACTATGTTGTTATGAACCTTTTACCTCCCATGTACCCAACTGCATTGTTACACTAATCTGATGCATTTACTTATTTTTTTCTTTTTTATTTTTTCCCAAGGAACCACATGGGGAATTGGTGGAACTTGTGTGAATGTTGGCTGCATTCCTAAAAAGCTTATGCATCAAGCAGCCCTTTTAGGGGGTGCCCTTAAAGATGCCCAACACTATGGCTGGAATATATCCCAACCTGTTCATCATACCTGGTAAAGACTGTTGCCATCTCCACTCCTGTGTGCTGCAAATGCATAGCAATAACCTTTTCCCAGCTGGTGTTTATTATGGGACAGTTAGGGGAGTAAATTTTGCATATGATATTTTAGCCTGGTGCTTGTTTTAAAAAAAGAACTAGTTTCTGGTTTTTCAGCGCAGAAATTATGTTGATTTGGACTTGATAATTTGCTTTGACAACAAAAACCACTGTGGTTCATTCCTCATTTTCAGCAATTGCCTATATCTTTGTGTTGGATAACCTGAATTTGTAGTATGATGACTTCATGTTCAGTTTCTTGTTTTGCGACAGGTCTGTGATGGCACAAGGTGTTCAGAATTATGTGAAATCCTTGAACTGGGGACACAGAATGCAACTACAAGAAAAGTAAATAACACTTTGAAGTTTGGCTTTCTTCCCACAATCAAGGAGGTGCTCTTGCCCCTGTAGAACTGCAGAATTGCCTTTGAAGTTTCTCTCTGGAACTAGTACTTTGAGTCCTTTTTGCTGGGGTCTGTAAGTGCCCTTGTCAATGTAAGCAATCTCTTCCTCTCCCATTTTCCTTTTTGGTGAAATAGTGGTTGACACTGACCATACACAAAAGCTTTCTTGCAGTGTAGTAATACTCCCTTTATGCATTAATATGAGGCAGTCTTTCTTAAGATACTTTTGATCTCATCTCCCAAAATTTTCTATGCCATACAAACCCACAGCCAATACAATGCTAGAGCAGCAGATTTTTTTTTGCTTTCAGTACAGAAATCATTCCAAGTTTTTCAGCATGCAGTTCCTTTTATAGAGAAATGATATTAATAGAAAATTTAACAGATTCTAGTCTTGTAACTCCTGCTGAGTCACTTTGGTTCTCAAGTGAGCATTGTATCAGAAATGCTATAGATAGTACTAGCAATGCTATGGCTAAAGGAAAATGTCTTTTGAAGAGGTTAATAACCTGGTCCCAAAGTTTGTTACAAGGTCAGTTACTTTTCTGTATAGAGGAGTTAAGTGTGACACAAGAATTAAGTGACAAATTATGATACAGCTGCAAACAGTCCTATGAAATGAGATTCCTTCCTTTTACTGCTCTATGCCTGTTTGCCACCCTTTTTAGCACTTAAATACAGAAAAAGTAGCTGATTGTATCAGCTGTTATCTAGATCTATTATTAATAGAGCTATTCTTATTAAGTATGCATTGCTGATGCTGTTTTCTTCTAAACAGGAAGGTGAAATATTTCAACATAAAAGGAAGTTTTTCTGATCCACATACAGTCCGTGGTTTAACAAAAGCAGGTAAAGAGGTGAGCTGCTGTGCTGATTTTTTTCTGCAGTGTTGTTCACTTTGAATATTTCAGGTCATTTGGGAACTAGATTGTCCTTTTACAAATTGCTTGAGGTATTCAGTATTGTTTTAGTGAGTGAGATTTGTATTTTCCACTTAGAAGAGTTGTTTATGAACTTGACTGGTGCCTGCTGAGTCCCTGACCTGGCCTGTTAGATGCTATTGCTTTTTTCTGCAGGTGGAAATTCTGAGACAATAGATTTTAGTTTGTTTTGGTCAGTCATGCTGATGCTTACAGAAATGTTAAGTTCTGAGAATTAGGTTGCTCTGAGCTGTTTGCCTCCTTCAGGTGCTTTGTAGGGGTGATTAACTCGGTAATACCAAAGGGTGTGTGGGAGGCAGTCAGTGTGAATGCACAGATGGGTCACATAATGGATGGTGGCCATTGCTGCCTATTTAACAAGGCCTGAACGTGCCTTTTTAACACCTTTTGGAGGGTAATTGTTAATTTTACTGATTAATATCAGCTTGAATAGCAGGCTTTTGGGGGTGGGTGCCTAGGATTTTCTAGAAACATTCTCCTTTTGAGGTAGCTTAACTCCAGGCCTGAGACAGATTTTACTACTGGTGATCTCTGCATGTTTTATCCTGACAAAAAATTGATTTTAAAATGGTATCATTTGTGCATAACTATTGCTTTCAAATAATCATCAGAATCTTTCTCAGTGTAAGAACAATTGCATGGTTAATATTAAAACAAATCCTATTAGGGAATGGGTAGGAGAAATTCTGCAGGTCTTGGTTTGTCTCCATCGTTTTTTAAAAGCACAGATAAAAGGATTGCAAATGCTCGATTTTGATTTTTTATTTTTGTTTGTAGACTGTTGTTACTGCAGATAATATTGTCATTGCTACTGGTGGAAGACCAAAATACCCTAATCAGGTAAGTTACCCTTCCATTTGATAACTCCAGTGCTTTGCTGGCTGAGATGCAAAACACAGTGAAGGAGGATAACGAGTGCAAAAATAAAGCAGCATATGAGATTTTTTTTTTTTACTTGTGTCATACAAAAAATTGTCTTCATGTAAAGGATGGCTTTTAAAAAAAACATTTCCATAGACAGCAATTGCTCCGATTCAGTATGTTGGTGTTGCTTAGAGCTGTAGGATAATTCAAGGTTGGAAGTCAGCAGCCCCAGATATATTCCCCTTGGTCTGTGTTTCAGCCAACACAGCCCAAATTGCTATTAGCTTTTATTGTTGGCAGGATTTGTATTGTAGATTCACCTGTGTGATCATAGGTTGCAGGTGCACGGGAGTATGGAATCACAAGTGATGATCTGTTCTGGTTAAAGGAATCTCCTGGAAAAACGTAAGTTGCCTTACCATGGCTGTAACATATGCTGGCAATCCTACCTTTTCTATATGGCAAGGTGAAAAATGTTCAAATTTGCCTTTTGTACACCAATTTTTCTTTTCCTTCTGAAAATGTGCTTTACGATGCATCAATATCATACTACCAAATTTCATAGTATCTGATAGATCTTCCCCTTCCTCCTCTTATGAAATTCCCTTCTAAAATCCAATTCAATACACGTTTTCACTATGTTCGGTTGTGCTGTAGCGATTACACCCCAAGTCACAAGAGGGCAGCATAAACTCACCCGGGGACTGCTCAGTCCCTGTTCCTCGATTAGGGGAGAAACTCTAACATAATTATGCGTTCTCCTAAATTGTGGCAGTTTTGATAACAGAAGAAAATATGATGAGACATTTGGATTACTTTTGCTTTGGAAGCTATTGTTTAACTGAAATATTGAAACACTGGTTTTAATGGAAATACTAAAATGCCATAGTTTTTTACAGCACATAGCACAGTAAGATTATGAGTTAACACTGCACTACAGAGCAGTTTATTGATGAAGGTAATTGTGATAGGAAATGCAGGTTTGCTAGTCTGAAAGTTGGATAATCCTTTTTTGTCTTCTCTATTGAGCAATTCTAGAAAAAGCAAAAGAGACTTTGAACTATAATACTCGTCTTTCTGGAAAAAAAACATAGTTGCCATTCATGGCAGTGACTTTCTGCTATAAAAAAATGAACTGTGTTAAGTTGAACTTCAAATAGATAAATGAGGCTTCCGGGTACAATGTTAGAGAGAAAATGAATTTGCTGTTATTTGTAGTGTATTGGTCACCTCTTGAATTTTGAAAGCATGATTTGCATGAGGAAAGTTTTTAAGAAAAGCAACACCCACATTCCCCACCCCCCCAAAAAAAACCCCAAAAAAACCCAAACCAAAATGCAAGATTTATCCTTGTAAGATATTTCTGTAAAATGTGGCTCTTGTCCAGTTACTGCTAATGCAAGTTGTAACAGTGTAATGTGGGAGTCTAGTGTTTATATGTTGCATTCCTGAGATTTAGTCAAAATAAGCCTGCAGGGGCTACAGTAGCATTTCTGTGCTTTATCAGGCTGTGTCTTAGTAAATGAAGGAGGGAGTTGTTAAAGGTTTGTTTCTGTCGGATTTGTTTCTATTATAAATATTCCCAAGGTTCAGTTTAACACCTTTTGTTTTTAGTCTGAGCTGTGTTGTAGTTATTCTTTCTTTTCTCCCTCTCCAAATGTACATATCTCAGCTACAAATTACATGCCTGGAGGTTATAGAACTGTCAGTCCTGCAGTTATTCATATTTTTTTTAAAAAAGTAAACCATTAACCAACTTAGAAGTCCCTTAGATATACAAACATGGGGAAGAAACTCACTACTGAGATGAAGGATTTTGGCAGAGTGAATTAGAAAAGATGCCTTGAAATATGTTGAGAATGAGTGAGAGATTGAGCAGGTGTGAACAAGGTTAGGTTCTGCTTTCCTGACTTTTCTTTTAGACACTGACAATGCCCAGGAACCCCCTGTTTTGTACAAAATAGTGTGATTAATATGGGGCTGATACTATGAATAAGTGTCAGCTGAAATCTATTTGTCATTTAATGAAAAGGAAGAGCAAACATATGACCATATCACAGAACTTTTCATTCTTTTCCCTGTGAATCTCCAGTAGATATTTCTTTATGGGCAGTACATGGCTTTTTGCAGCACTTCTCAGGAGCTGCATGCTAATAAGGGAGTGATCATCCATTCTCAGATGAATCAGATGCCCTAATGCTGGAAAAATTATTTCCCATTATGTTAAATTGTTTGCCAAACATAAACCCCAGACTAGCAGATTTTAATCACTTTTACTCAACCTATTCTCTGTACACCTTCAGAAGCTGTATGTTTTTATTGTAGGATAGAGAGATGTTATCTGGAGCCTTTTGTGAGAAAACATGTGTTGTACTGACTGCAGTCCCTGGGGCTTATGGTGCTGCAGCCTCCATGTCTGCACTCCTCAGAAGTTTAAAAGCATTGCTGTTAGAACTGGAAGATGCAGCAGATTGGTTTAGGGTAAGGCATAGGCTGCAAACCCATTCAAAAACCTAACAAAATACTTTATTGTCAGTGGAAATACTGTGTGGCATGCGTTTCCAAACTGAGATTTAACAAGTCTGCAGACGACATAAACAGCAAAGGAGTGCAAGTGCAGCCTGTGCAGCAGCTGCCTGGCTGGAGCTGCTTTTACCTGCAGAACAGGGACTAAGCATTCTGCCTTTTCTACTCAGCAAATGTAGGGAACTGAGGATGTGGTCAGGAGAGAGAAGAACTGCTGCAGTGTAGGGAGCAACTGGGGACAGAGAGGGAAATGGCTGTGCTGGAGAGCTGATACACCTCATAAACTACAAGTGCTGATGGACAAGTTCAATTATATTCTTGATTGAAAGGATGTGAAATTTTGGGAGAGATAGGAGCTGGAGTTATTTAAGAACTAAAATGGATACATTTGATAAATACCAGTCTAAGTAAATCTATTTAAACCTGTTTTCTATAACGGCGTACACAAATGTTTGAAGACAGGAAGGGCAAATATTTGGTGTTTGGAAAAATATGACAATTAAAAACCAGATGGTTATAAATCAAAATGAAATTTAGCAATTAATAAAATCTTGCATTGGGAACTGTAAACTACATGATAGGAAGACATAATCTAATTGATAGACCATCCCCGTGTGCTGAAAGATGACCTGTCAGGGAAGAAAATTGACCTGGCTGAATACAGAGTTTTGGCTGAAACTCAGGGAAAAAGGGAGTGTTTATGCCCCTGGGAGAAGAGGGAGGACTGCAAGGATGCCATGAGGTTGTGCAGGGAGAAAATTAGAGGGGCCAAACCCCAATCTGAACTTAATCTGGCTACTGCTGTAAAAGGCAGTAAAAATGTTTCTATAAATACAGTAGCAGCAAAAGGAGAGCTCAGGAGAATCCACATCCTTTATTGGATGTGTGTGGGGGGAGAATCACAGTAATGAGGATAAGGAAAAGGCTGTTACTTCATGCCTTCTTTGCTTCAGTCCTTAATAGTAAGAGCAGTCGTTCTCTGGGTTCCCAACCCCTGAACTGAAAGATGGGGACAGGGAACAGAATGAAGCCTCCATAAATCATGAGGACTTGGTTAGAAACCTGCTACAGCGCTTGGACATCCACAAATCCAAGGGGTGGGATGGGATCCACCCCATGGTGCTGAGGGAGTTGATGGAAGAGCTGACTGAGCCACCCTCCATCATTTACCTGTAGTCCTGCCTAACTGTGGGGTCCCAGCTGACTGGAAGTTGGTGAATGTGACACCCACATCAGAAAATGTTTTTCTGGTTGTGCAAAAATACGAACAAGCTCATTCTATTGCTTTCTTCTTCTTTTTCTATAACAGGTTGATTGTTGGAGCCAGCTGTATCCTTTGAAAAAGCCTGTGATGTTCTATGATTATAAGTAGCATAGCTGTCTTTCCTTCAGTTTTCAGAATTCTTTTGCTCATGTCATATAGTTGAGTTGGTAATAGAATAATACTAGTTTTCTATGCAGTAGCATCATGGGAATTAAGATCAGCTGAGGATAAATTCTCAAGATCTTAAATCCAGTGTTAACTATGGGAACAAGACTTCCGGTTTTTATTCTATGTACAAAAGCAAGCAAAAGATGTATGTGTGTGGAGAACTTGGTATCTCACTTGTATGCTACTCATATATTGTGTTTATCAAAATTGTTTACATTTGCTTAGCTGCTGCATCACCAGATATTTCCCTTGAGTGTGCAGGTTTTCTAACAGGCATTGGATTGGACACTACAGTCATGATGAGAAGTGTGCCACTTCGTGGGTTTGATCAGGCAAGTACACAGTATCTTACATCTCCTTATCTAGCAAATAAATTAAAATATAGATTTGATTATTTTTATCTCCTAAAGTAAAAGTGTTGTTTGCAGCTCCAAACATTTCCTAGGATGTGCACAGTTTTTGAGGTAGAAGTATTGTTGCTTAAGTGGCAGTGACAAACACCACTTGTGGTAGTGACACTAGTGACAGCTCCTGGTTGAGTGCCACCCTCTCCCACTTTGGAGTGGCTTCCTTAAAACTAACGGCTTGTATACATTAAAAGTGGTGGCATGAGTTTGCAAAACATTGTGTAAGAATAATTCTTGGAGTTTACACTTCTAAGTGAAGAAATCGACACCTGTAATAGCATGAGGTCTGAGCAAGCAGGAAATAGTGTGTGTGGCACTTGGTCAAAAACTTACAGCAGGGCTTGCTCTGAGAACTTGATCCTCTGTAGGCAAGAAGAGCACAATGGCTGTACCAAAGTTAATAAAGTATTAATGGAGATAAAATAATTATGTTCAGTCTGCAGCCACATTGAGTCTGATGGAAACTGATTAGTGAGCGCTCATGTTTCTGAAGAGACATAACCCTGCTGTTGCCTTCATATTAGTTAATATCAACTTTGAAAATAAAGTTTTGTAAGCTGAGAGAGCTTGTGTGGAGTTGTTTGTGAGTGGTTTTGTAATACCCTTTAAGTAATAAACATACTCTGGCAAGGTGCAACCTGAGTTTCTGCAGTCAAGAGCACTGATGTCTTTGGATAAGCCTGTTGATGCCACATTTTACTGCTTCAGTGTGGTGTGGCATTATTTCAAACAGACTCTTAGGACAAAAGTATTATTAGAACTTTTCATGAAACCTTAGTGATTGCAGAGAAATGTCAGGTGTTATGGCAAAAGGAAATATCTTTCTCTCATTGTTCTATGAAAGTATTTAATTTCATCAAACTACTAGAAAATTGTAATTATGGTAATGGTAAATTGGATATTCTCTAGATCATCTAAACAACAAATGCTTTAAAAGCGACCATTTTATTAATATACTTTTTTTTTTTTTTGAAAATAATTTGAGTATTCAAGTGTAGGTGCCTCTTGGAATGGAGTTGCAGGTCATAGTGGCTCCCGAAATTATCAAGTATTAGCAGTGCATAGTAACTAAGTGATAAAGAGTGTTTGAAATGCACAAGGTATTTACTGGGGTTTCCTGAACCCAGCTGAAGGAGGATTTACATTATAAAGGTCATATGTCTAAGAAAAACCAAATTTGTTTCACTACTCAACAGCAAATGGCTTCTTTAGTAACTAATCACATGGAATCTTATGGCACAAAATTTTTAAAGAGATGTTTGCCAACTAAAGTTGAAAAATTGGAGAGCAACAGATTGCAAGTCACTTGGAAAAATGCTGACCTGGACACAGAAGAAACCGATTCTTTCAACACCGTTATGTGGGCAGTAGGTAAATATGATTATCTTAACATTTCTTTGCAATGCTTTCCATTCTGAAAGTGAAGTCACTTCATCATGGGATCAAACAGGCCCCCCCCCCCACCCCCAGGAAATGTTTAGTGACTTGAACATTGATAGTTGTTTAATTCTTTTCTTGCATGCTTGACTTGTTCATTTATAGTCTAAGTGAATGGAGGACGTCTGTGGTAACTATTTTTGCATGAGCTGAAATAAATGGGAGACCATTTAGTCTTCCTCACTTTTACTAAAGTAAGAACATGAATTCCAGCAAGCTCTGGTTTGCAGGTAGTGTTCTTGAAGTCCATACTCATGATTGATTCATGAAGCTATTCACTGTAAGTGCATATTTATTCTGTTTAAGAGGCTACTATTTCTTCTAGGATTTTTTCTAAACTATGCTGCTTAAGTTTGTTACTGTGGCCATCATCCAGTTCAGAGAAAGAGAAGTAACTGTGTATAAAAACCCAAGCTCATTGTAGAGAGCCTTGAAGCTACAGCTTTTTGAAATCTGGTTAGGGACTTTTGCATATCTCAGACCCCTTAGAACTGACATATGAGTAAGAGTAAAGTAGTTTGAAAGAATGCTGTGACAAATGTCTGTGAGCATAACCACCAGAAATGGGAATCAAATCTGAGGTTTGCCTCTTTTGAGACTGTCAAATGCTACTTTCTGCAAGGACTAACACACTAAATGATATATGGTACAAGGCTCCAGCCCACAGGAATGAAAATATTCCTTCAGTGTTGCTTCCCTAAGCTGCTCATTTGTCGCTGTTACAAGTCTGTCCTCAGTTCCTGTATTGGTTCAGATGGGCTGTAAGCCCACCAGAGTAGGAGACGTCTTGTCTTTTATGCTTTTAAAACTTTGTGAATATCTGGAATTCTAGATCAATAATGCAGGGCTAAAGGTAGTAGTGGTATTTGGCAGGCAGATGATACCTGGCAAACAAAGTAAGTAGGCTTAAACATACTGCCAAAGAAATCTGTTTTGTTGCAGACGAATAATCAGTTTTACTAGCAGCTTTAGCAATCCCCCTGACTACTTTATATTCTTTTTATCTGGCACTACTGTTTTAGAGTAGTGGAGATGCATTACTCTTTCATTTGTTTATAACATAAATTTAAATTCTTGTGGTTGTAGAATAGATTCATTACAGGATCAGAAACAAATCATTTACAGCACTTTTTATTTGCCCAGAGGACTTAATCTACTGTCTGGTTGTTCCATTTCCCTGGTTTAGTCAGCTTTATATCTTCCTAATACCCCAAACTGAGAGCAGGTTGTGCATTGTGACAAATGTTTTCTTTTCCTTACTGTAACTACTACTCTCTTAGAAGTGCCTTGGGCTCTACAAATTGTGGAAACAGCCTGTAATAATGGATTATTCTCACCAAAACCAATCAAACAGACTAGTGCTTGCCAAAAGCAAAAAAAGTTCATGCTATCTGGACACATTAACAATCCTGAAAACTGTAGAATAATATTCATGAGGTGAGATGAAAATGTTTCCAAAAAGTGGGTTTCTGAATGCTGTATTTGATTTTTCTTAAGCTTTCTGGTAAAGTACCCAGCCCATTCTGTGGTTCTGTGAAACGTTCACTGAGTTGGAGACACTCATGTCAAATGTCAAGCCAGTTTGTTTACTTTTGTCTAAGATGGAAAAAGGAGCTATTAAGTTGAAATAATAAGAAAAAAAATCTTGGATTACTGTTAATTATAATGGAATAAGGTTGCATGATAGACTGTTGCAATTCAGTTGTAATATGAGTCTGCTCACTATTTCAATTCGGAGGAACTACATGTATTATAATTTTTGTCATAGATTTGAGTTACAATCCATATTTAGAAACAGCAAAATAAATAGTTTGAGGATTTTGTTGACTTTTTTAGTGTTCAAGTTGACACTCCACCCTTAAGGATTAAACACATTAACAGTTAAAGCTGGTTAATTGGTGTGCAGTCCATATGATTCATTGTTTTGCTCTGTATCAACACACCCACACCAGGTGTCTCAGATAATAGGCTGGGAAACTTGGTGGTGTTGAGGATTTCCTGTCTGCAGATGTGCCAGTTACAATACTGATTGAAACAAGTCAGCTTGTAGAGTTGGTTAAAAAACAGCTGCTCATGTTAACTAATTGTAGCCTAAATTATAGCACATATTTCCATAAATTTTGCCAGTGCATCATGGAATTTTAGTAGGATTCTATGAATCATGTTAAAAATAATTACTGACAGTCGGACATAGTTTAATAAGCTACAGTACTATCTCTTAATGTCAGGCCTTTAAAAAGAAAATTAGATTGTGTTTCTATGACGAGTTTTGTTTTGCTTTTGGAATGTGTGATTTTCTGCTTGTGTGGATAAGCCAATAAAAGCAGGCACAATGCTGTCTTTGTTTTTCTAGCAGCTTTTTTAACTAGTCAAAATATTTGAGGGGGAAAAAAAAAAGGAATTTCATTTTGATACAGTTAAGTGTCATTTAAAACTTTCAATCCAAAGTTTTGTAGGTGGCTGTCATGGAGCTGTGATACCTTGCTGAGGGACTACATACTGTTATATTCCAGCTCAGTGCAAGATCTTGTTCTTGACATTTATTTGATTTTTCCAGTTCAGCTCTGTATGTCCTTCTGTCTTACTAGTGCTCTCTTCGGCTTCTAAAGAATTCTCCTGAAATTGAGTAAGATTTTGATGTTTTGAGGTTTTGTTTAATGTAGAAACAATAAACTTGTACTACTATAAGTACAACAAGGACACACAAAAAAAAAATGTTTGTTAGATGCCTAATTTACCATTGCTTTGGAACTCAGGTAAATGTGTGCATGTTCAGAGTAAACATGGGGTCTTCATCCAAAGAGTTGAGATTGATAACTCTGTAAACAGATGCAACTGCTGAGCTTCAGGAGATCAGGCTTTGTAGAGAGCTCCTTTTCAGCTTTCAAGGGCCAAAACCTGTGGCTGGAGTGCAGCAGCTGCAAACAGCTAATATACAAAAGGAACTGGTACGTAGTATTTTCATGTGAGTTTGCCATAGGTGCCAAAATGTTATTGCTGTAATTGAAATTTGATTATTCACAAAATCCTTAGAAAAGATAACTGAGTCATTTCATCTCCAGTGGGGTCCTACTGTGCGGAGGAGCAACACTGAGTGGATGATTAAACTAAGCAGGTATTTGCAAAATAGTCTGGAATTAGTTTGTCAGAGAATATGAGACAGTGTGCTAGCAAACTGTGACAGAAAGAGCAATGACCAGCAGCAGATTTTAAGTTCATCTTTATAAAAAGAGTTTTCTCCTTCATGAGGGCAGTGGAACAACCATTCTCAAGTTCCAGTGCATTTGTAAACTTAGAGGATCCTGACTGTGTCTTTAAAATAGTATCATCTTTGCTGTAAAAAAGAATTACAGCTCTAGGTCAGTGTAAACCTGAAAATGTACCAGGTGTTGCATATCATATCATACCCTATCAAGCACATTGTTCTTTGTATCACACTGGACATTGGGCAGATTTATTCTGTTGTGCAGTAAAATAGAATCCTCACTGTTCAGTATCAACAAAGGGTTAAGTACATAACATTTTTTGTAATAATTTTCTTCAAGGCTTACAACCAAACCGGTTTGGATTAACAAGGGAAACAGAAATTTTGTTATGAGATTTTCTGTGAAAAGTCCCATCAGGTAAAAAATTGCTGTGATCTCCTGTGAGCACATCTGTGCCAGTCCCTGTAGAAAAGGGAACAGGCTTTAGATTTGTCTTGCCATCAAGCTTTTAATCTTTGAGCTATTCAGTGAAAAATAAAGCACCTTGGTTGATCTCAGGCAACTGTTAATGCTAATGTGTTTTGGTTTGCTGAAGCTTTGGGTCTTCATTCTGAGCTTCCCATGTTTGTCTCTCTTACTAACTTAAATTCATTACTCTCTTGGTAAGATATGGTTTCTGCAATCCTAATGAAAATTGTCATTCTCATTATATCAGCCAATGCTTTTAGGTTTTTTCACAGTATCTAGTCTTAAGGACATTTATTCAGCAGGGCTATTTTTAATGTGCTTTTCCCTTTGTTTAACCAGCCCATAAATTTTGAGTGTAACTTCTATATTATGCTGCTTATTTTACCAGCTATAACTACAAAAATAACTTGTTCATTTGCTAGGCTATGCCTCTAAGTCTGCATATGAAGAAGGTTGGATTCAGAATTATTTCAGCACTAAGGTGCTATTTGAGATGCTAACCTTTACCTAGATTTTAAAATGGCAGAAAATTACTCCAAACTAATTTCTTGAAAATAGTACAATTACTGTGACAGTTCATGCAGAATACAGATTCTGTTCAGTCATAAATCCTGAGGAGATTAAAGCCAATGATGTACCTCACTTGGGAATGGTGGTTGAGTGCTGGTTTTTGAGACTGCAGAGCCATCCTTTGACACCAAACCTTTGGTTAAAGCAAGCTTTAATGGGAGAATTAATGTAAAAAATATCTGTAGCTTTCTTCTCAGAAAATCTTTCCAGCCCTCTTCACTTTCTACAGGATGTTGAGAAAAGTAGAATTTTAGAAGTCTGTTCCATGCTGTAAGTTTTTAATTTGATTACATGTCAATCAACAACTTGGAGTTGCTTTTGTTGTTAATTCCAGGTGTTCACTGGATGGCCGTGGCCAGGTTTTTGCTCATTGCACTATGAGCTTTCTACTGAGATGACTCCTCTGTGTAAAAAGTATTAGTCAGTGCTACAGAAGAGTACAGTGAGCAGCCTTGGCAGAGAACCAGTTACTGCCCAAGCACTGACTAAGAGCTGGATTTTTTTCAAATTGTGGCAAGCATGCTGGAGGTTTACTAGTAATGGATATAATGTTCAAAAGCATCCTTGTAGAAATGATGCATGCTGCTATCAATGTGGTAAAGGTTCTGAACTTTTTTTAACCTTACTTAATCTTATTCTCCTGTATATTTTCCTGTAATCTGAACAGTGGTTAAACTGAATTGGTATTTATTAGTCATTATCACTGGTTATGTTTTAGTGAATGTCTTGTGGGTTTTAGGAGACATTTGAAGGAGGAAAGGGTAGTGATCTTGAAACTAATTTGAGGAATGTGTCAGAAGAGAGTATTGAGACTGGGAACACAGACAAGATTAAGGTTAAGGTCAGAGGAGGTCAGACTGGATAAAGTTATAAGGTGATGTGTAAAAATGCCAATGTATACAGAAGAAGTGGAGAAGACTGCTGGGCTTGAGCTTTATTCCAGAAAAACTCTTCTGTCACCCAGCAGTATCCTCACAGTGGCCATCTACAATAAAGTGCATGGTTAGCTCCAGTTTGGATTTTTAAAATGTTGGGATGCAAACAGGCATTCCAACTACTGTGGTTAAGAAACTCTGGAAAACCCATTATAAAATTCTGTTGTCAGCTGCACCTTTATCATTCTGGGAAATCTTACTGGATGCAAGAATATGCTATCGCTCATTTACCACTGCTACTTACCTGACTATGGCTATTCCTCTGACTTCCTCTGAGCTTAGCTGCTTCAGTCTCCACTGGTGAAGGTCCTGCTCCTGAAGGTTGCAGTTTGACATGTTTTCCCCTTGTTCTGTGTTGAGGTGTGATTACCAGAGCTCTCCGGGCAGGTGATGGGACACAAATGCCACACCACAACACAGCCATCCCAGCCAGTGTCAGTGATGTGAGCTTCAGCCACTCCCCTGTCACTCCCCACAGGGGAGCCCCCTGGCTGGCACCCCCCTTAGGAAGCCATGTTGTTAGGTTTTACAAAAACAGATGGAAAAGCTGTTTTTTCTTTTAAAGTTAAAAGCAAATGGGGGCCGGCACAGAAAGCCGGGCTCTATGTGGTTTTCACAGCTGTGTGGTAAGTGTATGGGCCTATGAAAGATGAGATTTTGGTGTGCTCTTAGAAGTGCAGGAGGCAGGTAACCTTTTTAAGGGTCAAATTTAAGTTACACCTTTCTTCTAGATGTCTGGAAGAATGTTTTGTTGATGTTGTGAATGAAAGCTAAATCTAATCTTGTGTCCTATACAATTGTACGTTCCTGTTCTTCAGCAGTTTTAGGATATTTTTAAACTAAAAGCACGCGTGCTTATTTTCAGCAAAGGGTGGGTTTGTGTGCCTGGTAGGATTTTGGATCTTAGAAATAATCTGTGAAGTCATGTTTTCTTGAAGTTGAAAATGTGAAAAAATCAGGAGTTACGGGTATAAAATGAAAGTCTGACTGAGAAATGGTGAGAACTTATTTTATAAGTAAGTGAATGTTGGGAAATATCAGAATTCCCTAAATTTGGCACAACTACTTACCATGTATAATCATGAGCCTAAGCTACTGGATTTGAGATGAAGCAAGATCAGTAAGTATAATTCTTGTTTATGGAGGTGAACCTGCTTAAAGGCTAATATGACTTCAGTTCAGCATTTAAAAATTTTGGTTTTGCCTTCAGAAATAAGTTAGGCAGTAAAATTGAGAGAGAAACTTCACTATGAGAAGCAGCACATTTTTTTGTAACTCTTGGCTATTAATACCAAGCTGTACATGTGTTAAAATAGACTGCAATGGAAAGGTTAAGTGTTATCCTGCAGGTTTGATAAACTCAACTGTTGTTGTCAAAGGCTTTAAATGACTCTATTGACAGTTTTTCTTTTTTTCCTCTCTCAGTGCCTGCCTTTGCGTGCTAAGTTTTCTCTTGGCTCTGCCTGGCAGGAAAAAGAGGAAACTAGAAAACCCCATTAGTTGTCCATTTGCAGAATACCCAGGCTTTACTCTCAATACACAAAAAAATACAACGGTAGGAAGTTGTTTCACATCCGAGCCAAGATAAGGTCCTGGAGGTTTATTATTTTTGTTGCCTGATAGCATCAGGACTGGGGAGCAGGGGGCAGAGAAGGAACAGCAGATCAACATCCCATGGGGACAACAGAAGGGAAGACAGACAGATAGCCAAGTGCCGACAGCTTCAGTCAGTGCTCCCAGAGGAAGTGTTGGTTTCACCAGATGAAATTAATACACAGAAGTCTTTACAGAGGCATTCAGATGTGACATTGTTTGAGAGGCCTGGCTATATGGCAGATGTATAAAGCACTGAATCATATGTTTACATATAATTAGGTCTGTATTGACAAGCCAGGTTTTCCTTTTGTTTAATAATTTCCTACATTAACATCAAAGAGCTTGTTTTTGTAATGAAAACACATTTCCCTTTTTGTTTTGCTTTGCTATAACTCTGTATTAACATCAAATGCAAATCATGACTCACACAAAGGAGACCTGCATCTGTAGATATATCCATATTCATTTAAAGCCTCTAAAACCAACACAATGTTAAAAAATTTCCTCTATTTTGATATATTCAGGTAATTTTTTTTCTATGTGATCCTGTGTAACCTTAAAAATGTTGTGACTGCCACATAATTTCACTGTGCTTATTAACTTTCAAGTTCCTGGGTCAGGAATTGCTTCCTTAGATACTCTGCAGAAAGCTCAGTGTAATGCTGTTAAGACATCGGTGATCTAAGGGGTAACTATGCACAAAACACTACAAAAATATATTTTTAAAATACGAGATAATTTGATATCTTTGGAATAGGAAGCTATAATAAAATCTGGGCTGGGTTGGATTTGCTTCATTTGTTTTTAAATACATTTAAAATTTTTCTAAACTCTACAAAAATAGCTCATATACAGTTTGAGATAACTAAATCAGTATTTAGGACTTGAGAGCAAAGTTGATAAAATTTTTCATCTAAGCTGATGGAACTAAAAGAGTTTTAAGATAAGTGTATTCAAATTACAAGAAACAAGGACTTCAGGAATGTTTAACATTGAACAGCATTTTTAATAATTTTTATTCAAAAAGTACACACAGCATACTGTTGGCATTGAGCCCCATTCGGTTAATATTTCTTGGAAATATTCACTGTAAAAGTTACTTAGTTTTTATATGTATTTGTGCTACATTAGGAAACTGAATTTAGAATGTTCAATAAATAGGAAATCACGTGTTTTTTGCACTTTTCCCAATGGCTGTTGTCTTCCATATTTAAAAAGGATAGCCCTCTGACGTCTGAGCAAAGGCAATAGTGATTGAGCTCCTTTCCCACGGAATGTCATATCCATACCTTCCACCCCTGCAGCTTTCTCAGTATAAGTTTTCTCATATTTCTGCTAGGACTATCAAATAGAACAAAGTTCTTGGAGGCCCACATTGGAGGATGCCAGCTTTTTAGATTAACACTGCTGAAGTTTTCCAATAGCTTTTACTTTAATTTCTTTGTTTTCTTTTCCTTAAGGCAGAGCCCCTGACACCAAAAGTCTCAATTTGGAGACAGTTGGAGTGAAAACTAATTCTGAAACTGGAAAGATTATCGTTGATGCCAATGAAGCTACTTCTGTTCCTCACATTTATGCAGTTGGAGACATAACAGAGGTACTGAGTCTACATAAACTATTTTACAATAACAGGAAGCCAACTTTGTTCCTGACTAATAACTAGTCCCCAGATGTAGTCATGCTCTAGTGTATATCTTAGTGTTTTGCACTTTTTCACTTGGCAGGGCTGGAGTGTTTATGCCAGCCACCTGGGTCAGTAATTTCCTTCACAGGGATCTTGTGAAGTATCACAGCATGAGAGATTATTGCTGATGTTTATCAGGGAATGCATCATTGGTCAGAGGCTAATAATGATGTCTTTATCACTCCTATTATCTTTCTAATAATGTTTTTATCACTTTTGACATATGACTTCATACTGCCTGTGAATGCTGAGCGAAAGCAGTTCTTACCTTCTGTAGCTCAGTACATGTGATGGGAATGACCATGACAAGTTCTCTGACTGCATTTGGGGTATTTTGGGTGTTATTTTTGACTAATCACAAAACAGCTTTTCAGTTTCCTGATGCAAAATGCTTCTGATAAAAGTACTTTCCATTAGAATAAGAAAAAGTTATTGCTGAAAATACTAAATGCATTTGACTTTTGTTCATGATTTGTGAATGATTATACTAAATAAACATGAGGGTTATGGCTTTTTTGTTTGGGGTTTTTTGGGGTTTTTTTGGGTTTTTTTAAGAAGGGGACATTATAACTTAAGGAAAATAATTTACTTGTTAGAGAGGTAAAACCAGATTTTGTGGTCCTATTCTAGTGCCATTGATAATCTATACTCACATATGACAAATATGTCTTGTCATGATAAGTGTGTACTTACATACTTTCAATCTTCCAATTTCATTTTACATAAGAGCTCAGATTATCTGCTGTAAGTTTGGCATCCCCAAATATGTTGATCTCATAAAAAATGTCTGGATTGTGAACTATAGAGTTACAGGAAGATTTTGTCACCTGCCTTCCATGCCTGGAAAATTTGGGCAATATGTAGAATACAGAGCAATGCTGAGCTTTGCAAGGTACAGAGTTCTCTCACCTGTTACTGAACTTTATGGAATTGAGGCCTTTCTATCAAGATTGGTTTTTCATGTAGTGCAGGCATCTGCCTTACAAGTCTGGTAAAGCTAAATACTGCAGCAATATCCAAACAGTATATATAGTATAATTTTAGAGAAGTTTAAAAGATTTCTCATTCTGCTACATTTAACATATTTTAAAGGTCTCTCACATGTATAATCCTTACACATTTAAACCAGGTGCTTTTTGTTTCTGAAGAGATGTAATGTATTAAATGATATCTTGGGAATAGCCCTGCAAATTTCTGACTGGACTCTGGAGCTGCCAGAGACACTTGATTCTCATAAACCTGCTGACTACTCCTCACCTCTCTGTGTAGATGTGTTTCTTCCTGTCTGTCTCCATCTTCATGTGGACTTGCCATTTCTTTTAAAATTGTGTTAAAACTCCTTCTCTTTTTTTTTTTCCCCTTACTCTATACAGCTTCTTTATCCTGTTGTCCTGTCCAGTCACTCAGAGCTTTGGGATTTTGTAGAGTTGTTCTCCTTTCTTCTCTTTTCACATGCAGGTTCCCCTCCTACACCTGCTTAGCCCTGATATATATGCCTTGGCTGGCCTCCTGCTTTCCAAAATTTTCTTTTTAATTTCATCCAAGAAGCCGTTGTTAGAGGCAGTGCTGGCAGGGTTTAGATTCTGTTGCTTATTTTGCTGCCAATCTGCAGTGTTATTTTGGGCGAGTAATTTCCTTTTGGATGCTTTTTGTCTTCTGCCCTTTGAGGATTTAGTTAAATAAGAAATATAAAGTTGGAGGCAGGATGCTTTCCTCTTTCCTACTCTGGATCTAAAAAATCATGTCTTCATTTATTTGTCATTTTCATTTTGTTGTTCAAACTTGGATTTCCTTTTCCTGCTTTTGTCTGTATTAGTGCAGGCTTTTGAACCTGAGTGGTTCAATAGACACTTATAAATATAAGTGTTAAAAACAGCAGCACAGTTCTATGCTGTGTCCAGTGTACAACTGGGCGGGGGGGGGGGGAAATTAAGTCAGTGCTCTGTAGAATACTCCCTTAAGCCTTTTACCTGCATATTGGCTCAAAGCAGGGAATTAAAGAGGTCATCATATTCATACATTTCAAGTGTTTAGAGATAAAAAGAAATATTTCCACTATCTTATCTGACTCCAGCACAATGGGACCTGTGTAATTCCACTTGCTAAGCAATGAAGTTTATTTTATTTGAATACTTAAATTAGTTTAGTCTTTTTTTTTAAAGCAGAATTAATTTAGATGATAAATTTCATTGGCATGGGAACCAGCACTGAAAGAAATTTCTGTGTTGGTACATGTCTCAAATTAACACACAAGAATCAAGGGCATCTGCTAAGAACCACAGAGCTGCAGAGCTTGGTTGTGGTACTTTCTGGGTGTGACCTGCCAAAAGAGCACAGGAAGGGGAATCTTATTTCCTCTTAGTGAGCATCAATGATGCCTAAGAATCATTATAAAACCAATTTTTTCCTCTGGTGTTCCTGCTCAGGATTTCTCTTTGCTCTGCTCTGTCCTTGTTAGAGTTTCTTTGCTACCATAAAGCACTTTTGCTCAAATTTTGTGAGCAGCTCCCAAGCCCTCCTCCCTTCTTTACCACTCCACACTGAATAAATGCTGAATTGCTACCAAATAGCAAGAACTGCTTTTTTTTGTTTGAATTCAGTGTCCTGCCTGGAAGGGGAGTGAGAGAGGAGGCAGCTGAGTTTCCTGATTGCTCAGAATTACTGTTTTCATTTGGGAGTCTTACCCAGCTGGTACAAGTGGGAATTGTGTGTGCATGGGTGTCTTGTTGCACCTCTGTATGACAAATGGAATCCTAATGTTACCCAAGATTTCATTTGGAAAAAAAGGGAGAAAAAAATCTGCCAGATGTCAGCCAGGTTTTGTACCCTCAAAAAACATTGTTCAAGTTTTGGCAAAATATTATTTTCAACTGGCAGGTGAAATTGTATTTCAGCATTTTCATCTTCTGTAATCAGGATCAGGAAGACCAAGCTGGAATTTCAGTTGGAGTTCTTTTTTTCAATGCTGATATAAACTCTCTGTGTTAAAATCCTTCCTCCAGTAGTGTTCCTGTTGAAAAGCATGGCACACACTATAAAGACATTTTCTCAGAAGGAGGTTTATCACATGGTCAGGCTGCTCTACATCTGTCATATTTCAAAGGGTGTTACAACAAAGATGTGTAGAGAAAGTGGAATGTACAGTATGTTGCTTTGAATAGAAATGAGACCAAAAAGAGTTGTGTTAGAACAAATACACATTACTTCAAAGCTTTTTAAACTCTCTTAGGACCGTCTCGGTTAAGTGTATAATCCATTGGAGGATTCTTATGAACAATTCATATCCATAATTATCAGCAGAGTAGTTCTACACATGACTGCAAAGTGAATGTTCATTTCAAATATTTACCAAGGAAGGTCTTTAAGTCATTGTTTATGAGGAATTGGGCTTTATCTGCATGGATGTTTTAGTAATTAGCTGGGTTTTATGGAATGCATGGCAGTGCTTTCACAATTTTATCTCTCGTTCCAATCTTCTATTCATTTCTGGAATGCCAAAACAACATATATTTCCTGCTACAGAAATGATTGGCAGACATGTTTCAGGGGAATGTGTGTAAGAAAAAACAAATTTCTTCTGATAAATTACATTTACAGACTTGAAAGTCAAAATGCTGGATTTAAAAAATGGTGACTTGACAGATGTTAGAAGGAAAAAGGGATAGACTTGCAGCTTTGTGATTTGTCATGAGCTGTGGAGGAAAAATAGATTAGCCTTCATTAACAATTAGAATAGTGATTTCTGTTATTAAGTTAGATATAATGTTTCAGATTGTTTTTTTGCAATTGAACTTTTAAATGGTTATTAGTACAGATAAAAGCCTAGATACCTATTAATATGTAGATAATTAATATGGTGTGTGTACTGAAGAAAATGGTAGCTAATACCATGTACAGAGTCTGTCTATGAACATACAAAAAAAGATAAGCTGGTAAAGAAGAATGGATTGCAGTAAATGCTAAAAAATTTCAGGTTAATGAAAAAAAAGTGAAAAACTTAGAATGTGTGTGATGAATAATCCTTATTTTATTTTCTGCTGAGAACTGGTTTTGAGATCTTATTGAATGACTGCCTCCAAGTGGGGCTTTGGAGGAGCGTGACAAGTGTTGTATCTAAATAGGACATGTATGAATCAAAACTTCACGCATTTTATAAAGCATTCCATGTTGTGCCACAAAACTGTTTCTCAGTTATGGCTTTCTTATGTTTCCACATTATTTCTTCTGAATTGGTGACCTCTTTTCTCAAGCATTTTGATGATAAGTCTTGGATGAACTCTTAACCAGTGGAGTTTTTTTATTAGATTTATGAATTTTGTTCAGTCTTATTTACCTATGTGGAGTGTTCTTCTTTGGGCTTGAAAATATTCCCTTGCAAATACCTAACTTCAAGTTCTTCTAAACCAGTTCTGCAGTTCTGATGCTCCAGTGGTGCTGTGCTATCACTCAGAATTAGGGTTCTGGCACATATACAACCCTGTTTGAATAGCAAAAGTAACCAGGACTTGTGGCTTGAACTGGAGCACGTCCTGGTCACATCCTGCTATCTTTCTATTCCCCACTTGCAGGAAGTTTGCATTTGCCAATAGCAATCCCTTTCAAGCCCCTCTGTAATAGCAGAGCCTGAGACCAGGACCAGCTCAGCCTTTAGGTCACAGTGATAGCAAAAGTGTTCCACTTTCCAGTCCAGGACCAACAGAGGAAGTCAGTAACAGTGTGTATAAATAGCTAGGGTTTGTGCTGGTGTTCTGTAAAAATGTGTCAGACAAATTTTTTTTTTTTTTTAAACCTCTGATATTTTAAAAACACTGTTGCTTTAAACTAAACTCTTCTTGCTTTAAAATGACATTTTGAAAAACTTCCTCGTGGCTTACTTTGGAAAGAAGGGGTGAAGTGAACAGTCAGCATGAGAATATGTGCTGCTTTTCAACAGATGACATAGATGATAAGATATAAAGATTTGACATCTTTGTCACGTTTCCCCTCCATTAAGACAGATAGTAGACTTTAAAGCATGTTTGGACAGAAATTATTGTTTTTTCTATTTGGAGCCCTGGCTACCTAGCTGGAATTCCAAAGATTTGGCCTTCCTCTGACCATTGTCCCAGGAGAAATCTTTGGATGCTGCTTCTCCTTAAGATCAAACAAAGCTTTGTGCTCTCTTCTTAGGGCCGTCCTGAATTAACAACCACAGCAATAGCTGCAGGAAAACTGCTGGCTCAGCGTCTTTTTGGCCAGTCTTCAGAACTGATGGACTATGACAATGTGAGTTGTTACATCTTTTTTTCAGTAAGAACAATTTTTGGCTTTTTTTCTTTTGAAGAATTATTAAGGAATTGCATTTTGTCACCCGGAATCCAGCTTTGACAGCAGCCAAAGTGGAGGTGTGTGCCCGAGCTGCACCTCTCAGTCGTGCACAAGTGTGTGCCAGGCAGCTGCTGCACATGCTTCAGCAGTAACACCTTCTGCTTCCTCCCAAGCAGGTGCCTACCACAATCTTCACTCCCTTGGAATATGGTTGTGTTGGCCTGTCAGAAGAAGCAGCTGTGCAACGTCACGGATCAGATAATATTGAGGTATGAAAACATTTTTTAATTTTCTAGTTGGTGTCAGAGTTACCCTATGGCAAGGCAGAATTTTCACTGCTGTATCAGGTAAAATTTTTGGTCCCCAAAATACTGTGTTTATAGTTAGGGAGTTAGTGTCTCCAGAAGTGCTCAGAACTTCAGTAGTATTGCAGCAAGTCACAATGGGAACTGTTACCTATTTGGCTTAAAATCACTGATAGGACGTGACAGCTTTAAAGTAGCTGGCATTTGAGCACAAGTTACATTGTGCAGCATACTTCAATAATGGTTATGTTACTTTCTACGAGTTACCCTGGAAAAGATACGTTTTGTTACTCCCTTGCCCCAGGAAGAACCATTAATGAAGAATAAAGAATTTACTATTCAGAATGCAAAAATTACAGTTTGGATTTTGCTGTGGAATGCATTATTATAGATATGAAAAGATTCTTGGATTTCATTCTTTTCAGTAAACAAGACATTGAACCTTTGGGAGAAGCTTAAAAATGCTAGTTTTTTCCCTTTAATTTGGTACATTAGTCTGAGTAACATTATTTGTGAGGTTTTTTTGGGTTTTTTTTAATCTAATGATTCTCTGAGAAAGGTTTGTGTTAAGCTCTTACTGTGCTTTCCATATTTTTCTTTAAATAACTAACAGGTTATAAATAAATCAGTTTTTATACAAAGGTATAAATATGTAGTAATAGTAGTAATTACAGTAATAAAACCCAGATTTTGACATAATAGTACTCTCTAACACACAATGTTGTTTTTCCTACCAGGTATACCATGCATATTACAAACCTTTAGAATTTACAGTGGCTGAAAGAGATGCAACTGATTGCTATATCAAAGTGAGTTTTGTGAGCTTTTAACTTGCTTTTAACTTAAAATGGGATATGGTACAGCCAACTTTAAAGGCACTGTTTGGCAAAAGCAAACATCTCAAGATGGATATTTTCTTGGTTAGAGACATTTTGAAATTGCTTTACAGATAGTAGAATTTTTCAGAGCTGACATTCTGCTGATAAATGCCATCTTTGAACTGCTTTTAAGATCCTGAGAAATATTTCAAATTCTACAGAGATCAAACTCTGCTTCTCCCAGCAAAGTTCTTAACTGGTTACATGTAATATTTATATTGATACCTCTTGCCAAAAGTACGATACCTTCAAAAAATTAAGCATAGGGCTTACAAAACTACAGTAACTATTCAGTCTCTACTCATGAAAACAAAAAAGCTCCTGGTATAGACCAAAGTGCCAGACCTGAAAAGGGCCTTCTGCAGCAATCCAGTTGCTTCAGTGTTTGAAAAGTTTTTCATGCTCTTGCCTACAGTAGAGAATCTTAGATAATATGAAGTGTAGTGTTGGTAGAATATACCATAATTCTCTTTTTCTTCCTTTTCTCACCATCATCAGGGAACAGTCTTTTTTGCATAAATGTGTCCATCAATTATATTATACAATATTATATTATTATGTAAGGAATGTCCATTGTCAATAATTGCAAGCAGTTTTTCTGACTATTTTGTCAGTTCTTAATTATGTAAATGCTAGCCTTAAGTGTCCCAGGTACCAGTGTAACAAAGGTGATGATATTCAATTTTATGTATTCCCTTTAAATTATGTCAATTAGAGTAAATATTTAGAGGTGAAGTAGTAACAGCATAATAGTTGTTGGATGATATTTAATATAATATAGTTCTTACCAAACTCTCAAAACATATGAACAAACATTTAACTTGAGTCTTTCAAACTCTATTGCAAGAACTTTTCTTTTAAAACGCCTTAATATTTAAAGTTCCACATCAGGATTGCTGCTGTTCCTGGCATTCCTGATGAAAGAATTTAAGCTTTTACTGAATAGCAGAATTTAGTAGATTAGTGATAATTTAATGCTTGATGGGAGGGTACAGGGAGAGACTGACTTTCTTTTCATAATTATAAAGATGGTGTCCCTACAGAAACTAAAACGTTTTCATTAAGCTCTCTAATAAAAGTTAAGTGTGCAATGACTCAGGCTCTCCTAGATACTTATTAACCTTCATCTTTGGCTGCTTCTGAGGCTGGACTCCTTTTTAGGTTATGTGCCCCATGTGGTAAATCTAACTTACCAAACATATTGCTGTGTTTACTGCCTGAGTCCCAAAGGCATAAAATATCCTGGAAGTGGCAGTGGTCATCTGTGAGAATACAGCTGGTGAAAACAACTGCACAGGCTTGGAGAAGTGCTGAGGTGGCCATTCAGTGGAAAAGAGCACGGATCTGATCACCAGACTACAGAAAGTACTTTGAGGATTTCATACAAATGGCAAACAACAAAGTATTCAACATCAGAAATTATTGTTGTCAGTGGCTCCCTCAAGTCTGAAAGAAATACACTAATAAAGCTTCAATTCAGGAAAGTGCTTAAGGACAATAAGAGTAAGACTTAAGCAAGTGCATAAGTTTTTGGCACACTGAAAATAAACAGCTGAACTAGCATCTTGGGGCACTCCAGTTTCATTTAATTCCTCCTCATGCCTTATCTTTTAAGTGTTCTAAGAAAAGATCTTTTTTGTGATGTATTGTTTTCAGATGGTGTGCTTACGAGAGAGGGAGCAACGAATGCTTGGCCTTCATTTCATTGGACCAAATGCAGGCGAAGTTATTCAAGGATTTGCTCTTGGAATCAAGTAAGTACAAAAGAATGTCTCTAGCTTCTAAAGCCTGTTTCTTAAGTTATTGTAAGATTATAAAAGATAGCTGCCTAGTTTTGGCAACACTATAAAGAATGCATGCTTTTTGTTACTTTTATGGAGTATTGTACATATTTTTACTCAAAATACTGCAGTTCTTCATTAAGACATACTGGATTTAGTTACTGTAATAGTGGATATAGTTAGGGAACAACTGAGGAAAATATATTATTGATTTTATATAGTTAAAGCAAAAACCATTAGTTTTAACATTAATAAGCATTAACTAATGTTGGTTATTTCAGTGTAGCTTCTTTTGCATTCTGTGCACAGGATAGGAAGTCACTATACAGTTTTGAAAGTTACTTCTTTAAAAATATATTTGTGCTTTTCAGGAAAACCTTTATTTACACCTGCAAAGCATTTCCTTTCTTATCTCATCTTTAAATTTGCACAGCCATGGCTTCTTAAAAGTTCAGCAAGGTTTGCATGAATTCTATATTGATGAGGTATAGGCTAAATATAGTATAGTAAAAAAGAAACTTCTATAGGATAATGGGAGAGGAAAGATATTTTTGTTTGAAATGATCTGATAATTGCAATAAGAAACTTACCCTTCATAATGTGATCTTGTTTAAGATTTTGCTCAAATATTAATATAGAAGTCCTCCATTTGAAGGAGTAAGGAATGATTCTTGGTCCTCTCTTGTTAAATGGGAAGTTCTTGCTATGCTTTTAGTGTGCTGCAATTATTTCTTATTTTCCTTTCTCCTTCTTATTGCTGATTCACATCTTAAGAAATGTTGATTCCTATATTTACATTACAAAATTGTAATTTTTAATTCCCTCTTCAAAGAAAGTAGTTTGGAGCATCATAAATCATCACCAGTTGTGGTGTCAGTTCATTTTCCTAAATTTGATCACCGTTTTACTGTAGTTTGAGTCCTGCAGTTGTGAGTGACTACTATAAATGAAAAGCAGAAAGGATTAAAAAGGCAGGACAGCAAGTATCATGTGAGGAATATCCTGGAAATTACTGACTGCAGTGTACCCTCAGTACACATTTTCAACATGTGCTTGTAGTCCATTAATTGCCAGTGTTACAGATTTTAGAACTACATTTTTCAGGATATCATTGTTTTGAAGTTTTATCCAAAATAACCATTGAAAAGGAAGCACATGAAACTGGAGTGCTTTTCTGCCTTGCTTGAGGGTAATGAAAACTTTAGCCACAGTAAGAGGTTTTCAGCAGGTCAGATTCCTGTATTGATTTCTATTGCATTTCACAAATCCAGAGTTTCAATATGGAACCCCCACTGTAAAAGCTGCTCTTCTCCTTCGTCAAAAATTAGGTCATGCTTCAGCCTTTCAGAAGGATGATTTTTTATCTTCCCTCCCCACCCAGCACTCCAGTAACATCTGTGGTCAGCAAAGACCTTTTGCTTGTCAGTGCTTTTTTGGATGTAAGTGAAGACACCAAAAGGCGTCTATGGCTTCCTTCCCTGTATTTTGTAGAGGGAGATAACATTATTCCACAGAGAGCTTGAAACAGTCCTTAGTTTTAGGGCCATTTCAGCTATTCTTACAGCATGGCCTGCCAGGAATAGCAGTTCAAAAGAAAGTCATCAAGTCTTGAGAATGTTACTGGCCACATAAGGGAATTAAGCAAGTGGCATTGTAGCACAAGGGGTTTTGGGTGGGTTTTGTGTGCTTTTTTGTTTTGTTTTTTCAAATAAGAGACTTTTTTTTCCCTTGCTTATAGCATTGATATGTTCAGTGTAAACACCAAAGACTTTAAGTTCATGGAAGAACATTCTGGTATTATTTCCTTCAGCAGATTCTTTCCAACAGTTCTAATTAAGATTTTCTTCCTCTGTGTGTATGTATGCATTTTTTTCCATCTGGAGTTAGTGAAACACACATGTATGTACAAGAAAAGCTGAAGGTTGCAGTTTTGTCATATGTTTTTGCCACAGGCTCAGTTGTGACTTAGGGTAAATTGCTTAATTCTCTCTGTCTCAACTCTTATGACAATTCTTTCCTGCCTCAGTGTTGGGAAGCTGGGCGTCTACTGTGTTGTGTAAGTGCCTGAGAAATAATAGACAACATTGTTTGAAGAACAAATGCAACTCCTCTACCTCATCAAATGGACAAGAGCAGAATTACTTTGATGTTTTAGGACCTTTTAGCTGCTTCAGGTGAATAGCATTTGACTTTGTGGGTCATTTGACTTCGTTGTTATTTTTTTTGTAGATGTGGTGCTACGTATTCTCAGATAATGAAGACAGTTGGCATTCACCCCACCTGTGCTGAAGAAGTTACCAAGTTGCGCATTACAAAGCGTTCTGGCCTGGATGCAACAGTTACAGGCTGCTGAAGTTAAATACCATCCCTGGAAAAAAGGAAAAAAAGCACAAAACATATTTGTAAAGAAAAGGGGCACTTAAAGTTGAAACAGCTTTAATGGTTCAGGTTACAGGAATCTTTCTTGTTCTCCTTGTAGAGAGCTTTTTCTCACAGACAAAAAATTTTCCTTACACCATCACAGTTCTAAAACCAATGTAGTCCTGCTGCAACAAATCTCTCTTTCTAAGTGCCTAAAGCTCTTCTGTTGCTGGGAGCTAGGGAATAATCAGAGTATTTTATATGTAAGTGTAACTAAAGCCTGTGACATCTGAGGCCATCTACAAATGAAGCAGTTGACATTTGGGTTTCCCTGTTGGCACGACTGACTGCCAGCAGAAGTCTCAGATGCTGGGAATCAGAGAGGGCATCCCTTAGAAGTTTGGTGGGATGCTTTGTCCTGCATGATTGGATTGCTCAGTACTGATCCTAATATTGAACACTGAGACTCTGCATTCACTTGTGGAAAAAAGATCCTGGAGTGGGTAACAAAGGGTAAGCAGTCACCTTTGGGGTTTTTCCTTTAAAATGTAAAATATAAAGGAATTTAATAGAAAATCACCTGAAGCTGTACTGCTGCTGGAAGAATCACAATGGATTAATCAGTGGCAGCCTGGTCACAGTATTAAGGTGAGGACTGAGAATGAATGATCTCAGAGGTGCTAAAGGAAGAGTTGGATTTTATGGTGGCACCTCTGCGTATTCCTGAAATTTTTAATTCAGCTCAGTCCAAACTAAATTGACACATCTCACAAATTACTGCTTGAACAGTATATATTAAGCTGACAAGTAAAACCCTCTAATAATCCACCTTATGCAGCATTTTCTGTTTTATAGAATGCAGAAATATGGCTGACACTAAAATATTTTCTTGGTTTGTTTTTAAGACTTCCTTACTGATGAGCTGGAGACTGTATCTGAACTGACTTATGTATGTCTTTAATAAAACACGTTATTGAAGGGAACTACATTAAGCAGTGATCCAGGAAAAAAATGGCCCTGCCCTGAGCAAAGATATAAAATAATCAAAAATAATCATAAATAATCATCTGCAACTTTTTCTTTTTTTTTTTTTTTTTTTTTTTTTTTAACTGGCTCGAGTAAGAAAGCATAGCATTACCCTGTTACAAATTCCTGCTGATTTTCGTGCTCTCCAGAAGGGGGAGGTGCTGGCTCATCTGTGGCACGAGAGGAAAAATCTGAGAGTGAAGCTTCTTGTGCAGAACCCTATTAAGGAGATAGCCTGACAAAGGCAAACACAAACCAAATTGCACTGAATTTCAATCCCAGTCGCAGCTGCAATATTTCAACGTGCACAGTCACAGTTTCTTGCACCCTTTACAGCTGACTAATGCACATTGGAAGAGACCAGCTTCAGGTGAAACAAAATATATCCTTTTTGCAGTTAATTGATATCAGTGTTTTATGTGTGGAATTTATTTTCCTTTCAAACTTGTTGTAGTTTTGAAGAATAATAGTCTGATCACGTATATATATGCTATTCTAATTTGATTGGTATTTCACTGCTGCAGCAACACAGAGAAATGGTTGGTTTATATCAAGTGTGAAATAATTTTTACCAGAATTGTGCCTGTCTGAGAAACTATTGGACAAAAAGGATCAAAACTTCCTTGTAAAATAGGATTTAACAGCATTTATCACACTCTCATTGATAAGAGAATATTACATTTTCTTTTTTTTTTAACTTAGGCAAGAACAAAAGAAATCCTAAATGTTTTCTCTACAAATTTTCCTGAATTTTTTTGGCCCATGTTTCTGTTCCATAAAATAGGAAGAAGTGATACAGTTGGACTCCAAGTGACATTCCCTATCAGAACTGCTGATGCCATTTTTCATCTGTGAAGTCATCCATAATTTTGTAGTTGACAATAAATATTTGGATTGGAAGTGTTGTTGAAACAATGCCTGAATTTTGCAGCTGCCTTTAAAAGAAATGATGAAAACTTTATATCTATATAAATAGGTGCATACCTGCACATTCAGAAGTTTGTTTGCTTTAGTAAAGGGCCTTATGAGTATGATGCAGCCAAAATCCTTGCTAGATTTTCCTATTCTGTTTACAAAAAAAGAGTTCAGACCAAATTAGGATTTCTTAAAATATTGTACTTAATATTTTGAAATATGGAGATACAGCCTAGTAGAGATTTTGCTGTGAGAAACAGCTCAGCTCAGACAAAACTCTAACCTTTATGCATAGAAGGTTTTCTTTCCAGTGATTACTTTTTATAGCTCCTTTTGTTTTCCAAAAATGAAAGCATTGGTGTTTAACCATGTAAAATCTGCTTCTCTTCTCTGTCCTATCAATGCATCCAGCAGACGGAGTTGTCTGTCCCTACAGACAAATCAATGGAAAGATGAGTTAATTTCATTCATCATAAAGTTCAAATTAATTATTTGGGACAGCAAATAGAGCGATCTCAAGGAAATGTGTCCTCAGTGCATATAGAGTGTGAAACTAAGGCATGTCATGGTTTTCAGAAGAAACAGAACTGTATTGCTTTTAGAATTGCTGAGTGGCCTGCATGAAATTGTTCCTGTCTCTTCAACAGCAGCCTGGTTCTGTTCCTCATTTAGTGGAAAATCCTGTTGCCCCCTGAAGTAAAACTAAACATACAATCCCACCTACATAATAATGTCAGAATCAACAGCAAGACAGAATAATGACAAATATTGTGATTGTGCTTTTTTTCCTGAAGAATTTACCAGGGATGGTGCTTAAGAATTATTTTTAAAGGCCTGACTAATGTAAATTGAAACAATTGGTGTACATCACAACTTACTGATTGCATGTGAAAATGTACCAAAAAAATGTAGTCAGGCTTCTTAGGATGCCAGCTGATGAGGAGTTGTTTGTCAAACCACACCATGGTGCAAACAAGTCTGAGCTTTGCTGGGTCCCTCATACATGTGATCCCAATATTTATTGTGTTGTGAATTAATTAATGAATAAAGAATATTTTTTTCTAGTAAATGTGTGATCGCACTTGCTTAAATTTGTACATATGATTTTTGCTTGCCTTAGATATATTTTTTGATCTTAATGCTGTCTCTCTTGGTTGAAGTATGTATTTAGGAAAAGAAGTAGTAGTCAGACTCAGAACTTTTATTAAGGAAATGTTGATAACTCTCTGTATCGGTGTGTAAACTGAATAACCATTGAGATTTTTCCAGGCTGGATGGCCTCTTATTTTAAATCTAAATTAAGAGAACCTGTAGACTTGTAAGTATGGTTTCAAATATTGTATTGTTTACTCCAGCTAACGAGGTCTAACAGGTATTTTCATTGTCCCTGCATGCTGACATGCTTCTTGAAGTTTTTTCAAGAGTAAAACTCCCTGAGTGCAGTCAGAGCATTAGACAGGGCTATGGTATACTACATGAGCTGTTCACTTTGGGGTTTAAACTAGAACAGAGTGGAGAAAATGCATTGCTACAAAGCCAATTAGTAGCTATGGGTACTGCTAAGTAAAAATATTAGAAAATTAATAGAGAAATGACTAGCAAAATATATTTAGAACTCTGAGAAATTTCTCTGTCAGAAAAGTAAGGGAGTACATTGTTCAGTTCATCTCAATTTTCTTTTTTAAGTCCACTGATTTTGATGAGAAGTTCCCATTAAATCAGGTGATAGTGAGCTTCTGAAACAGACTAGTTTAGTATTGCCTCAGTGTATGGCCTGGATTTGATGCCGAGAATGAATATTGACTTTACTCTATGTAAAGGCATTTCTATTTCTGCATTTTTAATTTCCTGAAATATTTCATTGCAGGTTCTAGCTAATTAGAATAGCTGGCTAATTAGGATAAATTGTGGCTAAAAAAGGGAATAAGGTAAGCATAATTCTTGATTATTTTTTGGTTATTTTCACATACCACTTAATCTCAAAGCAAAAAGAAAAGCAGACGAACATACAGACAAAATAAATTGGGAATAGAATCCAGTGCATTATTTATATTATGCCTAATGATGGCTTGTTCTCAAGGTGTGGTGTACAATTAAGTTTTGTCTTTTCTCATTTCTGCATGTACTGTATTTTCTTACATCTCCTGAAAATTGTTTTTACAGTTTAGATTATTCCAGACCAGGAGCTGGAAAGGATACTTCAGTACAACAGAGACATGTATTTTTTTTTCTAGCAGGGTTATTTGGATACAAATGAAAAACCGTGGATGCGACAGTGTTTCTAACTAAAGCAGTTGAGTATTTTAAAGACTTTTGAATTTGAAGAGTTCCCTTCAGAGGTTCATGTCTGTCCAACAAAGTAGGCAATTCTGTGCCCGTATTAATTGCCATTTGTCTTGATGCCAGTGACATCAGTGTACTCAAAGTTAAGGTTGGCCATTAATTTCAGTGGGATGCAAGTATGTGTCTTAAGTGCTTTGTTAAAGGGGAATCAATATAAGCATATGCCAAAATGTCTTTCGTTATTACAGTTGGCGAACAGGCTGCAATTATGATTCAAAACATAAAAGGTAAAATAGACATGTATGATTAGGCAATGAAATATGCCTTTAATAAGCATAGTGCAGACAGTTTGTTTTGCAATACGTAAACTTGTATAAAATTCATTGAGTTTTTCATTCTTTCAGATCTGTGTGCTCTCTTTTAAGAGAGGTTTTTTACTTTAATGCACAAAGTTTTCCTGATGTCCTTCCAGCAGAAAGGCTGGGTTTGTATGCATTTATTCTACTGCCAAACTTGGATTTTACTGGGAAAAGAGGAAACAGCAGAGCAGGCCTTTTTTTTTTTTTTTTTTTTTTTTTTTTTTTCTTCCCAGGGCAGCATGCAACAGATATGCTATAATTACTCTAACTGATTTTTGTAAAAATGGAATATTTCTGTCCACTACATGTCAAAGAGCTAATTATGTTTCCGTTGTGGTACTCAAAGTCAATATTGTCAGCTCTTCTTAGTTCTAATCCTCTACATTGAATTTTGATGGGCCAGGTGAAATATCCCCTTCAGCACCTTACTGCAATTCTTGTCAATCATCTTGCCATGAAAAACATGCATATTACAAAGACTTTGGCAACACTGCATCTGATTTCAGTCTTTAATCTTATATGCACCTTAAGAAAACATCATTCCAACTACTGACATTCTGTTTGGGACATGAATGGGATCCTATTTGCTGTGGGAAACAAAAGAAAATTTTCTAATCTTTAATGGATATAATGGAACTCCTTGGCCATCACAGTGTAAAGGCTTAGTAAACCACAGATCTAGAACAAAAACAATTATGATGGTGAACTGATGAAGAAATTAAGCAGAATATCTCAGGTGAATAAGTAAGAAAATGCACATTTATTTATTCATAATGTAATTGTAAATTATCTTGCTTCAGGCACTGTTGGACTGAGGAGAGTGTCATGTTTTGGAACCCCTAGACTTTCTGTGCAAGGAATGCTATTCACTGTAGTCCATTTCTGAGCATGGTACTGTGTGTGCCACTTTTTTTGTTGTTTCTTATAGACAAGATCTAGCACATCTAAAATCTTCTGGTCCTACAATGGAAAATTAACATCATTCCCTAAGAAGCTGGAATATAAACTAATAAGGCAGGTTTCCAGAATCTGATTGCATCAGTCAGAAATATATAGTATGAAAAGTGGATATTCCCTGGGGGGGAGTGTGAAATGAAGACCAGTCTTGTTTGAACAAGGTGCTGTGCATTGTTAGCTGGGTAGAGATACTGGGAGCTGCAGCCTGTCAGAACCAGCATCTCCAAGGAGGGGGTGGGGGGAAATTTTTCCAGATAGAAGTCTCAGCAGTTTGTAATAGAGTATGTCCAATATATTAATACATTTATTTAAGGAAAGTCTTTATAATCCATGAAAAATTAACTATACCCTTACTGCACCTCTTGCCCCATTTTCTTTCAGATCATACAAAGACCAGCAAGACTGGTGGGTTTTTTCTGTCCTACTTTACTTTACTTTAAAGCAATACGGGAATCAGAGTTGTTATTCCTTGTTTCTGCATAAAGCCAAAGACCAAGATCCTTCTACTTAAATCTTTCGCAAGGAGACTCTTTTCCCAAGGTTCTGCAAGGATTTAGCTAGTTGGTAACATAACTCAAACCAAATCTAAGTTATAGGTACCTTTTAAGTCCTTGTCTATTAGAATTTCTTGTAACTCCAGTAAAATCAAATATCAAGGGAAAGAAAACAGTGAAAAAGACAGGCTTGAAGCTTTAAACAAAAATTGAGAAAAATAAATGTTCCCTTCTTTGTTGGCTCCTTGTGAGGAAAGGCCCAAATGCATTTTTCCATGGTGTACTCTCAACAAAACAGTTAAAATCAAAAGCTTGTTTTATCTTTTTCTAATGTGTGAATGAACTGTAATGCAGCAATATTCTGTTTGCACTGTGTCAGAGCAACAGGTTAGAAAGTGGCTTTTAACTTTATGCAGGAGGTTGAGCTCAGCAGTCTTTATTTAAACACCTTTGTTCAACAGGGACAAAGGATTGAGCTTTGGTATTTTTATTTAATCTTGATAATCTTCCTTTTCTTCTCTCAAAGGATCAAGAGGAAATGCATTAATTTTCAACTTCACACCAAAGCAAGTTGTACAAACACAGCTGAAAACATCAGGAAACGCAAGCATTTTCCTTAGCGGAATGGAGTCAAGTAATGTTCTGCTGGCAATAGACTTCTGGATAATTGGGAAAATATTGTTAGGCACAGAACTTTGGGCAGCAGGATGTTCACACTGACACCACTGTTCAGTTTCACTGTCTTAGGTGAATGACTCCTGTAATGTAGAAAGCAGAAATTATTAACCATATGACAGGAAGTAATTTAAAGAACACAGGCTGCTTTGGAGACTTAAGAAATGGCCCTTAGATTGTCAAAAGGATATTTTTTAAATTAATTTAATTTACACCACACTGAGATTTAATTAAGTCATGGCAGCAACTTTTGATTTTTGTCTCTCTACTTTTCATTGAGTTTATTTCTTAGGCATATTTCAAACACAGGAGAATAAGGAGAGGTTTCTTGGTACTTCAGACTTTGCTTGCATTTCTGTCCTTGTTCACTCTACGTATATCCAGAGATTCTAAGAGTTATTAGGGTCAGTGCTTTGGTTTTTTGTTTCTTAAGGATTTAATTGTTATCATTGAATTTTTCTCATTCTACCTTTTTTCAAGAGGCTCATTCTATTTTACTTAGCTACTTTTAGCCCTATTTAAGTGTTAGTAAGTGAAGTTCATTTTGATGGAGTAAGAGTCCAATGAATTCATAAGAGAGCATTTCGGGGTTTTCTTCTTGTGTCTTCCTTTTATTGCCAAGTACTTTCCAAATCTGGAAAGGCCACAGCTCCAGAGGAGGCAATTCTGAATATTTCTGTCCCTAACTGTGGTATCGTCCCCCTTGAAGAATGAGAGAGCAGCCATTTGTGAGTGCTTACAGCTGGACCTTCTGAAGGGCATCATCTTTCCTTAATGACAAAATGCATCAGATTCACAAGCTGTGACAGGAGTGCCTCAGTGTTCCCATGACATTGGTAAAGTGGAATATCTGATGAAATTTGCTTGTGAAATGCAAGGCTGCCTTTTTTGTCACTGAGGTTATTGAGAGAGAGCTCTGAGGTCTTGCAGTTTTTGTATTGCATAGCAAACTCTCAAAGTGCAAAAAGCTACCCTGGAGTGATGAGATTGTTCCTGTGTGGGCTTAAACATCCTTGTGAGGCCACCTCATTGTCTTATGCTCTAATTCTGGAAGTCCTAATATTTCCCAAGTTCACAAGTTGGGTGAACATTTGCTTTAAGCCATTGTGTTGATCCCTAGGAACAGCAGAGGGGGGTGCCCCCTTGGATCTACATTATTGATTGAAGCACTCTCCCTCACTGTACTTCAGTGAAGTGTAGCCAAGAACAACAAGATAAGAATTAATGTAAGTGACAAGGGAGTTCCTCAGACTCTGCCAGTGCACATTAGCCTGGCTGAAGAGAAAAAGAAGCTGATACTAAAGTCTTTTGAGTTGTGAAGGGTCTGGTCAGTCCTTGAAGGGGAAGCACATGAATGGCCCAGTTGTCATCGCATTTTATTTTTCCTCCAACTTTGACTAATGGTGCATTTCCTCTGGCCTCCCACGGGCCATCCGTGGCTGACTTGCTTTGTCACTCTTCACATGGAGTCGCTGCCTTTACTGTCCACGCTGTTCCCATGGCGGGAACCCGGTGTCTTCTAAAGAAACGCACAGGCACAAACCATCTGTCATTCTTCCACTCCTCTTTCAAGCCACCACTTCCCATATTGTGTGGCCTTGCAGGCTGAAAGCAATCTGCCTCCCCCTGCATGCTTGGAGTACATGCCAGCTCTCACCCCACTTGATAAGGGACCTCCCGACACTCTGCCTGTAAAAATACTAATGGGCATCTCCCTGTTGATAACCAGCTCTGCCTTTTTATTGTGCTCACCGGGTGATAAGTTGTCTGGATCAACAAGGAATTGTCCTTTTTTCAGGCAAAGTTATTAGAGTCAAATTAGGTGTGAGTTGTGAAATCAATCATTGCAACCACAAATAGTTTTTAGTGTGCTATGGACAAAGGAGAAGAAAGAGAGACTAGAAGAGGAAATTACTGTAGGACACAAAGAACCAAAGTAATTGGGAAGGAGGGAGGAGAGAATAGCTGGCAGTGCTGTACAGGATGTTGAGCTAGGCCTGTAGGCTGTGCTGGATTTGGTTCTCATGTACCTAAGGACTATGAAGTAATAGAACAAGGTTCTTTAATGTCATTTGAGAGTCTAAATTAATCCACACACAAGGTGTCTTACAGAGAGGAAGACACCTGACTTTGCACCAGAAACACTGCTTTTATGCATATGTAAGTTGGTTATATTCCTTGCAGATCTCCAGATAATCTGAATCACATGAATCTAGTCTCTGCTGGAAATGAATAATGCAACATCTACTGAAAAGCCTCAATTTTGTTTTCTGGGGTGAGAAGTTTTGTGCCGAAAATGCAAATCTGAAGGTGTGCTGAATTTGCTTGGAAATGCTGGAAAACTATTCTCATTTCCTGTAACTCTTGCAAGGTTGGCCTTTTTCCATGGCTAAGCCCCAATTCTTAGCCAGACAGAATGAAGTAGCAGGAGAAATTAATTCTCTCTTTCATCTTCTAGTGTATCTAGGAAAGCAAGAACCAAGACTTTCAACCATTAATTCCTAAGTCTGTGACTTGATTTGCTGCAGTAGAGACTGTGTTTTAAGGGTTTTGTCTTCTCTTACCAAAGCTAATTGTTAATTGCATCTTCTTTTCTCCAGCCACTGCCACAAGGAATGACTGCCTTCTGTACTGATGACAGATCTGCCCCTCTGCGATCAGACACCGTGCTTTTGCCATCTCAGTTTCCTAGGAATTGCCTCTGCCTGGGAGCCAGTGGAGCAGCTGTGTTGGGGGCAAAGCAGTTCTCTGAGGAGGAGGATGATGACGGATGACAGAATGATTCTCTTCCACATGGCTGAGGCACTGAGGTTGTGGTAATTTTGTATCCCCTCCCCAATATCCCCCTTTTCCTGCTCTGAATTCTTAAAACAAATCTTGCCTTTGCTGTACGAACAACAGACAGGTGCTATAGTGACTTGAAAAAACATATTTTATGGCACAGGATGGAATGCATCCCTTGGTCAAAATTGTCAGGAAAGAGATAATTGTTAGAGGTGGCAAAGGCTGCTGGACAGCCATCAGAGGCTACACAAGGAAAAAATTTGAATCCCTCTGCCAAAATTTTAGTGTTTACACCAGTGACACTGCTTCTTTTTCTCTCATTACTGTCATGTATGTGATTTTACTCCAGTCCTCATACTGACCTCCCTCCTGTGCTTAGGGAAGAAGCAAGTCTGGCATTCCTACTGCGCTGAAGTTCTCTTGGGCCTTAGGGAATGGGTTTGCAAAGATGTAGCTACACTGGCACAAAACTCTTCCCATTTACCAGCACAAAGCAAAGCTTGTCTGGAAGCAACTTGCTCTGAAAAATATCTGCAAGCAGTATAGATGTCCTCATGGAGATGGGTTCTCAGGACTGGATCTCAGCCATGTTGAGAATCAGCTTTGTGTTGATGTACTTCCCTGAAATATTTTTTAATAGTTAAACAGCCTTGAGCAGAGATCATATTTCCAGTTTGGGATTCCCTTTATACATCTTTCATTAATACAGGGATTCTCCGCAATCAGAGACCAGCACCACAGAACAGCTGGATCCATTTTGGCTTGACAAGGGGCATGGGCATTTTTTTATATATATTTATGGCTTTTGTGAACATTTAAAATGCTTTTTATAAATATTAAAAATAATCAAGGGTTCTGGAAAGAATTCATCCTGCATTACCATCATCTGCAGGAGTTCTTCCATCTTCCTCTAGAATATGTATTACTAGCTGACACTGTGAACTAACTGGTCCAGTCTGGGAATTCCTAGCTACAGCTTGAGGAAAAGGGAGGCTGTGAAGGGAATTGGTATCTCTTGATCATCAGAGAGAGCAAATACAATACAGGCGGCAGTCTGGCTGCCCCTGGAGCAAGTCAGAAGCAAGAAACTTGCAAGCAGGCACCTCAGAGAGCTCCCCAGAGTTTTGCTTTGCCTGCTGCACCCGCTGTGGTTACTTGGTAGGTTACTTGCCCTGCTTGTCTTGAGGTAGCTGGAGTTGAGGCATCTGTTTTCCATTTAGAGCTTGGAGGATGCCCAGGTCTGACTTGGCATGCTGTCTGCACTGGGCATCAGCAGTACAGATGTGGAAACCACAAACCCGATTAATATGAGCCTAGAGTAAAAACTCAAATAAGCTTATAAATAAAACCAGACTTGCAGATTATTTGTTTCCATATTAGTCTATAATAGACCCTACTCAATATGTTTGTTTTATTTGGTTTGGTGACCGACATAGGTATTTATATTTCCAATAAAAATTTAAATCAGAATACAACAGATGAAGTAAGCTTAAATTATTTCTGCAGAAGATGATTGCAACTGTCTGAAGCATGTAATTCCTTACATGAAATGTTAGCCTGCTTTGAACAGAGATGTGACAGACTTCTCAATATTTAATTTACCATTCCATCATAGCTCCATATCCTACATTTATATATTAAAATAGACTTCTAAATGGACTCTAATCCTCAATGAATAATCCAGAGGTGTTGGATGGCTTGGTGGGTCTAATTCTTGGTGCAAGCACCATCTGTGGGATCTTGAGTGAGTCACTAAATGATCCCATGTCCTAGCTTAAAGTGGTGACTGTCTTTTTATCCTTGCCAGGCTCCTGCTGAGCTCTGAGTTTGATGACCTCAGGTGCTTCTTCCCAGTCCAGCTTCAGCTGCTCAAGTGCAGGTAATGAAACCATCCAGAGAAGAAAGTTCCAAAGAACTACCTGAGAAGATTCTTCAGCAGTGCTGAGAGACATTTTACTCACTGGAGCAGCTCTCTTCCTGGGAACTGATGGCTCTGAATCCAAGGGTGAGATTACCTTGATTCAGCTCCATTTAAGCAGAGCTGTACCAGAAAAATCCTGTGGTTCAGCAGCACTAGGACATGTAGTTTATTCTGCCTGCATTGTGACACTCAGGATGGGACACCTGCACAAAGCCTGAAAAATCTCTGAGGTGAGGCCTTGTACACATCTGTGCTGAACAGTATCTCCAGGTGACCAATGAGACCTACCTGGCTTTCAGACCATGCCATGGTGACATAACAGGAATTGTGCCTTACTCCCCTAAACCTCCTAAATAGACAATAGAGGGAAATAATCACTTCCATGTGCTGGTTCAGATCTCACATGGGCTATCCAGGGAGCATAAAGTTCCCGATGGGATGAACCTGAGCCTTGGATAAGTACTTGTAATGACTTCGTTGTGCTCATGGGGCTCTAAGACAAATGAATAAACAAACAATGCTCTCTCCCATCTCTGCCTTGCAAAAACATAAGGGAAAAAACTTTTACACCCTTTGTTAGGATGTCATTGCTAGAGTACAAACACCAGACATTATTCTATTCAAATGTCCAGTTTTCATTTCCAATTGTTTCTCTGGAATACCATTTTTTTCTTCCTCTTCAGCTGGTTGAGCAATGGCCTGTTCTTATAAAACAAGTCTTCAGCTTTGTAACAGTCCTGACTTCTCCTTGTTTGAAAGGCAAGAGGGTCACTCACAGTAAACTCTTGTGCTAAATAGTGTTTTTCCACACAGAAATGTTGGAGGGCCACTTTGCTATTAGCCCAGAAAGGCGAGAAGATGCCTTCAGACACAGGTGTCTCTGTGTTTGTTTTCTAATGTTATTGCACACACAATATCATTAATATTATGTCCAAAGCTTGTCTTTATAAATAGAGTCAACACATCTAACTTATTAGTCAGCCACTGGGAAAAAGGAAAGGATTAAGTCAACACTGAAGATTTAACCCTTTTCATTGCCCAGAGAGGAAATCAAACATAATACAACCTCTTGAAATTGCAAAAGGGACTTGATTATTTTCTCTCACAAATTAGTGGAAATATTTCCTCTCACTTTGGTACTCAAATATAAGAGGTGTTCTGCAGGACTCAGAAAAGACTGGGTACTTACAAGACTTGATTTTCTTTCCCATGGTATATGCCATTGAAGAGCAGGAAATTTCCCTCCTGCCCACCTTCTTTTTTTCAATCTCCATTTCCCTGCAGGCTGCCTCAGGTACTGGGCTAGGCTTGGCATGTAGACACAATTAGAAATAGAGGCGAGACTGCATGGAGCAAAGTGTCCAAGTGCTGAGTGAGTGCCCAATGGGCCGTAGCAAAATGCACAACCCAGTCAAAGAAAAATGGAAAATATTCCATAAAATTCATCTTTGCATCCCTTTTTCCTCTCTTGATATATGGCCCCTTATTCACAGCTGCCCGGGCCCCGGCCCGCATGTAAATATGTCAGTGCAGCAATGAGACGGAACACGGGCGCAGGAACGCCGGCGGCTGCTCCCAGATAAAACACTGAGCTGGAGCCCAGGAGTTTATTGTAAATAAAGATCAAGGCAAAGCAGCAACATTTCTGATCAGCTCCAGCCTGCCAAGGTTGCTGGTCCAGCTCTTTTCACAACTACCATATGTCCACATGGATTTCCCCTTCCAGAAAGGGACATGTTCCTCTTCTCACAGCTCTGTGGCCTTTGCAAACTCCCTGATATTTTCCAAGTGTTGCTTTACAGTGACCTGGAAGCACTGGTGGCAGACAGGACAAGGGGTGGGCATGGAGGTGAACTTCTAGCTGTTGTACTCCATACTGCTCTACCTGAACAGTCCCTTTGTGGGCCTGGGACATGTTAATGCTTAGTTTGGTTCTCCTCAGCAGAGGGCACTGGATCCTGTAAATGGGAATTGATGCTGGGAAGCATGAAGCTCTGATTGCTTTTGCAGATGGACTGATTTTTTTCCTTTTTGGATACTGGTGGTGTGGAGGAGAAGTCTGCATCTCTGTCAGCTACATGCTGATTGACTGAGAGAAAACCATGGCATGTGTTAGCAGATGATAAACTTGTCCTTTACATATATTTTTTATTTTAATTAAAGAGGTATCTAGAAATCAGTTTTGCTAAAGCACCAGCCATCTGGCATCCTTCTGAAGAGTAACACCAGCCAGCTGATACAATGGAGGGAGATGCAAACACCTACAAACTAGAGCCTGAACAGCCAGGCTGTGGTGGAAACTGATTGATTTGTTTGGGCTTGTTGCTGCAGCCCACAGAGAAAATACAGCAGCAGTCTGAGGAGAGCTGCCTGGATCAGGTAATTTAGCCTTCTTTGTAGCCCTTGATCCAAAGTCCTCACAAGTTCAATATAAAGTTGTCATTTTTTCAGTGGGTTCATCTTGTCCTCAGCACTACCCATAAACAATACACTGTCAATCCACTCCACTCTCCCTCTTTCATCACTGAGTTCCCTTTGCTGTGTACTGTGTGGGATTTGCATTTTCCTCACTCGTGCCTCTGATGAGCTGTATGCCAGAGGGACTAACAAAAAAAATTAGGAATCTATTCTTTTCAAATTATTTTTTAAGTTTAGACAGAGCTCATGCGTGTATGTTGTAACATAACTCTTCTAATAATAAAAGTTTTAATGCTAATAAAGAACATATATTTTTAAAACTTGGTAGATCTTCATCTGGCACTACTCTAATATGTTGAAGATTTGGCACAATTTACTCATAAAATCAAGAATTCTCAAAATTCATTCTCCACACTGACAGCTACTGACCTAACTTCTTGAGCTGACCTAGGATGCTTCACATTAGATGACAGCTCCAAATGTAAGAAAATTGAATACTACCACAACGCTTTAGTTCTGCTGAAGAAAACTACAAGGCCATGCTGTCTCCCAAAAGCAGCTAGTAGTTATTCAAGGCTTTATACTTCTATAGCAACACATCTCACCACACCCTAGCATTTGCCAGACCCAAAGTCGAGGTTAAATGTGCTGGAAAATGTGGCAGTAGCTTCCAGCATTAGCTGATTCCTGAGCTTATTAGGACTCAGGCATGCCTGCCTTGCAGAGCAGCAAGATCAGTTTCAGAGCTGGGAGAGAGGAGCAGCTTTTCTTTCACACACCCTCTCTCCACAAGTCTGAGCCTCTGCCTTTGCCTTGGCAATGCAACATGTGGTTCAAGGGCTGCCCATGGCCTGTAGTGCTGTGCCACTGTTCCCATTTGCATCAGATAAAAGGCATGATTGCTAAGGGTTGTAGGTTTGATCTTTTTTTATTAAATAGGTCAGCAGGCCCTAACAGTTGGCAGCCATCTCCAGTCCCAGAGCTGTGTGATGAAAGGCCATATCATGGCAGGCTCCAGTGTATCTTTTTATCTGTCCTGCCTGGTACAGCATGTTCCAGGTGGAGATTGGCAGGTGCTGCTACTAAACCCTGCCCTACTGCTGTTCCCTGGTGACAACAGCAGTATCCCATCTTCAGACCCCAGCTCCCTCAGACTGCCATGGAACTGTTGTTCCCATCACAGGTCTTTAAAACACTGCAACTTTCTGACCCAGGCATGTTATTCTGGGAAGGGAGACACTCCTTTGCAAACAGATGGACTCTTGAAGTGTTTCCTGTAGTCTTCATTAAGCTAAACCAAGTCTACATTTTGCAACATCACTTTCCACTGCAGAAGCCTGTTCTTGTACCTTCATTTTTGGTACTGTACATCATTACTCTTGAACACCACTCAGCAGAGAAGTAGGTAAATGATAAACTTGTCTATAAGTTTTATTCAGTAGCAATTTCCCTTAGCAGTTTCAAAAGTGTGATTTTATTTTTTTTTTTTTATCAGTTCCTTGACAGGTTAATGGGTACACGGACAGGAGACTTCTGCTTTATCCCCTGCAGCCCTGACAATTTGGGGTGTTGCCTGGCTCAGCTCCTAGACATGAGAGGAAGGAATGACTTGCACTTCTCCCCAATGATCTCCTGATGCTACTGGAGGATTGCAGCTGTGATTCACTCTAGAAGGTACTGCTGAGTGTCCCAGGTATCTGCCAAGCAAAGCTGGTAGCATCAGGTCCAGAGAATTCCTTCTCCTGAGGAGAGGCCAGTGTCAGCCCTGGGACCTGACATCGAACAGTGCAGAGTTTTGTTAGAAGCCAACTGAAAACGTGGTGCTGTTATTATCTGACACCAGCTGAAACAAAAGCCAAACGTTGATGAATGTCTGATCCTAAAAGTAAACAGTTTGATTTTTTTTTTTTTTCCTTTGCAAGTCAGGGGCCCTCCAGGGTTTTATCTGATTTTGGCAATCTCCTGCACATTTTGGGGCCTGGAGCATGGTTTTAATTGTTACATCACAGAAGTTGCCAAATAATGTTGGATGCTCCTTAAAAACTCTCTCAATTTTATGGAACTTCTCAACGGCTTGACTAATACAATAATTACTGGAACTCGGCTATGTTGCCTAGTGGCAAATGGAATTTTTTCATAATGATCTTGTCTGTCGTTAATAGCAGGATTTGTTCTTTCTCTCAGCGGGAGAGAGGCCAGAAAGCCATGGTATCTGTCTTTTTTAATGACAGCCAACAGCAAACGGATAAAATAATCAATTATATCCACAGATAGGTAGATAAAGTATAATTTATCATGTCAAAAACAAAAATGTTTTTAATTGGGCTGTTAATCATTCTGTAACTTTAACTAAAGAGATGGGGACTATGCTTTGTGCTCAGACATCACTAATATTTCATACAATATTTGCTGATCTTATTATAGCTTTAATAGTGTAATAGTGTTTACCACTAACTGCCAAAATCTAAAATACAATTTCTAGTCTCATTAGCTGGAGCCTTTACAGTTAGAAAAAGATGCCCTTCCCTTTTATTTTTCTTCCCAAGAAAGATTCAGAAGATAAAAAAAAAGGGGGACCAGTGTACTAATCAGCTGTAACAGTTTCTAAAATCCGCCCATCTTTTTGTTTGTTTAGAAGTACCCATACTTCAACCAACAAACATGTTACATAACCGCAGGTTGGGGTTTTTTCCAGCAAAGCATATAAAAAGATTAGTATAACACAGCAAAAATTGGAAGCTTGGAGTTTTGATTTCTAGCCACACCTGTGTTGTCTTATGGGAAGCTGGGCAGATAATTTAATCCCTCCCAACTTGTTCTCCATGTCTGTAATGTAGGTATTAGATAGCTGCATCATCAGTCTGCTGTAGAGTATGTAGGTGTTGTAAGATACATGAAAATTTGTAATAAAGATAGCAAACATCTGGCTGGCTGACTGCAACAGCAGCCTCTCTGATAGGTCCTTCTTTGAGGAAGGAAATGGGAAGTTTATGGCTGGACCTAAATCTTCCCCATATTATAACTGAAAATGTCATCATAATGTTGCCTGATTTCAGGATCAGTGAGGAATCATCTAGCAGAAAAATCTCTCAGCACTGGGTTCTTTGGCTGTCTATTTTTCTGTTATTAATCCTGTGTGCCATGTGCAGATGCCCTGTGTGTGACCAGATCTCTATTTTACCCACACATTAAAAAAATGCTAGCCATGCTAAGAAAAGAAATATGACTCTTGACCACCCCTTTGCCTCAAATACACTGAAATTACTTCCCTGCTTCAGAAGTGTTTCACAGAAGGAAATCAATCTCCATTCTTTTAAACTTGGTTTCCTTCTGAACTGCTCTACATTCCTTAAATCAAGATTCAGCCTCTAGAGTACCTGCTTGGGAGCAGAACATGCACTTAGGGTAGTTTGGCAAGAGTAGTTTTCACTTTCAGTGTTATGGTGGATGTTTATGGCTATGAGTTTAATTTTATGTTCATAGCATCTCCCAGAGATGTGTTTAACACAGAGGGGGGCAGAACTGCTCTTCCTGTAACTGGATCTACCTTGGGTGTGGGGTAAATTTAGTGGATTGAGTGGGGTTTTTACAGGCCTAATGGCAGGATAGAGGCTGTATTTATACTGAGAAGCAAGGAGGAGAAGCTCTGGGACTGGCTTGCCCAAGCATAAATAAATTGGAGGTGCATAAACATTCAAAAAGTTCCCAGAGAGTCACGTTGCACAACTTAATGGGCCTGGTCCCTTCACCTGTGCCAATTTTATGTGACTCTTAACTCTGGTCTTAAATAAAAATGAGACATGCTCTAATGACATCAACAGCCTTCAGTCAAGAAAATATGCTGCTACTTTGATACAGATCCCTTTTTAAGGAGGACTCTGTAGACAGCCAACACTCTTTTTCCCATCTGGTAGGTGAATGTAACAATTCCCTGCTCAGAACTGTGGCCTCAATAGAAATACTCTGCTTTCAGCATTACATTAGATAATTCTATTAAGAATATGATTATCTGCTGCCCCTGCTTTTGTTACCTTGATTTTACTGTCCCTCTCCATTAGATGAAAGGATGGAAAAGGGGGATGTGAGTTGGCTGGGGGAGGGGAGACAATAGCATGAGCAGGGGGTTAAATGAGCCAGCTGTTATGTGTGAAGTATCTGCTTTCTAATTGTTTCTGTTGGAATTCAGGGGGGAAAGGCATTGGCTTCAGTTAATTAATAAGGCAGGACTCACATAAGCTCCAGCTGTGAGCACAGGACTGGTCTTTAAAGGATAAGCCCAGGAGGTGGGGCAGGGAGTTTGATTTCCTTGCACTAAATCCCATCACATGCTGCTGGTTCTGTGTGTGTCCACTTAAGCCTTTTGGTTGGCCTGTCTCAACCAGACATGAGGGATCTGTTGCTGTCCACGTGCCTCACCCCAAGAAAAATGATCTCTCCTCTGAAGTCAAAGGTGTGAGGCCATGTTTCAAGCTAGGGTGAAACTGCTGTGTTTTCACTCGAGTTTGGAATCCCTAAAACGTGGAGATGTTTGGATCAAAGGTTTTTTTCAGACTTAACAGAAGCTTGGGCTTTTGCAGCTGGACACAGGTTTGCCATTTGGTTCTCTTTGCTGTCTAGTTCCAGAGGGTTGGGATTTGGCATCCTGTCAACATCTCTCTCATCTGAGCCCTGCCTCAGGAGCTTTGCTGGAAGGGTAGCATTGATGGGGAGGTTGTGCAGCTGATGCCTCCAGACCATGTCCAAAGGCCATTTTACAGTGATCTCTTTGAGGAGAGCAATGCCCAGTTCTTTTTTTTTTTTTTTTTTTTTTCTGAAAGGGGCTCAAAAAGATCAGGACTTTTTCTGAGTTATGGACAATACCCCTAAAACTCACATGGAAGTGCAAATGCCTGTTTCCTCATTTGATCCTGCTCCAAGTCTTGCTACCATAGGACATCCCCCACCACCAGTGTGAGGTCCTTCTAGTCAGAGAACAGCTCGGGGTCTGTGCTGAGACAAAAGTCTTCTCCCACTTTCTATGGGATGGCATTCCTGGATTTCAAAGCTTGTTGTTTAAGTGTGTTATGTAAGGAAACAGTGGAATGAGAAAAGATGGAGGGGATGTTCCTATGTAGTTAATAGCCTGCTTTTCCTCACTGACTGTGGAGGGAAATGAGCTTCCTGCTTGAGGTGAGATGTCATTTTCTGGATGGAAACCTTTGTGTCCCAGCTGGCTCCTTTCAGTGTCACTGCTCAGGGGAGGACTCTTCCAGTGTGACTGCTCTCCCTCCCAAGCCCTCTCCTTTCCCAGTACCTTGCTCCAGCCTTGCATCAGTCCTGATGCTGCTCAGATGAGTGCTGGGGTCAGCACAAGGGAGGGGACAACACTATGTGGCTGCAAATGGCTTGGGAAAGGAGGAGGGCTCATTTTGGCACAGAGTGCCCAGACATTTGTTCTCACCATACCCTTCTTCACACAGCCTCAAGGCTCAAGCATCCAGGAGAATTTTGGTGATTCACTGCTGCAGATTTCAGTGACAGCTCAGCCTGGTGTGGGACCAAACTCACAGATACATCAATAGCCCCAGTCCCCTGGGCTGGCCATGCTGAGCTGGACTTCCACCCAAAGAGAAACAATTCTTGGGTGTTACAGCACATTTCCAAGCAAGTGAGGTGGGGCCTCGCTTCAAAGATCTATAAACAGCAGCTCTTTGTCTCCTCCATTTCTCTTCACCCTGAACGTGTTGCTGTTTTCAGAGGTTGGTTTCAGAGTGCTGATTCACAGCCACCAGCCGTATTGTTTTATCAGAGGAGATTAAGGCTGAGAATGTTGTGGTTTTGTAGTGAAAAGACTCCATTGCAAATAGCAGCATATTTGACATGAGACTGTTAATTATGCTCAAATAACCATCTTGTTTAAAGATGAGGAGTCTTTTATTTTTTTCCTTTTTAAGTTTAGATCAATCATGTATGAAGACAAACTCCCACTCAGCCTCCCCTGGCCCCTAATACTTTCATTTCATTCTTCTTCTGCTCATTATTTTATGATTTTGTCCTTGACTAGAACATTTCTCTCTTGCTCTTCCTTACATGCACCGTTAAAGGAGGAAAGAACTTACATTTAAAGCTCAAGATTTGTGTAACTCTTAAGCCATAAATAATGTTTTCTATAAATTCTAAGATTATTAAATCCTTCGAGTTAGCCTCCCTCTTATTTTACAGCTCATCTGATTAGAGGGGACATACTCTTGTTAAACTTGATTTAACTATTTCTGTTTTGCTTTTGCAAGCAGACATGAGAAAACAGGACCTGGCTGTATGCACTGCTGATCAGAACACTTGCAAATAGGAATGAAAAAAAAAAAAGCTCGTAGTAAGAGAACTCATTGTTGGTATGGAAAAAAACTCCAGAGAAGCCCTGCAATTTTTGAGATGTAGTTAACTTTCTAGATACAGGCAAGTCTACAAGTGAAACTAAAATCTGTTTATCTAGGGAGATAAATGCAGTCAAACTACCCTTTTCTGTAAAGGGATGACAGGCACAAAATCAGTGAAGGGAATACTTTAGTGTGAGGAAATAGTTATGCTCAGATAGTGACTGATTTGGGCAGCTGTAGGAACTCAACCATTGGGCACTGTGCTTTGCCTTCCCATCTCTGGCTTCTGTTGATGCCAGGCTTGGGCTTTGCTGAGGCAGGCATCAGCTTTTCCCTACAAATGCAGCCAAACCAGCTGCTGCAGTTTGCAGAGATCCTGGCACTGCAGCAATGAGCTGCACTTCTGCTTGATGAAATCTGCTCTGCTCAGAGAGTACCTCAGGGGATGGCCAGGGAGTCAGGCCTTGCCCATGTAATAAACCACAGAACTGAGCACATAAAGGAGAAATAGCCTTAGCAGAGACAAAGTGAATGAAAAGTGCTGAAAAGCCTCACAGTAGACAGCCTAAAAATGGAAATCAGTTCCTCCAGTTAGTCCATGGTCATCAGTGAGGCAAATGGTTCTGCCTCCTGGGCCAGATAGGCCAGTGTTTTAATGGTAGGCATAAATCTATTGCATTTTTCTCCTTGTGACCTAGCATATTCTGTCAGGCCAATGCATGCTCCAGAGAAGGAGTAGAATTTATGTGTACAATAAAACAATAGAGTTTCAGTGGTATCAGCTGTTTGACGAACTTTAATAAACATTTGCTATAAAACAGGCAGAAATTACCAGAATATAATACCCAAATAAAATCCATGATCCATTTGCACGACAGATCTTCAATTTACTCACATTCATGTGAAGGAGACACATAAAAATGATATCCATGCTTAAAATCACTTAAAAGCAGTCTGAAAGACCCCACAGTTGCAAGTGATACCTCAGTACTTAGCTAATACTCATGTTTCGATGGCTTTGCCTTCATGATTCTTCCAGTGGTTTCTTTATGTTTTCTGGTATTTTGCCAAACACCTGTGAAGCAGTGGACAACAAATATTCCTGCCATTTAATTTAGCCTTGCACAGAAAGGCTATATTAGGCTTGATGCAGACCTAATCCCAAACCTCTAAAGAGGTTTAAGGCACTCTGGTTTCACCTAATCCCGAAACCTAAACCAGAATCATTGAAAACCTCCATAACACCACAGGAATGGGCAAATAGTGAGTTTCCACTATGAAATTATAAAAAGGACACAGTGTATCTTTTGGATTTGAGACCTAAAGCTTTGCCTAAGGAGCTTGGACTGTCCACAATAAAAGTGTTTATTTTGAAGTTAGGAGGTTGAAAGGTTTATTTGACTAGAGGGCTGATTTCACCCCTCCCACCCAAAAAACAAAGAGGGGTGATCACCCAGAAGAGTGGAAAATAGCAAAAGGGATGAACAAGTAACAAGGGAGGGGCAGCCCAGCAAAACAGTAAAAGATGAAACCCAGGTTTCTCTTTCAGCTCAGTCGTGTCCCCTTGTGAGAATGAGCAAGAGCACAGGCCTTTGTGCACAACTGGACTCTTGGGACCTGAAGTTCCTCACAGCAAACATGTAAGGAAAGAGTTATTTATGTTATAATAAACACATTGCTGCTGTTCAAAATAGAGGATTTGCTCTTTTGAGATCTCTTACTGATAGGAGATAACATGTAAAAACGTGCTGTAATGGAACTTTCAATTACAAACTGCATCCAACTGTAATAAATTTGATCTTGCATTAATTCATGTTAAATTAATTGGATTCTGTCATTCCTGAATTCTGGTAACTGCCTTATCTTGCCATGCAAATTGTTATCTTTGCATTGTGAAAGGTTTATTTCATTTCCAAGGCGACTATAGGGAATATTAACTGTACCATATTCTAATAAACATTTAGCCCCTAACAAATTAAAGACCTGAAGTATACTGCACATGTGGTTCCATTATACATAGCAATTTATAGCAATGATCTGCTGCTCTAAATCTCTTAATTCAAATCATTTCAGCAAAACATACAGGGAAATATGGGGCTGTACTTGTGCATTATACACTACAGAATGTATTTATCTGTGCTCAGGACATTCCTCCTAATGAGAGGCATAACCTCCTCAGTGTACTGTGTTCTCACAACCACCAAATGCCATTTAAAGCCCCTTAGAACAAGGATTTAGGAATCAGTGTTCCTACTGATGAGAAATTTGATAGGAGTAGAAAAGCAAGCTCCAGATTTACCTTCCCAAATTCACAAAAAATATCCATGCCTTTGTTTGCATCAATAGAACTGGAACAGAACAGCACTCAACTAACAGCACTAGATTTAATTGAGCTTTGAAAGACTCTGGCTCCATAGGCAAAAATGGTAGGAAGACTGAAAAGCATGTTTTATGAGGTACCAAGCTTTCTAGCTGGAATTAGGGCAGGACAGCTTCCTGAAAAACTATGTGACACAGCTTTTAACTCTTAGACAGGTGACACAAGCAAATGATGGTTTATTTGCTTTCCTTGAGCAAGTCTTGGTGTGGCTGGAGAGTACCAGGGGCCTGTGAAAGGGGGAAGAGTACATCTCTCTGCAGTGCTGTCATTGCTCACACCTGCACTGCGCTTCCCACCATTCTGCTGAGGGTGCATGGGCACAGTAGCAAGGTAAAATTCTAATCTCACAGCAGTTTTGTTCCAACAATACACACAGGGTTATTTAACTGTTGCCTAATTTCGTTCAGTTGTGACACCTAACCATAACTTCCAGTGGGAACCATTTCAAGATGCAAGTGTTTTTCTCTAAGGAAGCTCTCCTGCAGGACCTGGGAAACTTTGTATGGCTGCGTTGCACTGGAAGAATTGGGTCTTTATCCCGCAACAAATCCAATTCACAGTGGCTCATGTAGGAAACAGATGGCATCAGGAGTGCGACAACCCCACGCACAGCAGAGCACCTGATAAATGGATGCTGTGCAAGCAGAGCCCAAGCCACAGCCCAATGCGCACCCCACTGATCGGCCTTCCCGGGCAGCCGTGGGGCATCACCCGAATCACACACAGCCCGGTACCAGCGCCCCCCCAGCCCTTCCCGGCTGGTTCCGAGCTCGCGTCTGGCTCCACCGAGCAGTGACGCGCTCGGGCTCCCGGTGAAGGCCGCGTCCTCCCGATTACGGAGCGTGAGGAAGCGGACAGGGGCCAAGCTCCTCGCAGGACCCTCAGAGCGGGGCTGCTCCGCGGGGGCTGCACTGCCAGCCGGGTTGCCGTGAGCGGAGCCCCTGACGGAGCCCCACGGGCTGCGCCGCCATCGCTCCCGGCCCGCCGGGACCCAGCAGCCGCCGGCACCGACAGCGCGTGCGCGCCTCCCGCCGGCCCCGTGACGTCACGCGCGTGGCTCGGCATTCCTCCGTATCTGCATGGTTCCCGCGAGGATCGCCGAGTAATCGCTATCACGCACCCGGCCCGAAGGGCGGAAGGGTGCTCGGTGAGCGGGGCGAGGGAGGACGGGGGGACTCCGCGCTCGGCCGCGGGGGAGATCCGCTGGGCCGGATCGGGCTGGGAGGGCTCCGTTGTCACCGGTACGGCGCCGCCTCACGGGCCGGAGGAGGAGGCGGCACTGTGCGCACGCGCGGGGCGTCGCCACGGTAACGGCGCGGTGGAGGCTCGGCGGCCGCGTGCGGGCCGCGCGACGGGGACAACGTTACCCACCGCCCGCGGCGCGCGGCCCCTCACAGACCCTGACAGACCCGCAGGGCCCCTCACGGACCCTGACAGACCCGCACTGCCCCTGACAGACCCGCACTGCCCCTCACGGACCCTGACAGACCCGCACTGCCCCTGACGGACCCGCACTGCCCCTCACGGACCCTGACACACCCGCACTGCCCCTCACGGACCCTGACAGACCCGCACTGCCCCTCACAGACCCTGACAGACCCGCACTGCCCCTCACAGACCCTGACAGACCCGCAGGGCTCCTGACAGACCCTGACAGACCCGCACTGCCCCTCACAGACCCTGACA
>CM031871.1:6427025-6468251 GCA_018697195.1 Certhia americana
AGACCCGCACTGCCCCTCACGGACCCTGACAGACCCGCACTGCCCCTGACAGACCCTGACAGACCCGCAGGGCTCCTCACAGACCCTGACACACCCGCAGGGCTCCTCAGAGCCCCGCACTGCCCCTCACGGACCCTGACAGACCCGCACTGCCCCTCACAGACCCTGACAGACCCGCAGGGCTCCTCAGAGACCCGCACTGCCCCTCACAGACCCTGACAAACCCGCAGGGCTCCTCACAGACCCGCACTGCCCCTCACAGACCCACAGGACCCTTCACAGCCTCGCACTGCCCCTCAGAGCCACTCACGGCCCCTCACAGACCTGCACGGGCCCCCCCACCCCCGAGCTACTCACGGCTCCAGATCCCCTCATGGCCCCAAAGACCCTCACAGCCCCTCAGCACTCCGTGCAGCCTCTAAGAGCTCTGCACGGACCCTCAGAGTCCCGCACGGCCCCACATAGCCACTCATGGCCTCTCAGAGCCCCTCAAGGCCACTCAGAGCCCTTGCACGGCCCTGCAGAGCCCCACACAGCCCCACGCCAGTGCGGGTGCAAAGAAGCTTAAGCGGGCACGGTGAGGGAGATGTCACATCTGTGAGGCTGACGTGAGGTATCTGCTCGGAAAAAGTGATGTTTTGATTAGGGTCTGCATCTCCTTGATGCTTTGCAGCAGTTTGCCTGGACAGTCTGTGCAGGAGCTCCTCTGGCAGCGATGATACAGTGCCTTGAGTTCAGGATACACCCCATCAGACGTCAGTATCAGCACCAAAAACCTAGTGATAATGGAGCTCACAGTTCTAATGTACTGCATTTTAGAACTCTCCATGGTAATCACAGTACTTTCCTGACCAATAGAAATAGGTATTATTTAGGTATTTAAGTGACAGACACTGCTTGAGCAGACAGAGGTAAGTCAGGAACAACATTGGCCGAGTATTGAACACAGTTCTGTCCAAGGAAGGCATGGCCTCAGGTGGGTCTCTCCCCACCATTGACAAAAGAGTAGTGGCAGTCCTCAGGAACATCTAAAAGTGCTTTAATACTTTTCAGCTGGAAGCATTTACAAAAAGAAACTTGTTATTGTCAAGTACAGTATGGTAATACGAAAAATCATGTATTTTATCAGCCGGTCAGCGCTGTAGCTCTGTCGGGCCCGGTCTGGGCCCGGAGCTGGCTCTGCGGGCTCTCTCGCTGTCGCCCTCTGGTGGCAGTGCCCGTCACCGGCGCGGGCAGCGCTGTTCCGAGCGCGTCCCGCAGCGCTTGGAGGACATCTGCGCACTCATCTCCGACACTGGCGTTCTTTTGCTGGTTTTTTTTCTCCTCTGTAGCGCTGGTTGTAATAAGAAAACTGCCTTGTACAACTCTTTTAAATGCCAGTTTAGAGTAGGAAATAATCCCGGTTCCAGATTCAGCAGCTTCATTTTGAAATGAAAAAGGTGAAAAGCGAGCAATGGTGTGTGCTCTGGAAAAAATAAACAAGAGATGGAAATACGTGTGTAAGTTTTTCCTTTCGGAATTGCTTTGAGGAGCATTTTGCCACACTTTTTAGCACAGTCTCTTTATGACCTGTCATCCTTCCGAAGCTCCTTCGGTAACCTCCAATTTTAGCAGCATTTCTGTGAAGCTTTTCGAGTGGGCTCCATGACTGGGACATGTCATAAAAAAATGTGTCCTATCTGCCTAAGTTGCAGGAAGTACAGAGAATTTTTTTAAATTTTATTTATAACTAAATTGCTATATTTTTTAAGAGGTACTGGAGCAACTTCTTGTTTTTTAATGATTCCTATTAATGTTTTTATTGATTTACAGGTAAACTAGTTTTTTCTTGTTTTAAAAATACCCTGTGATCAACAAGTCTAACTGTTTATTCTGGCTTGGATGTGTGATTATCAGTTATAAAGGTTCTGCAGATGGAAATTATGTTGGTGCATAGACTGGAAAAGATGCCAGTTTCTAGTATCAGATAGATTGTCTGATTTTGTTTTATTGGTGTAGAGACTTTTAAGCACTGGAATTACAATGTTGGAATTGTAAGGTATTTAGGGAGCAGACCTGTTGTCTAAGTACGTTTATGCCTTTTCTGAGCATTTTAGAATACTGTGAGTTTCTATTTGCAAAGAACTCTTAAATTACTGACCCATATATGTTTTAACATTCTAAAGAGACACATTTTCTTGGCTCTCTACCACAAAGTACATCAAGCTGTATTATGCTTCATGTTTGTATAGGTCTTATTTTTCATCTGAGTACTATTTCTCTGCAAGCTCAGCCATAACAATGTACTGTTTCATTGTATCAGTAGTAACTGTAAACCAGTCATTGCTAATTAGCTCATATGGGAAATTTAACCCTGAAGATTCTGATTTTTCAAAATAATATTCTATGAAGCACTGTCTTCATTGGGGAAAAATAGCTACTGTGACTGCTCTTCTGTAATAAATTGTCTTGTTGTGTCTGGATTGTAGATACATTCTAGTGCTATTTCTGGCTTTGTGAAGACAAACTAGATTAAAAAAAAAGGTTGAATTTTTTTTTTTTTGGACATCCTTGTCGAGTTGTAATGCTGATACTTTTATTTTGTACCAACTTGGAATCTCAGCACAGTACCACATGTTTGTTGTGTTTGTATGTCTTTACACAGGAAGAAGGGAAGTCTAGTGGCAGTAATAGTTTTCCTCCCCAGAATATCTGTGCAGATGCATTTATGCTCTCTTTTAAGAATGCAGTTTGACTGCACTAGAATATACTTGATAGTACAAATGAAGAATTGCAAACTAGTAAGTAGGCTGAAAACTCTGCAGCTACTGGGGTTTCAGTTTCCAAATTACTGGTCTCTGTGGAGCAATGTAAGTGATCACAAAACAATGAGAATGAAACAAATCTTTAAAAAAAATCTGCACAATTTTATGCCTAAGCAAGCCAGCTTCCTTTTGAGCTCTATGCTGGCACAGTTTTATCATTAAAAGTGCATTTTTTTTTTCTTTTCATAAGCAATAAAATAATTTCACAATTGTAATGAATGCACTTCCTATGGTACATTTTAATTATATGCAGCTAATGATGGCATAGCTCGTCATTTCAAAAATTGTCTCACTGGCATTTATGACTTGGTGTAAACGCTCATATATCATGGGATTATTTGGAAGAACTGGAACTTTGAGAGATGTCAGGTTTGCTGTGTTGAGGAAAGTGACTCATTAAACAAGAGGTGCTGGTTAGCATTGGGAGGCTGTAGAACACATTTAGGCTACAAATATCAGAGTCAACAGATTCACTTTAAAAAGCCGTTACTGGATGTCATTTTAAAAAGGGATATCTTAGCCTTGAAAGCTTCCAGACCACTAAACTGGAGAATCCAGGTATATAATAATTCAGTTTAAAATAGGAATCAGTCTCTTCTGCATCTCAAAAGTGAAAATTCCAGAGGAAGTCACCTTTTCTGTAAATGGATTTACCGACACAAGTCTTTAGAACTGTAACATCATACTGTGAGCAAATTAAGAGTTTTAGGAGAAAAAAATATTTTAGTCAGCAAATCTTATTTCTCATGATTTATTTTTAAAGGTCATAAGGTGACCATTACAGTAAAAAAAGAGTTGTTTGTACAGGATAACCTTCCCAGATGAGATGCAACCCTGTCCTAAACCTCTGGGTGTGCAGCCTGGGTTTCCCAGAGCCGCTGGGTGAGGGTTGAGTATAAGGTAAAGCTGAGCAAGAACTATTTGAAAAAGAAACATAGACTAATGTTTTGCTTTTCTTTTTGTTTTAGTTATTCCATAGTTTTTCAGTAGATGCTAAATTTCTTTGATTTAGGGGAGGGAAGGATTTTGCTTTAAAACACCAGATAGGAATCTTAGGACAGACTTTTCACACTCAGACAGCTGGAGCAGCTGTAGATTCCCCACTGAAATGAAAATGCAACAATTCAAGATTTAGAAAGGCAAAAAGTGTGACTAGAGCATTAAATAGAAGGGCCATATGATACCAAAATTAAGCTCTGTGTTTATTATAAAGAAAATCCTTGTTTTAGAAGGGAAAAAAAATGAACTTGTTCCACCACTTTCTTTTTTCCTCAGGAGAAAACACAGAATATATCCTAGGTAATAAATCTGTTTTATGGCTCACATGAGAAAGGGTGGAGAAACTCCCATTATTTTCTTCCCAGAAATTGAAATACACATGAGCTAACATGGGAGACACTGGGATTTTCATCCAACAAATGCACAGCTGGCTTCTGCTTTTATTATTTTTCTAAGCCTAATAATTTTTCATTTGATTAGCTGGTGGCTGACAAAACTATCACTTGCACGGTGTTTTGTATATTTAGTAGGGTAGGTGTGATGAGAAAAAGATACTATAATGTGTGCCCAGAAGCATAGCACAACTTTTTCAGTTGGTGAGAAATTTTTTGCTTGCCTCTTCTTAAAATGCAAGTTTTAACATTCAACATTTGAGTTTGAATATCAAGAAAGGACCTTCTTGACCTCTAGAAACAGGAGAATTATGTAAGATTTGAGGATTCTTTTTTATTAATTCACGTTGTAGAATTGTATGATACTGTGTATATAGAAATAAATTGTTAGGAGTCACTTGGCAGTCCACAGTGCCAGTTTTGCTGTGAGAAAGCAGTGAGACTATTTGAGAGAACTGTCCTAGTCAGTATTAGGAGGTAGGAAAAGTAGAGCTGCAAACAAGATTTATCAAGGACTTTAAGTGACTTTAAGAGACCCATGGACACACTTAATGTGAAAAAAACCCAGCAGCCACCCACAAACTCACCCAGACAATGAGATAAAGTGGGGAGCACAAACAGAAAGGTGGGAGAGTAGGAGCCATCTAGGAACGAGGTTCCTCAGAGCCATGTCTGAACAGACCTCTCTAAAGCCATGGATTCTCAGTTTGAAATCAGGAGGGGGAATGACCTATGAGAACTACTTCATGTGCCTGCTGCAGAATAAAGAAAACATATTCAGGAATCCAGTATCCTGTTTTGCATTGACCATTAATGCCAGGGACAAAGCAGGCTGGTTTCTCTTTGAAGTGTTAAACTGTATTGCTGTCTGCTGTGTTCTGGGCAAAGCAGTGATAACACCTTCCCTAAGTAAGCAGCAGGGGAAGAAGACTGCAGTTTTATCCCGGATTGGTAGGTCTGTATTGTACAAGTGTTTGGTGTGTTTCTTGTTATTTTCAAAAATTCCAAAACAAATGGATGTGTTCTAGAGGCAGGAGAGAATGTGGGCTATCTGCTTCCACTCGAATATTGTGTGATGGTGTCTCTGGTTTTGATTTGTAGTCATTTACAAGTGGTAGATATTCAACATCATGTAAGAAATTTCTAAGTGAAGGTAGTTTGAAACTACAGGTTCATTGCCCAGCCAGACCTCTACCTTTAATGTCCTTCACACAGTGGCTGCTGGGGAAGGAATGATTTTGTAAGGGCTAGTAGAATCACTGGATTGTGTATCTGTGTTCTGACCTAGCTCCTTTACACTCACTAAATAATTGTTGACAAGCTCAAGCTTTGTAACTAGAGGGTTATGACTTTGCTGAATTCCATGAATCCATATATGTTCATGGACAAGGAAAATTACTTTAATGGAAAAATACGAAACTACCGAAGTGGCAGTAGATCAGCGTGGGAGCTCTCTTTTGGTTTTATCTCTCTTATAGGCTTTATGCTGCTAGGGATCAGAATACTGTGGTGAATGGGACTATTTCTTGGGGCATGGAAGTGCATGAGCCTGTATCTGGGATGGCTGTTCCAACTGAGAGTTGCCCAGTGCAGAGGCCTGGGTAGCAGTCTCTCCAAAAGACATAAAATCAGTGTGGCAAACTTCACTGTTCACCTCCTTTTTCTTCAGTCTGCGATGTTAAAATTTGCATGTCTGTCCTGACAGTATTTAGCTGTTTGTTCTAATAAATCTTCTCTTCTGTAATGAGCCTGTTTTACCTTCTGAAGCCATAGTTTTAATTCTTGCCCCTTTGTGCCACACTGGTTCTCTGAGCTGGGTGAACCACGTTCCTATGTTGATTGCATGGGATGCATTCCTGACATGCAGCTGGGGATGCCTCTGGTTAGGAATGGCCCTTGGAGCAGAAGTGGTTGCACCAAGGTGGCACCACCTTTCCTGCAGTACAGCACTGTGGCCTGGTTTTGCACTCTGATCCCTTCTTCCAGGTGCAGAGGGTTCCTCACCCAACTTGCAGTAAGCTGCAGAGAGGGAGAGAGTCCATAGTGCTGTGCCAAAAAAACAAGTGATAGTGTGAGCAGCAGGGTCTCCAGCCTGCTACAGTTCCACAGCATTTGTACTCTTTTGCTCTTGGTAACAGTTGGACCTTATCGAACCAGGCTCTCAAATCTGAGAGTAATTGGGTCATGTGACACATTGCAGGACTTCTAAAATTTTCTTCTAGTAGTGTGTTTAGACCTCCCTCATTTTACTTCAACAATTGAGGGTGTTGGTTGCTTCCTCATGTTTGTGTAAGAAAAGCTTTTTATAGTCCGTTTTTCCAGTTGGCGTATGTACTTCCTCCACTGTAGCGCAACACATCGTTCTTCCCACTCCCTCCAAGCCTCTGAAGCTAATGGAACATCTTCAGGGTTGTTTTATTTGCAATAAAAATGGAACTGTGGAGTTGGGAATGGTCATTATTCTTGCCTTAAAATGTGTTCTTCAACAACTTCTGTTTTGTTCTTGGTAAATGAGAAGGATGCAAGGAAGTAAGGAATAATCAGCCATATTTAGTTACAGGATATTTAGTTTGAACTGGACACCTCTAGCTCAGTTTTTGTTTAGCTGAAAATCTGTCAAGAAAAGCAAAAGCTTGTCAGAAATATGAATGGAAATGTGCTGCTTTTTTTTTTGTTTGTTTGTATGGGGTTTTTTGTTTGTTTTGTTTTGGTTTGGTTTGTTTTTTTTTTTTTGACAGAAGAATTCTTAATGTAATGCCAAATGTGAAGAATTTCCCAATTTCTGCAAGGTGAGAGCTGGAGTGAAGGCAGTCTAGAAGCTCCACATCCATCCATTGTTTTGCTCTGTAATGGTGAGTCTGGCACACTGACAGCACTTGAACCTTGCAGATTTGGAGCTGTGCTGGAGGTCTTTCCTTGATATAACATCAGTTACACCAAAAAGAAAGGAAGGTGGCATGGCCACTTTCATATTCATTGTCTGACAGAGTCCTGTCCCTGGTCAGGACAGTGTGCACTGCATCCTGCTTAAGGACAGTACAGCACCTGGTTTGCAACAGCTTCAATCCTGCTTGCTGGTTGTTTTTATCACCATTTGTCCAGGAGTGTTACTTAGCCCCAGATAAAATTAGTAATAATGTGGAAGCCTTTTTTTTCTTGTCTATGACAGATTATTGAGAATATCTACTGGAAATGCCCTTTATTTCTAGTGATTTGGATGCTATTTCTCAAGAAAGATTATGTTTTGGAACTATTTTTTCAATTTCAAATATTTTTTATATAATCTTGCAAGGTTTTCCAACACTATTGAACACAGCCTAGGTCCTTCACAGAGGGGCATGTGCAGACATGGCCCCTGTGGATTGAACTGCCTCACTGCTTCAGAGCTTCACTATTTTTAGCCTCTGTATATGCCTTTGTTTTTCTCAAGTGTCTAGTTCTAAGGTGACATCATAAGTAACCCAGTCAGGGCAGGAATTCACTCTTTTCCCATTTCCTAGCTCCACTGTAAGCTTGCAGTATAAAAATGGATCTGAGAGTCCTTGCAGCTGAAATCTTACCATGGAATGTCTAAGGTCCTGACAGGTAATTCTTTAGCTACTTTCATATTCTGCGATTTCTCTGTGAAATAACATTTTAAAGGTATTTGCTTATTTTATTGCTCCACTGCTAAGTAATTGAAATCAGCCCTTAGCATTTAATTATAGTTATTTTTTATCATGAATATTGTATAGTACTTGATGGTGTAATTGGGCATTTTTATAATAAGCCTCTATTTTTTAAAACAAGGGGGAAATCTCTGAAATTCATACCTTCATGCTTGTGCCCATTAAATGTGGTTATCATTATCTAGTGACGACATGTGTTCTTCCTAACTAGGACTCTCTTCTCTTTCATGCTGATGCTATCTCCATGCTAGATTATTCCTGTTCCTAGCAGCACCCCAGGGCAATAGTGAGAAGTAAATGTGTCCCATATGGCCGCTTTAGACAGAAGTTGTGGGTGTGGGAAGATGGGTGAGGAGAGACAATGGGGTGAAAGAAACAGTGGGGTCTGCATGCCCTCATTGTCCCAGAAGCAGGGCATGCAGAGGGGGAGCAGGGCTGTGGCTTTCTGTGCTGTCAGGCTGGTTGGCAGTAACGTGGGACAGGGTGCAGTTATTTGTTGTGCCATGCGGGAGGAAGGAGCCAGGGAGGAACTGCGACTGAGTCACCCGCTCTTCCTGGAGCGCCTCCTGGGGTGGTGCTGCTACAGGCAGCCCAGTGCAAGACTGAGCCTGAAGGCTCCAGCGAGCTGATTGCAAATATTTTGCAGAAGTCTGATTTTTCTGGTAATTACTTTAACATGATTCAGTGTTTTCTCTTTTGTCTGATCTTGTTATGAGCCTTCTTTCCTGATCCTTCGCCCACTGTTGTGGGAGCAGGGCAAGCATTCCCACACCACGTTGTACCATTCCTGCTGTCTTTGGCCTCTGAGGTTCAGTGGCTGTGAGTAGATGCTGTTCAGTACAGCTGAACAGTGATGTGTTCTTTTGGAAAAATGACTGATCCTGGATCTCTTCCTGTGAAGTCTTACTAAACTGTTTCAGGTAGTAGGGTTAGGGCAATTTGTAGAATTGGGGGCCAGGTACTGTTTGCCAGTTCATGTTTCTAGTGATTTGTGAAATCAGAGCTCCTGTGGAAACCTGGAACTTTGCTTGTGAGGCAAATGTTGTGTATGAACTGAGTCCAAAGCACCCAGTCTTCAACACATATATAAAGAACAGCTAGGATTTAGGTTCCAGTGGGTCACCAACAGTGTTTACTAGAGACTAATAATAAAAGTGAACAGACTTACTCCATTCCCAGTTCTCAAGGGTTTTAGAAACCCAGCAGAACCAGCAAAATACCTAAAGCCCAGCCACTGAAATCTAGCCAAGTTTTGTGAAGATTACAATGGTAACTTTAAAAAAACATACATTGTGCTCTTTAAATGTAGAGCTTATTTGAAAACAGTTATTTTGCCAAACCATAAATGTACCCAATAACTAAACCAAGAAATAGACTATAAACCAAGACTAAGATTATAATGTTTAGAAAAAACCTTTCTGATACATTTAGTGCTTTTGTTTAACCATGTGATTTACATTTAATCCTAGTTAGACTAATTAATACATACATCTCTTTATAGCTGACCAAACACTTCTCATAAGCAACTGACTGGTTTGTGTTATCACATTTGTTTGATGAGGGTGGAGGGAGAGAGTGTAGATTATGGCTCACTTGCATAATCTCTTGCAAGTAGTAGAAAAAATCTGTCTCACAACATGGCTATAAGAAATACATGGGTGCTCATAATTCATATTATCCCATAAAATTTAGAAGAGGATTCAGAGACTGCAAATGAAGGTAATTTATATGTAAAACCTCATCCATGAAGAATTTATTGCCATAGCAGGTATTAATATACTTTGGCACAGACTTCTTCCGTGAAACTAGTACTTGCAGATTTGAGAAAGGAACATACCAGAAACCTTGCAGGTTAAACTGTAGTCTGGTTGTGTACAAAATGCATTATAATGAAGACTTTTCTCTTTCGAGAAAGCTAAAGTCAGTTGGTAAGCTAATGTGCCATGGCTGTTGCTGATACATTTGAACATTTTCACTTGCAAGTAATCTCTTTAAAATCAGTGTTAGTTTAGTGGTGCTACCTTTGTGTAAGTATTGACGTAAATATTGATTCAAATATTTTGAACCTTAGAGGAAAATGAGGAAACTGCAGAGGTGCATTCCTACAAAACATTTTAATTTGCAGTATCTAAAAATGAGTATATGCTTTGCAGAGGTTGTTTGCTAACCATGTTATGAAGCCCAGACCTCATTCTTCTTGTGAGGGCTGCACTGGGCCATGGCTCCTCATCTTTCTCTCTGTGCTTGAGCAAAACTGCCAGGTAAAGGCCCTGGGGTCCATCCATCTCATTGCCAATTCGACTTGGGCAAGTGGTGGCCGAAGTGAGGCCAAGACAAGGCTGTGGTTCTGTTGCAGTGCTGTCATCCAGTCTCGGGTAGATGTCAGCACTGTTCTCCTCAGTGCTTGGGTGGCTCATGCAGCTGGAACAAAGATATATTTCTTCTTGTTCCTGCTGCTGGACTCTGATTTCTGTTTTCTTTTGAGATTACATTGTGCACATATGCTTTTATAGTTGCTGCCTTTCTTTGACCTAAACACTTTTGCTTCCATGGAAGTTAATGACATTAAATGAAAAATCAAGGCAACCCATGGTCACTCCAAGATTTCTGCATAATACAAAGTAAACTTAAGATGGGGGGGACTTGTACAGTAAAATACGCCCTTTAAATGCATGTAGCTGGGAAAGGAGAGAAGCAGTTCCTAGCATGATATATGAAGGATTTTGGCCCACATCAGCAAGGGAAGCTACAGGGCATATAGTTATATAAATGGACCAGAGTTCTCAAGTATTGATGTACAGCAGATAGGACCTTTAAAATTCTTCCCTGAAAGGTACACAGTGGTGTTGGACAGCAGTCTGCTAGGCTTGGATTGTCAAAGAACATTATCAATTCCTCTGGGATTTTAATTGTTAATTCCAGGAAGTCTAGGTGTTTCAGGAAGTGCTAGTCAAATATTATGCTATTTCTTCCGGATGTAGATCATTGAACACTACACTTACACTTAGCCTTTTCTCTGCTGGCTTGCTCTGCAGGAGAAATCCCAAACTATTGAGAACAAAGATAACTTCCTGTGCCAGGTGTGTTAGCTGGAATTATCTCTGTTGTAGAAAGAAATAGCTTTTCTCTTGAAAGTGACGTGGGATTTTTGACATTCGTGAAGATATATCTCATCAAAGACGTCGCTCTGCTACTAGGAGAAGCTCAGTGAACTCCTATCAGAAGTACTGTGTTCAGTTCTCTGCTTTTCCATATGGATTTAGTGGAGTTACAGATGGTGCAGAAAATGGCAACTGAAACAATTTGGGGAAATGGAACAACTGTCATATGGGGAGACTTTGAAAGGTCTGGTACTCTTCAGTTTAGAGACAGATATTTATCATTCAGATTTACAAAATCATGAAGTGATGAAAAAGCCAGGTGTTAAACTGTTGCACTCCAAATCCTACAGTGTAAGAACTAGAGGGCATTCAGTGAAGGTAGTAGGAGATCAAGTTTAAAGGAAAGAAAAGAAAATAGTCCTTCATTTTCTGGAACTCCAGGTAGTGAATTTTTTGCAATGGTAGGTAGCAAAGGCAAGGATGTCAGCAGGTTCAAAAGAGATCAGACAATTTCATAGACAGAAACAGAACTGCAAATGGACAGTGAAGTTGTGTGCCCTGTAACATCATTGTGCATGGGGGGTATGTGGGGCAGGAGGAAGCGACCCCAAAAGCAGCCAGGCTTGTTTGTTTTTCCTAAACAATATCTCTAAATAGCATGGCACTGGTGGAAGTCAGGTACTAGGACAAATGGGACCAGTCATCTGACCTTGCAGGGCATTTTTTCTGCCATACAGTACCACACCATGTTCTGCTTTGAAAGGGTTTTATTGTTAGTGCATTGAATTTTCATAAGGATAATCAAGAAAAAAATGGTAACATGGTAATTCTCCATTGTTAATATCTGAAATATTAATATGTTTTCAAATCTGATCCATTGATAGTCAAATGCCTGCCTGTTACTGTGCATGTCACTAACATGGCATTTATTTGGAAAATGTACAACTTGGAAAATGAATTTTAAGTCTGTGTGTTTATTTTTCTTGGCAGTGAGTTTTGGTTATCTCAGAAGGGAAAAGCTATGCAGGTGGAGTGAAGCTGTGTGGTGCCATGAGTGCTCTGGCAGGAAGGTATGCAGGACAAGAATGCAGGGAGCTGGATCAGAGTAGTTTCTTCATGTTCCAGTACTCACTGTAACAGTGCTACTGAGATATCTTTGTGCTGGTTCCAAGTAGGCCAGGTTGAGCCAATGAATCAACAGGATCAACATCCATGGATCAGGGACCCAGAATTTGAGTCATGGTCCCTATTCCAGGCATGGGGCTTCACCTCAGAGCTGGGATGGCATCCCTGCAGTTTGGAGCATCCTCCCCAAGCACCCAGTTCTGTGCCTGCCTACTCCCCCATAGGCTTCAGGCTACTGCTTCTTGCATAGCAGCTCACTCTTTTATCACCTGTAGCATTTGGAGGAGATCTGCAAAGAAAGGGGGGAAGAAAAATCACTATTTCACTTTAATATAGGACACAGAAAAGTTCTCTAATAGGTGTTTGGCTGGAGGGTTTTTGTTAAAGATATTGAGATATTGTCTTCTGTATGCTTTTTTTTTTCCCCCCCTTGTTAACATTAAGCATATTAACAAAAACATTCTCTGCTTTAATCAGACAATATAGGCTTTGTTCATATGGAGACTTTTCAATATTATGTGTAGTTCCTGTACTCTGGGCACAAGCTTTTAGCAGAGATACTTACATGAGCCGTAAGCTGTATGAGTGCAGCTCAGGTCGGCTCTTGTGTCTGTGGAAACTGGTGGTGCTCTGCTGTTGGTGAGAAATCCACCATAAACAAATCCTCACTCGCAGTCTCAGGTGTGTGATTGGGAGACATGTTTGGCTTTTAATCAAAAGAAATGGAGTGTTTGGTTCTTAGGAATATCTTTTCTCTTGAAGAGAAATGAAGTAACTGTTAATGCAAATAAAGAGCTTAAAGCAGTCTGACTAAAGCCTCAGCTAATTGAGCTTTGGTTCTGTGAGAATTTGGATGTCATCATTCTTTTGTTTTCCACTTTTCTGGGGAAGTACTTCAGCTATACGGCAAAAATAAACAAAAGAAACCTTTTCACACTTAAATACATTTATGAATATTTTTAGTTACTGTTTACTCCTTGCAAATTTATCTTGGTCTGAAAAAAAAATTCAGACGTATTGTTTTCCTAACAGATTTGACCTTCATCTTTATTCATGGTTTCACTATTCTTCCTATCAGCATTTAGTTCAAAGGAGCACTTCGAAGCACGAAGGCAAAAACCAGTTCCATTGTGTAAAATAGAAATGTGTGTTTTATATCACAGGAGTTTAGAGAACAATGCAAAGGTCAATTGTGTTGCTTGCTCTCCTGTCACATGATGTGGGTGTGTATATGAATGCATCCCTGGAATTCCACTGTGGGATCTGCATCTTTGAAGCTGATGCTAAAATTACTGCCGAGGCTCTTCCAAAGGCGGATACTGATAGAAGATTCAATGAAATCGAAGGTCGCCAGTCTGGTAGGCGTTGAAAGATACCTGGCTATGATACTATTTCTGATTTAATAATGCGAATGGGAGGCTAGTCCTTTGTAATAATTAGGACTAATTACTGAAGAGGTGTTGACAGAAGGGCTAAGAGGAAACAAACTGCCTTTATCCAGTGGCTTAGAGTCAGATTACTAGTCTTGTGTTATCTGTTTCTCAGAAAGTAGAAGCTTCAATCATTCACTAAGTCTTCAAAGGGGAAAGGGATCCTAACAATATACAGGATTTGGGATGAAGCTATGAAATAAGTCTTTGACTCAAAATGGCTAAATTAATCTCCTTTCCGTAAATTATCATACTTTTAAAGTTTGAGTTACAGATGGAGAATCTGATTGTAGTACTGAAAAATATGTGAAGTCAGTATTGATGACTGTCCTGTCACTGCTTCTGCTCAAGGATTAGTCTAAGATTAGTTCCTTGCTGTTAATTATATTAATATGAATTGTTTGATTCCATCTTATGCCATGCTTGCTAACCAGCTGAAACGGAGACAAGGGAAAGTAGTAAGTACTCTTTTGTTCAGTGTTAGGTTTATGCAGATGTCATATCTGATCAACAGGCAGAAAATACCTCTGATGAAGTTAATTACCTTTTTAGGAGACAAGATCATGCATATTCCTGGAAGAAAACAATATATTACAATACAATTGCATTTACTGAGAACGATGTAGGATTTCCTTAGAGAGGATTTCTTTTCTCCTTTTGAATGTAGTGTCTATCCAGCACATCTGCATGAACTAGATTCAATTGTCCCATGTGAATGGAGTTAACAGAGACATTCAGGGATTAATGCTTTGTCACCAGAATGAATCACCAGAATGTCACTCAGTGTGACTTACTTTAGGCAAATGATTTAAAAGTCTAGCCACCCTCCATCTTCTCAAATGACTTTTAAGTGCTTTTCTCCTCACTCTCCACCATATATAGAACCTGGTTTTCTTAGAAACGTGATAAATGTGGTTGCATTCGATAGCACTTATAAACAGAGGTAGCTTTCAATTATTTATTTACTTTTAACAAAAGAGGCCATTTAATTAATGTTTAAATATTTATAACAGTTTTATTGTGCTGTAAAATCGGTTATACTTTGATCTAGATTTTCTGGTTTGAGATAATAGGGTTGGTAAAAGTTTTCCTAATGAATTTGGTCAGAACATGACATAATCAGATTATTTGACGAAAGATTGACACTTCAGTTCCTGCCAGCATGAAAGCGCGGTACAATGGGGGCTGTTCAGCACAAATTCAAAGGCTGGGAGTTCAAGTTCAGGTACGGCAGAACTGTTCAAAGTTTCATATTAATGCAGTGAAAGAGTGTTGCATTTTTCGCTACATTTTTGGTCAGGAGTAATTTATGGTGGATGAGAGGAGTGAAGCTTGAAGTTAAATGCATAAACTGCAACTCCAGTCTGTAACTTTGGGTTAATTTCCTTCCGTTTGCTGAATAGTAGTTAGTGTTACTCATTGAAACATAGAGAAACTAACTGGTCAGAACATGACAGACACAGGAAACAGTACCAGAAACTGGGAATTAAGCATCATCAGTATTCAACCTGTTAAGTGTGGAACCAGTTTTTTATCAATATCCCTCACACTTTAACAATTTAACTGTTTAACATACGAGCAAATGCTCGTATGCTTGGAGATGAGCATATTTAACTAATGCACCCTACATGCTTATGTAAAATAGATGTAGATTTATGTGATCAAACTGGCATGAAAGAACAGTTATGTCTAAGGTGTAAGCTTAGTCTAAACTGTTAAAATAAACATTAATTTTTCGTTTGATATTCAGGTAATATTTGCTTTGTACATGTCATTCCTGTTTGCAGTGGAATTATAGTGATCCCTACTAGATTTCTTGGACTTAGTTGCTCTCCAATAACTTGGCTTATCCAAATACTTACGCTGTATGGAATAGGAATCCTAGTAGACAAATTACACATACTGTTAATAATTAAGCTTGAATTTTGGGAGATATTTCATAATATGAAAGACCATAATAATCTGTCATTTTGAGTCATATATTTTAAAGTGGTGTACAAAACACTGAGTCGAGTCTTTGTTTTCAATGCTGAAGGGGTTCTTCAAGAAAGTATAGTGTTAAGTACCAATCGTGATGGTCTTTATTGAAATGCAGTTTGTTTCTGACCTTGAGAAGATTTTTTCTGACCTGAATGAGGATTTAAGGCTTTAATCCAATGAATTGATACAGACTGTCCACATTGCTGTGTTTCTTAAAATATCACACAGCACATGAATCGAATCTCAGCGTCCCAGGGAAGGGACTGCCTGTGCCTGGAGTCAGTGGATCCTCCAGAGAAGGATATGGAACAACACTAGTCTCGGAGATGTGTTGTAGTTTACATAGAAGCAGAAAGCTCCCAAGGAGAAAGTGTTTTATGAAATACTGGTGTAATGGATGGACCCTGCAAACCCTCCCTCATTCGAGCAGTCTCACAGGTATCATCTGGTAGTTTGGAGAGGCATCCAAAATCAGATAGTTTGGACAGTTCAGATCCAAAATTTGGATTTCAAAATACAACCTGGTCACAAATAGGAATTGCCCTAGGTTATTTAATATTCCTTCTGTGTTTATGTCAATTTATCTAGTTTGCTATTTGCAGTTTTAAAGTGTATTTTTAACTGCTGTGAAACAAGTGACAATATAAACATGGGAAATAGGTACAATATTCTGATATAAATGCATCTCCCACCATATGCTGGTGAAGTACATACCCTATTCAGCTAATTGCAGAGTCTTTTTTCTTCTTTCAATGATATGTATTTAGTGAATGTATTTTGTACTTACCTTTTTAATTCTATGAAATGTAAACTGTGTCATTAAAGTAAAAGAAATATTTTGGGAAGCATTGTTAGAGCTCAACTTGCAGTGTAGTTTAATTTAATTGCCTACCTCTGCACGGCATCTCTCCCATGGTGAGACGTACACAGTACAGGGGTATTTCATATGCAGAAGGAGGCATACAGCCAGGAACACAAGCTGAAGCTTTAGAAGTAAGTGAAAAGTAGATTGCTTCATTGTGTCTTCATAAAGTGTCACTTCTCACTATCTCTTCCCACTAAATGAGCGAGAACTGCCAACTTCAGGGAAGTTCTTATTTAAAAAAAAAAAAAAAAAAATTGAAGACTTCTGACTGTAAATAATAGTCATTTTTACCTCAGATATGGCCAAAGCAAAATAAAATATAACACTAGTAATTCCAAGTGTAATAAAATAATTGTATATATATTTTGTATATATTTAATCCAAATATAATATTTATAGAGTAATAAAAGACTTTATATAGTTTTGTTTTAGTTGAATTGAAGGTGATGCAAAATTAATATGCAGTAGCTTTTCAACTTAGAAATATACTGAATTAATTTAATTTTAAGATTGGTATGCAAATGGGATTTGGTCACTTTCTCTCTTTTTGTTGAGTGTATCAAGCCAGATCCTGAGCAGACCTTAACGTTCATGGAAACACCTCTGTTTCTAGCAGCTCTGGACATGGTCCTGTACACAGGAATCAATTGAGAAGTCATTAATAAGTGGCATATTTAAGAAGTATAAATTCACTTACTAATGGTTATATTTTCTTATGTAATATCATGTCACATATACTTTTCCTTAATTCTGAAAACTCTTGTTATACTTCACACTGTGAGGAAGAAAGTATAGATGACAAAATGTCATCTGATTTGTACTGTGTTTCATGTTCCTTTGCCCTGTGGGAGGAAAGGAAAAGTAATAGGACAGACAAATAAATAAACGTGGTGTTGAAACTGGCATGACAGTTTCTGCTCTTGCACAAAGGAACTGCAATCAATTTATTGTCTTCATTGGTCAAGTGCCAGAATAACAGTATAATATTATACAAGAGTAGATTAATTAAAGTGTAATTAGAGTGGAATAAATTAAACAATCATGAAAGTTTGTCATGGGAAAAATATGTGTGTAGAATTAATTAGTTTTCAAATAAAGTGATATTTTAATTGCTCAGAGTTACAGAATCCTTAATTGCAGACATATAATTCTGGCCTAAATAACCTCGGTTGCTGTAACAACTTGATATATTTCTTCTCTGTCAATTCTTTTTAATAGTTCGTTACCAAACAAGATTATTGCCGGAATGTCTACAAAAATGTCTGGAAGACGTTTAATTAAGCCCATGCTATCTGAGGACATTATTAGCTCTTGGAACCAAAAGATTTGTGGCTGATGCTGCACTATGCAGCACCCCTAATTAAGGAGGATGGGCAGACAGAGCCCCGTGGCTGACAGATTGCTATGCATGGTTGAACTGAAGGCTACTCAAAACAGTCTTTTGATGGTCCTTGGCTCATCAATTTTCTGCTAGATTTCAATGATTTATCACATGTACAAACTTAAATTAATTCTAGGACTGCTGTTTTGGTGAACAGAGACTTATATAAACCCTGTTTTAAACTTATTTTGTGTATATATAAATGCATATTCATATTTTTCAAGTTTTCAAAGTAATTAATCATTTGTTGTCTTTTGTGTCCCCAATAATTTTATGCAGAGTGTGTTGTAGAGCTGAACTCATGTGGGCTTTTATGCTTTCTTTCTGGCTATAGTTACATCATTGCACTTTTCCAAGCAATTACTGGTTTCAGAAAGTAAAACAGATGGGTGTCTTTTCCCTCATCTGCAAATTGAACCTGTTTATGAAATACTAGAATTTCATCTGTTTCATCTATATTTCACACTGTATTTTAGGGTCACTTATTAAAAGCTAGTGAAATAACATGAGAGGCAGGGGCTCTCACATTTTTAGACCCCATATTTTTGGCATGAATGTATCCATGATATTTGTCTTTCTCCAAAATGTTTACTTCAGTGAGATTTGCAATGCCCAAAATGTTTAATTGTGTTAAAAAAGGTCAACCAGCTGATAGCTGAAGGCACATATGTCAAAATGAAAGACTGAAAAAAAATTATCAGTCTGACACAGGGGGAGTATTAGAATGATTAATGTTTATGTTAATTTATGGCTTTTACATATTGATTAATAGCTTTTTGTTCCAGTGACCAAAATGTGTAAGTGGCAATGAGATCCATATGCTAACTCAGTGTCTTTCAAATTATTATAATCATTCTTAGTTTTGTTCCCATGCTGAAACTATGTTTTTATACAGAAAGCAATTTTTGTACAGTGACTTTTTTAAAAATTGCAGATGGAAGTATTTGAAATAGAACCTCACGACACTGGGCTTCAGTATTCTTGAAGGTTACATACTGACACATATATACATTTTTCTTGCAAAATTCATTACTTAAAATCTTAATATATTGTGCCTATAAATTTTAATATATTTAGCCTTTTTCAGGTACGAAATGCTTACAGACAAAAAAAGGTGCTAATGTTGGAAGGAACCATTATCTGAGTGGAAATCATTAAAAATGTGTTGCATTGCATGACAGTTATTAGTCATTTTTTCCCCTGCTCCCATAAGATTTCTTGGCATATCACCAGTTGCTGATAAGCAATTTTGTTTGTTATCTGTCCATTGACTAATACAATTAAAATGTGGAAACCTCCATCATTCATTATCTAAATGTCAAGAGAGAAGGTGTCTGTCTTGGGGAGATCCTGGGGATCTCCTGAGAAAGGATGAACTCCCAACTTTCCTTGCAGTCAGAGGGAAATGGAGGTTCTCAGCACTTCTCAAACTGAGACTTTGGAAGTGTTTTTTCTGAGCAGGCAGTCATTGTTAGTCATTAGAAATGATTTGGTGACTATTTAGAATGAAAGCTCTGACAGTGTTTAGTGTTCCCAACCTGTAAGAGGAAGGACTCTTGTCAGCTGTAATGTTGGCTGTGTGGCAACAGGTTTATGATATCAGCTAATGAAGGATTCTGTAACTAGGTCATATAAATCACTGCAGTCTCTTTGACACTGATGTGTCGCTAACTAGCAAGTTTTGCAAGCAAGATAGAAATCTGTCTACAGTGTCTGGATATGGTATTTCCTAGTGCAAGCACAAATTAATGAATGCTCCCAGTCAACTGTTGTGATTTTTTTTCAAATAAAATATTGTTATTGTCATAATTAATTAGGTTTTGAAGTCACAAATATACATCACTGTGCTTAATCTCTACTTTGGCAGTTATGAGTAAATAGTAATATGAAAAACAAGCAATTCAAAAGAAAGCATTTTGTTATCCTTACCTCTGAAAATTAAGAGTGCTTTATTATTAGTAGCACATTTACTGTTTAAATCAAAAATTTCCATTTCTGCTTGACATCAATTTCTTGATTTAAAAGTTTCTACTGATTCCTAATTTCCACTTGAATTAAATTGTTATTTAAATTTGCTTTAAAGAAACCCTAGAAGTATACCATTTCTGTATGAATTTAGCATTGAAGACAGAAATCAGGTTTTTAAACTGAAAGCTACATTGTTATAGGACTAACAAAATGAATTTTCTTATATTCTGGGGCTCTTACCTTTGCATCTGTTTGTGTAGCACTCCCACATCTCTTGATCAGGCTTCTGCTGGTTTTACTTTAGCTAGTGCACGTTTCTGTCTTTGCACACAGCACAGATCCTGTGTTTCGGACAGCTGGGGTAAGAATCGGAAAAGCAGAGTGCCTGGCTTTTAGTTTGGGATTTTCACTGTTCCCTATGTGTTTTGTGTGTGTTACCTTGCTGCAGGACCCAGAAAGGCATTTCTTTGTACAGTTGAGTTACTTTTCACCTCAAGTGCTATGAGATTTCTTCACTCTCACAACATCTCTGTATTGCTGATGTCCCTGTTTCAGTGTGTTGTGATATTTTTTTTGGTTTGTACATGCAAAAGCAAACCAAAAGCTGGACTTAAAAATTTGTCAGAGCATGTCTGAATAATTGTTTGCCAAATCATACACCTGCTTTCAGACCATTTGTAGTCAATAACCTGTAAAAATTTCACTTTTGCAGTCACATGAGGTGAACATCTTGTTGAACTTGCATGGATTTGTCTTGGCATCTCTTTTAATGATGTATGAAAATGTTACTGATAGAATGCATTCTTGCAGTGCTAAATGTCTGCTTCTGAGAAGTGCCATAGAACCAGGCAGCATTTTGTGACAACCAGGGATGTGTAAGATGTTTCTAAGTGCTGTTGTGTTCTAGCACAATTGCGTGAGGGGAATCGGGTGCTCTGGGACTCTCGGGCTCTGTGGAGGCTGTTGAGCCACAAGGAAAGGCCACGGCACCCCCAGCAGCCCTGGTATATGGCGTTGCTTTGGCTGAGAGTAGTTTGTGGTTTCACCACTGAGAAACCTTGTTGTCTGCAGTGGTTGGAGGATGGAAATGTGGGAACATTGCTTTTGGAAAGCTCATACTGAAAGGGCAGCCCGCTGGATTTTAATGGTGGAGATTGCAAATGTAAGGGAACAAACAAAATCGTTTGCATTGCACTATTAACATGAATAGTCTGTTACTTGTAACTGACTGCCTCTGCAGCTGCAGCTCAGGATCCCCTTCCTAAACGCACCCATGCACTAGAGCACAGAGTGCTGTGCCACAGGGCAGAGTTCCTCAGGGGGTGCAGGTAGGCACAGAACTGCAGGCTAAAAAAGGGCTTTTGTATGAATGAAAAAGCCTAGAAGGGGGAAGAACAATTTACAAGTTCTTTCTGAACTCATTCTTTGCTCTGATTTTTCCTTTGGGAGGGTGGCACCTGGTTGACTGGGAATTGTCAAAAAATAACAGGGATTTCATGTATCTGTTTGTGAGCACACCTGGATGTGTTGGATATTTTGCAGTAGTAATTATGTCTGCACACCTGCTGGTTTCAGTCCCAAATCAGTTTGCCAGACATGCCTAGGGAGATTTATTTCTCCTATACCTGAAAAAGCTCTTTTACCACTGAGCTTTTACTACTCCAAATAAGCCTAAAGAAAAATAGAAGAGGATTTTTTTCTGTCTTTGCTTGAGCTGTTGGTATCTCAAAGTGAACTGTGGAGTTTGTTAGGGGGAGGAGGGTGTTTGGATAATATTTTAATAGCAATTTGTTTTTGCTTCAATGTGTGATAGAAATACAAGTGACAGGAGTGGGAACAGGAGAATTGCTGAATTCTGCTGGAATTTTTCCTGTGGGAATCTGTTAATGTTTTTAATTCTCTGAGAGATTTTTCTAAGGTAATCCTTTTGACATTTACATATTTTAAATGACTCTCATTAAATAAAAGCTTAACTTTTTTATATCAAATGCTGAAGTGATGATACTGAAATACCACTGCATAGAAATTCAAATGGTTTAAGGATTATTCTAATTGCAACCTAAGCAAAGTAAGATTTGTGAGGGATATTAATAATGAATTGTTCTTTAAAATAACGTAATTTTGAAGGAAATTTAATTGTTCTGGCATTTAGCAGATGCATTTTCTTAGACAAAACCCTTTTTGGTACCTCATGTGTGGTGCACTCAGCCATTCACTAATTGAAACCCTCATTTGAACAGCTGGGTTTCCACTCCCCACTTGTGTAGCAAATATAACTTGTGCAGGGGCCCAAGGGTTTGCAGTGCACTCTGTGAAAAATCCTTCTCCTTGTCTGTGCCACATGAGTGTAGCTCAGCTCCTGTTACTACTGCAGGGAAGGCTGGAAGGAGTAAGTGGAACATCTTTTTAAAAAACCCAAAGAGCCTGATGGTGAGGTGTTGCCTCTCTTGCAAGTGATGCCATCTTGCAATCAAATGCTGCCATGAGCAAAATGATTCATGTATTCCTGTCTTTTCACTCCTTTCACAGGAGGCAGAAGGATAATAATACAGGGACATACAGTGTAGCCCATGCCTTTAAATGAATTTCATTCTGTAGGTTGCACTTTGCTTGTTCAAGCCCTTGAGCCAGGTTTTGCTCTCAGACCAGACTAAATACTAAGCAAATTCATTTAATTAAATTTGTTGCAGATATCCCCAGTTAACAAGAACAGATTGGTCTCCCTGAGGCTAGATAGAGTTAACAAGAAAATAAATGTTTGTGCTAATTAGAGAACTCATTTTTAGACACCTGGGGTGAAACTTTTTAAAGTCCCAGAGATGTAGGATTGAAAATTCATTTAGAAATGAGTCTTAGGCTTCTAAATCACTTAGGCACTTTTGAAAAATTTCCCCAGAGGCTTTAAACCATCTCACAGTCATCATATTTAGCATGTTTGTAGCTGTCTGCTTAGCAAAGCACTGTATAACCATTATCTGTTTGAATCAGTACACCACAATGTACTTCATTATCCCTGCAAGGTAGAGACACTGAGCTACCTGCTGAGTTGAAGGTAGGCTAAGTGTCATTTTTTTTTTTGAGCATGCTTGTGTGTCAACAGGAACAGATTGATGCTTTCTTGTTTTTTAAGTACCTGTACCGCAAATTTCCATCTCTTTGCAACCTCATGGGACTTTCTGTAGGTACCTAACTTGTTATTAAATCTTGTCTTAACTGACCTATCCAAGCCCGTGGATAAAAAAGACAGCAAAGATGAAATTTTATAGTTCATCACCTGCTGGAAGGAAAATGAGACACTAAATACTGTCACACTCCATTCATCTGCCAAATCGTGATAGGAAATGACTCAATAAACATTAGATTCAATATTAAGCCAAATTTCCAGATTCACGTGTATGATTAGCAGAAAAGCAAGGAAAGAATCAGACTCTAAGGAGCAAAAAAGTCCCTTCAATAGCTTGCAGCTCAGAGTGTATTTTCAGTAGTTTTTTTTTCCTGTAACCGGTCTGAGGATTTTTCTGAGATACCATCCTTGTAAAGACATGCATTAGTAGTGTCTGTTTCATGCCAGGTAAAACCCTTCCCACAGCCACGCACACACTTGCTGTCTGTCAGCAAAAACTTCTGTGTCAGTAATTAGAAAAATGCTATTAAAAACCTGCCTTGTAATCCCAGATAGCCTCTGGGTTGCCTCAGTTCTATTTCCTTGCTCAGTGCAGCGAGCCAGAATTGCTCCACTGTGAAGTGGGACCCTGCTCCTCTGACAAGCTCTTAGCTACTCTTTTATTTATCTGGTTCTACAAAGAGTTGTTTTGAGGGCACCAGCACTCAGCTGTAGTGCCCCAAAGAGGTGTCCCTTGGTGACAAAGTCCTTGGTCTGACAGGTTTATAACACGGGGGGAACACGATGGGCACTTGGGAGCTGCATCTCACCGTGGGGGTGAACCTGCACATCATGTACATCTGAAAATTTACTCCAGCCTGCCATGAGTCTGGATCATCCAACAACTTCATAAAAGAGATGAGTCAGGGCCCTAAAACACAGAGGGTATCCACTGAGCTCATTATTTTCATACCTAATTACACAGTGCTATTGAGACAGAACTGCACATTATGCTGAAAAATCCTGTTTCATCACTAGCCCTAAAAGATAATTGCATTTAATTAGAACCTATAGATACCATGGCGATAACTGATCTATAAACACTCTAGGTAAACCTGCAAATGAGGTGCGTTAGCAAGTGCATCCATTAAACACAGTTTGAAAGCTGGTACATCTCTTGAGGTGAGATGGCAATGAAAAGTTGGGCTGCTTTGCCATGGAACTCATAGCTCTTGCACTCCGTTCTGATTCTCTGCAATTCCTCTTCTGTGAACTGGCAGGCAGACAAATACTTGCTGATCTTCCCTCACTGAATTTAGAACACTTTTTGTTTCATCTTGGGTAATATATGCATGAGTGTGAAAAAGTGATGATAGGTGAGACCTGCCGTTTTTTGTGTGACATTAGGTCAGAATGGAAGAAGCAGATTTACAAGTGTGGCTAGTAATGCATTTTCCAATGAACTGCAAATCGTACTTACAATTGAATCAGCTGCTGGTTGCCTTCTTCAGCATGGATCTGGAGGGTCATTTGCACCAAGTCAGAACACAAAATTTGTCCTCATCCTTCTCCAGTGCTTGTGCACAGCTGCCTGCAAAGCTGTTAATGTGACTGGAAATACTTGGTGAGGGGCCAGAGCAGTGAGTGCCTGTGGGGATCACACAGACTGTCCCTGTGAGCTCATCAGGAATTGTCCTCTGCATTTCCTGTATGGGACAGGGCAGCCTGCCCCCCATGTACCAGTCCTGCTCTGTGCTGACTTGGACCACATTTGATATGAAGCTGAAAACATCCATCTCTTGATCCTTTAGTGATTACAAACCCCTTGGAAAAAAATGGTTTTAGCACAGTAGTCACTCAAAACAAAGTACTGCATTTTTTTTCCCAAGAAACCATGCTTCAACCCAAAAATTAAAATACCCTGGAGTAATGGGTTTCTTGTGTAGAAATGATCATCACTCCCATCTCATTGACATGGATTAGGGTATTGAATCTGTCATTAGTAAATTTGCAGACAGGACTAGGTTGGGAGTGTGTTGGAAGGTAGGAGGGCTCTGCACAGAGACATGGAATGGTTGGATGGATAAGCAGAGTCTAATAACATGAAGTTTAAAAAGTCCACATGCTGAGTCCTGCATTTTGCCCACAATAACCCCCTGCAACGTTATAGGCTGAGGCCGGTGTGGCTGGACAGTGCCCAGCTGGAAAGGGACCTGGGGGTGCTGCTCAACAGCTGACTGGAAATGAGCCAGCTCTGTGCCCTGGTGGCCAAAAAGGCCAACGGCATCCTGGCCTGGATCAGGAATAGTGTGGCCAGGGAGGTCATTCTTCCCCTGTATGTGGCACTGGTGAGGTCACACCTTGAGTGCTGTGTCCAGCTCTGGGCCCCTCAGTTTAGGAAGGACATTGAGTCGCTTGAGCGTGTCCAGAGGAGGCAACAACAGCCTGTGTTCCAGGCTGGTGAAGGGCCTGGACCACAAACCCTGTGAGGAACTGGGTGGGAGCTGGGATTGTTTAGCCTGGAGGAAAAGGAGACTCAGGGGTGACCTCAGCACTCTCTACAACTTCCTGAAAGGTGGCCGTAGTCAGGTGGGGGTTGGTCTCTTGCTCCAGGCAGCAACTGACAGAACAAGAGGACACAGTCTTAGCTGCACCAAGGGAAATAGCGTTTGGATATTAGGAAAAAGTTTTTTATGGAAAGAATGATCAAGTACTGAAATTGTCTGCCTGGGAAGGTGGTGGACTTACCATCCCTGTGTGTGTTTAAAAAAAGATTGGATGTGGCACTTGGTGCCATGGTTTACTTAGATGATACTAGGGCATGTTAGATGTTAGGGCAGGGGTTGGACTTGATGATCTTGAAGGTCTCTTCCAACCTGGTGATTTTGTGATTCTGTGGTCTGAAATTCTTTTCAGTTGATATATTCACTGCAATGCTTTTCTGAAAAAACACAAAACTAGTATTTTTGTGGGAAGGAAGGGGACAGACTTAGCCAGGGGGCTAAAGTGGAATGATAAATTGCTTGCCCACTCAAATTATGGGTGTCAAGTTTCTTGTATTTTGTAGCTCTTCCCTTTAGCACAGGCAGAGCAGCTGACCGATTTGGGATTTCCCGAAGTGTGTGAAAGGTGCATGCGCATGGCCAGCTCGGCACCTTGCTGAGAGAGGAATGCAGGAAAGAGCAGGTTGGACACCTGCTTTGTCAGCTCACCTTAAGAGGAAATACTTCACCTTTAACTGGGTGGCAAATAGAAAGTACATTCAATAATGAAACTTCAGAGAGGAAAGAGGAGAAGCAAGTGTCCTGCTCAGAATATATTTAAAGTTGTGATTTCACTTTAGGCTGCCTTACCCTCTGTGATATCTGTGTCTGCTTCTTACCCTCCAGTTCACTGCTGCCATGGCTCTGCCACCTCCGGATCCACAGTTTGTGCTCAGAGGTACCAGTGCTGCAGTCCACACTCTGCATTTTTCCTGTGGAGGCCCAGAACCTGATATCCCCCTTCTTTTCTCCGGGTAAATACACCAGGATTTCTGGCTATGCTGAGTGTCATATGGTTGTTTCCTTTTGAATTGGAGTGTATTATTTTGACAGCGTTTCTGGGGAAAACAGCAGCATGCATGGTTTTGCATGATGGGTGTGTTACTTGTGCATACAAAAACCAAAAACAGAACAAAACAAAACAGAACAAAACAAAAAAAAACCCAAAAAAAGGGAAAAGCATCAGAGTCTGACCATCTCTATGCAGTGCTCACACTAAAAGCATCTCTTTCTACTGCCAGGTCTGAGAATGGGTTTATCCATGTCTGGAACCTGAAAACACACAGAGTGGACACAGCATTGGATGGCCATGGAAGAAAATCTGTTTACTGTGTGGAGACAATGGGTGGTAAAGACAGGCTTCTCAGGTTAGCAAAGCAGGCAAAACCCAGTGAAATTCACCTTGTCTCTCTGACATATTTTGTCTCTGTGATTGAAGGAAAAAAAAAGGGGTTGGGGACACAAAGGATTCTCTTAATTCTGGAGTCAAAGTTTCTCCGACACATATGGAAATGTACTGAAGTAAAAAAAGACAGAAAAAACTCTAGAATAAAAAGTGGAGGGGGAGGAAAAGATACAATTAATTTCTTTATGATGTATGTGATAACATCGTAAAAACTTGGGTCCTGTAGTGTCTTTACTGAGAACAGGTGAGGTTTTTGGGTCAAGGAAATACACTTGGATTTGAAGTTGACAAACTTTTCACTGCTGGTTTCTGGAGAAGATTGAAAAAAAGAATTTATAAACAAAAGGGAGATGGAGAAAAGGGAAGGAAGGAAGAGAAGAATCAGAGATGGAGAATAGAGACTGAAAATGAGCAAGAATGCTGAGTTTCATGCTTTTGCTTTGTTGCAAAATACCTTCTGTTCTTGTTTAGCAAGGGAAGGTCAGGAAGATTTGTGTACTTTGGATTAGACAGGTGATCTAGAGTAGATGCCAAAGTGTCTGTATGATTAGGAGGTGTTCTGACATGTTTATCTAGAGAAGACATCTCATAATATACAGTGAACTCATTAGCATTTATATTTCTTATCTGCTTAAGTACAATTATCAACACTCTCCCCCATAAAATCATATTGAACGAGCATTGTTTGTATAGAGTTTTTCCGTACCTCTGTTTTTGCTGTATAGTTCTAACACTTCACATAGCACTGCAGTTTTGGAACAGCATTTACCTGTATTTTATATTTCTCTTTTATAAAGCTAAATTACTACAATTTCTTGCACTATCACACTGTTTGTATCCCCAGTGCTGTAAATGTTGTGTCAATTTGTCACTCAGCTGAACACCACTGATGTTGAAGTCCTCTGTTTTAGTTTCATACTTCTTCAGGTGACACTGCTAATTAAAGTAAGATATGGGAAAGGGATTTTTGGTAACTCCTTGCCCAGGTGACAGATAACATGAGGACATAAATCCTGTGCTAGGGTAGTTTATGGATTGGAAGCTTCTGCACAGTGCTACTTTGTTCCAGAGCCAGTGGGATCACATAAATCTGCAACAATTCCTGCTGTGCCCTTTGTGTGGCCTCCTTGCTCTGCCAGCCTGGGAGCAGCCCAAAGCCTCTGGGACTGGGCTGTGCCAAAGAGTCTGTGGGAGCTGTGCCTGGACCTCGGATGCGGCTGCAGCTCTCTGGCCTTGGGTATTTCAACCACAGCATTTCCTTGAGCAATCGCTGCCAGTCCCTCTCTGTTGTGTCTCCACATGTGCACAGTCCTAGGAACCTCTGTGCCCTGCCTATGGCTGTGGGAAGTTCATCACTGAATAACTGTCCCTTTTTATTTATCTCTGATGAAGTCTTTGTTGTTTTGCTGTTTGTCTTTCAGCTGTCAACACATGACATTTCATTGCTAGGGTGAAATAGCGTTACATGTGTGAATCTTTGGATACTTTTGTTTCATTTTAAATTAGATCTAATCAATGATAAAATGTAAGTATTTTTTTACTGTGTATATGTTCAAATGTTGGTGAGACTTTATAAATATATTCTCACATATAAATAGCACAGCTCAGCCTGATCAAGTCTCTCTGCACAAGAAACAGACTGCAGTGTATCTGACTGGCTCCCAGGCCCTCTCCCCTCCTAGGGATGGCTGAACCTCTTGGCCAGTCCTGCAGTCAGCACAAGGGTGGTGGTCTCAGGGATGAGCACCTCCGCCACATTTTATGAAACTCCCAATTAACACTCCCACAGAAGCTGTTCGAAGCTTTGTCCATTACTGTCTGTTAAAGACCCAGTTCGAGTTACTGCCCTGCAGGCAGCCAGGCTTCTTCAGACTGCAGCTCATGGATAACATGTTTCACTGTAACAGTCAGGGGCGCGACCAGAGGATCTGCTTGTGGGATTTAGCAGAGGGACGGACTTCAGTGACGGATTCTGTCTTCACGGAGCATGTGGGATTCTGCAGATGCTCTCTGTTAAAGGTGGCACAGGGACGCTGGCTAATGGCCATGGCAGCCAGAAGCCTGGAGGAGGTAGGAAGTGTCTCTTTCTCTGTACTTGAGAGGTTCTTTTGGTGCTGAAATGGCATGGTTCAGGAGGGGAAACATCAGTGATGTTGAATTCTCTGCTCAAGAGCAGGCAGCACAAGAAACCTTTAGGGGGTTTTAATCACTAATTTTTCTGCCACAAGAATGACTGAATTATATAACTCACGCTTTAATAACATGGATACCACCCCAGGATTTTTCTGGCATTTAAGTATTTGCAGCTGCTCCTGATCTTTACATGTAGGAATTTTGAAAACTCTTCTGGTACTGCTGAATACCAGGAACAAGAGTCATTCTGGGGAGCTAATGGTCAGCAGGTCTGTCCTCAGACAGAGGAGCTTATATTCCATCTGAAGCTGAATCGGGTTTGGCGAGAAGAGGGAGGTGTAGGTGATTTGTAATGCAATATGTGGTCTTTTACTCCAGGCTAATTCCTTACCTGGAACTGGGGCTGGAAATAGTTGAATAACTATTACCAGACAGAGGTTTGCTCTGTGTGACAGAATTGCAGGGCCCGTTTCAGTTCCTACTGGATAAGTCCACATCTAATGCCACTATCCCAGCACTCACAAAGCACACGACAGCTTTGTTGGCAATGTCCACTTCTGCTTTGTAGAAATTACAGTTTTATTTTCTACAACGGGCTGTTTGAGGACATCACACAAAAACAATACCAAATACTTGACATCAAAGTAACAAAATTATGAAAGAAGAAAAAAGTGGCATAAATATGAAAAGAAATATTGTAGCTAAGTGCAAATTGCTGATGAACATAGAAGTTCACATGCTTTTCTGGTCTATACGTTGTGTATCTTGAAACTGAAATTTGCATATTTCATACATGAAGTAATAAGTGCCTGTATTGCAAGAAAATGTGATCTTTTTATTATACAGAAGTTAAGCACATATTTAAGTACTTTGTTGACTCACAGCCAGAATGTTCAGCCTTTTACAGAACTAGATATGCCTGCAGACACAGCCACTGAACCAGTAAATGCAACCATTCTAAGTCCCATACCTTGTTCTGAAAAAACAAAGAACTCCCTCCATTTTAAAGCAGTGCTCAATAATACTTAAGTTAAACAAAATTGACAAGTGCATTCTCGTGTCAGCCAGAGAAGTCCCGGTAATGAAGAATTAAATAATCAACTGACCCAAATAGAAGACATTTACCCCAGTGTCGCTTACAACTCATCTCTGGTTTATTCTCATTTGTTTGCTTGGGCCCTGCAAGAGGAGAATGGTTTGCAGTCTGTTGAGGTAGAAGAGTTCCACTCTGTGTGTGAACCTTTGCATTAGAACTGTTTCATGTTTCAATAAACTCACATAAGCTCCCATAATATATAGTGCTTCCAAATAGGCAGCACTATATGAGACACAGTACATTTGCAGCTTATGATTAAAATTAAGACTTAATAAGTGTTTATGCTTGGCTGGTGTCCAAAAAAAGAGTAATTTTGTCTTAAAGAAGGTTCAGTCCATAAATAATGAGATCTGAACAGGCATTTATTTGTTCATGATTGCATTTAAATCACCAATTATGAGTTACATGCACTTTTCTTGCCAATTTGCCAGAAACATGTTAAAAGCTTTATTAATGTGAAAAAGAGAAAGGGTGTGTTTCCTTGTGGCCAGTTTTAGCCACCCAGGAACACTATTAACCTCAGGCAAAGGCAAATCTTTCTCCTATTAAGCAAAACCAATATAAACACGGAACTTCACGTTTTAGGTTTCATTTGTCAAAATATGTGAAATAGTATTTATTTCTAAGGCTCAGTTGCCTTTAACACAGGCAGTCTCTGGAACTGTCAATCCAGCTCAGGCAGCAGCTTATGCCTGCCTGTCTTCTGCACAAAGCTTTTCTCATTGTTTTTCTTTGGCCTTTACAAGCCCAACTGTAGCCCTTGTACCAGTTCATCTGTTTTTAGTCAAGGTAAAGCAAGGAAGGTTTGTTTTTTTCTTTAACCTGCAGAAGTGCATTTATCACAGCACACTTACCCTTCTTTATTACATAAAAGTTGCAGTTTTGGTCCTGCCTAGGAGGCAATGCCCTTTGGACACACAGTGATGAAAGAGGCAAGATGAGGGCAGGTCGTCTTCATATTTATAGCCCATTTCCTGCCACAGCTAACTTGGTCATTATGTTGATAGCAAGAAAGTTGAAGAGAGAGAAGCATCTTTTGTTAAGAGCGTAGCTCCAAAGAACCAGAATTCCCAGGTGATCAAACTTTGGTCTGTTCCCAGGTTTGGTCTGCAGACTAGATGGCTCTTGGCTGTAGTTACTCTTCCTCAAATCTGGAAAACAGTTTCCTGCTCTATTGCTCAGTGGCTTTCGAAAGTGTTCTGTATGCTATGTGCAGTACTAGAGTGCAGCTGGCTTTTGGCAGGCTGGCTGACAGCCTCTAGAAATAGGAAGATGTCCTGGCAAGCTTTGAACTAAAGGTATGGGATTGGAAAGCCATTGCAGCTGCCGTGGTCTTGATTGATGGTTCCCAGAGGAGCCATATTTGTGTAATACTTCATCTCAGATACTTAAGGAAATTTGCAGGACTGGGGCTGTCCTACAGTGCTGTTGGGCTCTTGCTCATTCTGGAAGAGCCTAGAGTGGCTGGTGATACTGGATTTATCAAATGTTTCAAGTAGTTTAATTTTACCACATAATGCAAACCATTGTTTATTTAATAATAAGAAAAGATAACCTTGGTGATTAAGTATGCATGTGAGAAACAGCAATGTTCCTAGCAGCAGGTTTTCAGTACCCAAGAGCTTCTGTTTCTCCAGAGTTCCAGGCTTGAGAACCAGCCCAGAGTTGAGGCACTGCCGTGTCAATCAAGAGTCTTAAAATCTTCCAGTGCCAAACAAAAAAGGCAGACTCCCCTGATCTTGCCTGCCATCATCCTGAGATGGAAATGAGCTACTTCCTTGGCAGAGGAATGTTTAAAAAAAAAAAAGAAGAAATCAAAACCACCCAAACCAGGTCTGTGATTCATTACCATCAGAGCAAGCAACAATGGAAGCTGCTCTGTAGAGAGAACAGGTGTTTAACACAGCATTGTCTGACCCTGCTTCAGACAGGGTCACACAACATTGTGTTAAAAATACCCGTGTGCAGATGCCACTGCAGCCGGCCTTAGCCGGGGTTATGATTTGTTAGTGCAGTCAGCAGTAAATAAAAAATCCACTTTGCATGTGTACGCTGCCTGGATTTCCATGCAAGCTCTGTGTTACCACAACAGCACAGAGGAGAGAATGCAAGTGTTCACAGGTGAATATAGCCAAAAAATTAGCAACAGAGCTGGAAAAAGGAAAAAAGAAAGCAGGGAGGTGTGTTCAGACTAAGCAGACTGCAGTATTATCTATTGTGTGCATAATGTCATCCACTGTTTGAAAAGAAGGCTGTAATTAAATAGAAGAGTGGAAGAAGAGGATAAATTCACTCTAGCAGTTTTGTCTGGTCTTTCCTAAAATAATGCACTTCTTTAGATAGCTGTAGATTCCCCTTACAGCTCCAGCTTAGCATGCATTCCTCTGTTTCCTCCAGACAGTTTTTACTGGAAGAGCTTATACTAACCTTAATCACCTTAAAAGACTTGTGTTTTTAACAGAAGAATTTTGACCTGGAGCCTGACCAACTCCTCTTGTTTTCCTGATGTCAGGTTCAGATTTTGGAGCTGCCATCCAAGACGTCAGTCTGTACCTTGAAGCCAGAGGTGGGTGCCAAGCTGGGCATGCCCATGTGTCTGAAGTTATGGCAGGTAAGGCAAGAGTGCCTGCTAATTGTGAAATGTTTTCCCTGTGATTCATTTTATATGAAGCACATGAATCTTTCTTCACTTGGATTTTGATTTATAATCAAACCAATCAAGTAATTATACTATTAAAGGGGGGAAAGATTTGTGAACATCCTTAATGTAACTTTCAGGGCTTTCCAAGCTTTAATGGAAGATTTGCAAATGCTCAAGGAAAGCTTTGTATCCTTAGGATAGGTACATTTTTTGCATCAATCAAGAGGAAAATGAGTGACTTACCAAAGCCAGTTGTTTGATATGGTTTCTCACTGCATTAAGAATGATGAGAAATGTTTAGGTTACTTAAAAACAGTGGTTTTGATGGCCTCAGTGCCCTCAGGATGAGGAAACACTCTATGAACATTTCTATTTCAGACATAAAATAGGAACAAAATATTTATGGTGGTACTGACTAGACAAAAAGGTAAATAAAAGTAGTTGGTGAAAAAAAAACACATTTGCAAAATATTTAGCAAATAATGTTTATGGGCTGCCAACAGTGAACACAAGTCATACAAAAAGGTGGCAGTAGAGGAAGGAAGGAGTTCAGGTGACTGGCTTGAAATCTCCAGGGAATTGGTGGCAAAGCTGATTCCCATGTACCGCCCTGACAATACACTGCTACAGGTCTCAGGACCAACTGAGCTGATGCCAGGGATGTAATTCCTGCAGGCTCATTGGAACATTTGTGTTGGTTTTGGTTGAAAATATTATCAATCAAAGTTTGAGGCCTCAGTGTCTTCACCCAAGCTCCTGCACCGACCAAATCTAGGGGAATTCAGCTGCTGACTTCAGACAAAAGCCAAGAGAGACCACAGCTGAAGTTCCATGCTGTAATTAAAAACTAGGAAAAAAATAAGGGGAAATTAAATAGGCTGATTAGACTTTTGTTAAACAAAGTTTCTCCTAAAAATGCAATCAGTGTTCAGTGCTTGATGAAATGAATGGGTCTTTCTGTCTCCTCAACATTTTTTAATAAGACGGAGATAACTGTGGAAATGTTCAGTGCTGAAATTTTTTCTTGCCTGTATAAGAAGTCTTCTGTCTTGCCATATTTTCTACATGCATTAATATTGATATTCCTCTAGGAAGCAGAGCAGGTGCAGAGTCTTAATTTTATATAGTTTTTGATTTTGTTGCCAATGGGGATAAAGCAGAGGACTGGGAACTAGGAGAGCTAAATTATTACATGGAGATTCTGACTTTGAGAACTCAGCATAACTTCCTAGACTGCAACAGGCAAATATAGATAATCCCTTTAGAGTCTCACAGCTGTATTTGCTCTTTTACAAATGTGTGCAACTTGTTTTAAAGGCATGAGGAAGAGGATACCCTTAAGGGAAATAATTGCATGTGGTGTACCAAAGTGATGCTCTGCATTCTGTTCTGTGGTTGCACTGGAAATGGCTCTCTGAGTAACCCTGTAACCATAAACCAGGAGAACAGGAGCTCACCCAGCTGCACCCCTTCCTGAACAGAGGCCCTCCAGGATTTCTTTGTACATGGCTGTGTTGGGCAATACAGACATACCCAGGAGATGAGCACTCCCAGCCCAGCACTCCGGGGTTGCCTAAGAGACTATTTGATGTTGCTTATGGCACAGTAAATTAACAAGTTGAAACAGAAGCTGACAGGGAGAGTTCCATAAAGGTCTGAAGGAAGAGTGCTTGGGGTGGTTGTCCAATGAGAGTTTGGGGGCTGCAGCCAGGTACCATCGTTTTTTTCTGCAATTCAGGGAAACAACAAACCTCCTCAGCAGCAGTGGGAATGAGAAACTTTACTATAGAGCCGAAGGCAACTGAGGTTAGGCTTGTAAGTTAAGCCTCACTGGCTTCTCCTAAGCAGTCAAAAAGCTTGCAGCTATTTATTTTGTTCTTTTGAACACTTTCCCCCTTATTTTTCTAAGTTTGTCCTTAAAGATATTAGTTCATTCACTTTCTTTTGAAGATTCATGTTCTTAAATACATTGTCCCTTCAGTTTCACACCTTCCTGCTATTACTAATTGGGTGGAGTAAGATTTGTAGGAGTAAGGATAGTCTTCCCTTAAATTTTTTGTGCTCCTTGGGGAGGGCATCATATTGCATAATGGTGCAAACAAAATAATTCAACAAGAATAATACATGTCGAAACTGGAAATGCCGAGTTATTACTTTATATAAACTATTGCAATTATTCCTGTTGAGTTGACAGCAGATCACCTTTTCTTCCTTCCTTGACGGTTATCCAAATGCAACAACAAAATGTTCTGCTTAGGAAGAGCAATGATTTATAATACAATTTTTCTACTGAAACAGAATATGAATGGTGAGACTTCTCTCCAGCAGTGTCTGTTATTAGGAATTGAAATAAATAGGCCATTGTGAAGCACTGCTTGCTGAGTCCAGGCTCAGACCAAGAGCTCCACTGATCCTTCAATAATTTTTATTGCTTTAGTGCATGTACCCATTGAAATATTACACTTCATATAGTTAGGGAAGTCAGGAGGTAGTGTGGGAGACCTACATTTGATAGGAAACAATACTTGAGTTTTAAAACACACCAATCTTAGATCTCGCTTGCAAATTACTGTTCTTCAAATCTAAAGCACAATACTCACAGCACAAAAAAAGAAAGGGTTTTTCTTGGCATTCCCGAAATGCTGAGCACTCCCCTGTCTCTACAATGTGCATAAGGGTGAGGAGCTCCTGTGGAAGCCACCATCCATCCCACTTGGAGTAAGGAGAGGAGCTGACGTGTTTCACTGCCTGATGACAGCTACAACTTCTGTGAAACCCCAGCTCTGAGGGAGTCTTGTGCTCACAGAAGAGCAGCACAAATAATTGAGGGGATTTTTGTGCTTAAACTGGGGGCTTTCTTTAAACTTAAAAGTACCTATGAAATCCTTTGTTTTGCTTTGAAGATTTTACCCTTTATTAAATACAAATAAAATCTGGAATGCTCATTTTATTCAGATTTTTTTAAAACTTTTTTGATATCTGGTATCAAAAACCAGATATTCTTGATCCAAAATACCTGATGAGTTAACATTAATTCACATCATTGTGAATTAATTTATGAATCAATGTATTCATTGCTCTGATGTTATATTTTTTTAGCAAATCAAAATTTTGGCATAAAAATGGTTCATGATTCTGGGCACTGTGAGAAAACTGCTTTGAGGGCCTTTCTAGCCAGAGCATGCTCCCTACCTTTTCAAAGGAAAAAGGATCTTAAAGGAAGGAAGGAGGCTCCTCCAAGATCCCAGGTGTGGACAGACCCATTCAGAATGATGATATAGGGGATTTCCTAAATTTTCAAGGATTTCCCCTTGGTTTTCTTCTTTTAACGAGCAATGTTGTTCCCTGCTCAGTGAGCTCTGTTCCTCAAACACTTCTCTAGACTGAGTAAGGCCAAGGAAGCACATGAGGCTGGTACTTGGCAGTGTTACTCAGACCATCCATCTCTTGTTAGTTTAATTCTCCCCAGCACACAGAATAGCCAGTGGGAGAACAGTCTGGACCATTAGCAGAGGCAGTGAGCCTTTGGCCACTGCAAGTTTGTATCATGACACTGACAGCTAGCGAGTTTGACCTCATTCAATAATGTGATACTGGTAAAAATTAATTCTTTATGCCCTTTACCTTTATCTTAATTGAATACTGAGCAAATAAATCCTGTAGGAGCAGACAGTGTTTGGAAAGATCTGAATACCCTGTTGGATACATTTCCTAGATGTGCCTACATGAAGTCTATTTTGATATTTCTTCTATTAAATAAATAACTAGCATTAACAGATGCCGTTTATTTAATTGCTTTTCATTAGGGATTTGCATCTTCACTCTCATAACCAGGTACTGCTTACAGGATCATTAGTCTTTTGGCTGGAGCCATGATGAATATTTTCCTTAAGTGTGACATGTAATCCAGTAATGTTCCCTTCTTTGAGTTATTTCAGAGGCTTAAATTAATTAGGTGTCTGCCCAGGGTGCCCTGCCCTTTGGCCTGTGACATCATTAATCAAAATAGCTTTCAATTGGTTACAGTGGGACTTGGGCGCCTGTTAACCCCTTGGTGACTGACCTAGCAGTTCCTGCTGGGAGCTTCAGTGTTTACCTTCAGGCACTGTGGGGTACTTGGGCAGGCAATCCTCTGTGCAGCCCTACACAGAGCAGTGTGGAACTGGAATCCCTGGGCATGACACTTCTCAGTGCCCACACAGGCTTCTATTGCTTGACAGTAACTCAGCTGCTCTGTGGAATTTTTTCTGTGAAGCACGAAGTTCAGACCATGAAGTAAAGCTCAATTTCAGGCAGTCTCTTTCCAGTTGTTATACAGGGCAATAGTTTGCATTTTCAGAGAGAAATTTTCTCCTTATATATATATATATATCTAAAATAATATGTATAATGTTAAATATGTATAATACATATAAAATTTAGAATTTGATATGCAGATATAAAACCTGTAAGTGCATATTACCTAATAATGATTTCTGTACGTGGATGAAAAATCAAAATTTGATATTCAGACATCTATACTTTTTTTCACTTCTACACCAGTCAGCATTTTCATTTATTTTCTTGGTGCTTGGACTAAAATCTACACAGGGATGGTAATTTTCTTAACAGACTATTTACTTCTCGAACCATTTTATTTTTTCTTGATCAGCTCAGCTGTGGTTCACAACCTATGCTTCTGGCTGGCTATGAAGATGGATCAGTTGTCCTCTGGAATGTGTCAATGGGAAAAGCATTGAGCCAACTCATTTGCCACCAGGAGCCAGTGATGAGCCTTGACTTTGACTCAGAGAAGGCCAAGGGGATCTCGGGCTCATCTGAAAAGGTGCTTAGCATCTGGAGCCTCAATGAGCAACAGAACCTCCAGGTCAGTATCACTGGCCCTCTAGTGTCATTTATCCCACTTTACACTAACAGTTTGATAGACTAAAAAAATATTTAGTCATGAAGAGGAGTTGTTGCAGATCTCTAGCTAATTAATCACAGACTGGTTAGAATGTCTGTGCTATGTGACTAGACTTAGCAAAAGATGGTGAGGATTTAAAAAAAAAGAAAAATACCCTCTCTCACATGTTTCTGGTTTTACCAAAGTTGCAACAGTCACACAGGCCTAGCATTACTCAAGCCATTGCCTTTGTATCTTCATTTATCACATTGGTAGTATCCAGCTCTCAGAATGTCCTAAATATTATAAATGAGTTATAAAAATGAGAAACAAAGGATTGCTTTTCCAAAGGTTCTGCTTGCATGGCCATAGCAAGCTTTCCACTGTGGGAAAGACAGAAGTATTCCATTAAATACTTCACAAACTGAAAGAGTAGGAGTAGCCCAGCTAGCACCAAGAGGACATGAAGTTTAGGCACCCAGCTTCTTCTGGCACCTACAGGGCCCAGCCAGAGACACAAAATCAGGCAGTTGGCTGCCCCAGTTCATGTCTGAGCTGTGGTACTGTGAATGGCTGGGTTAGAAGGAGGTCGTGTAGTCCCCCGCTCAGGCTGTACTAGGGAATGGCCATAAGTACTGCTTTCATCTAGGCAACTTCAGCAAGTGTTCCAACAGTGCCAAGGCATTAGGAAATGTAGGTGTGGAAATAGAGTGCAAAAAGGCTCACGAAAATTTAAATGGCCCATGCACAGCCTCTCCACTGCTGGGTGCTTTAACCTTTTTAAAGTGGAAGCTGTCCCATGAACAGTGGAAAGGGCCTGAATCAGCCCCTGTGTGCTCATGTGATCCTTGAGAAGAGATCTGCTGGATACACCAGTTCATGGGAGAACAATAATTGCTGTTCCACCTTGCAGCTTTTATGGAGACTTTTTTTGAAGTAGTATAGCAAGTTAATGCTGTTTTCTGAATGGCGCTACAGGAAGAAAAGCACATGCTGGGACACCCAGTGGTGACTCATCACCTGGGGGAAACTGTGAAGGTGTGGAATCTGTGAGGCATCACCACAGCACCTGCATTTCATTGCATTAGGGCACTAATTGTGCATGGTGCAAACACATCCAATCCCAGTGAAGTCTGGAGGACAATGGCACTCACTGAGGAGGCAGCTGAACCTTAATACACAACACCACATGAAAGAGGCACTCTACACTCTGAAGTCCTGACAGTTGTCATGGTTTCGGTTTCCTGGTTTTTTAGTTCTGTTTGCCCTCCCCTTGCCCAGCCTCCCCCTGCTTGTCACCATCTTCACCAGGTGTCCTTAACTCAGGGAAATGGAAGGAAGGTGAGCAATCCCAGTAAGAGACTTGGTATTGAGACTCATTCTCTAAGGTCAAGGTGACAGAAATACGACATCATGACAGGCTTCTTAAATTTTCAAATACTCTGGTGGTGGAGAGAAAGCTGTTCTTTCATATTAATTATAGCAAAACTTTTTTCTTAAAGTCAAATTTTCCTAAAGTAAAGTTTTTACAGCACATTTCACTTATAAGTTAACTGTATGCAGGGCTACAAGTACAATACACAGGAGAAACAGTTGTTCACCTGAAATTCCAAGTATTGTTTTTCACAAGGTATTCCCATTCCCAGGGGATGTAAGATTAGCTACACCTTCAGCACCTGACACTGAAAGATAGAAGGTTTCCTCAGAAGAAATTTAAATGGCAAGTATCTTAAGCTACAAGAAATGTTCCTGTGCTTCTTGGGAGCATGAATGCCCTAAAAAATGCATCTTTCATAAGAGCACTAGAGATTGTCAAGGACATAGATTAAGTTTTTTTCCACTATTGCATTAATAATATAAACCAGATGGAGATTTTTTTTTTCCCTGACATTCCAGGTACCTGAGGTAATGGTAGACGTTGGAAAGCCACTCAGTGGCACATTATTTTTATTCTAAAATGTTTTAATAAGTAACTGTGGTGCACAGCTATCTGCCGTTGGAGAGGGAATGATGCAATGATGGTACTGCAGCTCTGTTTTAAGTGGCAGTGTTCCAGTGTGTCAATGAATAGATGATGAAGGTAACTGCAGAGTTTATTGCTATGAGGAAAGTTTGTATTGTCTTCTACAGGAAAGTTGCTGAAATCATCACTGTCAGCAAATGACAGGATTGGTTATGAGCCTTCTGATTTGGATGAGATAGTGTAATTATATGATGATGTTTGTGGTAGAATGTAGGAGGTAAACAGTTTCTGCAGGTGAATAAATAAAGCAGAACTAAGAAATCTGATAACCACAGAATCTTCCTTTTTATATGACAAGAGAAAAAATCCTATATACTGTAATGTGAGTTCTATTGGTTCGGTTGCTGAGGCTTTTCCCCAAATGCTGAAGCTTAGTCTGCTGCTATTTTGGTTATTTTCCTAATAAGCAGAGGGCTTAAAGACATGCTTTGGGTGTAGATGCAAGTGTCCTTGGTTGTGACTGGCTGAAAGCAGCTCACCTGTTTTTACCTCTTGTTTTCTTAATTACAAGCTGGTTTTCTGATTAGTAAATTATGTTGGTATTTGACTGCTGTAGTTAGTGACTTACTGTAGTAAGTCCTGGGATGGCACAAATCCTGGCAGTAGGATTACACCTGGCTGCATATACCTTGAACAAGTTTTCTCCTTTGTGTTGCTTTTCTGTCTCACTCTTGTATTTGCAGATCGTGCACAAATGCCCACTGTTCCCTCATGTTCCATAGCCAACAGGCATCACCATTACAGGCTTCCTTTTCAAGTTGTAGCTTGCTGAGGACATGCCATTTCTGCAGTCACCCTGATTGTGCTGTATGGATCTTGCCCACATAATTGACATTAATGATGGGAGCACCACACCCAGGATTGGTTATAGCCATTAGCTAATAATCTCAGTTACAGAGTAGGACCCATCCTACATTTTCCAGGCTGGTGATGTAAGGAATAAATCCTTCCCTTGCCAGGACATTTACACCAACAAAAATTCCACTGAGGCCATTCTGCTTTAAGCCTATGCTGGGGAGTTTGGAACACATGTACTAACAAAAAGCACAGGTTTTACAGTAGCAGCCCCAGCAAGAGGTCCCCATACAGCCTGCTATTTCTCATTAAGCTTGAGCAAAACTTGCTGCCTTCTGTTCTGGATTCATTGTAGACACATTCTTCAGCTTGTCTTTGAAAAATATATAGAACTTGTAAGAAGCATGTCAAGTTTCATTCAACCTCTTGTCTTACCAAACTGCACAGCTCTTGCTGTTTGAGTAGGTAGCCGGGCAGTTCTTACATAGTTGAAAAATAATTGCTTATGGCTTTGTGCCTGTAAGATTCCAAGGAGTGTTCAGCAGCATCTAAAACCTTACCTTGACCAACATTTCTAGAGTGTTCTACATCCAGTATAAAGGTTAAAAATATCTGCAATAATATGTCTTTATACCTCTGTACTAGCTATGCATCATGGAATGTCCTTCAAGGAGGAAAGTTCCTCAGGTGTAATGTGCTTGTCAATCCCTTCCTGCCCCAGACAAACAATAAACACCACAGAGTGAATTAAAACAGGCATGTTAAGCCTTGGTACAGGATAACTACAGACTCAGGCTTAAGGAGACAGTGGCATAAATGTGTTGTTTCCAGTGGTAAATAAATAAATAAATAAATAAATAAATAAATAAATAAATAAATAAATAAATAA